>JARHVA010000807.1:5000-1205000 GCA_037957365.1 Torreya grandis | reverse complement strand
ATCAAAATAATACCTTGATAATTTAGAATTCCTTTTAATGTTATTTTTTTAAAATAATCATTTATTTCATTTTAATTAATTATTTTCATTTATGTTAGTCAGTCTTTCTTATCAACAAATTTATTAACATTAACTTGTCTAAAAGGTGGATTAACAGCCTCTAATGAAATCTTGTACTTCTTGGATCTAGCTTGCTAAGAAATCCACCCACCTACCTAACTAATCAGCCATTTTCTAGTTGTTTTCTTATCTATAGGTCACCCTCCCTAAATAAAGAGGAGTATCCACAATCATCTAGATTCACATGTGCATAACACATCAAGTTATACTAACATTACCCTTCTTTCAAGTTTTAAAACTTTCTTTCTAAGCAAAAATAAACAAAATTTTAGTGAAACATTCTGGCACACCTGGTGGAACCCTTGAGTTATTTTGGGTTCGTAGTTTGAATTTATGTGTTTTATTATTGTTTTATGCTCATTTAAACAAAATCAAAATTTATTTTGGGTATAAAATTAATCTTCATACATTGTTTGATTGCATATTTAGCTCACATAGCTTAAATTAATCAAGTCGATCAATTTTAATCTCACTTCTTTACACACACAAGACAAAACCACTTACACCTAATCAAACATCAAACACTTGACATAAATCTCAACTAGGATTTCACCACCTATTATTAAACCTTCACCCTTGGCTATCCTACTTGGACATCATTATCAAGAGGTGAAACCAAAACTCAGCTCTCTAGTTGAGTATAATCTCTGGTAATCAATATATCTTGGCTAAGCACCTAACACCCTTATCGATATGGTGTGTGAAGTCAAGGTGTAGGCACCAATATTAAGCCATGTATTGTTTTTAATATAAACCCCTTTGAGTGCCTAAACTACCCTAAACCATCCTTATATTTCTTATCTAATACCCTTTTCAAAACCAAAGTTGAGTCACACTTCTAAAAACTTAAGGAATAAGCCACAAGAGAGACAAAAAGAACCTTAGGATTTCATGTGTATTAGTGTGTATTTTATCTTATTTGACTTTTCTAGTCATCTCCTTGTTTGATTTGTGAGTAATTAAACTCCCTTTGGAAATATTCCACCACCTTGCCTTCATCCACCTCATCTCCATTACCTTGTTCAATGGGGAGCACCCCTATATTTTCTCCAGGAGATCCTAAATTTTTTAAACTCTTAGAAGATAACCCTCTTACCTTAGAGCATTACCTTGCATCAAGAGCCACTTTTACTCCTAAATTTACCTACAACTAATCAATTTAATCAATCATAGTCTCACTTCTTTGCACACACAAAACTAAACCACTTACACCTAATTAAACATCAAACACCTGACCTAAATCTCAACTAGGATTTCACCACCTAATGGTAAACCTTCAACCTTGGCTATCCTACTTAGACATCATTACCAAGATTAAAAACTAAAAATCAGCTCTCTGGTTGAGTATAATCTCTAGTAATCGGTATATCTTGGCTAAGTACCTGATACCCTTATCATTATGGTGTGTGAAGTATGAGTGTAGGACCCAATATTAAACCATGTATTATTTATAATATAAACCCTTTTGAGTGCCTAAAATAACCTAAACCATCCTTATATTTCCTATATGATACCCTTTTCAAAACCAAAGTTGAGTCACACTTCTAAAAACTTAAGGAATAAGCCATAAGAGAGACAAAAAGAACCTTAGGATTTCATGTGCTTTAGTGTGTGTATTATCTTCTTTGACTTTTCTTGTCTTGTCTTTGTTTGAGTTATGAGTAATCTAACTTCCTTTAGAAATATTGCACCACCTTGCCTTCATCCACCTCATATCCATTACCTTGTTCAATGGGGAGCACCCCCTATATTTTCTCCAAGAGATCCTAACTTTGCTAAACTCCTAGAAGATAACCCTCTTGCCTTAGATAATTACCTTACATCAAGAGCCACTTATGCTCCCATATTTACCTACATCTAATCCAACCTTGCCTACAACCAACCTAATCTTACCTACAATCAACCCAACCTTACCTATAATCAACCTAACCTTACCCATAATCAACCTAACCTTACCTATAACCAAGCCAACCTCACCTATAATCAACCTAACCTTACCTATGATTAACACAACCTTACCTATAACCAAACCAAACTCACCCATATCTAATCAAATCTCAATTACCACCAACCAACAACATCTCAATAACCATTTGATCATCATCATAAGCAACTAAAAACCTTTCAACACCTATTTGACCATTGTCACAATCCACTTCAACACCACCTATCTCAACTCACCAATATTTAGATTACATATCTCAACCCTCACCTAAACTATCTCAACCTCACCAATATTTGGGTTACCCACCCAAATCAACATATCAACTACCTCAACCTTATCAGCCTTTTGACTACCTACCTCAAACATCATATCAATTACCTAAACCCCCTTTGTGGCAACCCTCTTTATCTAAACTTCAATATTTGGTCTATCCCCTTAGCCAACCAACCAAAAACTATCAATCAAACCTATCAAACCAATCCACCTTATCAACCTTACATACCCTATCAACCTTATCAACCTCACTAGATCAACCCACCTTACTTGCCTTATCAACCTAATCAAACATATCACACCAACAAACCTTATCAAATCCAACCAAAAACTATCAACCAACCTTATCAAACCCACCAATTTTATCAAACCTACCCAACCTATCAAATCAACCAAACTTGTCAAGTCAATCCAACTTATTCAACCAACCAACTTCATCAAATCAACCAATTATCTTATAACCTCAAGAGCCATTGGCACACCCTCTTCCTAGGTAGTACATCCCACTGGGGGAATCATATGCCCCAATCCTTGACAAACTCTTAGAGGCTTCTATCATTATACTTCCTCAAATCAAACCCATCAATCATTCTCTTCCAAAACCAATTTGATTTATAGAGAATTAGTTTTGTGTGTATCATCACATAAATGGACATTTGGTAGATAGATGTGGGTCTTTTAAGATGTTTGTCTAAAATCTTATCAGTCAAAAAGAGGTTCCAAATAATATTCTCTATGTTCCCTCCAACCTAGCCTTGAATGTCTTCAGGCAATCCATCCTTGAACCTCTTCTTACACCTATTGTTGTGGAAACCCATAGTCAAATCCCTGAACACAATGATGTCACTTCATTATATTTGGTCCTTAGTGAGCATATAAATAAGGAAACCATAATCAAAACCCCAAACAATCCACTTGTTGACCAAGTGCAACGTTCCTAACTTCCTTTGGCCATCATTACTAAGAAAGAATCAACCTTAACTTATCCACTTGTTGACCAAGTGGAACCTTCTCAACTTTCCTTTGAAACCATAATTAAGGAAACCAACTTACCTCTTCCACTTCCCCTTTTAGTTTATCAAACTTAAACTAACCTACCTCTTCCACTTCCCCTTTTAGTGGATCAATCTATAACAAACTCACCTCTTCCACTTCCCCTTTTAGTGGATCAACCTCAAATCAACCTACCTCTTCCACTTCCTTAAAAGGTGGAATCACCCCCAATAACCATACCTATTCCACCTACCATTTTAGTGAAATTGATCAAAGATACCTCACCCTTTCCACTTCCTATTTTAGTGGAGCAAACCTCAACCCAACCCAAACTACCTCTTTCACCTACCCTTTTTTTGGAATATACCCAAACTCAAAACCCATCACCTATAATCAAACTAACCTCACCTCAAACCAACCCAACCCCAACCTCAACTCAAGCCAAACTCATCTAATTATTATATAATCCAATCATTTTCATCCACCTAATAACATTGTCTTTGGTTTGATTCCCTTTAGAATAAGGTCAAATCTTTGTCATCTTACTTTACCAAACAAACAAGAAAATCCAACCAATAACCCAAATCAAACACCCATCCTACCCTCAACCAATTAAACCAATATCTAAACTAAATCAATTAACTAAAATCAACCAAAATTTTGACCCAACCTAAACCAACTTTTCTATCAACCCAAACGAACACCAACCTTTCATTCAAGATTTCTTAAATCTCATCTACCCTTCTATCCAAGTTACCCACACCATAGCTAAGCTCCCCCATTGGGATAATCAAACATTCTTATCTATTCAATATTTATTTAAATATGATGTTCCCAACATCATTTCTAGATCCCAAACTTACCAAAATTTGACCCGACAACATTTCCCATGCCATAGCACCATCAAGGAGATCCTGCCTAAACCACCAACTATAACTTGAACTCTGCACCAACTAACAACTAAAAACCCTTGGGAGTAAAATGAAGTCATCTTAATCCCTCCTAAAACCTATTTACTAACCAACATCCTCACCTGGGATCCTTTTCTTGCCTTAATCATACATGAAAAAGCAACTAGGGGAACTCTCCCTATAAGAGGATTTATCCATTTATCATCCTAAAACCTTGCCTTAATAAAATGACTAAACCAACCCTTCATATTTTTACTTCAACCTATACCTATCCTAGTCTAGCCTAGCACCCAACCAACCTACCTTACTAATGTTATCAAACCTATCAAGCCAACCTTGACCTTAACCCAGATTTTAACCTCAAACCTAAGCAAGCCTTCAATATCAACCACACCTTTTAGGCCTTTTTCACTTAAAACCTCAACCGATAGTGGCTACTATTGAACCATCATTGATCTGCCCTTAGACCTCTTTTACCTTTCAAATCTCAACCATTACCAATCTTTGGTGAACCATCACCAGTCGAATACTAATCACTGACAGTCACTGTCATAACTAAAACCTTACCTAAAACCTTTCCTTCTCACCACCTAACCAACCTTACCTTTTTTCCTCTATCAATCCAGCATCTTTTCTATGCCTAATCTAGTGTCATAAAGTAATTGGGGGACATCTTCACTCTTGATTGGCTCAAACTATTTATATATGAGTGTGGATCTAGGGCATATCAAAACCTAAATACTTCAATGATTTACATTCACATTCATTATTTTGTTAAACTAGGTTCTTAGTCATCTTGTGTCTAACTTAAGCTCATCCCTTATTTTCTACCACCTTCATTTCTTTATTTCAAGGACAACTAATTAAAATATGATCATGTAATTATCCATCATAGCCTTAGCCCAATCCTAAACATGGGTACCATGGATCTACCTATGACGTGATTCTCATGGACACTTTTCATCCCTTATAGGATGAATCCCCATGGTTGTTCTCACTTAAACCTCTTTCACCCATCATAACCTTTTTGTGTTATGGTTTTGCCTCCATAAAGGAAAACCTTAATCCTATATATACTTGTCCATGTATAAACCAATATAACATTACATTTGGAATATCAAATATCACTTGAGTCAAAATATCTAACATTGCAGATTGTTCTTTTGAAGGGCAACTACCAAAAACTACCAAAAATTATTGAAAAAGGTAGACTGTTCCCTCAAAGGATAGCTATCACAAATAAAAAAATACAAAGTTTAGAGCAATCCTTTGAATGATGGCTAAGTCAAAATTTTGTCAAATAATCACTTGGAAGCTTCCTACATTAATCAGCTTCCTAAACCCATCAAATAATAATAACATCAAAAGACTTAAAGTCAAAAACCACAAGTAATCCCAAGAAAGCTTCAATCTACTTTCATGCAGCATTTTTAGACTTCCCACCTTGATCATTCTATGCCAAACTTAGATCATGGACTTGTCTATAATAATTCCTAGGTCACCTACAAGAGGGGCAAGCCATCCCCACAAGAAGGTTCCACTACCATTTGTCCACCTTTTACCCTCTACAAATTAAGGGATTTTGAGCTTATTTGACACTATGTGCTCATGATAGTTATTTTAACCAATGAACTAACACAAATTCAAAGCATAATAGGAGTTTATATTATGAATCCCACCCATCTTGGCATTTTGTTCTTTTCAAATCAGAGCATTTAGCCTCCTTCTACTTTTATGACCACTTATTAAGGCATATGTCTTCTATATTTATGTCACTAAAACACCAACCACCAAATTTTCACCCTTTTACAAGAAAATGGGTCTCCTTTTACCCAAACCAAGTGGTATACCAAATTGTGCCAACCAATTTTGAACATCACCCAACCCAAATTTTTCAAACAACTAAGCATAACCATAACCATGCACCCATTAGAGAGCACCTTATTCTCCACCAACCAACCACCAACCAATAAACTATCCAAATTAACCTCAGCTTGGTCATTTTGGCCCACCTTTCACACTTTTTGAGACCAAACCTTACCTTGGTCATTTTGATCACATCGATTACCTTTCCATATTTGATGAACTTGCACTACTTTTGTGTGCTAACCATTTAGGTTCCTTAGAGCATGACCCTCTATGGTCCTGACACCTACAACCATTTTTATCTTCTCAATATCACATCCTACTTTAGATACCTATGAATACATCAACCTTACCTAGGAGACTAGAGTTTATAGGAGTAACCCATATCAACTATGCCTAACATTATGGCTTGGTTACCCTGTCACTTATCCTTCTAGTACCAACCCTTATTTTAAAACTACCTCAACTATAACAACTTAGTCTATACATGATATATGATATCACACTTTGTCACATTTTGTGCACCTATTCATGCTTAAATTCCCAACCAACCAAACCAACCTTATCACCCACCTATCCAGCTTATCAAACCTGTGACCTATTCTATTTTCTCAGGTTCACCTAACTTTTGGACCCCTGATAACATGGAAACATTTTGCATAGTGATTTGAGTTTATAATTACACCCACATCCACTACACCTAAATGTGGTGGCCTAGTTCACTTGTCTTCTTTACAATAACATATTTTATCAATCCATCCATCTTAACCATTTTTGTCATCCACTCATACACTTGTCAAACCCACACTTGATTTCATTTCACCTCATCAAATCTTGGTTTGATGGGGAAAACCTCTTCCCATACTTGGGGAATCCAACCTTCTACCAACCTTTTATTTTTGATTTATATTTTGCTAATACAAACTATATAACAAAAAAGGGCAAAATATAGACACTAAAAAACTATACACTATTGTTATAGATGTTGCATTAACCTTTAAACCACCTGGATCTATTCCTTATACATCCCCATGCCCCTTTAAATACCCTCAAACCATTTCCCAATGCCTTAACCACCAATCATTAATGGAATTGGCTAAATTTAGCCAATTTTGACTATTTCCCCTTGATTGCCTATGGTCTACCCTTGATTGTCAATGATTGACCCTCAATCACTAATGGTTACATAACATAACCAAAAACTTTGCCTCAACATGTGATCTACTAGGTTGTGGAGCTAAAAGCTTCACCAGGATGCAAACAAGAGAAGTTATGGAGGTTGCAGAAGAGTTGCAGAGTGTCACAGACACCAGCGTCGGTCAGGCCAACCGACGATGGTAGGAGGGAGAGAGGAAGGAAACTGACATCAGTCATGGATCGGCCGGCATCAGCACCCCCAGGCAGACAGGGACCGACACCGGTCACTTGTGTGGTTCGAGCTGTGAGTATATTACGGGCAGTTGGTTGACGAACCAAGTGTTTGCATGTTTAGAGCTATTCTTAGACTGAGAGCTGCGGATTTAATTATTGTATTATATGTCTAATTATTTTTTGGATGAGATCTATATATGGACTCATGATTGTATTGTAAAAGTGTGCTAGAAAGCCATAGAGCTTTTAGAGAGAGCTAGTGTGTATGATCAGGGAGGGGTGCTGAGTGTGTATGATCAGGGAGAGTTGCAAGGTCTGCAAGGTCAAGGAGCTAATCCACCGAGGTACTGGTTGAAGAATCATAAGGACTTGGTGAGGCAAGGACAAGGGTTCTTCATGGGTGTAGAGATATCTACATGATGAGTAAGGTCTAGTGATTTGCAAGTAACAGTAGAGAGCAGGAGATCTACTTGGAGTACGGTTGTGTACTTGGTGAACTGGCAGCGTGTTACTGACTAGTTGGATAGGTGAACATCAATTCTATATTGGAGTTGATTTTTGTGACCAAGAGAGAGAGGGAAGAAGGTCTTGAGGCGTGGCTAACCTTTGAGGTGGAGGAAGAAGTGGCATCATCCTTATTGTATATTCTTCTGAGTGATTATTAATACAATTGTGTATTGTCTCTCATATTCCTGTGTTGTTTCATATTTCTAGTTACTTATTGATTTTGGTATAATTCCATGTTTAGTTTCTAATACAAGAAGTAATCACATGTGCTTTAATTGGTAGAGCAAGATTCTGACTCAGTAGGGATCGGAGCATGTTTATTGTTCCAGTTTCCCTGACATGATCAAAGGAGTTAACTATGACACACTCATGGATTAATAGCTATCTAATTTTAGTCTATCATTCACATGATCAAATGCATGTTAGACTACTTCCTAAACTCTTTATTAAATTTTTTGGTTTCAATGCCCATTTTCCCTATATGAGGAGGTGAAGAAAAAGGTGAAATTCATTTGAGGGAATTGTGGTATGAGAGATTTTGACTCCTAGGTAAATCTAAAATCTTCCTAATTGAACTAGAATTAGATAGAGACTTGGAAGACATTTCAACATCTCCACATAAAGGATTTGGCTACCATCACTCTATCCACATACCTCCAGGCTCCCAAGTAGCTTCACCTTCACTCTAGGACTTCTCTAAGCCATCAAGCTACATAAAGATAAGTGTCTTACTCATATTATGAGTTTATTATTTTATTTTCAATAAGTTTAGAGCCTGTATATACTTTCACCCCTCCTCACAACCTCTCTAGTGTTAGAGTTTTACAAATCCAAGCACCCCCTATCCATCAAGTACCCTTTAACAATTCTCAACCATCTATAATACCAAAACCCTAAGCTTGATACCTCTGTTGATCTGAAAACTTAAAATGCAAGTGTAGCAAATTCGAATAACACACTTTTGCATTTAAAAGATCTTTCTTTTTCTTGACTTTTCCTTTAAATTTTGCAAAAAGAAATTAAAACCAGAATTAAAATGAAGATCAAAATTATAAAATAGCAAAGGAAAATTAGAAGAAATCACCATCAAATTGATAAAAGAGTTCGGCTTCAATATCCTATGTCTCCGAGTCCATTCGAAGTGAGGACCATTTCCATTAATTTGTGCATCAAATGGCTTAAAAATTAAATTCAAGTCTTCAATTCACCTTCTCTAGTCTCTACTTGCCTATATAAATATCTCTCAGACCTGAAAATAAAGGCCCAAGGATGTACAAAGCATATATTATTCTCTGACCTTCTTAATTCTTTTACATAGTCGACTGCCTAATACCCCTCAAGTGGAAATTCACCCCTCTTATATCACTTCCAAGCCCCTGGCTCAAGCGGTCAAAGGCTTATCCTTTTGGATGAGAGGTGTTGGGTTCAAGGAGTCAGCCTCCTTCTTGGGCACTTTAATTTTATCATTTATCCCACATTTGGGAGTTTGTAACTATTTGAATTCTTTTTAAGGGTTGGCGGCCCCCATGTTGAGTGTCAACGTCCCTTTTTAGGGGGAGACTTAGGTGTAAAGGGTAATCTTGGTGCCTAACTTAGGCTGCCATTAGAAAGTGTGTGTTAACACATGGTCTTGGCATGTTAACAAGTGGTCTTGGCGTGTTGACAAGTGGTCTTAGCGTGACATGATAAATTGTGTGGCAAGGTATGGCATGGCAGGTTTGAAAAGTCTTATTTCAAAATGAAAGACAATTATCCCACATTGGTGGGGTTTGAGTAGCCTTTGTAACTTAAATATAATGTTGTAAACAATAACATATGAAGTATAAGAGGCCAAGGTACCCCTTTACAAGAGGGTGTCGACCCTCGTTGAGGGCCCCCAACGAGCAAATAGTGGGGCCACAGATCCTCATATGACCACCTGTCGAAGACCAAAGGCTAAAAACAAACACCAAACCAATTTTTTTTACACCAATTCATATTGCCATGTGTCAAATGGTTATTGGACCACTTGGCATCACTTTTTGACACCTATTAATCACCTGTCATAAGAATGATTTAGCAAGCTTTATCTCGAGCATTTGGACTCCATTTTACATTTTGGAAGAAGCGTCAGAAAGCTCTTGATGAATTTTATGATGTGCAAATGGTTTGACCAGAATTTGAAGACTTTCAAAAATGAAATGGTACATGGATCCACCTAGATCACTCCTCCCCACTAGGAAATTTTGGACCTCTGAAAGTTGAAATTAATTGGTAATGAGATGAGGGTATTTCTCCCTCACCCTTCTGGCTTCCATCCATTTGGCCTTGTTTGGGTGCATCCCTTTTATACCAACATGAAGATATTCAACATCACCTCTTCGTGAAGTCTGCACATTCCTGTCAAGAATAATATCTTCCTATAATTTTTTTAGATATTCAGGAGAAAAATAATCAACAGAAGGAATGGATACACTTTCATCATGATCAATAATCATTGGAGGCTCATACAATTTCAGATTTTCCACATTTACAACTGAATAAATATGCATGTAAGATGGTAAATCTAAACAGAAAGCATTTGTACCAATTTTTTTTGTAATCCAAAAAGGACCATACCGGACTGGTTTCAACTTTTTACCTTCACCTATCAATCTTTCCTTACTGATGTGAAGCCATACCATATCACCTACAACAAATTGGTGATCAAAATGATGTTTGTCACGTCTAGCTTTATACTTGGCTTGACTTTTCTCCAATTGAGTACTAAAAATTTCATGTATGAGTTGTATTTGTTCAATGAACTTCTTAGCTCAAATGGCTTCTTTTGGTTCACCAACAGCTGTATCCTATCCATAGCAAACATCTAGAGGAGATTTAGGCAAGTATCCATAACAAACTTCAAATAGAGATTTCATAGTAAAAGAATGAAGTGCCCAGTTATATGCATATTGTATGTAACACAATTGTTCATCCCATAACTTTGGATGTTTATTACTATAACCCCTAAGCAAATGTAGCACAGTTCAATTCACAACCTCTATTTGCCCATCGGTTTGTGGATGGAATGCAGTGCTTTTTTTAATTTAGTGTCCATTAGTCCCCAAAAAGTTGACCAAAACTCTCCAATAAATTGAGAATCCCAATTAGAAATGATTGAAGTAGGCAAACCAAAATGAACCCATACATGTTTAAAGAACAAGTGTGCAGTGCCTTCCCCAGTAATTTGCTTTGTGCAAGGAATCAAAACACACATCTTGCTAAATCTATCCACAACCACATATAAATAGTCATGTTTTATTTGTGTCATAGGCAAACCCCCCACAAAATCCATGGAGATACTTCCCCATGGGTGAGTAGGAACAGGTAGAGGAGTGTAAAGTCCTAGTTTCTTGTTACTAGGTTTGTTTGTGGCACAAAGAGTACATCCCTTAATATATTTGGCAACATGTTCCTACATATGGGGCTAATAACAATACATTTTGAAATGTGAAACCATTTTAGCAACTCCAAAATGACCAGAAATAAGAGAAGTATGTGCTTCTCTAATCATGTGCACCCTCTTATTTTGAGGAATACAAAGTTTACCCAAATGATAAAAAATATCATTGTGTACATGATAGTCTAATTATTCTACTTGTCTACTACTCATCAAGTCTTTATAGACATCCTAAAAATCAAAATCATTAACATATTGTTCTTTATAAATCTCATGAGACAAAGAACCATGTTGTAAAAGAATAGATGCAACAACCATAGGAGGCCTAGATAGCATATCTGTAACCTTATTCTGAATACCTTTTTTATACTTAATCACAAGATGAAATTGTTGTAAGAAACCCATCCAATGAAAATGTCTAGACTATTGTAGCTTAGTTTGTGATTGGAGATACTATAAGGGCTGATGATTTGTATGTATTATTGTTTCTTTGCCCATTGAGTAATGTTTCCATTTTTTAACACTTTAAACCAAGGCATACAATTCCTTATCATAAGTGGGATATTTTCTTACTGCACTTGTGAAAGTTTTAGAATGATAACAAATTGGTTTCTTACCTTGCATTAAAATAGCTCCCATGGCATACTCACTTGCATCTGTCTCGATCTCAAATGGTTGTATATTAGGAAGTGCCAAGACCAGAGTAGTACTTATCTTTTATTTCAAAGTATCGAAGGCTTTTTGATGTTTGCCTCCACACTAAAAGACCTATTTCACACTTGTCAAATAATGTAAAGGTGATGCAATATATGAAAATTGAGCAATAACCTTTCTCCAAAATTTTACTACACCAAGAAAACTTCTAACCTCAATTGTATTAGTGGGTGTAGGCCAGTTAACAATGGCTGCTACTATTGCGGGATCGATTTTCAATTCACCATGTCCTACAATGTAACCCAATTATATCAAAGAGGTCTTGCTAAATTCACATTTTGACATTTTTAAATAAATTTTTTCCCTTCGTAATGCATCCATGGATTTCTTAATGTGGATCACATACTCTTCCCAAGACTTGCTGAAAATCAATATATCATCTAAGTAGACTATAACCAAATCATCAAGGAACTATCTAAAAACATCATTCATCAGTCTCTTGAATGTAGCCAGGGCATTACACAACCTGAAAGGTATAACAATCATTCAAACAATCCCTGTTTTGTTTTGAAGGCGGTTTTCCAAACATCACCTTCACTAATTCTTACTTGCTGATATCCACTTCTCAAATCTAACTTAGTGAAATAAATAGCATGTTTTAATTGATCCAATAAATCATCAATACGAGGAAGAGGGTAACGATTCTTAATAGTAATTTTGTTTAAAGCATGAAAATCAACACACATTCACCAAGTGTCATCTTTCTTTGGCACCAAAATAATGGGTGAACCAACAAGAGATGAACTTGGATGAATAATACCTCTATTTAATAAATCCATTACCTATTTTTTGATTTCCTCATTTTCCACCACTGATAACCTATACATGCCAATGTTAGGGAGAGGAAAATCCTGCAATAGCTAAATTTTATGTTGAATTCCCCTTTTAGGGGGCAAACCCTTAGGATCCTGAAATACATCATCATAAGTAGAAATGATTTCAACCAATTCATTCTTGTGTTTAGGATCACAATTTTCCAAAGCCTGAGAATATTCTTTTTCCTTAGACTTAATCAACATGAGACAAAAAGTCTTGCTTGAATTAACTAGTCTTTTCATTTGCCCTGTTGTAACCAAGGAAAGACTTTTTAATGTGATGTGCTCTGACTATATATTCAATGCCATCCTTAAAAAGTAAGTTTTTATTCTCCTCTCTATAAAATATTTATTTTCTATCATAAAGATATGGGCTTCCCAAAACAATCCCACATATGTCCAACGGGACAACATCCAACTCAACCTCATCTATGAACTTGGATGTGATGGCAAACCTTAGTGTACAAGTTTGTGAGACTTGTAGCTTCAAATTGTCACACACCCAACCCAGTGGATAAGGCTTCGGATGGGGATTAGTTTGTAAGCCTAAATTCTTAACAACCTCTTCATAAATTAAATATTCTTGTGAACCACTATCAAATAGAGTGTCAATCTTAGTATGTTTTGAAACAACTATAATGTGGAACAATTCATTTCTTTTCTTATCAACATGCATAGAATTCTATTTAGAAGAAGATGCATCATTTGATGACTTAGTGCTAGAAATTGAAAGAGAAGAATCATTATGCAATCCCATAGCTATGATCTTAGTTTCATCACCTGAATCTAAACCTAAGTCCTGAATCATAGCATTAGTCTTATTTTCTTTCTTTTGAAACCTTTTAAGCCTTAACTCAGGATGTAGTTTCCAACACTTAGACTCATCATGATTTTTCTTGCAATTATTACAAAATGGTTTTCCTTCTTCTTTTTTAATAGTAAAAGTGGATTTCTGTTTACCCTTTCCTGATGAACTTTCCCCTTTGGATTGCTTAACATTAGATTGCTTATTTTTAACTTTAGGAAGAGATTCTTTTGATTGTTTTCCTCTAGCCTCTAAATGAGTGGCTTGTACACATACTGCATCTAAATTAGTGGGATTGAACATAAGAATCATATGTATTAAGTAACTATGTAGCCCACCTATATATTTTAATAGTGTTTCTTATGTGTAAAGAGGAACATTCAAAAGTAAATCTTTTTTCTTAAATTCCTGTGTATAATTTTGAACATTTTGGCCTTTTCCTTGTCTAAAACTTTGCCAATCAATCATGTCTTATTGCATATAGCCTAAAGGATAAAATTTCTTTTTGAGTTTTTCAACAAATTCATTCCAAGTAGAAATTGAGTTACCTTTTTGAAGCTCAGTTTCCTTCAACTTACTCTCCCACCAGATGAGAGTTGTGCCTCCCATACAAAGAGTAGCCAAATGAATTTTTGATTCATCCCCTATAATATTTTTGACCCTACAATAAACTTATATCTGCTTGACCCAATTATCCAAATTTTTGGCATTAACTTCACCATTAAACATTGGTAATTCAAACTTAATATCTAATTTAAGTGAAGGGAGCGATTCCACAATTTTTTTACCATCATCTGATGAAGAAGGTTTTTTGGTTTCTTCACCTTTCAATTTTTGTGAATCACCTTTCTCATTCTCAGATTTATTTTGTTTATCATGGTATAATTCCTCGGCCATGCTTCTCATCTCCATGAAATCCCGGTGGAAAGCTTGTTCAGATTCCATCTCTTCTTCGGTCATCCTTGAAGCATGCCTTGAGCCAATATTTGAATTATACTCAATGAGTTTTCCTTCACCCTTTTGGGATTTAGACCTTGTCAACATACACTAGCAATCATTGTTAAATAACAATCACTCTGATACCAAAAATTTGATCAAAAAACTGAAAATGCAAGTGTAGCAAATTTGAATAACACACTTTTACATTTAAAAGATCTTTCTTTTTCTTGACTTTTCCTATAAATTTTGCATAAAGAAATTAAAACTAGAATTAAAATGAAGATCAAAATTATATAATAGTAGAGAAAAATTAAAAGAAATCACCATCAAATTGATAACGGAGTTCGGCTTCAATAGCCTACGTCTCTGGGTCCATTCGAAGTGAGGACTATTTCCATTAATTTGTGCATCAAATGGCTTACAAATTAAATTCAAGTCTTCAATTCACCTTCCCTAGTCTCTGCTTGCCTATATAAATATCTCTTAGACCTAAAAATAAAGGCCCAAAGCTATACAAAGTAAACATTAATCTCTGACCTTCTTAATTATTTTACACAGTTGGATGCCTAATACCCCTCAAGTGGAAATTCGCCCCTCTTATATCACTTCCAAGCCCATGGCTCAATCAGTCAAAGGCTTATCCTTTTGGATGAGAGGTGTTGGGTTCAAGGCATTGGCTTCCTTCTTGGGCACTTAAATCCTATCATTTATCCCACATTTTGGATTTTTTAACTATTTGAATGCTTTTTAAGGGTTAGCAGCCTCCATGATGAGTGTTGACATCCCTTTTTGGGGGGAGACTTAGGTGCAAAGGGTAATCTTGGCACCTAACTTAGGTCATCATTAGAAAGTGTGTGTTAACACATGGTTTTGGCATGTTAACAAGTGGTCTTGGCATGTTGACAAGTGGTCTTGGCATGACATGATAGATTGCATGGCAAGGTATGGTGTGGCAGGTTTGAAATGTCTTATTTCAAAATGGAAAACAATAATCCCACATTGGTGGGGTTTGAGCAGCTTTTGTAACTTAAATACATTTTTTTAGACAATAACATATGAAGTATAAGAGGCCAAGGCACCCCTCTACAAGAGTGTGTCAACCCTCACTAAGGGCCCCCAATGAGTAAATAGTGGGGCCCACAGATCCTCATATGACTGCTTGTCAAAGACTGGAGGCTAAAAACAAACACCAAACCAATTTTTTTTACACCAATTCATATTTCCATGTGTCAAATGGTTATTGGACCACTTGGCATGTTTAAATAGTGCCACATCACTTTTCAACACCTATTAATCATCTGTCACAAGAATGCTTCAGCAAGCTTTATCTCAAGCATCTGAACTCTGTTTTGCATACCAAAAGAAGCATCAGAAAGCTCTCAATGAATTCTATGATGTGCAAATGGTTTGACCAGAATTTAAAATATGAAATGGTACATGGATCCACCTAGATCATCTATAACTTTAACTTTATCCTCACAACCAACCACTAACTTTAAAATAACTTATGCAACCCTTTTATAACTTACACACAACCCATTCTCTGTCCAAATCCAATCTATTAGAAACCCATAGTGATCATCGATGATCAACCTTGATCATTAATGGTCACTAATCGATAGTTGATGGTTAGTCTTGACCATTGATGATCATTGTGTAAATTAATGAGTTTCATTTAACTCTTCATTTAATCATGCTCAATTCATGTCTTATCAACTAGGGCTGGTGTCCAAAGCTGTTTGCAGTAAGGTATAGGATGGTAGATCTCGAAGTCTATTTGAGGGGGTGTTTGATGGTCCTATTCTAAATTTGACTAATAAAATAAAAGTGTTTTAAACTACTTAATTCACTCTTTTGCTGAAAATGTAGGTTTTTATTTTTCCCTATTTATTAATTAGGGAAATTGTATTTCTTGTGCATACATGGAGTTTTCCTACATTTGTGGGATAGGCTAGCTTATGTGGAGGTGTGTGTCATAGATGTGTCATAGGCATCATAAGAATGTCATAAGTAACTCCCTTGATGGGAGTTACTTCTCTATTCTTATCACCTTGTCACCACCTTTCATGGAGGAGTTACAGTCTATTCTTGGGGTGCCTTGTCCACCTTTTGTGGAGGAGTTACTTACATACTCTCCTATTTGTAGTCCTCACTTTGGCCATCTCATGTTAATTAGATTTTGATTTTCTCCATTTTTGTCTTGTGAAATTTATCTTCTTGTGTTATTTTCAAATTGCTTTAGCATCTATGTGGTGTGCACTTGCTTCAACTCATGTGATCACGTCTCCATTGCACTCGCATTATCTAGATTCTGGAAAAAACTTTGATATGGTATCAAAGCAAGAATGGTAATCGTGTGTCTAGTTATGCTTTTAGTTCATTTTGAAATCAAGAGCAGTGGATTTCTCTTTGTTTTTTTTATTTTCTAGATCTTATCTAAAATTTAAAAAAAACTTTCAATATCATTTCTGGAATCATTTCTTGCATCTTGGAATCCTTGGCCATTGGGTGTCTTGGTTGTTTTCACTTTAGGGGTTGGTTCAGCAGTTAGCTTGGGCATCATTGTTGTGTGCAAGTAGCAAAGGGAGGAACAACACTCAGCATTATGTTTAAACTCAACACTCAGCCTCTGCCATGCCAAGCTTTAGTAGTAGCATCCTTTCCAACTGTTGACCAGGCTGTACGGCGCGCAAGTCTGCAGGTTCTTCCTTCAGCACTCCATGCCAAACTTCTTAT
This sequence comes from Torreya grandis, assembly GCA_037957365.1. Taxonomy (NCBI): domain Eukaryota; kingdom Viridiplantae; phylum Streptophyta; class Pinopsida; order Cupressales; family Taxaceae; genus Torreya; species Torreya grandis. The sequence goes on along the minus strand of JARHVA010000807.1, from coordinate 1,187,587 downwards.
CTGCACCAACTTCAACACTCAATGCCTTCAGGTCTATGTCAAATTCTATTATTCATTTGCTTATTTTCTCTACCCAGCAAGGCACCAAGCAGGCCGTACAGCATTTCCAGCAGGTCTATTTTTTTTGTCTTCTCTGCCAGAAGTCTTGTTTGGAAAATGGCACTTTTTTCATGCTTGGCGTCCCATGTGGACCCTTAGATGCTTGGCCAACAGTTCAATATGTCTTCAAATTTAATTTTTTTAGTTAAAATTGACTTGATAAAACAAAAATCAGTCAATTTGATTGAAATTTTATTTTTTTTGATAGTTTTGTAATTTGGGGGTTTTCATTTAAAACTTGTATCTTCGCCTGTCAAAGATGAAGGGTGAGTCCTGGGTTGGTGGGAGGCCAATTCCCCCTCACACAAACCTCCTTTGGATTCCTCATTCTATGTTGAATCCAACGAGTGGTTGGAAGGCCACTTTCTCTTTCATAATAGGCATTTTTTTAATGTTTTAGTGCTTTTTTTTGCAAAAATACTAGTCTACAGGAAAATTGAACTTTTAATATCTTGCAAATGGTATCTCAGATTTGGGTGCCATTTTTTGTAAAAATATTTTTAATTCAATTCTCCACAATATAGGCTTGTTATTTGTCAAAAATGCACTATTTTATAAAGTGCCAAAAATTTGGGTCTCTCAAGATGCATTTTTGGCTGAGTCCAACGTCCTGTTTGCTTTAGTCTTGCATTGATTGCTCTAAGATGCATTCTCAGCTGATTCTAACGTATTTTGAGCATGCACTTGAATATTTGAGGGGGGTTCAATATTTTTTGGGGGTGTGATTGCTTTTCACAACTTGCAAATCTTTGCTTTCATTCTCCTTTCTACATAATTTCACAACTTGCAATCAACACAACTTCACCTAAATTCAGCTAAAAATGGATTCTTTTCAACTTAAACCCCTAACACCCTTCAACTATCATGAATGGAAGGTTAGAATCTCAATCATTCTTAGAAGCAAAGGGTTGTATAAGATCACCATGGGTATTGAAGTAAAACCCAACACTGATGTTGAAAAGGTCAAGTGGTACAACCATAGTGATGAAGCCTATGGATTACTGAGCTTGTCTATGTCTCCAAAACTCATATTCCATCTATAATCCTCCTAGACTCCCAATGACATATGGGACACCTTAGAAAAGTTATTTGGGAATCTTGATGAGATGAGAAGTCATGAGCTCGAAAATGAACTCATAAGTCTAAGTCCTAGCAACTTTGACACCTTACAGGACTTCTTCACTAAGTTTAAGGCCCTTAGATTGAAATTGAAAGAATGTGGGATAGAGAAGAAAGATGATCAAATCATCCTTTCTATTCTCACAAAGTTAGGTCCAAGCTATTTAGTCTTCGTCTCCACTTTCCAATTTCACAAAAAGTGCCCTTGGCACTACATGGAAAATGCCTTCTTTGGATTCATTCATTGCCGACTTGACTAGGGAGTAAGATAAGCTAATTCAAATGGGCACAATGAAGTCTACTCAACCCAAAGTTTTGATAGCTAGAAATGGTAAGGATAAGACTTCAACAAAGGAGAAGAAGAAAAAGAACAAGGACTAGGGGAAGAAGAAAGAAAACAACAATCCTGCCAAAAACAACACTGAGACTTGCTCTTCCAATGCTAAACCTAAGAAAGAGAAGGTTAAGTGTGCCTATTGTAAAAATACAGGGCATGATGAACACAAATGCATGAAGAAACAAATAGATCACCTAACTCATCTTCTAGAGAAGAACAACATAGGTGTTCCTAAGTCCATCAAGCAAAATTCATCTACCCAAGATTCTACCAAGGCAAAAGGCAAGGGTAAGGAGAAAGAAAAGGGCAAGGCCCTTGTAGCTACAACATCTTCTACATCTTCATGGGTCATCGACTTGGGTGTTTCTCACCACATGGGCTCTTCATTAGTTAAGTTTTCATCTTTAGAGCCTTGTAGCATGACTTTAATTAGTTTGGTTGATGACACTTCAGTTTCTGTTGCAAGGAGATGGTCAGTTGAAATGGAAGGAGGAACATTCAATAATGTTCTAAGTGTTCCTTCTCTTTCAACTAATCTCCTATCAGTGTACCAAATCACTCACATTGGTCAGGCCATGAGAGTTGAGTTTTCAATAGATTTAGTGGCTATCAGGGAGTTGAATAGTGATACTACAGTGGCAGTGGGTAGGGCAGATCACCAAGCAAGGTTATACACCTTCTCACATTTTTCATTGGATTCTTCTCCAATAGCATTGATAACTCATTTAGATGGAGTTATCAAATTGTGGCATGAGTGGTTTGGCTACCTCAACTACCGCTACCTTGAGCAACTTTGCAAACATGACATGGTCATTGGCTTGCCTCATGTCCAATTCTCAAAAGAACTTTGCGAGGAATGCTCCCTTGGTAAGCATCTCGAAGCAAAATTTGACAAAGGCAAATCTTGGAGGGCTTTACAACCTTTGGAGTTAGTCCACAATGATGTATCAAGACCCTTTCCCAAACCATCTTTCACAAGGGCCAAGTACATCCTCACTTTCATTGATGATTTCTCTAGGTACACTTGGATATATTTTCTCAAATAAAACTCTGAAGTGTTTAAAAATTTTCTAGACTTCAAGACTCTTGTTGAGAAATAGAGTGAGAAATCCATCAAGATTATTCAAACTAATAATGGAGGGGAGTATGTCAGCATCAGGTTTGATTACTTTTGCACCACAGAGGGGATTGATTTGTAACACATAGTCACTTATAGTCCTTCACAAAATGGGGTTGCAAAATGCAAGAATAGGTTCTTGAAAGAGATGGGTAGCTGTATGATTCACTCCAAATCCTTAGCACCATAGTACTGGGTCGAAGCCATCAATTGTGCTTGCTACATTCAAAATAGGGTTCCTCACGAAGCTTTGAATGGGATAACACCCTTTGAAGCTTGGAATAGAAGGAAACCTGATGTTGAGCACCTTAGAGTTTTCAAATCCCTAGCTATGGCCCGCATTTTGAAGAAGAAACACAAAGCTATGGAACGTCAGTCCAAGCCTTACATCTTTGTAGGAAACCTAGATGGTATTAAGGGATATTGCCTTCTAAATCTAGTCACTCATGAGTTGTTCATCGAGAGGAGTGTCTATTTTCAAGAGAGTCCTAGAGACTCAACACTTGACACTTCTCCCTCATCGAATCTACTTCATGATGATTCCTCATCAGATTCAGATCAGCCACAGCAAGTTCTTAAGCCAGAGTCATCTTCTTTGAGTTCAGACAGTGAGGATAGTGATGCAGAGTCATCCACCTCTAGTCGGTTAGAGGATGAGGAGTTAGCACTTGACTCACCCACTTTCAGACCACATTGGGCTAGACAGACACTTGAGAGTGCTGACACTTGGGCAAATGATCCTGCAGATGACAGACATACTAAGGGGGATATTTAGAGAGATCCACATGCCTTCTTTGCTATAGTTTTAGATCCATAGATTTTTTGAGAGGCATCAGGGGTACCTAAGTGGGATAGTGCTATGGAGGAAGAATATTCTTCCTTAATCAAAAATCACACTTGGGATTTGACTTCACTTCCTAAGGGAAGAAAGATGGTTTGATGTAGGTGGATATATCAGACCAAGTTTTTAGCAGATGGGTTGGTTGATAAGTACAAGGCATGATTGGTCACCAAGGGCTTCTCATAGGTGGTAGGAATTGACTACTCAGAGACCTTTGCACCCGTTTCAAAAATGACTTCTATCTGACTCACCTTGGCTATTGCCACAACACATGGTTGGGATGTGCACCAGATGGATGTGAAGAGTGCCTTTCTTCACAGAGACCTAGAGGAGGAGAACTACATGGAGCAGCCACTAGGATTTGTTTAGCAGACTTAGGAAATCTATCTATGGCCTCAAACAGGCCCCTCGAGCTTGGTATGCCAAGATGGATTCCTTCCTTCTCACAACGGGTTTCACTAGGTGCCATTCTGATCCCAATGTCTACTTCTTGTGACAAGATGATTCACTCTTGATTTTGGTTCTATATGTTGATGACCTTTTGATCACCAGGAGTTCTTCATCAGTTATTGTAGCGGTGAAGGCATCTCTTCAGGATAGATTTGACATGATAGACTTGGGTTTACTGCACTACTTCCTTGGCATTGAGATCTCACAGTCAGATTTAGGGATTTATCTTGCATAGCTTAAGTATGCTTTTGACTTATTGGCTCAGTTTCACATGGCTAATTGCAATCCATCTCTAACTCCCTTTCTATCAGGAGTCAAGCTTGAGGTTGATTGTTCTTAACCATTGGTTGATGCCACTCAGTATCGACAACTTGTTGGTAGTCTCATCTACTTGACTCACACCAGGCCTGACATATCATATACAGTGGGACTTGTCTCCAAATTCATGCAGGAACCTCATGAGCTACATTAGAAAGTAGCTAAGAGTATCTTGCATTACATATAGGGTTCACATAGATACGGGATTCACTATAGATTTAGCATAGAGGTTGACTTGGTTGGATATACAGATTTAGACTGGGCTAGAGATTCACAAACTCGTAAGTCCACTTTTGGTTACAATTTCTCTCTAGGTTCAGGTCCTATCAATTGGTCTAGCAAGAAGCAGAATGTTATTGTTATATCATCTATAGAGGTAAAATACAGGGGAGCTGTTAATGTAGCTACTGAGGCTATTTGGCTTTAGGGGATTCTTTCTAAGTTTGACATTCCTATCAAGCAACCCACCATTATTTATTGTGACAACCAGAGTACCATTCAGATTTTTAGGAATCCAGTTCAACACCAATAGACTAAGCACATAGAGATTCACATGCATTTCATTTGGGAGCTTATCCATAGTTAGGTCATTGACTTGATATTTTTCCAGTCTTTGGAGTAGGTTGCAGACATCTTCACCAAACCTTTCATCGAGAGCAAGTTAATTCATCTACGAGCTCTTCTTGGGGTGTGGTCTACATTTGCAGAAACATCATATTCAGGGGGGGCCTTCTAGCTCTTCATTTCTTTTATGTCTCTCTTTTCGAGGGGAGTTTTTTCCTACGAGTTTTCTCCTTTTCTCTATCTTATGGGAGATTGCATTTGTACATGGGTATCTCATCAGACCTAGTTGCTAGGACCCATTTTATATTTCCACACTACCCACCTAAGCTATGCTTATGGGGGGGTATTAGTGTAGGTTTTTATTTTTTCCTATTTATTAATTAGGGAAATTGTATTTCTTGTGCATACATGGATTTTTCCTACATTTGTGGGATAGGCTAGTTTATGTGGAGGTGTGTGTCATAGATGTGTCATAGGTGTCATAAGAATGTCATAAGTAACTCCCTTTATGGGAGTTACTTCTCTACTCTTAGCATCTTGTCACCACCTTTCATGGAGGAGTTACAGTTTATTCTTGGGGTGCCTTGTCCACCTTTTGTGGAGGAGTTACTTACGTACTCTCCTATTTGTAGTCCTCACTTTGGCCATCTCATGTTAATTAGATTTTGGTTTTCTCTATTTTTGTCTTGTGTAATTTATCTTCTTGTGTTATTTTCAAATTGCTTTAGCACCTATGTGGTGTGCACTTGCTTCAACTCATGTGATCACATCTCTATTGCACTCGCATTATCCAAATTTTGGCAACAACTCTAATAGTAACTATTTAATCAAATCAATCCACTCTTTTACTTGAAAGTAAAATCACACTCCTATTTACGCTTGCATGGAAATGGAAATGTTTAACTGGAAAGTAAATTTCACTTCACACATTTGTTGTAATAGAAAACACACTTTGCTTAGAAAGGAAAAGATTTTAGAATAATAAAATGTCTTTTAAAATATGAATTTATTTTGATGTTCTTATGAATAAATGCAAATATTAACAAGATTCTAACTAGTTATAACAAAGAGTTAATAGAACATAACATAAGTATCGTACACAGTTCCTAGTTCCAAGGAGAGTGGGCCCTTGCTCCTCACAGACTTGGGAACAAAAATTAATCAATGCTAGAAATTGAAGTGATAATTCATAAAACTAAAATGATTACAATCTGTCTGAAACCTATAATATGTTTGTACATATCTTTCCTCTATTATCTTCTCTTTATTATCTAATATCTTTCAATGATGAAAGTCTTACATTTTATACTAATACAATCAACTCAAAATAGGATGCAACAAAATAGGATTCCTTGGTTGATCCATACATCCAAATATAGGAGATTGGATTTCTAAGACATCCAATTATTTTGATAAAATAGATATACTATCCTGTAATAGTCCTAAGATCCAAATATATACAACTTTATCAAAATCAAATCCTACAAAATAGTAGGTGGGTATTTTCCTTATTTCACTCCAGTTGGAATGATTCTCTCTCATCTTATCTTGGCTGCTAGCTTCCCCAATTGTATCTTCATCCTTAAAAAATCTATGGAATTGACCCTATAGAGTTGGTAGGAATGATCCTATGGAGTCCATAGAAACAAGCCTATGGAGTCCATAGAAACAAGCCTATAGAGTCCATAGAAACAAGCATGTAGAGTCTATAGAAACAAGACTGTAGAGTCTATAAAAACAAGCCTACAAAGTCTGTAGAAGCAAGCCTGTGGAGTCTGTAGTTCTAAAGGATGGAGATAAAAATTGAAATTTTACTATACATCACCTATGTCTTCTTCCTAAGCATTCTTCACAACAAAAAATTGCTAAAACATGTTATGTATTAGACATTAATGACAAAGTAAAGGTTTAGTCTTTGGTTCAATATAAACAAGACAAGTTTCTATTTTCCATGTAATAGCTATCTAACAATCTATGATTTTCATAAGATAATATCTTTTGAAAGATGAATTGAGGGAAATAACATGTCAATAATGAGCCATATTATGAGCTCATCATCTCCCCCAAGATTTACCTTTTGTAAGTCCCATTATAAACATTTATTGGCATTCATAGCTCTGACATCTACTTTCCACACTCTGACTCAAATCATATTCATAAAATTCATCTATTATATGCTTTTTTTAATTGCTTGTAAACCCCTGATGCTCTTGAATCATTTGTTTTCATATATTGAATTGCTTCTCTGATTATGGAGCCCAACTTTGACATCTTGGAATAGGTATGATTAGCTAAGGGGGTCTATATCTCATGCCAATCCATTTTTTTTTCTCTCCCAAAGTTTATTACCTCTATTAATATTTCAAAAATTGAGGAAGCTCTACTCATACTCCATAGTAAGTTATTTGAATACATGACCTCTCGTATTTTAAGAGGCACTGAAAGTTGGTCCCATCTATTTACACTTGCAGTCACCACTGAGTCAAGACTCTGTCTTGAAAACAAGTCAAAATAAATAGCACAATCATATAAAGCTTGTAAATAATGCATTTTAACATCATCTCTTAAACAAGCATGGTTAAAATTTTGTTTGATCAATCTATGGATTTGCTATGGATTCCTAAGATTGTTAATTAGACATGGATATGGCATGAGAATTCAAATTACTTCCAATGGATGGGTGGAGTTATTTATATATAAGAGGTAGGGAAATATCAATGGTGGAGATTCAAAGATATTTTTGAGGAGATCAAGGATAGAAGATTAGAAGAAATTTAAAATTCCTTTGAAGCCTCTAGATTTAGAGGCTTCTAGAGAGGAGGGGTGAGAATAGAGAAGGTTATAGATTTGGAGGATTCTATAATCCTTCTTATGGTTTAATGATGATTAGATAAGGGATTAGATAGGATTTGGGTGGGTGATTAGGGAATATGGGTGTAGGAGAGCCTAGGAATAGGCTTATTATGTGGGTAGGTTGGCCATGGGAATTTAAAATTCCTGAATAATAGATAAGTGGGGTTAGATTAATATAATGGGGATTTAAGATAATTAATTGATTCATGGGGGTGGATAAGGTTAGTAGATGAAGAAAAATAGTAGGAGAATATTATATAAATGACTAGGAAGAGGGGATATTAGGATGGGATTAAATGAGATAAGAGTAATTGATGTCAACTAATAGAAATATTAGTGACAATAAGGTAGGTGAGAGCATTTAGATGCATATATTTTTATGCTTTATGAAAGGGCATTATGAATAGAGTGAAGTACAAGGAGCAACAGTATTTTAAATAAAAAATTATGTCATGGATGGATGTTAGTAGATGATGTTAGTGGATGTGATATTAGTGACTATGATGCCCTCTTGAGAGGAATTACAGGGAATAATGAGATGGATTGACACTCAAAATAATAATAAAGGGATGGGATGGTAGATGTGAGATAAATAAAGAAAATAAATTTAACTTGAGTGGTGAGCTACAGATTGATGATGCCCTTGGAAAATAAACATGCACATGGAGTAGAGATGATGTGGGTTATGATTGTTGACATATCCCAAGGGGTAATTAACCATAATATGATGATGATAGGATATAAGGCCACAAGATTTAGATGTATCCAAAGCAAAGATGCATGTAAGGGAGAGATTTAGGCTAGGAGAAGACAATGATTTGATAAAATTAATGATGGATATAGCTCAAAGATAAATCAATCAATATGATGAAGAGGATAAGAGAATAGATGTGATTGAGTTACAAAAATACAAGACTATGATTGATATTATAGATTAATGATTTTATTGATGTAATATGTGATGATGAGGAAAGAACAAATAGTGGTCAAGCTATTTGTGGGCACTAAAAGATGGCCAAGTGTTGCCTACATAGTCTAAAAGACCTCAAGCCATTGTAGTTTTGATTAGAAGATGATGATGAAGATGAGTATTAATGATTATAAAGTGATGATGATGTGGATGATTAGACTTATTAGTGAAGGAAATGACACAGATGATGAGATGAGGATAAAGCATTAGATATTAGTCAAATGAGTTGAAAGGATTAAATTAATAATGGGAATAAGGATGATGAGATTATGATAGTGTAGGTGATTAAGTCATTACAATTTCATAAGGATAATCATGGTCTAAGCAATATTATAAATATATCACTTGATAATATGCCCCATGATATAATGATGACCAAGAGGACATTGTGCCAAATTACATGGGCAAATAGTAAACTTTGTATCCTTAAGGCACTTTTGGTGTCCTCATAACATCCTTATTCATTTCCCAATAGAAAAAAAATATATTATGCAAAATAAACATAATAAAAACAATATATACATGATATTCAAATAAAACAAAATAAATAAATAACACACACAAATATCTACATGCAGTGTCATAATGTCTTGTCTAAGGATGGGATGAGTGATTGGACTAAGTTGGTTAAGATCATTGATTGGGGACTTAGATTTAGAGAGGATGATCATGATTAGGATTAGGATGAGGTGTTTCCCCTAGTTTAGGATAGAATGATGTGTGACATGATAATGTCTTTGAATATTGATTTGGTCCTAAACTCAAATCAAAAAATGGCCAAGGAAGGTGGTTTAGAAAAGTGATGACCAAGGATTACCAATAGACAAAGGCCCTATAAGATTTCAATCTAGCAAGGAGATAGGATATGATGGGATAAAATACCTTTCATACTATTAAAATAGTGATTGGATGGGTGCTAGGTATGAAGAGATAATGATAAAGATAGTGATGGGATCAAGTACCTTCCACACTAGTAAAGAGGTGATGTGATGGGTACTAGGTGTGAAGAGGAATTGATAGGGAAATTATGGGTGCTAGATTAAATTATTTGACAAGGTTATGTGTTCCAATAATACCTAGGCCAAGGATGATATTGAAGATATAAAGAGATGGGTGACCACTAGGATTGGATTTCAAGACTAAATGTTATATCCAAGGATGATGGATGGGAAGATAGACAAAAGACATAGAGATGGATATCAGATGGTATGGAGATGAATCAAACCAAGGTATTAGGCATAATATAAGATCTCATGGACTAGGATTTTTATATTTTTCAAATTTTATGATTTTTAGGGTTTTTTGTAATTTTTCAATTTTTAGGGATTTTTGGAATATATACACTATACAAATGGGGTTACTAGAAAAGGGAATACCAATCCTATAAACCAACATGAGGATGGATGGGATAATGAATGGTATAAAAAAAGGATGAGGTTGATGTAAAAAAGGGGATGAGGACCAAGGAAGAAGGGACTAGGGATTATCAATGACCACATCGTGAAGGAACCAAATAGTTAGTTGCCTGAGTATCCATTCCAAGATGATTTTAGAACATTTTTCAGGATACCTTCCACTTCCTTATGAAAGGTAAATATGGTAAGGAATGTGATATGATGGAATATTATGGGTAGGAATAATGAATTAAGGATTAATATGGATAAGGATGATGTAGATGAGTTATATAGACAAAGTTGATAAGGGATGTGTAGACACTATAAAATCACACATGATGGTTTTAGATGTTGAAATACACCTGGATCAAACCATTACCCAACCTCTAACCATGACCCTGAGTTAGTTTAGCTAACTATCTAAACCAACTCAGTAACATACCATTTTTACCTAACTTGACTAACAGGTGTTGTTATTACCCCTTCATTTAACCAATGTATGTTGGTATTTATTCTTATCAAGGTAGTGCCTAAAGCTATTTATAGTGAGGTATTTATTGATTTTAGGTTAACAGTACTTGTTTTGGGGGGGTTTTGGATGTTATTTTAATCTACATCTATTTTTAACTTCTAAGCTACAATTTGAAAGGAAACACTCTTTGCAAAAAACATAACCCACTCAATCTAATCTAATTTGCAAAATCTAGAAATGCTTCACACAACTGTAAAACAAACCTACTTAATCACTCTTGTAGAATTAAATAATATCAAATATTCACTTACTGATTAAAATTAATCATAAATATATACTTTTAGAATCTAAAAAAATGAAATAAATACTTATGATGGAAATAATAGACTAATTATTCAATCCTTCCTGCATGTTTTCAATCTGAATTATACAAACATATATCTAGATCAATCTTTAATTGAAATAAATACAAAATTAATTTATAAATACAAAATATATTTCCTATTTCCTTAGGAGTGGACCCTTACTCCCTCATATCTAGGTCCAAATTAACTCAACTCAAGATATTTCTTCAACACATAAATTGAGAAAGGAAACTATTGTAGTACTTTGTATTTCATAAAATCACCAAAATTACAATATCTCTGTATGTAGCCACCAAATTTATAGATATAAGCATGGATCTATCTATTTATTATATACCAAGAAACTATTTACCCCTACATCATAGGTAACAACTTAAATAATTTAAAAATAGAAGATATTCTAGACAAATTGAGTGGTATAGTTAGAATAGAAAGTCATTGCAATGAGATATTTATGGATTCAAAGAATCCATAGATAATAATTTCCATGCCTATCTCTATCAACCAAATATTTACATATATTGTTACCCATATCTTTTATCTTGATCATTACAATTCTAGAGTATCAACTCCTAGATTGGAAGACTAAATAGAAATAGACATCTTTTTATATACATGTACAGAAATGGAAATGTTGAAAAATTTTCTTTAGATTGTCATGAAGAGGTTACAGAAGCCATATAAACCATTTAAAATGTACTAGGATCAATTCTAGAGCAATATGGGTTAATCCATAGAATAAATGGAATAATTTATAGCTTGTTTCTAAAATCCATAGCTAATTGTTGAAATCTGTAGCTTACCTATCAAAATCCATATCTCACCTATTGAAATCTATAGCTGACTATCGAGATCCATAGCAACTTCAAAATCCTTACCTAGGTATTAGATGGTTCATTCTTTGTATTGGATCCTCTTTGTCAAAAATCATATTAATACTACTATTTACCTATACAATTTAAAATAGGGAACTTAAAACATGCAAATGTTAGAACAAAGTACAAAGAAGATAGACTTAGACTTTATATGAGTTTATAGAGATAAACGCATCTATTTTATACCTTACACATGTTATAAACATCAATATTACATAAAATTCTCAGCCATTTGACATATTTAAGTCCATAAACTATAGAAATAATGAGTCATTTTACGGTAATCATCTCCCCCACTCTTTACCTTTTGCATGTCCCTTTGCAAACTATATCCTTAATCTCCATAGTTATGTATTATTTGTTGTAGGTTCATAATCAAATCAGAAATGAAATACAAATATTTTTGAAGTATCCTCTGATTAAACCCATATCCCTTTGTATAAAATAAACCCAAATATAAAACTATTCCTGAGATTATGGTCTTGTATCCTGCCAAGGAGACATACGAGAAAGTAGTAAGGGAGGTTTGAACCTCGTTCCAATCCATGGATTTTTTTCATCCCTCTATAAAAAATTTATAATTATGTGCACAAAAACATTATCTCTTCTTAAAGACCACTAAAGGGTATTAGGTGACAACACTTCTCTTCGTATTAATGTAATTGGTAGCATATGCTAGTGTTGCTTTCAAGCCACTACGATATATTCAAAATTATGTTGAACAAACATCTTAAATTTGAGAAGTCCATCTCATATGGTGGAGAGATAATGATCACAAATTCTTGGCTACTGGAATACATGTAAAATTGGTGTAATGTATATTGTGCACTACCAAATTGAGGCCTAATGCATAAACCAACATCTTGTGCAATGTTTGTGTGATCATCATATATGTCCTAATAGGTAATATGATTTCTATATGCAAATAATAGATCTCGCATCTGAAGCTCTCTCACAAATATATTTACCAAGAAATTATTTGTATTTCCTAGAATAATGTCACACAAATAAAACTCACAAAGTAGATCTTGTCTATTAGGAGTACTATTTCTGAATATTGTCATGAAGTCATCACTAGTGTTTATCTCATATGGTAAATCACAAGATATATATAACAATTGCCATCTAAAAAATTGTTCATGTAAAAATAATCTATATGTAGACAAAGGGACTCTATACAATAATAATTTTTCACTTAACTGATAGGGAAACTAAAGAGTTTGTTTAACCTGTTCTTCTTTCTATTGGGATTGAGTCAGTTCTTCCTACATTTTCTATTTCTCTTCTTTAAAAAGATGATTTTCCTTCTTAATTAGATGATTTTGTATCTTCATGTCTTCTAATTGTGAGCAGACTTGGTCCCATTAATTTTTCACTTCTAAAATAGACAAATTAGTCTAATAGCCTTGTTCTACCATGACCCTAGGAGGAACATGAGAAGAGCTATATTCTATTTGGGTTTTTAGCCTAGCATTTTCCATTTCAATTTTCAAAATACTCCTCCTCAGGGAAATGTTTTATTCCTCAAGAGATCTAGTATGACCCCATACATCAATAATTTCATCCTCTACCTCATCCTTTTGCTTCAGGGATTGTATTTCTAAATTTTAAATTTGTTTCATTAAATAAGCAATCACAAAATCTTTATTTTGAGTTGTAGCAATTAGTTTAACCATATCCTCTGCATTTTGTTTAACAGTGGCTTCTAACTAGGATAAGGCTAAAGCATGTTGGAGTTCTATATCATCTAATTCCCTTGAAGGTTATCCCTCTTCTTCAATCATGGGGGATTTTCCTTTATCCTTTATATGCTATGTAGAAGGAATGAGACTTTCATCAGGAATAGTCTCAGCAAAGTCATCAGCCAAATTTTCATTTGGAAAAAAGGGTTCCTCCTCTTCTCTATTATGATCTTCACTAGTAGTGGTCATGGGGTTTTGCCTGAAACTATCTAGTGTCTCATTAGTAATGGTCTCATCACTATCAACTACCAAGATCAATCTTATTCTTCCTTTAAGAGGGGGTTAAGCTTTTGTAGATAGGGTTTCTTGAGTTTTTATATGGAAGACAGGGTTGAGAAAAGACTCTTCTTCAACAATTTTAATGGGATCTTGGACTTGAACAACTTGAGGAAAAGGTTACTAGCTTTTAGTAGAGGATCAGAGCCTCAGTTTCTTACTTGTTGGCTTAGGAGGAAAGACTATGGGAGGAAGACTAGGGTTTGAAATGGAACAGCCTTGGATGTGGATCTTATGTTATGGATGAACTTAGATGCAATTACTTTAAAATATATATTTGGTGGGATTTTTAAACTAGAGGCATATATGTGTGCAAAAGTTTGTTTAGCAATTTTAGGGGTTTTTTTCTCTTTCCTTCAAGGAAGGTAGTCTAAGCTTCCATTCCATTTTCTTGTTGTAAGAAGTGATGTTAAATAATGATTTGAATCAACTCATGATGATGTATGGAAGTAGGGTTTTTGGAATACCTCATAGCTATAACCTGAATAGATTCAAGGAGAAATAAGGGAAAATTTATCTAATGTTTAGGTTTCTAAAGACCATATCTTAAATGAATTAACATTCTTAATACCATACAACTCAACACACTACATTTTCCCTCACATATCAAATATTTAATAAGACAAAAATAAATTGACCTCCAAGGTTCAAATAGATACTCTCTATTTACCCAATTTTTTTACCTTTGACATCCTCTACAAAAACTAGTGTGGCCTCTCCTTTACTACTAAAAATTCTAACAAGATCATTAAATGAGGATCTTCTTGATATCTGAGCTCCTTCATTTGGAATCCCTGACAATTTGCTGAGGATTTGTGTGGAGAAGGGTATCTGAACACCTCTGACTATGGAAAAATTAGGCTTCAAGTGAAGAACAAATTTTGTCACTAATACTTCTTCAAAACCCTAAAACTTGAGAAAGAAGTCAATCTATCCTACTACAGCTAATATCTCTTTTAATGCTTCATTCTCCAATAGTTCACTCGCATCCTCAAGGTTTGACTTCTTTTTCAAACAATTTTTGAATTTTTCAACCTTAGGTTAGTTTTTCACAGTTAATTCTTTCCCCTACTTTCAAAACGAGATTAAACTATGTTTGTAAAATTATTTGGATGGAAATAATATCCCTTGAGGGTTAAACTGTAGATATTACTCGAAGTATGCCGATTTATGATGATAACATCTATTAAAAGTAATGATGTTGTACTTTTTGTCTTATTTTATTTTAAATAATTCTATCATCAATTCCTTTTTAATCTTTCATTTAATAACTTTTAATAAATGACACATAATTATAATTATTTGTCATTATAAATTTTTTTTATAATCAACATGGGTATTATCTGTAGCTCTTGCATTGATGTTTCAAAATATGGTCTTTTTGAAATGACCTTTGTTGACATCATAAAGTTTGACCCCCTTATAACATCATATGAGATTTTTATATCAATGGTTTTGAGCACATTCATGCAATCTTAAAAATTTAAAACTAACACTTAGCAGAAAAATAAATACTTTACCTTACAAATCTCAATATTGTCCTTATTAGTCTTGCTTATATGTTCTTTCTCAAAACAAAGTGCATGAGTTAGTCTTTAAAAAATAGTACAACAAATAATAGCATTAAATTTATTGCTTTGGAACCACCTAATTTTTCTAAACTAATTTTCTATTTTTTATTTTTTTATGTTTTGGTATTTTTTCCTTGACTAGCTATTTATGGTTTTCTAGTCAAGGCTCTTGATTCAGTGCATGGACAACCAACAAGTTGGTTTTCTGCTCATGATTGTCAACAATGTCCCAAAATATTTTAATTATTGAAAAAAAAAATTAACATTTTTTTAGGGAAGAAAAATATTTTCTTCCTTTATTCAAATCAATGTTGTCTTTCAAAGATCAACTACCATGGAAGACTTGAGTTCTTCCATGGTACCAAACTCATTATGTATTGAATAAATAAATTCCTTCTTGTTAGTAGGCTTTTGATATAGTTTTATATGATGTCCATTTATAATAAGTGTTTTTTGATTTACATCTATAGGTAGTAATTATATAGAACCATTATCAAAAATATTTACTATCTGAAATGGTCCTAACCATCTAATTTGGAGCTTACCTTTGAAATGTTGATATTTGTAATCATATAAAAGTGCCCAATCTCCTTCTCTGAATTAATTTTCTTTGATATGTAATTCATGCCATTGTTTTCTCTGGTACTGTGTCATTTCTATTTGCTTCAAGGCTTTTGTCCTCATCTCATCCAATTCATTCAACTGCAACATTATTTCATGGTGTGCTTCATCTAAATCAATTCCTACCTATAATTCAATCCTCAAAGTTTTCATTTCAAATTCAATTGAAAGAAGAGGTTTCATACCATAGACCAACTCATATGGTGAAAACTAGTGGTAGTCTTCTACGTAGTATTGTATGCCCAAATGGTTTTTGAAAGTTTTGCTACCCAATTCTTCTAACTGCTATTGACTATCTTAGTAAGAATGTTCTCTAATTCTCTATTAGTGACTTTTACTTGTCCATTTTCTTGAGTATGGTATGGTGAATATTTTTTATGGTTGACTTGGTAGATCTCTATGAATGCTTGAATCATATTGGACATGAATTGTGGTCCTTGATCTAATACTATCTCTCTTGGTGCTCTAAAATGTTGCATGATCTTGGAACACAATAAATTTGATACTGCTTCTTCTCCTACAAAAAAAAGAGATTAAACTTTATCCCATTTGGTTACATAGTCCATATACCAACAAGTATTATTTACCTTGTGAAGGTGGATATATAGGCCTAACAAAGTCCATATTCCACTTCTCAAAAGGTTTTAGAATTACCTATGGATGAAGAGGCATCTCGAATTATAATGTAGGTTTCCCCATTCTTTGACAGGCATCACAATGCCAAACATAGGTCTTTATCTATTTGTGAAGAGTTGTCCAGAAATATAAAGTTCCAAGGATTTTGTGTACCATTATTTTCATTGAATAGTATATACCTCCAAGTTATCATGACATTTACGAATGATATCATACATATCATTCTCCTTCACACACGTGTGGAAAACATGGTCAAGTACAAGTTTAAATAGTATATCATTAATCCATTTATAATAACCTATTCTAATTAAACATTTTTTTCCTTTTTAGTACATTGAAAATGAAACTTCCCTGTAGCTAGAAAATTTCTTATATCTGAAAACCAAGGTTTTTATGCTGAAATAGAAAATAATTATTCATCTAAAAAGTTGTATTTTATAGGTTCCTCATCTTCATTATGCAATCTAGAAATAAAATCAGCAACCACATTAAACTTTCACAATCTATCAATAATTGTTATATCAAATTCTAGAAGTAACAACAGCCATCTGATAACTCTTCCTCTTATTACTAGTTTATTCATCAAATACCAAATAGTTACATGATCAATATATACAAATATTTTACATTCAGTAATATAATTTATAAATTTGTTTATGGCATAAATTATAGTAAGGAATTCATGTTCAATGGTTGTATAAATTCTTTCAATTAAAGTTAAGTTCTTGCTTATGTAATATATGGCATACATATATATGTGTTCATATTTCTATCCCAAAATAGCTTCCATGGCATGATTAGATGCATCATTATAAATATGAAATCTCTATGACCACTTAGGTCCTCTTAAGATTGGTGCAGTGCTAAGCTTTTCTTTGGTGGTTTCAAATGCTTGTTGACATGCCAGATTCCAAACAAATTCACTCTCTTTTGTGAGTAGAGAAAACATTGGAGCAACAATCTTGCTGAAATATTCTATAATAGCTTGCATGTCCTATAAATCTCTTAATGTTAGTATGAATTTTAGGATTAGGCAAGTTTGAAATGACTTCAATTTTTTCTGGATCTACTTGGATTCCTTTTGTAGAAATATGTTATCCTAAAACTATGCCTTCTTCTACCATAATCAAACATTTTTCATGAATTAGAGACAAATTTTGGTCCTCACATATTTATATTACTTTTAAAATATTTCTTAAACTTTCATCAAAATATTATCCATGAATAGTAAAATCATCCATATAAACTTCTACATAGTCATTGGTCAAATCTGAAAATATGGTTAGGACAACTCATTGGAAAGTGGCAAGTGAATTACATAAATCAAAGGGAAAGAATATATATTTAAATTTACCCCATGGGTAGGTTAAGTTTGTTTTTTCTTGATCCTCAAGTTCCACTTGTATTTGGTTGTATCCACTAAAGCCATCTAGAAAAGAAAAGTATCTTTTTTCAGCCAGATTATCAAGTACTTGATCACTAAAGGGTAGAGGGAAGTAATCTCTCACTTTTTCTTTGTTTAGCTCTCTGTAGTCCATACATACTCTCCATTTACAATTTTTATTGAAAACAATGACCAAGAGATAGACCCATTGGCTGTTAGAAATGGGATAAATAAATCCTACCCCTAGCAACTTCTCAATTTCAAATTTCACAATGTCTCTCAAGGTAGGATTGATTCTTCTTTATGGCTGCCTTACTGACTTAATGTTCTCTATGTAAATATGGTGTGTACATATGATTGGATTAATTATTTTCATATCCTAATATTCCCATATAAAATATTGAGTGTGATCCCTTAGTACATCAAAAACTTTCATTTCCTAATAATTTATCAACCAACTATTTATGTTGAGTGTCTTTCCTAGTGCCACTATGATTTTTTTAATGCCTAAATGAGAAGAATCTATTTTATTGAATTCACTCATTAATGAGTTGAGAGGACAAGGATGTGTAAGTAATGCATGAAATGTAATGGCATCTTTAACAAATTTTTATCCTATGGGAATAACTCCAGTTAAAGGACAACAAAAGGCAGTGAGAAATGAATATTGGCCTTCATATGCCCATTGCATCACACTATTTTGAATGTATTTATTATCATATAATGTATTTGAAGAGGTGGAAGAGGATGAATTATTATAATAATAGGATATGCTACCTTGAAAATGTCTTTTATTCAAATCTTTAGTGAGTCTATTGCAATCTATAGTTAGTCTATTGTAATCTATACTTGGTCTATTACAATCTATAGCTAGACTGTCAAAATATGTATTTGGACTATCAAAATCTGTAGCTAGACTATCAAGATTTGTAGTAGTTACAATACTTCTTAATAACTCATCATCTACTTCCTCTATATGTTTAGTGATTGTAACCATAGCTAGAGAAGAGATGTTATCATGTTTTTCATCAGGTTAATCAACCCCTAACTATTTGATAGTATTGATTGATGGTTGAGCAGGTGGATATAGAAAAATCCATTTGGATTTAAAAACATTTTAGATGGTCATATCTCCTAGTCTACAATTAATTAATTTTTTTACAATTACTAACCAAGGTCTTCCTAGAATCATTAGGTATCCAATCTATTTGTTTTTAGGTTGAAGGATAATAAAGTTAGTAGGATACTCCCATGATTCTATAATCAACATTATTTCTTCAATAACACCTTTTGGTTTGGTAGTTGAATGGTCTACATTTTTTAGGATTGTGGTAGTTAGTTGCATATCTTTTAAAGAGAGATTTTGTATGGTGTCCATAGACATCATATTAATGGGAGCTCCTAAATCTATCAATATATTTGGTATCTTTTGTTGTCCAATTTTTATAGAAATGATAGGACTTCCTAAGTCTCTAAATTTAGGCAAAAGCAACTTTCTTGCTAATAAATCAGTAAGATTACCATCAACATGTATGGTCTTAGGATATTATATTTTTCTTCTAGGTATTTTGATACACAAACTTTTGATTACATAGTTTACTTCTGGGATGTCTCTGATGGCTTATAACAATGGAATATCTATGTTTAGTTTTCTAAGTTTTGGATAAATTTAGATTCCTTGTTATTTTCTACTTATTTTAACCTTTCTGGAAAAGGTACATATGGAGGTGTTATGATAACTTCCTCTATTTTTTCAATTTCCTCTTTGGACTCTTTTTCTATTTTTGGTTGACTTTGTGGACTTGTTTTTTTTTTAATACCTGTGTGATGATGATCTGAGGTTCTTGAACTATTCTTCTTGATCTAAGATGAATATCTACATATTCAATAGATGTTACCCCAATTGTCTCACCTTATTCATTTATAAAAACTTATCTATTTTTTGGATTTGCTACTAATTGAGAAGGTAGCTAAGGTTGGTTTACTTATTTTGTAGGGGTGAATTGATTTACTTGGGGAGGCATTAATGCTTGCTATTATTGTGGATACCTTCTTTGGTGTTATTGATTACAGTTTGGACCATTATTTTAGTGTTGATTTGTTAATGGTTGTTGATGGCCTTGTGGCATCCATATTTGTTGAAAAGGTTGTGGCATCATCCACTGATATGGCATCCATTCTTGGGTGCCCCAAGCTGGTGTAGCCCACATTTTTGGAGTTGCATGCCACTGTTGGAAAGGAAGTATTGAGCCAAACTATTAATTTTATTAGAAGTAATTTCCTTGTATTTAAACATAATTAATTTATTATATGGATTGTGCATTTTGTTTAAACTGATTCTTGAGACTAGGAAGGTGACTACAATTCTTTGTGTCATGATCCTTAACATCACAAATTCCACAAATTTTAGTTTTATCCAAAGGACAGTCTCTAAGTGTATGTTTAAATCTACATTTTGGCCAATAAATTTCTAATGGCTCATTATTATATTTGGCCTTAGCTTGTAATCCATCCAATGTTGAACTCAATTGGAGTAATATATCTATTATAAAGTTTGTTAATTATTCCATAAAATGGCTTACTTCACTAGATTTTCCCATTTTACCTCCTTTACCACTAGGTTTTGTTCTAGAATATTTTGTGCATAACCATGTGATTTCTTGGAAATCTAGTTTAGTAATGTCTCCTGTCCTCATAAGATTCAAAGAATCCCTAGAAGAGTCATCCAAGCCCTTATGGAAAATAGTTTTGATCACTTATTCATGTAGCTCATAACCACATCTATTGAGGGAAAAGGCAAACCTATCTAAGTAATCCTCAAAGTTCTCATCTTCATTTTGTCTGATTTTGAAAAAATATTATTTTCTATCCTTCACACTGTAATAGTCTTGATATTTATCCAAAAATGTTGTTTACATTTCTCTCCAAGTAAGAATATAGTTCCCTAATATCCCCATGAACCACATCATAGCTCCTTCCTTCAAAGTAGAAGAAAAAAGTTTCAACTTTTCACTATCTGAGGTGTAATCATAAGTCTGGTAGAGAACTTTAAACTCAAAAAGAAATTAATTTGGGTCTTCATTGGACAAACCTCCAAAGGTAGGCAGATTAGCTAGAGAAATATTTTTCATTATTCATTAATCATGTTTAAATACAATTGGATAATATAAGGTCCTTTTAGGATCATTATTGTGAGGATTCTCCACTTGGTCTATATTTTCTCCCATGCCAAATAAAGTTCTATTTAGAGGAGGGGATCTTGGACATTCAGTGTCTACAATTTTAGTTGTTGTAGAAGAGGATTCTTCTAATCCTTTATAGATATTTCTAAAAGATTCTCTTATTTATTTTTTCAATCTATCTATTTTATTTGTGACTATCTTGATTCTTTCTTAGAAAGGATCAAAATCTTTTGGAACAAATCTACCTTGTGAATCTTGTGGCCTACTCATATACTTGATTTTGACAAGAGAGTGATTTTATTCTATTTTCATCTTTTTATGTTTTATGCACTTTTAACATGACTTTTACTTTACTAACACCTAAAATTTCACTATCAATGATACCAAACATGATGGGTGTTGTTATTACCCCTTCATTTAACCAATGTATGTTGGTGTTTGTTCTTACTAAGGTAGTGCCTAAATCTATTTGCAATGAGGTATTTATTGATTTTAGGTTAACAGTACTTGTTTTTGGGGGGGTTTAGATGTTATGTTAATCTACATCTATTTTTAATAACTAAGCTATAGTTTGAAAGGAAACACTCTTTGTAGATAACATAAACCACTAAATCTAATTCAATTTGCAAAATCTAGAAATGCTTCACACAACTGTAAAACAAACCTACTTAATCACTCTTGCAGAATTAAATAATATCAAATCTTCACTTACTAATTAAAATTAATCATAAATCTATACTTTTAGAATCTAAAAGAATGAAATAAATGCTTATGCTAGAAATAATAGATTAATTATTCAATCCTTCTAGCAAGTTTTTAATCTAAATTATTCAAACATATATCTAGATCAATCTTTAATTGAAAGAAATACAAAAA
Source organism: Torreya grandis (assembly GCA_037957365.1). NCBI lineage: Eukaryota > Viridiplantae > Streptophyta > Pinopsida > Cupressales > Taxaceae > Torreya > Torreya grandis. The sequence continues at coordinate 1,165,525 of JARHVA010000807.1, read as the reverse complement.
TAATTTATAAATACCAAATAGATTTCTTTTTTCCTCAGAATTGGGCCCTTGCTCCCTCAGATCTAGGTCCATATTAACTCAGCTCAAGATATTTCTTCAACACATAAATTGAGAAAGTAAACTGCTACAGTACTTTATATTTTAGAAAACTATCAAAATTACAATATCTCTATATGTAGTCACAAAAGTTATAGATCCAAGCATGGGTCTATCTATTTATTCTATACCAAGAAATTGGTTACCCCTACATCATAGGTAACAACTTAACTAATTTAAAAATACAAGATATTTTGGATAGATTGAGTGATATAGTTAGAATAGAAAGTCATTGTAATGAAATATTTATAGATTCAAAGAATCCATAGATAAAAATTGTCACACCTAACTATATCAACCAAATATTTACATATATTGATACCCATATCTTTTATCTCCATTGTTACAATCCTAGAGAAGCAACTCCCAAAATGGAAGACTAAACAGAAACAAACATCTATTTATATACATGTACAAAAATGGAAATGTTGAAAAGATTTCTCTAAATTGTCATGAAGATGTTGGAAAAGCCATCTAAACCCTTTGGAATGTACTAAGATAAATTCTAGTGTAATCTAGGTCAATATATAGCAAAACTAGAATAAATTGTAGCTTATGATTAAAATCTGTAACTAACTATTAAAATCCATAGTTTGCCTATCAAAATCCATAGCTCACCTATCAAAATTTGTAGCTGACTATCGAGATCCATAGCAACTTTAGAGTTTGTAGCTAGGTGTTAGATGGTTCATTCTTTACCTTGGATCCTCTTTGTCAAAAATTATATTAATATTACTATTTACCTGTACATATCAAAATGTGGAGCCTAAAATATGAAAAAGTTAGAACAAAGTACAAAGAAGATAGACTTAGAATTTACATGAGTTTATATAGATAAAGGCATCTATTTCCTACCTTATGCAATTTCTAAAAATCAATATTACATACAATGCTCAACCATTTGACATATTTAAGGCCATAAATTATAAAAATAATGAGTCATTTTATAGACTCATCATTGACCTTCAACACTCGACCACTGATGGTCATAGTGACTAATGATGGTCACCCTAACCACCCATGGTCATATCCCCACCACTTAACCACTCAAACTAAATTTCTATGCATCCAAACACATCAAAATTTAATTCATGCAAAGAGTTAATGCATCAGGAATTAAATTTATGTAACGAGTTTCACCCCTTCTATAACCTACACCTCTATCTCTTTTTCCTATAAAAGAGAGGAGCAGGAAATGAAAAAGATTGATGAGAGATCTAAGAATATAGAAATCATGCAATCAAGTTATCAATCAGTAGTCATCAAGAGCTATCAAACTTATTTGTAGGTTCACCCTTTAGCAATTTAGTATCCATGACAAAGACCTGAACCTTTACCCAAATTATTCTTTAGGCAAAGTACCATTACTCTACCAAAATTACTCTAGGATTAGCTACCAGCCATCTAACAACTAATTAAATATATATCTAGTTTTTAGGTTTTGATTACTTAGTTTCTAACCCAGACCCCTCTGCTTATTACCCTCTAACTCCCTTTAATCCAAATGGACCTTCATCATCTTGTTATCCATCTAACAACCCCTTTGCATTAGTTTTCTCTTATCTATAGGTTATTATTCCTCAAACAAAGAAGATATCTTCACAATCATCTAGATCATGTGTGCAAAAACAAACAAGTTCTTCTACCATACCTATAACTAGTTTCATAATTTTTTTATTAATTACAAAATAAGATAAAATTGAGAGAAACATTATGGCACACTTGGTATGACCTAGTAGCATCTAGGTGTCATTTTCTTCTTTATTCTATGCTCATACAAAGAAATTGAAAAGTTTCATTTTTTGGTATAAAATAAACCTTGCATACATTGATTACATGCATGTTTAGCTCATGTAGTTAAAATTAAAGGCAAATTAATTCAATCATAGCTTAAATTATTTATCACACACCATACCAAACCACTTAAATCAATCAAAACATCATAATAATTTATGTAAGGCCTAATTAGGGTTTCATCTCCTAGCAGATCACCTTCACCCTTTGGCTATCTTACTTGTAGGTCATTACCAAGAAGAGAAACCAAAACTCAACTCTCTAGTTGAGTCTAAACTCTATAAATTGGTATGTGCTTGCTAAGCACTTGACACCCTTATCACTGCAGTGTGTGAAGTGAGGGGGTAGGCCCCAATACCAAGCCATGTATTGATTTTTAACATAGATCCTTTTGAGAGCCTTAAACACCTAAAACCAATCATAGACTTATTTTTTAGTGCGTGTTCTACAAACTAAGTTCTTCTTCACACTTTCCAACTAAGGCATAAGCCAAAAGTGAGATAAAAGGTACCCTAAAATTTTAAACGCAATTCAGTGTATGTTTTTATTTCCTTGAGATCTTTTTATTTTATTTCCTTTGTGTTTGAGTTGTCATCTTTCCTTTTATTTATTTCTATTCCTCATATATTTTTTACTAGACAATAGTTGAGGAACCAAACCAACCAAGAGCCACCTTCCTCTTATTCTTCCTCTATGGAATATACCTCAGATGTTGAGGGTTCTCCCCATCCTTATCCCCCTATCATGCCTTAGATAGTTATTCAAGGTGATGTGGATTTTTCCAATTTCCTTGATAACAATCCCATAGCCCTCCAACATTACCTTAGTACCATCTCATCATACCCCTACTTCAGTTCCTCCTAATGATCCACCTTATGGTATGCCTCCCCATCTTATGGTTTCCACTACCTCTACCCAACCTATGATCATTCAAGCATCTTCCTCCACCAATAATCCACCTACTACCTCCACTAAAACTCAATAAAACCACCCAACCAATAACCAAATACCCCTACACCAGCTAACAACTCCTCCAACATAGGGACAACCTCACTTTGTGTTACCCTTACTCCACCCATCATGGGGATATCTTCTACCCATATTACCACTATTCCCCTTATCACTACCAACCCACCAATATCCACCCCACTTCAAAATATGGTGTTTCCTATATGTTCTACCCTTTTACCTATCATTACTAGAGTTACCACTCATCTCCAACCAATTAACACATTCATACCTTCAACCCCATCTACCAATTGGATCATACCTCCCAACCAACCTACATTAATCCATTAATAAATACCTATGACACCCTACCCACATTATGTTCCTAATCCACAAGGATACAAAGCTCCATCCTCCACCCAACCTTTTGTGCCTCTTAACCCATATGTGGCACCTTCTACCCAAACTTTTTTACCCATTAACCATTATGTGGCAACATCCCAACCCTCAATGACCACCTATCATCATGTGACATCTTCTTAACCTTCTACCAATTACTCATACATCGCATCCACCCAACCCCAACAAAACTTACCATACAATTATGGAACTACCCAACACCAAATAGATTTGGTCAAAATGTTGATGGACAAAATTACCAACCTAGAGTCATCTATCTCTAGGGCTCACAACCTCTTTTCTTATGACCAAATATGTAATGAATCTATTCACCCATCTATCTCTAGGGCTCACAACCTCTTGTCTTATGACCAAATATGTAATGAATCTAGTCACACAAACTAGAAATTAGAGCCATCGATGAGGGGAAGTTGAAACTAAGAAATAAAAAAATTATCTTAAAATCTAATGATCCTTCCTTATCTAAAACCACCAACCAATCTAACTACCCCAACACTAAACCAAAGGTATCCATTAACATGGTTGTCTTTAAAATCACACTACCTTTAATTATCAACCAAACCAACTCCTCTGACTCCTCTAATCAACAAACCCAAAATCAAAATTAGGCTGCTCAAAAATAATACACTCCACTAGGGGAGTCATATGCTTCAATTTTGTACAAGTTTCTCAAAGCCAACATCATAAACCTTCCCCCTATCAAACCTCTGCAACAATTTGATGCTCCTCGCCCTGTGCCTAGTTGGTACAATGAGAATGATATATGTTCTTTACACCATGTCATTGGACATGATATTATTATGTGTAACACCTTCAAAACCATTGTCCAAAACTTGATTGATAAAGGAGAACTTGCATTGGACAATCCCAATGCACCCCTGAATCAGTCACTTGACATCTTTCGATAATGTTTTCCCAATCATTCCCCCTCTACCATCCATGATGATAAAAAACTAGAATCATCTCATGCTTATGAGGTCCATATGGTTAATGTAATTATCAATGAACCTATCATTGAGGAAACCACTACCTCTTTCTCCACTCCACTCATTAAAGTAGTGAAATCACCCTCCATTCTTTTGGACACCCAAACAAAGGAAGCAACCACCTCCTTTCCTTCACTTTATGGGATAAAAAACTTACCCACTTCTCCTTTGATAGAAACACCAAAGGATGTAATCATTACATCTTCCTCCCCCATTATGGAATCACCCATTCTCTCTTTGGAAACCATTCCACAAAGAGAGATCACCTTATCCACTCCTTCCATGGAGGAAATATCCTCCCAAATTTTTCAACATTTCATCAAGGACAAAAGTGAAAAAACCATTCCCTTACCCCAACCTATGGGCCTAATATTTGAATTTAATGCCCAAAGAACCAAACCAATTTATAAACCCTTATCTAGACTAGTCCAAAGCCTAAAATTCTCCTCTCAACCTGATTTAGATGAGCCATCTTTTGGCACCATCTTGGGATACCCTATAAAAACAAACATGAACCTTTAACCTCACTTTCATCCACTATTAAACCTATCATCACCTCAATCCCTTCATCAAATACCTCTCCCTCTAAAACCATGGAATAACCATCTAAACCATCTCTATCCCGAATCATCAAATCACCTTACACCTCTCTAATCAAACCTATCAAGAACCTAGGGGTACTTCCTACTCCTATTCTTATCCACCCATATTTGAAATTGGACTTAAACCCATATATTCCATCAAATAAAGCCTTAACCAAACCAACCAAGAAGGTGGAACCACCCAAACTCCCACCTAGACTTAGAACCATACCACCCCCTTCCCTCTTACCTTCTATCTTAGGACCCAATCCTTCTTCCATCCTAGGAGATCATCATTCTACCAAGAAGGCTAACCCTCCCAAACCTACCCAAACCAAACATTATCCTCTTATTGTACCTTTACCTACCACCTCAAAAACATCAAACTCCCCATCATTCTTAACCAAACTATCTACCTCTACCTACCCACCTATATCTAAACCTTCATCATCTCAATCATCCACCTCTAAATATTTCACCTTTAAACCTTCCACTTTGAAACCATCCAAGACCAAAAAACCTCAATCAAACCCACCTACCATAACCATTTTACCACCCACAACTTTCATGGTGAAGCCTACTCCTAAGAAGGCTTCCACCTCAAAAACCAAAAGCCCATCACCATCAACACCTTTGCTCAAATCTTATTTGACCATTTTATAGAGGTTTTTATAAACTTCTTCTATAAACCTACCACCTATCAAAACCTTTTATCCTTAAAAACATAAACTATCCTAGTTCAATGATAGTTTAATCTTCTCATACCATAAGACATTAGGACACAACATAGAGAACTATAAAGCTCTCTAAGCACTTGTCCATAACTTATGGGATGAGGATGATTTATTATCAGATGAACCTCCCTTAATCCCATTATCAACCCAACCACCAAATGAACCCATATAAAATTTACCCACTCCCACACTCTCATCCAAGAATGACGAGGAACCGAAGCAACCTTCTAGCCCAAATCCTCCCCTCATCACACTATCCATCTGGTCACCCAATCTCAGACCCAGTAAAAGGATAAGGGAAAGGCCAAAGTGTCAATTTAATGGACATATCCTTCCACCCCTCAACCTTTAAACTAGGCTCAAGCACCTTCACCTTAACCAAAACTCAAAATATCCGTTTTGGGTGCCTCTCCCTCCAACCCTTTTGAATCTATCCAATAAGTAATTCTGAAATAACTTCACTAGACACTGGTGAAAATGAGCCTATACAAACTAATCAACACCTCACCCCATCACCATCAAGAATTTATAGAGGATTTTTAATCTATATAGGTTCAACTTGAAGACATTCAACCTCTTGCATCCTTTGTTAGAGCTCTTTGACTTTCTACTCTGGTCACAATCAAGGATTCAAAAATACCTTTTATTCATCCTAAAGATCCTGATCCTCCCCTCTTCATCACTACATACATAAATTAAACCTACATCAAAAGGGTGATGATTGATGGGGGAGATATAATTAACATTATCTCCTCTCATGCTTATGAACAACTCTAGCTACCAAAGAATATCATGTCAAAAACCATAGCAGTGGTTTGTTTCTTTAATGATATTATGGCCATAACCTAAGGAATAGTCATCCTCCATATTTGTTTAGGACCTCATATTCTTCTAGATCTATTATACATCATATAAGGTGAGTTTTAATACAATTTCTTACTTGGATAACCTTGAATCCACTCCAAGAGTTATGTCCATCCCACTTTGCATCAATGTGTCAAGTTTAAACATAAGGGTTAGGTCATCACCATACAAGTTGAACCTAGTCCTTTTACATCCTGAAATATGACATATCAACCCAATGATGTTGTTCTTCCTCACTCATCCAATATACCACCAACTAATAACACATTCACCCCTACCATCGATGAATCATCAACTAGCTTATTTATCCCTTCTTCTCAGATCCTCATGGAGGACCCTTTGGAGCCTACATTTCAACATCTCTCACTGAGAGAGTATTACTTCTTGGCTTTAGATGCCTTCCCTAATCTTCAAGAGTATGGGAACCTTTACCATGATCCTAATTATGATCCCAATATTGGAAACACATCCCTTTTTGGCTCCCCAACCACCAAACCAACTTCATATATGGGGGACTTGATAATCTACTTCTCACTTCCTCCACCACCTCTTCTATCTAACCATTCACTCCCAATTTTTCCTATTTAGACAACTCAAAATTTGCCAAATTATAACTTCACGAGTGTGACTAAAATGGATTTAGCCTCAAATTTTATGAACATGGACTCTATGAGTTGCCTTTAATGAAAACACAAAAATCTCAAGAGCTATTTGGCCTTGGGTTCATCCCACCAGAAGAAACCACCAATTCACCCAAAACCATTACCACTATTGAGGAAGACATTCCATCCTCACAAAACCCATCTATTTTGAAGTCTAAATATTTCAAAACCATCCCTTCTAACTTTTTTTTAGTCAATACTATTATTTTGGGCCCCCTGACCTATTAAAAGGGTGACCAAACTAAAACCTTTCCTCTGATTCATCCTTAAATGGTAGAAAACAATTCTCCTACCATCCACACCATCAAACATCAGGATGATGATTCTATTCTCACCTATCTTGGTGTAGGGGATTCTTATATCCAAAAATCCTTTCCTCCTAAAAACTAAACCATGTTGAATGAATACACTATCGATGTCAACTTGGGTACTCAAGATAACCCTTACATTGTAAAGATTGGTCAATCCATGATTCCTCGAAGCAAGAAGATTACCCTTTATTCCTTCATGATAAAATCATATAATTTGCTTGGTATTATTAGGATATACTTGGAATAAATCCTTCCATAGCTCTCCATAACATCATCATCCATCCTGATGCTAAAATAGTCAGGCAAAAGGTTCACAAGATGCACCCTTGCATCACCCTTCTAGTCAAAGAAGAGCTTCAACATCTCTTATCTATCAACTTCATCCAACCCATTGACTATCCCCAATAGGTTTCTAATATCATTCCCATCACCAAACCCATAGGGGGACTTCACCTTTGTGTTATATTTTATGACCTCAACCTTTCTTGTCCAAAGGATGACTTCCATTTGCCTAGCGTTGACTAACTTATTGATCTTACAGCCGACTATGAGATGTTATCTCTCATGGATGGTTTCTTAAGATATAATCAGGTCTTGATTTCCCCTAAGGATCAACATAAAACCTCCTTCATCACCCCATGGGGAACCTTATTTTATAGGGTCATGACATTTGGTTTAAATAATGTTAGAGTAACCTACCAGCATGCAATGACCTACATCTTCCATGATCTCATCCACAAAATTGTAGAGGATTATGTAGATGATCTCCTTAGAAAATACAAATATCATAAAGATCATTTAGAATTTCCCAAAATTATATTTGAATACCTAATCACCAAACCCATAGGGGGACTTCACCTTTGTGTTAGATTTTATGACCTCAACCTTTCTTGTCCAAAGGATGACTTCCATTTGCTTATCATTGACTAACTTATTGATCTTACAGCCGACTATGAGATGTTATCTCTCATGGATGGTTTCTCAAGATATAATCAAGTCTTAATTTCCCCTAAGGATCAACATAAAACCTCCTTCATCACCCCATGGGGAACCTTATGTTATAGGGTCATGCCATTTGGTTTGAAGAATGTTGGAGTAACCTACCAGCATGCAATGACCTACATCTTCCATGATCTCATCCATAAAATTGTAGAGGATTATGTAGATGATATCCTTAGAAAATCCAAATATCATAAAGATCATTTAGAATTTCCCAACATTATATTTGAATACCTAATCAATTTACATGTTTGACTCAACCCCAAGAAATGTGTCTTTGGGGTCCTATCAGGAAAGCTTCTTGGATTTATCATCTCTCTTGGAGAAATCAAAGTGGACCCCACCAAAGTCAAAGTAATCCTCAACCTACCACCTCTAACCCACTTTAAGTAACTTTGTAGCCTACAAGGCAAGCTCCAATCTATCCATCACTTCATCTCTTAGTTATTAGATAGATGTCAACTCTTTCACCATCTTCTCAAGAAAGATACCTCTTTTAAGTGGCCTAAGGACTATCAACAAGCCTTTGATTCACTCAAAGAGTACCTTATTTATCCACCTATTATTATCCCTCCTAAAGAGGACCAACCCTTCTACCTTTATATTTCTTCCATTGACCATGCCTTAGGGTAAATTCTCACTCACCATAATGAACAAAACAAAGAGAAAGTTGTCTACTATATAAGTTGAACACTTATGGAGTATGAGACTTAATACGCCCATACCAAGTAGTTTTATCTCTCCTTGGTGTTTGTGGCTTCCAAACTTCATCATTACATCCTCAATCATAAAACCTTTATCATCACCAACACCAACCCACTCAATTATATGCACTCCAAGCCATACCAAAACTAGCGTATGGCTAAGTGGCTCATGCTCCTAGATAAGTTTGACCTTGACTTCCCCCAGTAAAATTTGATTTAAGGGAAAGTTATTATTGATAAATTATCCAAAGATCCTTTTCTAGACAACCAACCACTCTCTCTTTCATTTCTTGATGAGTCCATTATGACTCTTTCCCAAGAGGACATCACCTACTAAATGACCATGTTCTTCTATGGCTCGAAATGCCAACATGGTGGGGGTGCTAAATTTATTCTCATCCCCCTTAATGGAAAACCTCTTAATTTTTATTTAAAACTAAATTTTGCATGTATGAATGATATGGCTAAGTATGAAGCCCTAGTAATAGGTCTCCAAAGCACTCTAGCCTTAGGAGTTAAGATGAGCAGTGTCTTTGACGACTCCCAAATTGTGGTCAACTAGGTCAATAGATCCTACCAATGTAAGAATGATGTCTTGCAATAGTATAAATAACTAGTATATGTGCTCTTATTATCATTTGATCATTACCTTATCCAATTCATTCCATGATCTACTAACAAGTACATAGATATAATGGCTTCCCTTACTTCCTAAATCCCATCTGTGCCTACTGCTTCTAAGCTCTTTCTCACCATTCATCATTTTATCACACCCTCATTTAACCAATATAACCTTGTTACCATTTTCAGTGTGGATAAATCTCCATAAAACATTTGGTACAAGCAAACCTTTAACAACCTCAACCTTGACATCATTCCTCCCAACCTCTCTAAGAATGCCTAAATAAATTTTGTTTAGGGTACCTCTCATTATACCATACTAGGGGGAATCATTTACAAACATGGTTTTAATGGCCTCCTTATTCATTGCCTACATAGCCATGAAGCTTCCCATGCTATCAAGGAAATGCATGACAAGATCTATGGAGAACACTTTAGTGGCCTAGCTATCACTAAACGTATCCTTTGCCTTGGCTACTATTGGCCCACCCTCAACCAAGACTATTCTGATTATGTGAAGAAGTGTGTTAAATGTCAATAACCTGCCAATTTACATCATGCACCAGCCCATGGCCTTCGAGTATACAAGGACTTTTGGCCCTTCTCATAATGGGGACTAAATCTCATTAGGGAAATCAACCCTCATTCTTCATAGTGACACCACTCCATCATCATCACCATCAAATATTTCACCAAGTGGATGGAGGCTATTCCTCTAATCTTGAACAAAGCCAACAAGATAATCAGCTTCATTAATCATCACATCATATGTCATTTTGATTTTCCCCATAAGATCATCACCAATAATGGTAAAAATTTGAAAAATAAGTAAGTCCAAGGTATTTATGATGCATTTGGCATCAATTTAAGATTTTCCTCACCTTATCATCCACAAATAAATGGATAGGTGGAAGCCTCTAATAAAACCATCAACAATATGTTAACCAAAATGGTCAATGCTTCTAGTCTAGATTGGCACTTACACATCCTTTTCACTTTATGGGTCTATGAGACTAGCATTCAAACCTCTATGAGTGATACCCCTTTCTCTCTAGTCTTCAAAGTATAGGTAGTCTTGCCTCTCAAAGTTATATTCCTTCTCTTTACATATCCTTGTAAGATGTCATTTCTAAGAGTGATTATCATCAAGAGCATCTAGCGTAACTTAAACTACTTGATGAGCACCACCTTGCCATGCTTAACCATCTTTAAGTCTATCAAGAGTGAATCAAGCATGACTATAACAAGTACCTGAAAGAATGATAATTCAACATCAAAGATCTCATCATGAAAGAAAATCAACATGTGATCAATATGGATAAAAGCAAATGAGGCAAGTTTGATTTCAATTGGCTTGGACCTACATCATAACTCACAAGTATAGATTAGGAGCTTATCATTTTTCCTCCCTTGAATTCAAACTAGAACTTGAGCTTCTCAATGATTCACATCTACATCCTTTCTTTTGTTAAAACAAGGATCAAACTCACATTTTATCTAACTTAAGCTCATCCCTTAATTTATGAGATTTTTACCTTCCTCACATCTTCATCCAATACTTTTATGTATAACTAATTACAATATAGAACCATGTGATTAACCATCATAGTCATAGCCTAATCCTAAATATGGGTACCACGGCTCTACCCATGGCATGGTCCTCATGGATACTTTTCATCCCTAATAAGATAGAATCCCATGGTCATTGTCTCTCAAAACACTCCTTTCACCCATCATTAACCTTCTTGTGCTCTAGGTTTCACCCTCACAAAGGTGAACCTCTATGCCTAAATAGACTCATCCATATCAAACCTAGCATCAAATCAATTTGGGATACCTAAATATCACTTGGGTCAAATATCTCTCGCATGTAGACTGCTCCTTGAAAGGATAACTACCCAAAATTTAAATTTGCTTAAAACTCCCTTGAAGGATAGCTACCAAAATGAATAAACCCAAAATTAAACCACTCCCTTGAAGGATGGCTAAGTCATATTTGTCAAAATCAATCATTTAAAGCTTCTTACATCAATCAACTTCACAAACCTATCAAAACAATAAAAAACCCCATATCAAAATCCAAACAAGTTATCCCAAGAAAGTTGTAATCAACTTTCATATATAACATTAGTAGACTTCTTACATCGATCAGTCTACACCTTGTATTAATACATAGAATTTATATTATGGTTCTTATATCACCTATATAAATGGAAAACCAACCCTCAAGAGGTTACACTACCCTTCATACCACCTACCACCTATCTCCCCTTCATATCATCTATAAATCAAGTGATTTAGAGTTCACTTGAGTTGATGTGATCAAGACACATTTTTATCAACCAACACATGATAATGCAAAGGATTTGAAAGGCTTATGTTCCTTAAACCAATATAAATTTGGTTTTGTTTCATCCTTACTAATGAAGAAGCATCATGCCTTTTTTTCCTCTCATAATTGGTTCATGTATTCATTTGGACATATGTCTTGTGATTTTCATCTCTTTACCACATCTAGTTTTTTTGTCTAACTTAATTTATGTGTTATCATAAAAAAAATAAAAATAAAACCATAAACATCACATCATTATAACATCCTAACCATATATCAAACCATAACAAAAATCATAACCCACATCACATATCCATGATCATAACTATAATCAAAACATAAAAACTATCATAAATCAACAACATAAACCACATCACATATCCATGATCATAAAAATAACCATAAACATCATAACCATATATAAAATAAAGTATCATCATTATTTTTCCCAAAAATAGACTTCTCATTTTTGGGACAACATGTGAACTATTTTGGTCCAACAGACCAAAATAATCTCTTCCCTTCTCAAAATTTGTTTGGAGCTTTCAAATTCCTCATTTTTCAAGATTTTTCAGTAAAAGGATTAGCATGTTGAATAGGTTCAAAGGCTTCTACAGGTGAGTTCAATCAAAAGAACAAGTTGCTAACACTTAGTCATTCCCAGGATTGGCTTGATACCTTGGTTCAATCAAAAGAATTCAATCAGCAAGCTTCTAAGCACCATTGAACTGTTGAACCGTTGAACCTTGAACCAAAAAGGTTCAAGAGTTCAATGGGTTCAAGGTTCAATGTCATCGGCAAGATTTTGGCACACCCGTCAAAATTCAAAGTTTAACCACTTGAAAGTTCCATGGCTTCGAACACTTAACAAAAAACAAAGGCTTGAACCGTTGAACCTTGAACCACTTTGGTTCAATGGTTCAACGGGTTCAACAACCAATTGGTTCAATGCGCTTGGTTCAAAAGATCAAAAAAAAGACTTAACCAAATAATGAAGAATGAACTGATTGAACCATTGAACCATTGAACCAAAAGTTTCAACGAGTTCACAGGTTCAAAGGTTCAACCAGTACGATGAAGATCAAAGAGCTTAGAAAGAACAAGGAAGCAATGGGCAGAGGAAGAATCAATGAACCGATTGAACCTTGAACTGAAAGAGTTCAAAGTTCAATGGTTCATAGGTTCAAAATTTCAAAGGTAGCCTCAGTCAAAGAAAGAAGCAACAAATAGATGGTTCAATGAATGGTTCAACAAAGGAGTAGGAAAGCGATTGAACTAGGAAGCGATGGAAAAAAAAAGATAGAATGAACTTATGAACCAATGAACCAATGTACTTTCAGTGGGTTCATAGGTTCAAGGTTCAACATGGTTCAAATGGATATTGACCATTGACGGCCTCATAGACATAAAATTTAAAGTAAGGGAATATATGTGGAAATTCAAATAGAGCATGAAATTTAAAGGAAGAACAAAGAGACTGACTAAAAAGAGAGCCTGAAGACTCAAATTTCTACAGGGGAGAGAAGATCAATGCAAAAGATTAGAAATATCTTCAAGGGAGTTATTTCCAGTAGGTAAAACAGTGGATCAAGTAGACTTCTGATCACACCAAATCAAAGATGTGGCCTATTTTTCTTCCACGAAGTAAAGACAAATTGGATAGCTGTGTAGACATCAGGGAAAGGACCAGATAGTCTATACCAAGAAAGAGACATATTAGATGAATGGACAAACCATAGTTAAGGCAATGCACTGTTCCCAGCATGGTCCCTCCAGACAGAACTAAAGGTGCATTGAAGACATTGACTGTATCATGGGCCATCCCATGGGAAAGAGTTCCAAGCCTTATGTGATTGCTATATATTATAATTTCTCTCATTATGAAGGGAGAATTTTCATTTTACAGAAGTGAAACTCTACCCAATTGAAAGAAGAACACTGAGACTTTGAGCTCAAGTTATTTGTTCATATCATTTTATCTAAATGAGAAAGCAAGTTATTTGCAGACTTTGTGCTGTCATAGCTTGTATCATTTTAGGAGATTGTTCTTAAGTCTATCTTCTAAATGTGTTCTTGTTTATTTAATTTGGAAAGCAAAACTAGTGAAAGTAATCAAGAAGGTGTCCTGAAACCAATTGTGGGGAAGACTTTGTGCTTTTATAACTGTTTTCAGTGTGTCTTTTTCTTTTCTTTCTATGTTGAGGATTCTAGGATGACTTTGTGCCCCCATTATCCTTTGTGTTATACTCTTTGGTTAGTTGAGGTGGAAACTTTGTGTTTTGTTTCATCCTGCTAGTTATTGCGCCTGTGTTACTAGTTTCTTGGCACTACCTAGAAGAACTCCTATTGTTTCCTATAAGAACACTTCTGAAAGAAGAGAAGTGGATTCAATGTTTCCACCAAGATTTTCTCTTCTATTTGTTAACATCATCTCTGAAAGAAGAGAGATGGATGGTATATCCTACCCCTGAGTGTTACTTTCTAATTATTTATATAGTATATAGCTCCTACATATTTATAGGGAACCTCCCCTTGATGAGAGGAAAGATTTTTCCACCTATGATGTAGTAAACCTGCACACTAGGCTAACCAATCTCCTTTGATGTGGATGATAAGACCTATTTTTCTCAATCAGATAGCTAACTGATAAAATATTCACCCAACAGTATTTTTGGTGACTCCATTGGGGATGAACATACAGTCTGAAACCTCAAGTTTTAGATTGAAGCAGTCCCTACCCTTATCCATTATAGTTTTTGGTGACTCCATTCTATGTCTTACCCATTATCATTATAGCCTTACCATCTTCCTCCATCTCCATTATATTATCTAGTCGTTAAAACTAGAGCCACTGGGATAGAACACGCAGTTTGAAGCCTCAAGCTTCAAACTAAAGCAGGACCAATTCTTTCTCATTTTTGTTCTACAATCTAGAAACTCCACATTATGCCAGAAGTCATAAATCTCAAGGTGTTTTTTACCCTAGTTTTGAGTTTGTGTAGCAAAGTAATTCTGATTTGTTTCCTCCACAACCTCGCCTTCAACGAACTAAGAGTCTTCCTCCTACTAGGTCACCAATACAAGGTAGAGCTTCCTTTTCTATTTTTAGCAGAGCTTTGTCCATCCACACGCCACCCAAATTTATTATCCCTCTTTTTTATAATCCCATCATAGAATTTCAAGGCCCCTAGGGTACCTCATTTGGCCCACTCAATTTTACTCCACCCCTGCATGAACTTCCATGCAGCTCAAGGAAGAATTTCCCCAAATTCTTTGGTGATGGGAGAGTTTACCCTGATGAACACATTACAGCCTTCAGCATAGCCTATGTCATAATAGGCATGTAATTCAAAGACATGGCAATTAGGCTCTTTGTAGAAACACTACAAGGTGCTGCTACAGACTAATTCTACCATCTACAAGCTAGGTCAATAACTGACTGAGACACATTGAAAGCCAAGTTTGAAGCAAGGTTCAAGCCTAAAAAAGTGCACATCCCTTGCTAGCCTAGCTCACACAGATGAAGAAGGAACCTCGTAAACCTATGAGGGATTTCATTGCCAAGTTTGACAAGCTAAGGAATAAATTCCTGTAATTACTCAGCCAACACCTGAAAACCTCAAGTGCTTCTTCATCAACTCACAGCTACCTGAAGTGAGTTTTTTGCTGAGACGAGCTAGACACATAGACCTTATTTCTACTCAAGACTTGGCTATTGAGGTAGAATATGACCTTATCATCTTCTAAATATCCATCTATAGGCACCACTAATCAAATGGTGCAAAAGCTAGAAAATGAACTACTAGCCTTGAAAAGACAAGTGGCCCAAGGTATGTCTACTCTTCCTTATTGGGATATGCCAAGGAGGACATTTCAAAATCAACCATATCAAGGCAATGCTGCCAGGAATCAAGGGCAGCCAAATCACCTTCCTCCTCCATAGAGAAACCTCACCCTTGAAGCACCTCCAACCAACTCAGCGATTGGATATCTTGAAGCTGAATCAGATTTCTCATTCTAGCCTGAGTTAAATCCTAAAATGACGCTAATCTCTTCACTGAGAAAGAAGAAGAATTAGCTGGTGACTCCCATATTGGTTTCTTGAATTATCAAGATGAACCCAAAAGTGTAGGTAATGTAGCTGAGGGATCATATGATATATTCACCCAGTCCAAGAATCAATCAACTCAAAAAGTTGATAAAGAGAAGATAGAGGGGCAACCTCATCCAGAAATTTCAATTTCTAAGCGTGGAACCACTCTGCCTTTCCAGCCAAAGGACCTGGTAGTTGCTAGAAAGGTAAGTACCCCAAACATTTTTGCACCTTCAACTTTAAATTTGCAGTCCATTTCTCCCCCTCCCAAAACTCAAAAGGATGAACTCCCATCCTCTATGCCTAGTTCATTTTTAACATTTGATATCATTGACCATATAAAGAAAACTAAATTTCAAATGTTTGAATTTGAATTTCTACAATCCAACCCCGAGCAATTAGACAAACTGGTTCAATGTGTTAAAAACTAGGCCATCCATTTAGGACAAGAAATTCCCAAGGTGGCTCATGATTCCTCCAAGAATGCACTTACTAGGAACAACCTTATCATCACTCCTCCTACTGCTCCTGGTAGGATTGAACCTTTCTATGTCTCATTGTTGATAAATGGACATCAGCTGAACAATTACATCATTGATTCTAGAGCTTTAGATAATGTCATGCCCACCAAAGTAGCTGAATCCCTTGACCTCACACTAACCAAGATGTTTGGTAGATGCTTCTCCATGGAGAACAAGAAAGTACCTCTACTGGGACAAATTAAAGATGCCCAATTTGCATTTGCAATGTTCCCAGACAAAAGAATCAAGATGACTGTCTTGGTAGCCGACATCCCAGCATCATATGGCATCCTTCTTGGGTGGAATTTCTGCAGGGATGTTGGTTGTGAATTGAGCATGGACTTATCTAAGGTGAGGATTCAAGTCAAAGGTGTTATGAAGAGGCTACTCCCTGAGAAGGAAGTGAAATACATGGTTACCTATACCTCGACACCTGAAGCTCAATTTGAGTCTTCAGGCATAGGTAATTACTTTCTATCCATGGATGAAGTTCATGAGGCATCTAATGAAGCTCCTACAGGTGATAACCTAAAGATTAGTTCAGCTGAAATAGCAAAAGAATTGGTGAAGTGCAATGCAAGTGTGGAAGAATCTCCCCCTCTGAATGAAGAAGAATCCAAAGAAAAATTAGTATCAAATGAGGTATGGATTCTTGAATTTGATGGCAGCTGCTCATCCATTGGTTCAGGAGCCAGGATGGTGTTGATATCTCCTCTAGGGGATATTCTTCTTCCTTCACATGAATTGCAGTTCAGTAACTCCAACAACACTGCTGAGTATGAATCTCTGCTACTCAGGTTGAAGGCTACTCGAGATGAAGATGTCAAACTCCTTCACGTTAAAGGAGATGTTAAATTGATGTTTTATCAAGAGTTTGATACTGACAATCAAAACATGTGCTGGACTAAACCAATAGAACAACAAGTTATGGTAGTGGACCATACTACTGTGCTCTAAAGTCACCAAAAGTAACTCTCCACCAAGAGAGCAAGGAGTTATAGTTTTCAAATTGAAGACCATGTCTTGCCATGGAGCAAGAAGAGAGAGCCAAAAGGATTGCATAGAAAATGTGATTTCTGGTGGAGGGTTCCATTTGTGCATCACCGATTTTGGAGATAAAATGGTTTCCTATTGGTTTATCAGGATGGAATGCCATTTTCATTATCTCACAATGGGTAGCGTTTGAATCACTTCAATTCTTGAAGTATCAGATAAGTTCACATGTACATATGTATATTTGTATAGTCTTTGTTTCTGCTTTGTGTCATTCATTTTCACTTTTTGGAACCTTTATTTTTGGGTAGAATGACTCCATAGCCCAATGGCATACTTCAAGGCACTGAAGATTCTAATTTCTACTCCCCTCAACTCTGTTCCAAGTTTTCATCTAAAGGAAGTTCCCCAACTGGAGCCAGCTGTTGTCCCCAAAAATAGACTTCTCATTTTTGGGACATGTGAACTATTTTGGTTCAACAGACCAAAATAATCTCTTCCCTTCTCAAAATTATTTTTGAGCTTTCAATTTCCTCATTTTTCAATCTTTTTTAGTAAAGGTATTAGCAGGTTCAATAGGTTTAAAGGCTTCTACAGGCGAGTTCAATCAAAAGAACAAGTTTCCAACACTTAGTCATTCCCAGGATTGGCTCGATACCTTGGTTCAATCAAAAGAATTCAATCGGCAAGCTTCTAAGCACCATTGAACCATTAAACCATTGAAACTTAAACCAAAAAGGTTTAAGGGTTTAATGGGTTCAAGGTTTAACGTCATCGGAAAGAGTTGAGTGCACCTGTCAAAGTTCAAAGTTCAACCACTTCAAAGTTCCATGGCTTTGAACACTTAATAAAAAACAAAGGTTTGAACCATTGAACCTTGAACCACTTTGGTTCAATGGTTCAATGGGTTCAATGACCAATTAGTTCAACCTGTTTGGTTTAAAAGATCAAAAAAAAGACTTAGTCAAATAACAAAGAATGAATCGATTGAACTATTGAACCAAAAGGTTCAATGAGTTCATAGGTTCAAAGGTTAAACCAATATGATGAAGATCAAAGAGCTTATAAAGAATAAGGAAGCAATGGGCAGAGGAAGAATCAATGAACCAATTGAACCTTGAACCAAAAGAGTTCAAAGTTTAATGGTTCATAGGTTTAAAAGTTCAAAGGCAACCTTAGTCAAAGAAAGAAGCAGCAAACAGATGGTTTAACGGATGGTTCAACAAAGGAGCAGGAAAGCGATTGAACCAAGAAGTGATGGAACAAAAGAGATAAAATGAACTGATGAACCAATGATCCAATGTGCTTTCAATGGGTTCACAAGTTCAAGGTTCAACATGGTTCAAATGGCTATTGACCATTGATGGCCCTGTAGATGTCAAATTTAAAGTAAGGGAATATCTATGGAAATTCAAATAGAGCATAGAATTTTAAAGGAAGAACCAAGTGACTAACTGAAAAGAGAGCTCGAACACTAAAATTTCTACAAGAGAGAGATCAATGCAAAATATCAAAAATATCTTCAAGGGAGTTATTTCCAGTAGGTGAAACAATGGATCAAGTAGACTTTTGAGTGCACCAAAACAAGGATGCGGCCTATTTTTCTTCCATGAAGTAAAGATAAATTAGATAGCTGCACAGACATCAGGGAAAGGACCAGATAGTCCATACCAAGGAAGAGACATATTAGATGAATGGACACACCATAGTTAAGGCAATGTGTTATTCCCAGCATGATCCCTCTAGATAGAACTGAAGGTGCATTGAAGATGTTGACTGTATAATGGTCCATCCCATGGGAAAGAGTGCCAAGCCTTACGTGATTGCTATATATTGTAATTTCTCTCATTATGAAGGGAGAATTTTCATTTTACAGAAGTGAAACTCTACCCAATTGAAAGAAGAACACTGAGACTTTGAGCTCAGGTTATTTGTTCATATCATTTTATCTGAATGAGAAAGCAAGTTGTTTACAAACTTTGTGTTGTCATAGCTTGTATCATTTTAGGATATTTTTCTTAAGTCTATTTTCTGAATGTGTTCTTGTTTATTTAATTTGGCAAGCAGAACTAGTGAAAGTAATCAGGAAGGTGTCCTGAAACCAATTGTGGGGAAGACTTTGTGCTTTCATAACTATTTTTAGTGTGTGTTTTTCTTTTCTTTTTGTGTTGAGGATTTTGGGATGACTTTATGCCCCCAATATCCTTTGTGTTATACTCTTTGGGCAGTTGAGGTGGAAACTTTGTGTTATGTTTCATCATGTTGGTTATTATGCCTGTGTTACTAGTTTCTTGGCACTACCTGAAAGAACTCCTATTGTTTCCTACAAGAACACTTCTGAAAGAAGAGAAGTGCCTTCAGTGTTTCCACCAAGATTTTCTCCTCTATTTGTTAACATCATCTCTGAAAGAAGAGAGATGGATGGTATATCCTATCCCTGAGTGTTACTTTCTGCTTATTTATATAGTATATAGCTCCTGTGTATTTATAGTGAACCTCCACTTGATGAGAGGAGAGATTTGTCCACCTCTGATGTAGTAAACCTGCACACTGGGCCAACCAATCTCCTTTGTTGTGGATGATAAGACCTATTTTGCTCAATCAGATAGTTGACTGACAAAATATTCACCCAATAGTCATCATCATCATGTGTAACCATTAATCATAAACATCATCTATAAACATCACATGCCTAAGTTAATGGGTCCACATCTCATAAGCATAAGCATAATCATAAACATCTAAAACCATGAACCATAAACACACACACACACACACACACACACACATATCATCATCAAAATCATATACATAATGTTTCATCAAAACATAATATTACATGTAATAATGTACATCTCTCTCTCAAAACATATACATCCCACTAAATTAGTTCTTAGGTTAGTATCAAAATCATATACATCTAAACATATCATGTCATAATATATGCCCCTGGGGTACCACTACCATTGGCCCCTCCTATGTTTGGTGTATGCCCCTCGAGGTGCTCACTTGTCCACCCATCAAAGTGGCCCACTAACCTAGAGTCACTACACTTTCACCACTTACCAAGCTATCTCTATACTCACCCCATTAGAGCTCTTGTGGTTAACGTGTTACAACTATGGTCTCATAATAATACTCCTCCTCTACTATGACACCTGCTATAGGGATGCTACCTAGTAGTCCTATTGGTTTTATAGTTGTTCCTCCTATTATTCTTAGGGAGTCCCTCTCCTGGGTCACCAAGCCTAGTGAATTTCTACCTTGGTCCCTCTCACCTATCATAGTGGCAATCTAAACCTATAATATTATAACCTACCCTTATAATGTGACCACCTACCCCTATAAATCTATGATTTATGTCTATGTAGTGGCTAGTTCCACTCCTACATATCTATCAGGGCCACCCCCTATACTTGTACCTATGGAACCCCACCAGTTGGGTCCACATCCATGGGATACCTACCCCCATCATCCCATCCAAAATCTATCACTACATAGAAGGCTTGGTACCATGCCACATAGCCATCAACAAAATTAGCATCATTAATCTCCACCCTAATGGGTATCTCATTGGGATCAAGCACTGTCTCCATTAACTATAGATCTGGAAGCAAAAGCTCAGCATCCTCCTGCCTATACCTTAATAATGGAGCTAGAATTTTACTAAGCCAAACTACCTACAAACTCTATCAATAGAGATGTGATTAGTCTCACCCTCTCTCCTCCCAAAAATCCACCTATAGCTTTGCATTGATAAAATATGCTAATTAAAGTGGGCCCAAACATATGGCCTCCAAACCACATCTCCAACTACCAAGGCCTTTAATGCCCCACTGAACCAATTAATGTCTCACACACCTCTTTTAGGTCTTATGATTGCATAATCACTCTTCCACTACATGAATCCTACCTTGAAATTCATCTAGGCATATCCCTCCCATGGTAGCCCCATCAACCTTAGAACCCAAAGGTACTTATAGGCCTAAAAATATAGCATAACCCCACACTGATACCATCTCTCTAGTGAGCTCTAAACCCCATAGCTCCCTATATATTTTTACCAACAAAACAAGCGCCCACCCAAAAACTATTTGACCTAATAACATATCTACCAACACTCCCAATAGTAGATATGGAAACCACCCACTACTCAAATCTAGTGGCAAAACTCTAAACCCTTCGTAACCAAAACCGACCAAAACCACTCCTTTCCCACACTTAATTACCCTTATTTTATCATCTACCTTACTTCCAACCTACTTACCTCCCAATGTTGATTTTTACTTGTAAATTCAACCAAAACAACCTACAACCTAAAAACCTAGATTAAAACCTAAAACCCTCCCAAACCAATCATAAATCAACCAAATTCAACTAATAATGACCAAAATCAAACTAATTTTTTTATTTAATGCAGACCCTACCTCATTCCTCGATCATCATCGAGGAGGAACCTGAGGTCCTACTACCTAGATGTGTCCCTGTCTACCCTATATCCTCAATCCACCTCAGCAATCAACCACTCAACACAAACCACCCCATCAACACTCTCACACAAAATGTCAAAGTTTCTAAGTGCATGGGAGTCAAGAAGTTTCAAAATTCAAAAGTGAAAATGGCTTGCCCTTTTTCACTTTTTATCCTCCATGATTTTAGGGTTTCCCCTAGCTGTTGATGGTCAAGGTGACCATCAACAATCGAGTTGGGGACCCCTAACCAAAGATAGTCAGGAATCCCACCTTTTTATTTTTTTGATCACCCACACCTTAGTGACATATTCTAGAGATTACCTTGTCCACTTACCATACTAACCATGTCCACCTTGATGTTGGCCATTTTGGTCTAAACTTTTGCATATTTTATGATAACCTTGCCTTGGTCTTTTTGACCACACTGACCATCCTTGCCATGTTGACTCTTTGAATTTACACCACCTAGTATACACCAGACCATTTTTATTTTTCCCAAGAGCACTTCTTACCTTAGATACCTATGAAAACATTGACCTTATCTAGGAGACTTGATAGGAATAGCTCAATCAGTTATGCCTAATGTTGTGGCCTGGTTACCCCATCACCAATCCTTCTAGAGTTGACTTTTATTTTTACTAACTATGGAAACTTAGTCTATATATGATCTTAGATATCATACTTAGTCATATTTTTTACACATTTTTGTGTCTCAAATACCCAACCACCATTATCACCATCCTCGTGACTGACCATAAACTACTTATCAAACCCACACCTAATTCATTTTCACCTCATCAACTCTTAATTTTAGAGGGAACACCTCCTCCCATACTCATGGAAACCAAACCTTCAACTCATAATCCATTTTGTTTTTACATCTTGATAACACAAACTACATAACAAAAAAGGTCAAAATGTAGAAACTAGAAAATTACAAACAATAGTTCTAGATGTCAAAACACCCCTAGACCAAACCATTACCCAATTTTTGACCATGACCCTGAGTTAGTTTTTCTAAATAGATAAACCAACTCACTAACATACCCTTTTTACCCAACTTGAAATTTTACACTCGACTGCCGATGGTCACAGTGACCATCGATGGTCACCTTAACTACTGACAATTAGGTCCTCATCACTTAACCACTCAAACTCAATTTATGTGCACCCAAACACATCATAATTTAATTCATGTAGTAAGATAATGCATCAATAATTAAATTTATGTAATGATTTTCACCCCTTATATAACCTACACCTCCATCTCTTTTGCCTATAAAAGAGAGGAATAAGAGGTGAAAAGAATTGATGAGTGATCCAAGCATTTAGTAATCAGGCAATCAGGTTATCAACCAGCAATCATCAAGAGCTATCAAAATTATTTGCAAGTTCTCCCTTCATCAAGTCACTAGCCATGACATATACCCAAACCTCTACCCAAACTATTCTTTAGTCAAATTAGCATTATTCTACCAAACTTACTCTAGGATCAGCTACCATCCATCAAGAAACTAGTTAAGTATATTTTTGGTTTTTAGGTTTTGATTACTTAGTTTTTCACCTAAACCCCTCTACTCAATACCCTCTAACCCTCTTGATTCCAAAAATACCTTAAACATCTTGATATCCATCTAAAAACCCCTTTGCATTAGTATTTTCTTATTTATAGGTCATTCTTCCCAAGACAAAGAGGAGCTCCTTGTAATCATCTAGATCACACACACATAAACAAATAGGTTCTTTTAGCATAACCATAACTAGTTTCTTACTTCTTATATTGACTAGAAAATAAGTTGAAATTGAGAGAAACAGGATGAGATAAGTACGAATGGATTGATAAGGGATGGATAGATTTGTCCCCCAAGTGTTGAGGTATAACGTCGACAATTGATTATTTCACCATAATGTCATAAATTGATTGTCATCATGGTACTTGCCCAAGCTACCAAAAGATTGGTTTTCACTATTATATGAATGACATTTTTTTTTTTTTTTTTTTGGGGGGGGGGGGGGGGGTAGGGGGCTGGGGGTGGAATCTTGATTATTGGAGAAGGGTATGAGATGAAAGAATGTTGACACTGGATGTGATCTTCAACCAACACCAATTTTGGGGATGTGCAATGCTAAGATCATGTTGTCACCATTGATGGATGTATTAATGTCCTCATGACCTTCATGTTAGGTGACCCCTTATCCAACGGAAGCACAATTGATTACTTATATATGAGCAATTGAACACGGAATTATACCAGAATGATTAAGAAACTAGAAACATGAGACAGCAAAGAATTTGAGAGACAATACACACAATTGTATTAGATAATACTAGAAGAAAATACAATAAGGAAGATGCCACTTCTTCCTCCACCTCAAAGGCTTGCCACACCTCAAGACCTTCTTCCCTCTCTCTCTTTCTCAACACAAACCAACTCTATAACCTGAGTTACTATCCCTCCTTGAATGCTTCAGCTGACCTCCTTGACCTTACACCTGTATATCTCCTTGACCTTGCTTGCTTCAATGCTCTTACTTGATCAATTTGATAATTACAATACATGCCTCATGGGTCTTTAAATAGAATCCCATGGTTACAAAAATAGAAATCTAACTACTAAAATTAGACACACAGCTCGCGACTTAAATTAGCCCTTTAGCATGCAAACACTCGATTTAACTAACTGACTGTTCGTAAACAGCAGTTCTGGACCGCACAGGCGACCAACGTCGGTCCCTGCTTGTCTAGTGCTGTCGACGTCAACCGACTCTCTACCATCGTTGGTTTCCTTCTCCACTGCACTTGGCCGACGTCGGTCATACTACCGATGCCGGTAGCTCAAGTTCTTCAGCATCTTTTTCTTGTGTGTGCAAATAGTTGAAGATTTTAGCTCCACACCCTAACAATCTCCTACTTGGAGATAAACAGCTGCAACTTGTACCTATACCTGTACACCATCTATTTTTTTCCTTTGGCTCTGTATCCCTCTTCAAAGTCACTCTTGAAGACCAACCACCACGCAAACCTGTGATGCTATACCTGTCACTTATGCCACAAGAATTTTGATGCTCTCAAATTCTTCATGACATACTTCTGAACCAACTCTACCCTTAGCTCAGAAAACTCCCTGTATATGTAACCCTGCAAAAAGTAACACAATACAGTAACAGGATAATGTAGCTAATATTATCCAACCTGGTAAAGATAAAAAATACAATGGTCAAACCTCCATTGCCCTGCAGCTAACTCAAGACCATATACCATAGCCTTCTGTCTCAGATGTCCATCCACTCTCTTCTCTAAAACGGGAATCCATCCCTCTATCCAGCTGACAACTCTACCAACAAATACCTATTTGGCTCTACTCCAAGGACTCACACTCCTCATCCATGTCAAGCTCCCACTGTTTCTGGATTCTACCTACATTGCTTCCTCCATCTTCCTAGTTCATGACTAACAATAAGCAATATAAAGAAGGTGAACAATGAATATGAGGTTCACATACCTTTTCTGACCTCTGTATGGGTGTTTGAGACTCCTTGACAACTAACTATCCACCCATCATCCATTCCAGTGACCGATCTCAGCCATCTCTTAGTCTGCTCCCGACCGATGTCGGTTCCCTGCACTGACCCTGACTGCCGATGTCGTTACCCCTGGCCGACGCCGGTGTCCCCCCTGCCGACGTCGGTCTTCATGACCGACGTTGGACTTTTCCTACCCGTCCTACCAACCCTGCTGGTCTGCACAAGACTGATGTCGGTGTCTGACTGACCGACGTCAGTTCTAAGTAACCGACATCGGTGCCTGTGTGTTCTCGTGAGTGATGAATTCTTCATCCGCGAGCTCATCTTGGATCAAATCTCTGTCCATGCTACCCTGCTCAGATTTATTTAGTGCCTGTAACTGTTCTCTGGCCTTCATCTCCTCCAAAAATGCCAAGACATCCCTGTTCTTGTCAAAAGCCTCAAATTTCCTTTTCCTGTAATGAACTCTATCTATGCTTTTTGAATTTGAACACATACCTTTTGAATCAAGAACTTCCATTCCCTTCCTATTCATGTGACCCTGCCTATTAGACCACATCTTCGAATCTGTACCAGAAGTAGAATTAGTAGTACAAGTAGATAGATAAAGAGTACCTACTTTCTTACCTCTTGCTAAAACAAGTGCTCCCTTGGTAACCTTCCAAGAGTCCGCTGTGAGGGTTATTGTGCATCCCTCATCACCCAACCTTCCTATAGAAATCAAACTCTGCTTCAGAATTGGAACATGCATGACCTCCTTCAACACCCATGTGTTGTCAATCTGTAATCTCAGCTGCACTTTCCCTTTGCCAACTATCTGACAAGGCGTACCATCCCCTAAATAGAGCACTCTAAAGTCTCCCTGTTCATACTCATGAAACAAATCTCTGTTTGGGGATGCATGAAAAGATGAACCAGAATCTAAAATCCATGATCCTACCTAACTATCCAAAGAAAGTATGAGAGCATCCTGTACCACAATATTTGCATCATTTGCTTCTTCAATACCTGCATGTTGATTCTCTTTATCTCTCAACCAACACTCCTTCTTTGTATGTCCTTTCTTTTCACAAAACCAGCAGGTAATACCTTTGGACTCAGATCTCCTTCCCGACCTTGATTTCCCTTGCTCAATCTTCTCCCTTTGCCTTCCCCTACTTTCTACACTTAGAGCAATCCCTGATGATTCACCTGTGCTTCTCTTGCGTATTTCCTCATTCAAGATCACACTCACAACATCATCAACTTTTAAGATTTTAGAAGCAGATGTAGAATTACTTACTGCCATAACCAAACTATCCCAACTTTCAGGCAAAGAACATAAAATCAAGAGAGCCTTTACCTCATCATCAAAAGCAATATTGACTGAAGCTAATTGGTTTACCAAACCATGGAAATCACTGAGATGAGTATGTACTGAACCACCTTCCTGCATTTGCAAAGTAAATAGTTGCTTCATAAGGTATACCTTATTAGAAGCCGAGGGCTTTTTGTATAAATTCATCAAGGACTTTATCAACTCTTCCATTGTCCTGCACTGTGATAAGCTGGAAATCACAGACACTCCAAGGCTCAACCTTATGGAACCAAGAGCCTTCTGATCAAGAACACTCCATTCTTCATCCTTCATATCTGTGGGCTTGCATGCAACCCCACCCAACGGTAAGTATAGATCCTTCTGATACAGATAGTCCTCAATCTGCATCCTCCAGTGTTGATAATTCTTGCCATTAAACTTCTCCATTCGTAGCTTGCCTTCTTCTGCCATTGCTGAACTCCCACTCAATCAGAAAACCCTGTGAATGACCTGTAATCAAAAAACAATAACCTGCTTCCTGCAAACCGTAGCTCTGATACCAACTATTAGGTGACCCCTTATCCAACGGAAGCACAATTGATTACTTATATATGAGCAATTGAACACGGAATTATACCAGAATGATTAAGAAACTAGAAACATGAGACAACAAAGAATTTGAGAGACAATACACATAATTGTATTAGATAATACTAGAAGAAAATATAATAAGGAAGATGTCACTTCTTCCTCCACCTCAAAGGCTTGCCACACCTCAAGACCTTCTTCCCTCTCTCTCTTGCTCAACACAAACCAACTCTATAACCTGAGTTACTATCCCTCCTTGAATGCTTCAGTTGACCTCCTTGACCTTACACCTATAGATCTCCTTGACCTTGCTTGCTTCAATGCTCTTACTTGATCAATTTGATAATTACAATACATGCCTCATGGGTCTTTAAATAGAATCCCATGGTTACAAAAATATAAATCTAACTACTAAAATTAGACACATAGCTCGCGACTTAAATTAGCCCCTTAGCATGCAAACACTCGGTTTAACTAACTGACTGTTCGTAAATAGCAGTTCTGGACCGCACAGGTGACCAACGCTGGTCCCTGCTTGTCTGGTGCTGCCGACATCGGCTGACTCTCTGCCATCGCCGGTTTCCTTCTCCACTGCACTTGACCGATGTCGGTCATACTACCGACACCGATAGCTCTAGTTCTTCAGCATCCTTTTCTTGTGTGTGCAAATAGTTGAAGCTTTTAGCTCCACACCCTAACACTTCATTGATTCTTGATGGATACCCTACTAAAAACTTAGATGAAGTGTCTTCATCACACCTAGGAGAGACAATGTTGCATGGGAAGGTGAGGAGAGATATGGATTCAATTAAAGCTTGATTTAAACGGATGATAGGATTAGGATAATATGGTATGATGAATGATGGAGGATTATGACTATAATGAATGATAGGATCATGATAGAATAGTCAGAAGGGTGATGGAGGATTAGGACTAGTAGTCTTATACATCATTAGAGATGTTGGATATTTTTAATTTGATTGCTACCAAGTGATAAAATATTGTAGGGGATCCAAGACACTTTAATTTTTTGTTTCATCTTTGATTTGATTATTAGATGGATTATCGACCATTTGATGTTGCATCTAATATCATTTTAGATTTCTAACTAGATTTGACTTAGACTACCCCTTGGTGCCTGATTTTAGGCTTCACCAAGGGAGATTGATTTTGATTTGATAGATTATGATTATTTTAACTTTGATAGTTCCCTAGTGCCTAATTTTAGGCTTCACTAGGGGAAGACACTTTTTGATTAGGTTGATGATTTGATGTGTCTTGGATTTGATTTATTGAATCAAAGATGATTTGACTATCATGATTGACTTATAGAATATGTTAATGGATATTTGTATTAGTGGCACACACTATAGGGTCCAACAATGTAAGTTCCTTTTCATCCCTATGGAGAAAAGTGATTAAATGATAATTGATGGGAAGAAAAGGGTCAATGATGGATGAAGGTGGGGGGGATGATATGATGAGGTCAATGAGTGGTGATGGGGTAGGATGTTCCTCATAGGGATTTATAAGAGACCTAATTTTGACATCAAATAAGATCTCCTCAAGATCAATAAAAGGATCACTATGACTAGTTATGGTTGATGCATCCATAGGAGGATCAAATTCATGCTAAAAATCTTCAATAGATAAAGATTACAATAACTTTGTTTTGAATTCATCATCTTGATTAGGATTCATAGGTATGCATAGTGATGTATTAGAGTAGATAGAATAAAGGCATCCTCAAAAAGATAAGCATTATCAGCATCTACTATAATATCAATGAGGGATGATGTTTTTGATGAGGAATATGATTTAGATACTAGTGTTGAACATGATCCTAATGTAGATAAGACTTGTGTTGACTTCAATGAATAAGATGAAATTTTTTGAGAAGAAGATTTATTATCCACAATTGACCTTTTAAAAATGGGTATTTGATGTGATGGGGTTCATTAGATATGGGAAGACTAGGCTCATGGGAATATACTTCACTATGATGGAATATTTGACAATGGGAGGATCATGGAGGATGTCTTGACCTTGGCTTGGAAGGGGAAAGGCTTGATCATGATTGAGAATAGAATCTTGGAATTCCTTTTCTTATTCACCTAGGGATGTGGATGCATCTAGTTCATCCTCAAGTACTATATCACCACGGTCAATGAGATTTTAGACATAATCGTGGAAAGGTTGACATCAATTAATGGTATGCCCCTAGGTTTGATGATATGGATAGTATTGGTTTACTTTATACTAGGAAGGCTTAGGCTTAGTGTGATCAAGATGTTGAATGGGTGGATAGACCATCATGTTTGTAGTGACTAATTGTTTGAAAAGGGCTTCCAAAGACATAAGAAGGGGAGTATAAGGACCTTATTCACTTGGTCATTTAGAAGTGGAATCATTAAACTTATGTTCAGATCATGGTTGATGTAAGGGGGTGGAAGGAGGTGAGGTGGATAATATTGGATTCCTTTTTCTAGTATGGGAATGGGTAGATGTTGGTTTATGACTAGTAGATGGAGGATTGGTACAAGACTCACATGAAGGGGCTTGGATAGGAGGTGTAATGAGATAAAAGGGATTAACACCTTCAAGGAGTGGAATACCCATCATAAGAAACTTCAAGAGGATCTCATCCTTATGGGCATCTATGTATTGGTCTATGAGAGTGAGGTCTAGCTTGATGGTGGTAGTTGATAAAGGATAGATGGTGGAAGTAGGCTAAGGATGGTTTCTTGAGTAAAGTAGTTCTAAAGGACCAAGCTAGTATGATAGATGAGGATGGGGATAAGATAGACTAATGGATTAAAGGTTATTATCAAATTTCAAACCAATAGTGTAATAGGTTATAATGACCTATCCCTAATGCCTAGGTGTCAAGCTAGGAAAAGTGATTGGGGTTTTGATGGCTACCTAGGTTCCAAAACTAGTAATATGATGATTGGATGGGTGCTAGTTAGGAGTAGGTAAAGATGATTAGACTAAATTGATGATGATGGTTTTGCTAGATTGATACTAACAAAGTGACAAGATGAGAACATGATATTGACTAGGTATGAAATTTGACTGTATGATGAGCAATAGTGGACTAGGATGGTAGAATGATAGAGATGGATAATACTATCTCAAAACCTTAGCCTAATTTTCTTAGGATAAGATGGGATAAGATTATGTGATGAAGGATAATGAGATAAGGGCTAGTATAGATAAGTGATGATGAAACTTATTAGGGATAAATATGGGGGTGGTTTAGGACCTGAACGTGACCTAAAGAGGAAACTAGGATAAGATAAGATGGGGTTAGACTAGATGGGTGATGAGGTAACTAGGATAAGGCAAAGTCAAGACAAAAGGTTGATTAGGATAAGATGTGGGCTCAAGATAAGATGTGAATGACAAGACCATATATGATTAGGATGTGTGAGGGGGTATGACTAATGATGAGTAAGATGAGTATAAGACGTGACTAGAAGGATGTATAAGAGAAAAAATTATGTACAAAACAAGATATAGGTGATGGGGATGTGGCTAATGATGAGTGGATAATGGTTGAATTATGAGGAGGGGAAGACAAGGAGGTGATAAGATGTGCCTAGGATGGGATAGGAAAATACAAAGATAATATGTATAATGGGATTATCATAAGGATGTGAAATAGGTGATTAGAATATGTAGGTGATGGGGGATGATCAATAATGAGCAGAGATGGTTAGAATAAGAGGGGATAAAGACAAGATTGAGATAAGTGATGGGGTAGGGACTTAGGACAAAATATGGATGATATATGATTTAGGATATGTAAGTGATGGGTAGGGACTAATGATAGGACATGATTAGGAAGATGTACAAATTATGTACAAGAGGGTGACTAGGTAAGGATGTATAAAATAAAATGTAGTTGATGGGGATGCAGTCAATGATGAGATTATGATAAGATAAGGGATGGGATAAGATAATGAAAAGGATATAAGAAGATGATAACAATAATGTATAAGGAGATATTATTAGATAAGGATGTATAGATATGATGAGGCAAGAATATACAAGTTGGGTATTGTAAAGACCTAGATAAGTATATAGGTTTAGGTGAAAAGGTTGACTCAACTCACAAATAACACTGGTTTAACATGACACACCCCCAAGCAAGTAGACCACAACCCTATGATTAGTAAACTCAAGGGATTTTAACCTAATTCTCACACCATAAAATGAATTTATGGGTGAATTTTTAAGTCTATGACCTATTTTAGAATCGATCAAACCCTCTGGACCCCATTTGCACATGATGGCTACTTAGGAGTTGATTCTAACTTCAGTAGTGAGGCATCTATTACAGCTAAAAGATACTATGCTAGGTTTGCACAAGGATCTCTAGGTGCATCCCCTATATACATGAAGTTACAGTAGGGCTTGAGTCCATATAGGATATTTTATAACTACCTTGTATTTTGGAGCTTAAATACCCCTCACTCCATGAAATCTTTTATGGGTAATTCAACTTTGGTGCTGAATGACATCTCTACTAATTTTTAGACTTTGATGGCACACAATTTTTGGACTAGTGCATGGTGGTGAAATACACGGTCACTATCCCCATAAAAAATTAAAAAGGGAATGGAGTTTATAAGTGGCTTTTTATCCTCCAAAAATTTCCACAAGGACACAAGGAGAAGAGCATACACTTACCATAGCCCCAGGTGATAAACAGGTAGATAAAATATTAGCTGACTGATTAAGATTAAGATGTGATGTATTCACAAGATGAAAGATAAGAATATACAAGACAAAGAGATATATACAATACAAGGTGATTAAAATGATTCAAAATTATTTTAAAAGTGCCACAAGGAGTCTTTGACAAGTGGCTTGCAAGCACACGGTTAGTAGTTTTTAAGTGGTACTTTTAAAGAGGCAACTTGCAAGACAATGATTAGTAGTTTTGATTTGTTTTTAACACATGTATAATCTATAGGTTAGAAAACTTTACCCTTTATTTATATATTTAAAAATAAATCAAGTATAGAGGATTTGTAAACTATTATTATTTATCATTTTATTTATTTTTTGATAAAAATAACTTTTTAAAAACTAACACCACCAATGATTACCGCCCTTTTTTTTAGATTATAATATTATTTTTTCTAACCTCAAAATGTTATTGAAAAGGGAATATACAAAAATTTGAATTAGTTATATTTACAAGTAATGACACATTATTATCAATATAGCCTATCAATAATACAGTGAAAGCATTAATTAAATGATTTATTAAATGTTATTATTGATTCAGTATACTTAATACACAAGAAAAAGAACTATATCAAATTCACCCAATAGGATTTATGATAATATATATTATTAAAAAAAATTGATAACTTCCTATTTTAAATTCCAAGCTATACGTTTATAACACAAATCAAATCTAAAAATTTAGACATTAGGCTCAAACACTAAATTTTGAAATGTCAAACTTGTAAACCCAAAATCTCAAGGTCATTAAAAGCTTTGACCAAAAAAATTTCATAATCTTTGGCCTATATTTAGAATTAATTCCCATAATAAATGGGTCAACTTAGGATTCACAATTGCCCTCAGAGGATTGACCATGCCCACAAATCAAATTTCTCTAGATTTGCCAAATATCCAATAGGTTTTCCAGTAGGGCATCTTAAAATGAACCATGCATCATAGTCGATACCAATAAGTGCTTGATTCCATTCAAAATTATAAAAAGTTTGAATTTAAGAATTTTATAGTGTAGTAATAATATAAATAACAATGAAATAATTTTTTCATGTTGATATCTTAAAAAAGAAGTTATCCCTTCAACATTTTCTCCAAGTGCTGAAGGATAGGTAACCTGAGCTTCTTCTATGATTTTTGATGGAGATAAATAAAGTATTTAATTGTAAAGTTAATGAATTTATGCAGTCTATGTAGAGCTAACACTCAAGGGGGTGGCAGACTCAAGGGGTACCAACTTTTTGATAGGTCATGTGGGTTATTAAAGCATCTATGATGGTTGTAAAATGTTTGACTAAATGATTGAACCTGATAACAAACCTATGGTTTAAAACATAGTCTATCACCCTTTTTAGTCAATGATTGATTAAAAAAAAATCTTCATATGGTAAAACAGTCATATTATATTTAAAAATAACAAACAAAATAGTTTGTTATTTGATATATTATGACTGATAATAAAGAACTAGAAGTTCATTAATTAGAAAAAAAATTGTGATTTAAATCCTAATCTTGTGCTATCTAATTAAAAATGTAGACAAAACAATTTGCATGTGTCAAGTAGCCTTAAAGTTACGTAGAAACTCCAGTGGATAGATATTTCAAAGATTTTGGGCCAATTTTTTTTTGACGTCTTTACATTCACTTGCAAATTCAAGAAAACACTCTCAAAGAAAAAAATGTTGATTTAAGAAGAGATTATGAGTTACTCCCACTATGGTTACCTAAATGTAGAAGTATTTTTTAGCAAAATATAGATTTATCTATGTAAATTCAAACCCAAACATCAAACTACTAGGTAAAGTCTAGAGCCATTAAAACTAAGTTCAATTAGATGAATAAATTTTTCAAATCCTACATGTAAAATCCTAAAGCTAAATGCTCCAAACCATGATTAAATGGATGAGAAATAAAAGGATTCGATTGACATACCTCAAACTCAGTAATTTGACATTATGATGCTTAATCAAGGATGTTGGATGTTTGTGATTAAAGGATTATATTGACATGGATTTGCTATGGATTTCCAAGATTGCTAATTACACATGGATATGGAATGAGAATTCAAGTTAGTTCCAAAGGAGGGATGGAATTATTTATATATAAGAGGGAGGGAATGATCAATGGTGGAGATTCAAAGTTGGTTTTGAGGAGATCAAGGGTGAATGATTAAAATGAATTTAAAATTCCTTAGAAGCCTCTAGATTTAGAAGATTCTAGAGAGTAGGGGTGAGAATAGAGAATGTTCTAGATTTGGAGATTATAGAATCCTTATTATGGGATATTAATGATTAGGTAGGGTATTAGATAGGAATTAGGTGGGTTATTAGGGAATAAGGGTGTATGAGATCCTAAGAATAGGCTTAGTAGGTGGGTAGGTGGGCCATGTTAGCTTAAAATTCCCAAATAATAGATAAGTGGCGTGATATTAAGATAATGGGGATTTAATATAATTAATTGATTAGTGGGGGTGGATAAGGTTAGTATATGAAGAATAATAGAAGGGGAATATTAGATAAATGACTAAGAAGTGAGGATATTAAGATAGGATTAAATGAGATAAGCAAAGTTAATGTTGACTAATAGAAATAATAATGACAATAATGTAGGTGAGAAAATTTAGATGCATACAAAGATCTTGAGGTCATACACCAATTAGTTCTTGGTGTTATGGCACTCAACCCAATAGTCATTCTATAACTTAACCTCATTCTCAGGTTAACAATGGTTGTAATAAAAAATTATACTAGTGGGTACCTTTAAGACCTAGTTCTCCACATGCAACACCATCTCTAGGTATTACATTTATTCAATCATCAATGTCAAGGGTGAAGATGATTATGTCTTCTTTGCCTTGCACGACATACTAAATTGTTCTCTTTCCATGCATTGTGTCTATTTTTTAGGTGTTTCTTCTCTGATGAATATTACTTCTCTGCCAAGTGCTTCCTCTTCCTCTAGTATCACTGGCAATGGATCAGTCCTTAAGGCCTTCTTCTTAGGTTGCATCACCCTTCAAGGAGACCAAAGGTTGAAGCATGGTCTTCTAATGTTCCTGAAGGAATACATGATTGTTGTATTGGTGATTTATACTTTTCATATTTTACTACCCTCCAATGATAGATGCCTACCCCTATAACCTATAACTACAATTATTTTCTATTGTGGTCATGTTTTGGAGTTAGCCCTATGTTTTAATTACATAACTTGATGCTCAGCTTAATATATGTCTATATATTTGTGATGTTCATTTACTCACTCTATAAATGATGTGTCTTTCATTACTCTCAGCTCTATAATCACAAAAGGAAGTAAAGTTAAAATTTAAAAATGAGCTAACTTGTATTTTTATATGCTTGAGGGGGTTAACCTACATTTACTACCCCCTCTCCTTTCATCCATCACTTCTCATCATAAATGGATTTTTAATGACTGCCATTCTTTGACCATTGCTTCTTATCATAAATGCATTTAATGTCATTGTCTTATCATGCATTAGCACATTTCTTGTAACCACTATTGTTTTACATTAATAACACATCTCATCTCATACCTTCCTTTGAAGTGGAAGACATTTTTGTCTCATTATTTTCTTTGGAGTGAAAGTTGTTTATTTTGAAATTTCAAACTATCTGGTTGGAACACTCTATCCTTAGGCTATGTAGTTTGTGTGCCTTAAATAACTTGCACACCTTAAGTAATTTGTGTGCCTTAAGTAACTTGTACACCTATCTTTAATCATGAATTCAAATACCTTTTATCCCACACTAAAACTAAGTCATGGTCCTCCATAAAAATATAAGTACAAATATTGAAGTTATTATATATTTAAATAAATTTTGCATGCAACAAATGCAATACTTTTATTAAAAATAGGAAATCATTGACTAATGAAATAAGCCTTATTGTTATAAAATATAAATTATCTAGAGGTGAAATATAGATGGAGCTGACTTCCATTGTAATGCCCAAAAATGAATTAGACATCCAACCTCTGTAATCGATAAGCATTGGTAGGTCGAATGTTATGAATTAAAAAATGACTATCATAGTAAATTTGAAGTTTTCCAAAATGGTGCATGAACTTGGAGTTGTAGAGAAATACTTTCATTCCAAGGGTGAATGTTTTATGATTGATGTGTCAATCATGCCATGCTTTATGTTTGTGCTTCTCTACATCCTGACTTTAGTGAGTAAGGAAATAAGCTTCATCTAACTATAACAAAGTATCTAGGTGTGCCTTCAAGGATGACTCCTCATCCAACTATCTAACGTATGCAATATAAAGAGATGGTACCAAAAACTTGACTATTAAGACTGCCTCTTTACCATATACTAAATTGAATGGTGTATTCTTATTGAGGAACTTATAGGTTGTTTGGTAAGCCCACAGTAGTATCTATCATCCCAATTAGTTTAGCTAATATTACAAATTTTTGTTAGTGTTGTGCCTCAAATTTTATTGAATGCTTTAGTAGTTCCATTGACTTGTGGGTGATATAATGTTATTATATGATGAGAAATCATGAATTATGTAAGTAAGATGTGAATAGTTTCATTTTGGAAGTGGGTGTTGTGATCACTAGTAAAACTTAATGGGAATCCAAACTAAGTTATGATATGTTCCCAAATGAAGCATCCACTAGTAGAGATAGTATAATTCCTCATTAACATAGCTTTAACCCATCATGTAAAATAATCAATTTTTATGATGATATACTAGGAGCTTATTTGTCTTCCATTTGGACTGATAGGGCCAACAAAATTAGTGGCTCACTTTTCAAAGGGTTCTTGAAATAGAATTGGATGTAAATACATGGCATCCCAATGATTGGGTTTTCCTACGTGATGATAAATGTCACACTTTTGAACATATATCTTAGCATCTTGAAATATAGTAGGCCACCATAATCAAGACAACAAAAATCTATGTGTAATAGCCTCTTTAGCATAGTGTCCACCTATAATGCTCTCATGAAATTCTTAGAGTACTTCAAAATGTTCATGTTTCATGACACAATGCTAAATAATTTCATCTTATCCAAGATTATAAAGGTCCCCACCTATGAGCTAAAAGGATGTGATGCAAACTATGAGTTTTTTCTTGGCTTGTGGATTTAGATAGTTGGGCATTGAGCTAGTAGTTAGAAAGGTTGTGATATCTTCCAACTCCTTAGGTACATGAGTAACCTGAAAGAGTTAAACATCAAGCAAGTCATCTTCAATAGTGTGTGGTGGTTCTCCATAATTATTTCATGAAAGGTGATTATGGCCACAATTTTTTTTTCCAAGTTTGACCATAAAAAAATTGAAATTCTTAAAACAACACTATTCAATGGTAGATTCATCCATATAACATAGGTTTATTGACTAGATACTTTAAAGCTTTATGATCAGTATAAAATACAAAGGGATTTACCAATAAGTATTATCAAAAAAATTAGAGAATAGACTATTAATAATGCTTTGTACTTCATGGTAGTGTGAGTCTATTCAATTGGAGTAAGTTTCATACTAGTAAAGTAGATTAGGTGATCAAGGTAACCTTTACCTAGTTGTGCAAGGATTGCACCAACTGCCATTCTAGATGCATCAACATGGACATAGAATGGGATTATCTAATCAAGGAACTAGATGATTGGAGTGGTAACCAATTTGTCCTTTAAAGCTTCAAAATATTATTAGAAGGAGTAGAGGGTCAAGTGGGTTGGAACCTTCACCCTATTCTACCTAAAACACTAGATTTTATTTTCCTATATGTATTTATTCACACCAGTCTTGATCAAGGACTAGTTCTGACATGAGAACAATTTATGTAGATGGTTCATTGAAGAAAACTAAACCTTCTTATAAGACATTATGGATATATCTTAGGTGATATTCAATGGTACTAGGGTCACTAATAACTACTTTGTGTATGTCTTAGAGAGTGATGCGTAAATATATCCTTGGAAAGGAATAAGATAGTGCCCAGTTTATGTTTTCCTTTAATAGATGCCAAAATTTGGTACCCATATATCACTCTTCATGAACATACCATATGCTTGCCCAGGTTCATAAAGTTTCATAAAATGAATGTACCCATAAATACTTTGATAATTAAGACTCTTCAACTCTCCATATTGACTCACAAGCCTCTGTATGGGGTTCAAGTGCTTGTACTCCACTATAACTACTTGTTCCCCTAACTTGGTTGTCATGATAGAACTAGTGATTTAAATTATAGTGTAATTCATCCCACTAGATAATTCACTCATGATGGGTTCACCAGCGTCTTGTAGTTGTACCATTAAATAGGTCAATTAAGGATCATATACGATTATTGTTAGAGTGATGAAATTCTTCAAGGAACTAGATAAAGTCATGGACTTTCATTTGTCCATGAAATTAAGGGATGCATCGAGTCTTTATAAGGGTGTATCTATCATTAGTCCCCTCATGACTTGACCGGTAAGAAGGTGAATGAATCTATGACATTTATGATACTAGCACATAATGTTCTCCCAACTACCAATGGCACTACACAATCTTCCAATGAGGTCATAGTCATTATACACCCAATAATTATAAGCATTTATTATAGCATCAAAAAGGGACTGAGTGTCCATCCATCATAGGATTCCATTAGGAGTAGGATCATGTTACTCACCATCTTTGATAGTGACATTATAAATATGGTTAATATATTCTTCCACATTAATAGGTTTTACGTATGGGGGTCCATGTGTTTGATCTAGGGTAATAATAACGTGTTGATCAACATTCTCAAAACTGATGAAGTACTTTTTGAAACATAATTTTATGTTGTTTTCATAACACCAAGGATGTCCCAATAGAACTAGGAAGTCATCAACCTCTATTAACTCGATAAATTCAAAGTTAGCTTTGAAAGGTAATCTAAGGATTTCTATTGTTGCATTCTTGACGATACCATTTAGTAGGGCATAAATATTATTAACCATGAACAACATGTGTGGTGAAGGTTATAATGCTAGACCAGCCATTTTTCACCATGATCCTTAGTGAGGACATTAACTTTAGCACTGATATCAACTAAGATGTCCCTAATTACCCAGCCATTGATGACAACATTCACTAGTATTTATTTATCCTTAAGAGGGCTAGGAGGAATACAGTTATCTTGTCACCAAGCATGATTTAAATGGTGATCCTCAATCTATCAAGTCATTTGAGCTTGAGAATCAATTGGTTCTTATACCTGATTCTTAAGATAATCACTTAGTTGTGGGACAATATCTTCATCCAGCATATGCTTCTAAAGCTCTTGAAAATTATCTCATGCCATGTTTTGAGGCTATGTTGCCTTATGAATATTAGCACATTACATTGCTTCCTTATCCTTAAGGAATTGTATTTCTCCTTTTAGTTATCAAACTATGATCATAGTGTCTTAGATCATATCCTTCTATTGTTCGACATCAAGACACTTCCTTGTTGGAGGCTCTTCATGTTGTACCTTCTCAATAGGAGTAGATATAAACTAAGATTGTCCTCTATTACACGTAGTGATATTCACTTATTGAGTTTTTAGGGTGATTTAATGTTTTTACTAATGTGGTTTCTTAATCTGAATCATACCTACACCTTTTTCATTTCTTTCTTTAGTGATAGTTGTGTACA
This sequence comes from Torreya grandis, assembly GCA_037957365.1. Lineage (NCBI taxonomy): Eukaryota > Viridiplantae > Streptophyta > Pinopsida > Cupressales > Taxaceae > Torreya > Torreya grandis. Next base: position 1,125,591 of record JARHVA010000807.1, on the reverse strand, counting down.
TGTTAGGATATTCTTCCAACTGATGGTCCTTTTAAAAAAAAATGTACGGTAAACTAGAAAATCTCTTTGATAGTGGTCTAGGGATCCACACTTATAACATGTTCTTGGTAGGAAACAAACACCTCTTCATCCTCATCTTCTACCTTGACCATGATAACCACCATTATCCTGATTGATAGACATAGTGGTTTGGTGCATACCACATGTGCGTGCTTCATGGATATCACTAACCAGCTGACAATCATTTGTGTCATGGGTATAAACATTATATATTTTACAATATTCAGACACCTTAGAATGTGTGACTCAATGTAAAAGAGGATAGAAGTGTACATCATGCTCTTCATGGTATATTTCACATGACTGCTTCAGTACAACATGAATGTTTCTACGTAGGTATTTGCTTTGATTATGTCCTTCAAAATCATAATTGATGTACCAAATACCATTACATGTATCATACACATTATATTTAGTTATTTATTCAAGATATTATGCCATTAAAACTATTTGGGCTTCCATGAAGGGACTAATCCCAATGTCAATACTTCTAATAGCTTCAACATGGAGGGAAGCTTTCAGAGCTTCACGTGGGCTCAGAAAATTCTTTTGGGATAGTGTTCATCAAAATGGAAGTAACAAACCTCCCATGAACCACTGTACATGTTTATCATCACTAATTTTAAATGATAGCTTTCACAAAAACATTTTTAACCTTGCATCATATTCCTATACACTTTTAGTAAGTTCCTATTTTATATCCTTCAGCACAGTAATACTTTGTTTCTCAAATTTAGGAATGTAAAATTCCTAAAGGAAATCCATTTTGATATGATCATAGTCAACTACTACTTGTTTAGGGTCAAAATTTCTAAGCCACTTATGTGCTCTCTCTAAAATTATAGTCATGAATTGTGTGGTTATTCGTTTAAAAAAAGTGATGCCTCATGCCCTCCAAATAAGTTTGCATTTATGGATGTGTTTTGTAGCATTCTCCATGCCTTGATATTTAGGTACGTGAAGCATAATTTCATAATATACTATTGATATTTAAGTTTATTTCACTAGTAGTTATTGAGAACCCCCAAATCATGTCCCTTGAGAGGGAAGTCCACCACTTCCTACCATGTCACCTCCTAGTATGTCTCTAACACCTCTAGCATCAACACCCATGTTATTGGGTGTAGTAACTAGTTGATTAATAGGATTTGGGCCTGTAATTTTTCCCCTCTAAATGCCAATTCCTCCAGGATCCCAAATTATGCCATGAAATTCCCTTGAAGAAGAAAATAAAGTGTTAATTTTGTATGAGTTACAATTGGCTCAGTTACAATATCCCTTATAGGATCAATTTCTGATTCCATGCTATCTATATCCCAATTATGTATATGTAATTTTTATGACTCAAAATCATGAGTGCACACTATGGTCCCAAACTTGGTTGGTTAAAACTTGGTTATTCAATTTCTATTGCCTAGCTAGTTTCTCCTTCATATGATAAAAGTGGTATGGGGCATAGTTTGAAACTGATGGGGTCCTCTTTATGTGTTTTTACTTCCTTATGGATCCTGACATCACTTCTTGAGTTCTCCATGTCCCTTCCCACACCATTGACACCTATGATTTTCTATGGAGCTTCATCATATTTTCACTTTTGTAATGCCTACTGACTGGATACCATTCCAAACCTAAAATATTTTACCAACTCTTATATATTCCCCTTATAATTGTGTGGCTCATGCAAAGAGGGATTTGTCTCTCCATTGGCATAGTTTCAAGCCCATAGTTAATAAACAACTTCTTGATTTCTAATGAGAATTGTCTAATATATTAACAACATGATTATTTGAGGAACTAGAACTTGGCTTATTTAGGATAAGAATAGGTAGTTATATCATACTCCAAAATGTAGATATTCAACACTCCTCTCCACCAGATGTTAAAATATTATGTCTATAGTGTTCTTACTCATGCTAAATCTTTTAGTCATTCTAATTTCCAAGACTCTCTTCTCCAAAAGTTTTGTGATCAACCTTGAGTACATGTAGATAGCCAAGTATGCAAATCAATCAGGATTTCAAAGAAAAAAGTTATGTATAATGCATTGTAGAGATTATATTCTACCTATTGACATGCATAAACTCTTGGTTTAAGGTAGGGAACCATAAAATTATCCTCAACCCTAGTAATCCATTGCTCAATACTCTTAAGGTTAATACATTCAATCATCTTCCATTACTATACAGCAAGCACTACGAGTCTCAAAAATCAAACCAAAATTTTGGGTTTATATTCTTAAAAATGTTCTAAGTGTTGAAGTGTAGCCCCAATAAGCTAGTGTATTGTCTGTTCATAGAAGATTTATTTGAAGTACAATCACTAAGAGGGGGGGTGAATCAGTGATGCAAGATATTTAAAACTTCAAATGCAATTATTTCAAACTCTTAATAAATGATCGCAAGCATTCATAAAGCATACAATATGTTCATAACAAAGAATAAGAAACATGATGCAAGATCACACATATAACACAAGATCTATGTGGGAAACCCTCTTGGGGAATAAAACCCACTCTCAAGCCTATAAACCCTTGGACTACTTATCCTATAAGATTATTACAAACATGAGACATTTTGGTGAATCACCCACTTCACAAAGAGCACCCACCCCTAAGTATGAAAAATCACCCACTTGTTCTATATGTTAAGGACCCACACAACACCTTATTAAACCAACAATTCCAAAATTATGATTGTAGACCAATCTAATTGGAAACATAATGTATAACACCTTTCTTTCAACTCATTACACATTCACAAATGTGCTCATATAAGCAATGCATCCAAAACACCCTTTTAGATATCTCTAGTCTTATTCACTCATCCTAAAAAAAAATTTTACTTCATTCCATCCACTGATCACATTCTCTCTAATCTCTTTCCTTCACCTCTATCTTCTTTTCTCTCAACATATGCACATCACAAGTCTGGAAACCATTGCCTCGATCTCTACTATATATAGAGTCTTCATGAATATCAATCATCTAGGTCAACCATAATACTTGACTTAGCCCTTAATATATATATATATATATAATCTCAATACAATCCTCACAAGTCAACCATAGCGTCTATGGGTCACACTTAAGTAGCTACACATTTCAAATAGGCCTTATTAGCCTTTATAGGTCTCATAGAGACCTATTCACCCATTTAGCACTTCATTGAGAAAATTAATAACATAAGACCACTTTAAATTAAAGTCATTACACCCACCAAAACATTCTTCTACTACCACATAATTTGGTCAAATAGCATTATGTACACTGTAGCACGATGAATGAAAAAATAGTCAACTTTTAATCTCTATAACTTTGACTATACAAACATTCTAACTAGGTTCTCTAGATGTGCCTTAAAGTCCTCTACAAATTTTCCTTTTACGCCATGATTAAATTCTTCATATATCAAAAGTTTTAGCTCAAAAACTATAGATTGGTTCTCACTTACAAATTCAAATATTCAAATTCCAATGGTCACTAAAGAACTGTCAAACATTGGACAAATTGACCTCATCTTGTGTCCCTTTTTAAAATTGACCAAATATCCACCATAAATATTTTTGGATTAGTTTGGACATTATCTTACAATTCTCACCATTGATCTTTGATCCAAGCTCCTACAATTATGCCACTTGTCAGCCCCATGTACCTTCTACACTCATTAACTCTTTGACTCGACCCACTCCATCGATCTTCTAACTGCATGATCATACACTCATCATTGATATTATATCTAAGTTATGTGAATATGACACATGTCACTAGCATGTTCAATATTTGACATATTGACTTTTACACACACTATTGGATAAAGATCTATGATTTAATGTGTACTATTAGATATACTAACTAGTTAACATCAGACTTCAACTTTGTTAAACTTGACACTCTCTAGCCCATCATAGTCTAATAGATCAACTTAGAAGATTTATATCTCAAGATACAAAACACTTCAAGAATCTAAATCTTTAGGGTACCTTCTTGGCACTATAGACAATATCACCATGAAAATATTTTCCCATTATTGACTTTTTGAGTACCTACAATAAATGCACAAACTTGTTGGATCATATATATCTACATGATGTGTAGTGATGATCTAGCTTCTCTTAAGCTCAAATATGCATGTTTCTCATTCAAAATGATCAAATGACAAATAAACAATTTGTCAAGACATCTATGGATGCCTCACAACTTTTTATTTATCCTTACAAACTTGCAAATGTGCCATATCTCTCCAAACCATCAACATGATCACTTTATCATTAATGCATTAGTACAACATGCTCTCTTTAACATCAATTACAACCAAACATCAAGGACCATGCTCATCAATCTTCCCATTTGTCATTGATGGTAAAACATCCTCAAAATGAATTCATTTAATCAATGACTTCATTCTGATCTTTTTCCTCCTTTAAAATTAATGAGAAAGGGTCTCTTCCTCAACATGCCAACAATCATTCCTTAACAACATGTATGCATTCAGGTACTATTAATATTCTCAATATACTTACATATTTTAAGGCATATGAATCAATTATTCCCATTTTGGCATGCACCAATCTAAACTTGAACGTATCTGATCTTTAGACCTAACAAACTACTCATAGAGCTCAGAAAGCTCCCCCTAACATTATGCTCGATATCTTTAAGCATCTCAAACTATCTGAGTTTTCTCCCCCTAAATCCATGACATACAAAACTTTCACATATGACAATACATTATCCTCCCACTCAAATAACCTTATAATGATTCATAGATAAGGAGATGACTCCCAAGCTTTGTCTTGGATACTGAAATGTGGCCTTTGTCAATGGCTTAGTCATAATGTCTGCAAGTTATTCTTTTGCAGACATATATTCCAATTTAACAATTTTATTACTTACATTTTCTCTTAAGAAATGATATCTAATAGGAATGTGCTAGTTTTTTAGTACATAACAAAATTCTTAGAGATACTAATTACACTAGTATTTTCATAATAGATAGGATAAGGTATATTTTGTCTTACCTTATGATCTTCCAAGGATTATTTCATCCACATTACCTACAATAAGAAGTATTAGCTATATACTCATCCTCTATAATTGATATAGATACATAGGCTTGCCTCTTACTTATCCAAGATACCAATCATTCACCCATGAAGAAGACACCACCACTGGTACTCCTCCTATCATCTGCACATCTTGCATAATTTTTATTAGTGTATGTCTTTAGAGTAAATTCTTTACTCTTGGGGTACCATAAACCATAATTTATTGTGATCTTGAGATATCTTAAGATCCTTTTGATTTCTTTCAAGTGATATTCTCTGGGATTAGCTTGAAACCCTCTTAGAAGGCCCACTACTTACATGATATCGGGCCTAGAAGTAGTAGAGTATAAGAGACTTCCAATCATGGATCTATATAAATTTTGATCAACTTTTGGTGAGTCATATTGTTTAATTAACTTGAATCCAATGATCATTGGAGTAATCATTGGCTTATAATCCAACATGTCAAACTTTCTTAGCATATCTTTGATGTATTTTACCTGTGAAATGAATATCCCTTAATTATTTTAGTTAATTTGTAATCCTAAGAAGAAAGAAAGTTCTCCCAGCATCGACATTTCAAACTCAATCTTAATAGCATCTACAAAATCTCTACTTATGTTATCATTCTCAAAACCAAATATTATGTCATCAACATAGACTACTACTATTAATTGATGAGTTTCATCTATCTTGATATATAAATTACTATCAACTATCCCTCTTTTGAAGCCTTGGCTCAATATATACTTGTCTAACCTGTCATACCAAACCCTAGGATCTTGTTTAAGACCATATAAAGCCTTATTTAGTTTTTAAACATAGTCCTAATTATTTATCATTAAAAAACCTTTAGGTGGCTCAATATAAACTTGTTCATCTAAGTTTCCATTCAAAAATACAAATTCCACATCCATTTGGTAAACTTTGAAACCTTTGAATCTTGCATATGATAGAAATAGTCTAATTGCTTCCATTCTTGTTACAGGAGAAAATGTCTCATCAAATTCTATCCCTTCAATTTGTGCATATCCTTTACACACCATTCTATCCTTATTTCTTGTGACCTCTCCTTTCACATTCATTTTGTTTTTTAAAACCCACTTAGTTCCTATCACATTTTTGTCTTTTGCCTAGGAACCAAATCCCATGTTTCATTTTTTACTATTTGATCGAGTTCCTCCTCTATGGAAAATGTCCAATTGTCATATTTTCTAGATTCTAAGAAAGTTCTAGGTTCAATATTGGATAACAAAGTTGTGTCTTATTGATTTTGATTGATCAACCTTCTCCTCCTAGTCTACAAATTAGCATCACATCTCTAATAACTTATGAAATAGGATGATCCTTTTATATTCTCCTATAAGGGTCTTTAGTATCTTATCTTGCTTCTTCCTCTTCATCATTTGATTAATTAGGTATGCTATCATTAGTTTAAATAACATCCTTAGTAGTGTCAATTGCCTTCAAGTTGGGCTTCTTGATGTCACCTTCATCTTCAACTCTCACATTAGCACTTTAAATAACCTTGTGGAGTCTCTTATTGAAACATTTGTAAGTGCAACTTATGGAGGAATAACCTAAGAAGATGCCCTCATCAGATCTTGAGTCAAATTTTCTAATATTTTCTTCATTCCTCTTGATAAAACACTTTCTCTCAAATAGTCTAAAGTGTTTGACATTAGCTACCCTATTTTTCCATAGCTCATATGGAGTCTTATCACCATTTTCTCTAACATGGCATATATTTAAGATATAAATAGAAGTATTGGTAGCCTCTTCCCAAAAACCATCTAAAAGTTTAGAATCTTAAAGCATGGTTCTAGACATCTCTAAGATAGTTCTATTTTTCTTCTCAACTACCCCATTCTATTGGGGTGTTTTAGCAGCAAAGTAGTGTCTTATAATTCTTTGTTACTCATAAAAGTCATCAAACTCATAAGACCAAAATTCACCTCCTATGTCTAATATTACACACTTGATTTTTTATCCTTTTTCATTTTCAACAAGAGCTTTGAATGATTTAAATTTTCCAAAAGCTTATTATTTCTCTTTAAGAAAAAACATCTAAGTCATTCTAGTGAAATCATCAATTAATAACATAAAGTAGATATTACCTTGAATGCCTTGAGTTCTCATAGGTCCACAAAGATCTGTGTGGATCAACTCCAATGGTACTATGGTAGAGTGCTCCTTATATTTATATCTTATTTTGACTTGCTTTTCATGAAGGAATCCCTTGCAGAGAGTATGAAGAATCTTAGTGATTTTAGGCATATACCTTACTAGTCTTTTTGAAATGGTCCTTACTAAATTATCAAAGTTTAGATGTCCAAGACTTTTATGCCAAAGCTAGCTTTCCTCTAATTGAGACATGAAAAACTTTTCTTTATTGGATTCATGAAACACATACAAGTTTTTATATGCTTTGTGAATGTTTTCAACTAATTTTCCAGACTTGGAACTTCTCATTTCACACCCTTTGTCATGAAAAGTCACAACATTTCCTTGTTTACATATTTGGCTAACACTTAGAAGATTGTGCTTCAAACCTTTTACATATATAACAATTTCATTTTTAGTATGACCATTATCAAAATTTATAGAGCCTTTCCTTACTATGTTACCAGAGTTGTTGTCACCAAACCTTACTGAATTTGAATTATGTTTCTTGAGATAAATGAACTTACTCTTGTCTCTTATCATATGACTTGAAAATCCACTATCTACGTATCATTTCTTGTTTTCATCCTCTTGAGTATCTAAGGCAATTTGTACAAACATGGATTCTTCCTTTGATTCATGCTCCTTCTTTCTTTGATTCTTGGTTTTATCTTTCTTAAACCAAAGTCCTTTTTCTAAAATTCCCTTTTGTAATACTTGGCTATATGTCCCTATTGATTGCATTTATAGTAGAGAACCTCATTTCTTCTCCTTGGAGAGTAAGTATAGTCTATATATCTATGACCATATTCATTACAAGTATAATAGTGTCCATTTAAAACATAATTATAGTTGTTCATGTTAATCACCCCTTTTGTTTGATCATCAATACCCAAAGACATCTCATCCACAGATTCTTTTGTAGAGATAGATTTATGCTTGTCTTTAGATAAAAGAGTATTAATATAAGTCATAACTTTACCTTCCAATTGATCCAATTTTTTATTCAAATTTGTATCAACCACAACCTATAAATTTTTTACTATTGATTTTATTATTCCTACTTGTGTCTTCACATTATCAATGCTTGAAAGCATCTCATTCAATATTTTGTTCTTTTCCTTTAGACATTCATTTTCTTCCCTTGAACATTTGAGTTCTGATAAAGCACACATTAGCTCATCTTGAAGAAAAATATCAGCCTTTTTATCATTCATTGTACCTATGATCATCTTCAAGTGGTTAAACTTGTAATGAAGGTCCTACTCTAATACCAATTTTTGGAGGTAAAATCACTGAGAAGGTAGGGTGAATCAGTGATGCAAGATATATCAAAATTTAAATGCAATTATTTCAAATTCTTAATAAGTGATCACAAGCATTCATAAATCATACAAGATATTCATAATAATAAATAATAAATATGCTACAAGATCACTCACATAACACAAGATCTACATGGGAAACCATCTTGGGGAATAAAACCCACTCCCAATCCTGCAAACCCTTGGACTACTTGTCTTATAAGATGATTACAAACATGAGACCTTCTAGTGAAGAACTCACTTCACAAGGACCACCCACCCCTAAGTATGAACAAACACCCACTTTTTTTTATATGTTGATCACCCACATAACACCTTCTTAAATAAATAACTCCAAACTTCTAATTACAAACCAATCTAATCAGAGACACAATGTATAATACCTTTCTTTCAACTTATTACACACTCACAAACTTGTTCATACAAGCAATGCATCTAAAACACCCTTTTACATCTCTCTAGTCTTCTTCATTCATCCTCAATCTATTTTTTACTTTAGTCCATCCAATAATCACACTCTCTATGATCTCTTTCCTTCACCTTTGTCTTTTGTTCTCTCAACATATGCACATCATAAGTCTAGAAACCATTGCCTTGGTCTCTACTATATATAGAATCTTCATGAATATCAATCATATAGGTCAGATATAATACTTACCTTAGCCCTTAAAACATCTAACAAAGCTTAATACCATCCTCATAAGTCATCCATAGCATCTATGGGTCACACTTGAGTAGCTACACCTTTTAACTAGGTCTTATTAGCCCTTATAAGTCTCATGGAGACCTATTCACCCATTTATCAATTCATTGAGAAAATTGTAGAGTAAAAAATACTATCCATTTCATTCTGAGTTTTAGTTGCACACTACAATGTTTTGTTCCCACATAATTCAGTTTGAGACGGTGAAGTTTTAAAAATAAAGTGCAGGCTCTATTTTCCTTTTGATTCATTTTTCTCTAAGTGTTGAAATAAAGCAGATACTACCAAGTGTCATCATCTGAGGCACCTTTCATATTGTTGATGAGTTGTTCAGAACGTGCCATGTATCTCATAGTGACTCAGTGGAAGTCACCAAGTGTTAGCATCCATGTTTTCATATCGGCACCCGTGTTTCATCTCTTTTCAGTAAAAGGTTTAACAAGCTAAGTATCAGGATCAAGTGGAAAGTGCCAAGTGGCAGTTGCAGAAGGTCTCAATGTTGCTTTTCTAAAAGTGACAGAAGATGCCACATACCCTAGAAAAGGAGAGTGGAAGCCACCATGTGTCATGATTTGAATTATCTTCAATTTTGTTTCACTGATATAGCAAAGACCGTGGTGGGTCTTAAGTGAAGTTTCTGAAGCAAGTGGAAGCCACCAAGTGTCATTGTCAATGTAAATGTGAAATGAGACCTATTTATTTGTATGGTATAAATAGAGCAAAGCAGAGACTGCCACATGTCATCTTCCACAGGTTTTTAAAAGGTAGATAAAAGAAGCAGAGGCCACCACGTAACCCCAGATAAGTAAAGCAGAGATTGCCATGTGTCCTTTAATGAAGCAGCAAAGATTGACACCTATCCCTGTGTACCTTTTAAAATTACTTAGTTAAGAAATGTTGTGAATCTTATTTTATTTTAAGCTGTTGAGGTTTCAAAGAAGCGGATTGCAACAAGTGTCAAAGGTGAAACAATCCTGAGCAAAGACACAAAAGAGTATGAGTTACGTAGAAAGTGCCACGTGTCTTTGATGGGTACTGTAGAACATGACAAGTGTCATCCTCCAGTGTTTCCTAAAATAATAAGAATAAATTGGCTAACTGTTACCTAGCATCTAAGAGAAGGGAGCGTCCTACAATCCATTTTAGCCAATGAACTGCCAGAAGATGAAGCATTTTAGAATCTATAAAATATCTTCTGTTAGACATTTCCAGTTGGGTTAGATTTCAATTGGGCTATTAGATTGAGAACAAGCAGACAAATTGGAGTGAATCCAAGTCTATAAATAAGGGTGTAGAGATCACCATATGGGAGAGAGAATAAAATATCAGAGAGAATTTTTGAGAGAGAATTATTGTAAAGAGTCTAGACTTTATAGAGCTATGACTAAGTAATATCATTTGCTTTTGACTCATTTTCTTGAGTTGAAAGGTTTATATAACTATACATGTTTCTGCACCTCTTATATGACTAAAAAATTCAAATAAGAAGAATGAACCCTATGCCTTTGTTGATTTTTTCTTTGTCATTTCCAAAAGTAGTCTAGGCTGTAGACTTTCTAGAGCTATGATTAGGAATGTCATTTGCTTTTGTCTCATTTTCTTGAGTTGAAAATTTTATATAACTGTACGTGTTTCTATGCCTCTTATATGATTGGAAAATTCAAATAAGAAGATTGAACCCTATGCCTTTGTTGACATTTTCTGTATCACAGCAAAAGTAGTCTATACTGTGAGCCTTTGTTTCTATTATTTCCATCTTTTACATTGATCATGCACTTGTTTGCTCTTAAATTTAAAATGAATCCTACATATAGTCTCATCATGCTCAAGATTAAGGTCAAATTACATTCAGGTGCATTGCCATAGATTAGATTTCCTTTCTTGCATTTGTGTTTCTAATTTAAATTCCTATCCCTTTTCCCAGTATCTACTTAATATAGAGAAGAACCAGCTTATTTAAAATTTGGAGGTTGTTTCAAGATGTAAGTCCCATATATTGAAACTTCCCATTGTTGGTGTTTATTACAAAGCACAATTTTAAATCATCAACAGTTTTTGTCATGCTTGGTGGGACCAATCTTGAAGTTTCTTTCAAGATTGTATGAACTAGAGAGCTACGAGGAGTCATAGCTATGGACTGATAACCAGATCACAATTTGCTATAAATTTAGGTATTCTTTTGCCACCTTTGGTAACAAGTCCAAGAAGAAGAGCCAACCAGTTTGTACCAATATCCAGAGCAAACATGGGAGCCCCTATACCCCCAATAAATTATGTGAGTTGGAATACTGGTAGTTCATTAGTCCTCCCAATACCCCCAGCCACTTGGGACCCTATCCCAGTGAATGCCTTAAAAGCTCTACCCAAATTTAGTGGATAAGACTTTAAAACACCATAGGAACATCTTTAGGATGTATCAGATGTATGTGTTATACATGTTGTCACACAACAAAATGTGGCCATAAGATTATTAGCAGCTTCTTTTAAAGGGAATGCTCTAGAATGGTATCGGTCTTTGACCCCAAATACCATATCTACATGGGATCAGCTTGGAGATGTTTTCTTTGAAAGGTTTAAAGAGAAGGGTGACAAGTCTTCTTTATTACAGAAATTAATTACCATTCAAAGGGCACCACAAGAAGCCATGACTGAATTCAATTCCATATTTTAAAAGACTTCAGAAAGAATCCCTGTTACAGCTAGACCATTACCAGGTATAGCCATAGTATTTTATCTTAAGGCTTTGAATTCAGATATATCTATTATGATTCAGTCACTTGGAGGACACACTTTGCTAGAAGCTTATGAATATGTTGTTAGAGCTGAGAACAATTTAATAGATGTTGTAAAGTTACCTCCAAGGCCACCCATGCCCATGTTCTTAAAATTTTCCTTATCATTACCTCAAGAAGCCCCTAAATCTATAGCCCCACCTATGTCTATGTACACCTATCCTCAACCATCTTCTAAATAAATTGTCCCCACTCAGTCATCTGAGTTGGATGATATTAAGAATATCCTAAGGACATTTTCTAATGAGCTGATCAATATAAAAAGATAGAAAAATACTTTTCCTAAGCCTCCATATCAAGGTTATCAAGGAAACAGATTTTCATCTTAGCCAAACCAATATCAAGGTCCTCCAAGACAAACTAACCATCAGCCAGCAAACCAATTGGTTGCAGTCCCCACACCCTCACAGACTATTCCTCCCAATTCAAATAGGGAGATTGTTCCAGGGCAAAATAACTATGTAGATAACACTAATGCCTGGTGTTTCCTTTGCAATAATGCCCATACACCTAGAGATTGTCCTATGGGTAATTTACAACAAAAGGTGGCAGAGCAAATAAGAATGGATGGTCAGTTTGCAAGTTCTAGTGACAATCAAGCCTACTAGTTTTCTAATATGTAGAATTCAATCTTAATGTCTCAGATGCAAGTGATGTCTTTGCAATAAGAGGAAGAAATAGCCCTAGAATATGCTTTGTTCTCATGGGTTGAAGATGAAGAATCAATATTTTTGAATGAAGCTTCTGTTTCCAAGAAATCAATGGTGAAATCAGACTACTGTACTAGATCAAAGAGAAGAATGTTGGAACAGCCTGAAGTTGTAAACAATGAAGTTATGGAGAATCCTTCATTTTGATGTAATCAACATGTAGCTATTAGACAAGAAATGCTTTAGCTTGTATAGAATCAAGTTCTTGAACAAGTTCAAAGAAAGACAAGATACCCTAATCTTCTAAGAATTCAAAATTTTGGACCAATGAATGTGGTAGATCAGTTGAAGATGACCCCAGACCAAGTATCACTTTGGGACATGTTAGCTATTCCTGAACAAAGAACATTATTACAAGAAGCTCTTCAAAATCAAGCAATGCCCAAATATACTGAAGGACCTACTGATAAAAGAAAGCTCAAGGATGCAGTTCATCTATAGACAATAGCCATAGTGAATAATGCATCAGAGGTAAGCAAATCCAAACTGGATCCTTTCTATTCAACTAAGATAGTTGACTGGACTAAGCATAATCCAGGAAAAGAAAATAACCAGTTGTTAGCTATGATGCATAGTGACTCATATGAAAATTATAATTTTACTGGTTTGGGCACTTATGTTATTTTTGATGAGGACCATGAAATCTTGAATGTTTTAAGGAAAGAAATGCCAACTAATCAAGGATCCGGAAAAGATTCAAAGATCTATACTTTAAATTTTGATGGGGCTAGAAGTAAAAATGGTGCTAGAGCAGGAATTTGTCTTACTGCTCTAAATGTTGAAAAAAATTTAAGGGCTATATGTTTTCAATTTGCTTGTACTAATAATGATTTTGAGTATGAATCCTTAGTGCATGGACTCCTATTAGCCAAGAAAAAGGGAATACATAATCTAATAGTAAAAGGAGATTCAGAATTAGTAGTAAAGCAAGTTAGAGAAAAGGCAATAACAAAGAATGTTAGAATGAAATCCTACAAGCACAAAATTTGGGACTTAATAGAAGATTTTGAAGCTTTTAATATTAAAGTAGTTCCCAGGATTTAAAATTCTGAAGCTGATAGGATGGCACAAATTGGTTCACAGTTTGATCCAGCAACTGGCCTATTAATTAACAATGAGTCAATAAAGGTTATAGTAAGGCCAGCTATTCAAGATAATGATGAGAATTAGCAATTATTTGAGAATGATTATCAAGTACTCTCATTATTTCAACAATTAGGGGAATCTGCTGATCAATTTTAACCAAAGATTGAAGAAGCATATGGGGATCAAATCATACAATTAAAGAACAATAAGCTTCCCAAAGGTTTAATCACTTTCGAAAGTCTTTTTGATCCAGAAGATGTAAGCTTGGAGAAGAAAAGGTTCCAAGCAAACAAAGTAGATTATTCTGAAATAGAGGTGAGTGAAGGGAAAAAATTAAAAGTTGGAAACTCTGCAACTCAAGAAGAAAAGGAAAGGCTAATTGAATTATGCAAAAAATATGACAGAGTCCTAGCCTGGAGCTATGAAGACCTTCATGGATATAATAGAGACATCATTCAGCACATAATAGAACTGATTGAAGGATCTAAGCCTATCAGATAGAAATAGAGACTAGTGAATCCAAGGATTAAGCCTTTAAAGGTGGACGACTTGTAGAAACTTTTAGATTCTAAAATAATTTTTCCAATCAAACACTCAACATGGGTATCAAATCTGGTACCAGTTAGGAAAAAGAATGGTGATATAAGACTTTGTGTAGATTTCAGAGATCTAAATAAAGCATCTTTGAAGGATCATTATCCCTTGCCCTCCATGGAATAGATTCTACAAACTGTGGCTGGATCAGAGAAATTCTCTTTGTTAGATGGTTTCTCTGGATACAATCAAATTTGGTTGGCTAAAGAAGACCAATACAAGACTACTTTTACTACCAAATTGGGAACACTTGCATATGCTAAGATGCCATTTGGCCTATCAAATGCTGGAGCCACTTTTCAGAGAGCTATGGATGTTGCATTTGGGGAACTGATAAATAAAATCACCCTGCTTTATCTTGATGACCTTACTATTTTTTCAAAAAATGCTACTGATCATTTTGATCATTTAGAAGCTGTGTTTAAAAAATGTCAAGAATTTGGAATATCCTTGAATCCTAAGAAATGCATCTTTGTGATCCCTCAAGGCAAATTATTGGGACACATATTATCTAAAGAAGGAGTTTCTATAGACCTAGAAAGAGTGGCAGCTATAATGAACTTACCTCTTCCAGTCAATAAGAAAGCAATTCAATCTTTCTTGGGAAAGATTAATTTTGTCAGTCAATTCATATCTGACTTTGCAGGCTTAGTAAGACCAGTGACACTTTTGCTAAAAAAAGATCTAATTTTCAAGTGGACTATGAAAGGAAGGCAAGCCTTTGAAGAGGTCAAGAAATTTATCTCAATAGCTCCATTACTTAGAAACCCAAATTTTTCTAAGCCTTTTGTAATGTATGTATATGGAGGAGAGCTTAGTATTGTTGTTGTTCTAACACAGAAGGATGATAAATAGGAGGGAGAGCATCCAATAGCATTTTTCTTGAGGACTCTTAGAGAATATGAAACTAGATATAGCTTTGTGGAAAAACAAGCATATGCTATGGTAAAAGCTCTCAAAAAGTTTAGGCATATAGTATCAGGAAGAAAAATTATGATACTTGTAGCACATCCAAGTGTTAGAGAATACATCATGGAGGGTGAAATTACTAAAAAAAAGAGCAAACTGGATAACTAAGATCCTAGAATATGATGTAGAAGTCAAACCCACTAAATTAGTCAGAGGTAGGGGTTTGTGTCAATATATGACTTAAGAGCTTGAAAAGATGGTACCTGAAGAGATAAATTCAGGAACAGAAGAAGAAATTGTATTGAGAATACAAGAAGTTGATCAGAAATCTTGGTCACAAGCAAGATTCATTTTATGAAAAATGGGATTTACCCAAGATAACTCCCTCGAAATAAGAGAAGATACTATAGGATGCAAGGGGTTCATTTTGTTTTAATTGAACAGGTTCTTTTTAGAAGAAATTTTGATAGAAAATTGTTAAGATGTGTAGAAAGAGATGAGGCTAAGAAAATACTACATGAAATGCATCATGGAGCATCTAGTGGACATTTTTTTGCAAAGACCACAACCATAAAGATAAGTGAAGTAGGTTATTTTTGGCCTACTTTATTTATATATTGTTATCAGCTAGTTAAAAAATGTAAATCTTGTGAATATTATGTGGGGATGAGAAGGAATGCAACAATGCCTCTTAGGCCTATAATTATGGATGAACCTTTTACTCAATGGGGTCTTGACTTCATTGGAATGATCAATCCAGTATCTAGTATGGGTCACAAATGGATCTTAATACCCACAAATTATTTCACCAGATGGACCGAGGCAGTGCCACTCAAGGAAGCAACATAAAATGTGATCCTAGATTTTTTAGGGAGTATCACTACTCATTTTAGAGCTCCTTGCACCTTAATTTCAGATAATGCTAAAGCATTTTTGGGGTCCAAAGTATCAGACTTTGCATTAAATCATGGAATATATCTGAAAACTTCTTCTAATTATTACCCTCAGGGTAATGGTTTGGAAAAATCAACTAATAAGAACCTGATTAGACTCATCAAAAGAATAGGGGCTGATCATCACAAGGAATGGCATAAAGTGATTAGTTTAGCACTGTGGGCTGATAGAATTATGCCTAAACAGGTGATCAAAATGTCCCCATATTAATTGGTATACGGGAAACCTACTATAATTCCCCTAAGCTTAGAGATTCCTACTCTCCAACTGATCAAATAGATTGAAATTGAAGAAAATGGCCCCATGCAGGTCAGACTCGCAGAACTTCTAGAAGTTTAAGAAAAGAGAGATGTAGCACATGATTCATTGATAAAGCATCAAAAAATAATTAAAGACTATTTTGATAAAAGGACTTCAAATCCCCATTTTGAAACAGGCTCAATTGTTTTAAAATGGGATGCAAGAGCTGTCAAACTAGGTCAACACACTAAGTTTGAAGCATTATGGATTGGCCCTTATAAAATTCGGGCATGTAGATAGCAAAATTAATTTGAGCTAGAAATGATGGAATTTGAACCTGAAGAGATTCCTATAAATGGAATCTATTTGAAACATTTTAGTTAAAAACTATTTTTTTTAGCAATTTTGGATCATGTGGGAGTTGTGGTTTCTTTTTCAGCAGGCTCAAAAGTCCTTGGGGTCGCCAATAACTGTAGAGTAAAAAATACTCTACTTTTCATTCTAATTTTTAGTTGTGCACTACAAAGTTTTGTTCTCACATAATTTAGTTCAAGATGGTGAAGTTTTGAAAATAGAGCACAGGCTCTATTTTCCTTTTGATTCATTTTTCTCTAAGTGTTGAAATAAAGCAGATACTACCAAGTGTCGTCATCTGAGGCACCTTTCATATTTTCAATGAGTTGGTCAGAATGTGCCACGTATCTCATAATGACTTAGTATAAGTCACCAAGTTTTAGCATCTACATTTTCATATTGGCACCCGCATTTCATCACTTTTCAGTAAAAGGTTTAACAAGCTAAGTATCAGGATCAAGTGGAAAGCACCAAGTGGCAATTGTGGAAGGTATCAATGTTGCTTTTATAAAAGCAATAGAAGATGCCACGTACCCTAGCAAAGGAGAGTGGAAGCCACCATGTGTCACGATCTGAATTATCTTCAATTTTGTTTCACTAATATAGCAAAGACCGTGGTGGGTCTTAAGTGAAGTTTCTGAAGCAAGCGAAAACCGCCAAGTGTTGTTGTCCATATAAATGTGAAATGAGACCCATTTATTTCTATGGTATAAATAGAGTAAATCAGAGACTGCCACATGTCATCTTCTATAAGTTTTTAAAAGGTATATAAAAGAAGCAGAGGCCACCATGTAACCCCAGATAAGTAAATCAGAGATTACCATGTGTCCTTTAATGAGGTAGTGGAGATTAACACCTGTCCCTGTGTCCCTTTTAAAATTATTCAGGTAAGAAATGTTGTGAATCATATTTTCTTTTAATCTATTGAAGTTTCAAGGAAGCGAATTGTGACAAGTGTCAAAGGCGGAATGATCCTGAGCAAAAATAGAAAAGAGTATGAGTTATGTGGAAAGTGCCACGTGTCTTTGATGGGTGCTGTGAAACACGATAAGTGTCATCCTCCAGTGTTTCTTAAAGTAATAAGAAGAAATTGGCTAAGTGTTACCTAGTGTCTAAGAGAAGGGAGCGTCTTGTAATCTGTTTCAGCCAATGAACTGACAGAAGATGAAGCATTTTAGAATCTATAAAATATCTTCTGTTAGACACTTCCAGCTGGGTTAGATTTCAGTTGGGCTGTTAGATTGAGAACAAGCAGACAATCTGGAGTGAATCCAAGTCTATAAATAAGGGTGTAGAGATCACCATATGGGAGATAAAGAATAAAATATTAGAGAGAATTTTTGAGAGAGAATTATTGTAAAGAGTCTAGACTTTCTAGAGCTATGACAAAGTAATATCATTTGCTTTTGTCTCATTTTCTTAAGTGGAAAGTTTTATATAACTATACATGTTTTTTCACCTCTTATATGACTGGAAAATTCAAATAAGAAGATTGAACCCTATGCCTTTGTTGATATTTTCTGTGTCATTTTTAAAAGTAGTCTAGGCTGTAGACTTTCTAGAGCTATAATTAGGAATTTCATTTGCTTTTGTCTCATTTTCTTGAGTTGAAAAGTTTATATAACCGTACATGTTTTTGGGCCTCTTATATGACTAGAAAATTCAAATAAGAAGATTGAACCCTATGCCTTTGTTGACATTTTATGTATCACAGCAAAAGTAGTCTATACTATGAGCCTCTGTTTCTATTGTTTCCATCTTTTACATTGATCATGCACTTTTTTGCTCTTAAATGTAAAATGAATCCTATATATAGTCTCACCGTGCTCAAGATTAAGGTTGAATTACATTTAGGTGCATCTCCATAGATTAGATTTCATTTCTTGCATTTGTGTTTCTGATTTAAATTCCTATCCCTTTTCCCAGTATCTACTTAATATAGAGAAGAACCAGCTTCTTTAAAATCTGGAAGTTGTTTCAAGATGCAAATCCCATATCTTGAAACTTCCCATTGTTAGTGTTTATTACAAAGCACAATTTTAAATCATCAACTAAAATTAAGAACATAATATTGCTTTAAATTACATGGGTCTACTCCATATGATCTATAAGACATATTCAATTCATTACACCCACCAAAACATTCTTCTGCTAACATGTAATTTGCTCAAACAACATTCTATACATTGTAGCACCATGAATGAGTAAATAGTCAACTTTGAAGATCCATAGCTTTAACTATATAAATATTCAAACTTTCTAACTAAGTTTTTTGGATGTGCCTTGAAGTCCTCTAAAACTTTGCCTTTTACACCATGATCAAATTCTACATATATCAAATTTTATAGCTCAAAAATTGTAGACTAGTTATCCCTCACAAATTTGAATATTCAAATTCCAACGATCATTGAGCAGTTGTTAAACTTGGACATATTGACCTCATCTCACTCTCCCTTGAAAAATTGACCAAATACACACTGTTGATCTCTATAGATTATTCTAGACATTATCTTGAAATGATCACCATTGATCTTCAATCTAAGCTCCTGTTATTGTGGCACTTGGTAGCCCCACGTGCCTTTTACACACATTAACTCTTTGACTTGACCCACTTCATCAATCTTTTTACTGCATTATCATACGCTCATCATTTATCATCTATCTAATCTCCATGATGTGACACATGTCACTAACATGTTCATTATTTGAAATATTTCCTTTTACATGCATTATTGGATCAAGATCTACAATTTAATGTGTACCATTAGATCTGCTAACTAGTTTACCTCAAACTTTGACTTGGTTAAACTCGACAGTCTCTAGCCCATCATAGTTTACTAGATCAACTTAGAAGATTTATATCTTGAGCTAGAAAACACTTTAAGATTCCAAATATTTAGGGTACATTATTGGTACTATAAAAAACATCACCATGAAAACATTTGCCCACTATTAACTTTTTGAGTACCTACAATAAATGCACAAGCTAGAAGATATATTTTTCTCATTCCAAATGATCATATGACAAATCAATACTTTATCAAGACATCTATGGATGCCTCACAACTTATTTGTCCTTATAGACTTAAAAATGTGCCATATCACTCCAAACCATCAATCTGATCACATTCGCATTAATGCATTAGTACAACATGCTCTCTTTAACATTAATGACAACCAAATATCAATGGCCATGCTCAAAAATACTATTCTCTTGCATGTTCACCTAAAGTGCATAGCTAGAGACTGGTTTCCTTGGGTTATGTTATGCAGTAACCTATTACTCATATTCTTTGGGTTTAACTTATATTTGATTAAAATTTACATATAAAATAATACACAACTTTGATCATAGTATCATTACATTCAATAACCACAATTATGCAAAGAAGTGCCATGAATTTCAAGAATTATTACTTGGAAAAAGTAAAAGTTTACATAGAACTCATATTAAGTAGAATGATAGTACTCAATGCAAACCTACCACATGCATAATTATAAATGAATTAAAATAAGAACATCAAAAATGAATATAATATTTGGAACTCTTATATTATGTTTCATCAAAAATTTATCCAAAATGTGTCACCTTACAATAATTTCATACAGGGGTATTTATACTTGTTTATCTCTAACCAAGTAGTTACAACATAAATGACATGAGTAATTGGCCAATGAACTCTCTATGAACTTAGAGTCATGGCATTTTATTAACTAGTGTCTCCTAAGGACTCAAGCCTTTTTACCCCCTATATACTCATTCTATGCTATATCTTTGATTCCATGTGTCTAACTCCTTGTGGGTCAGTGCAAAACTCCTACTGGATAAGGTCTGGGTGACCTTTGAAAATCACTCTTTAACTATCTCTTGCTTCTCATACACTCCCCAAGTCTTTCACTATTGTTTTGAGACCTATGCTTCTTAGATTCCTCATGGTTAATTCTCCTTGTTTATTGGGTCTTCTGATAACTCCTTGAACAAATATATTGAACCTTGTCCCCACTTAGTGTGAGTGCACAAGTATTTTATTAATTTTCAAAAAAACAAGTACATAAGGGTGCCTTTACTCCATTAACCCTTTTACATTACAAACATGGATTATATAGATTTTACCAATGACCAATAAAACCAACTAATCCTATAACCAACTATTTATGGGAAATCAACCTTTAAGGTAGTTCTAATTAATAAATATAAAACATGAAAACTATATAAAAATAAAACTAAGTAACTTTATTTTATGGGGGTGTCTTTACTAAAATATGCATGCCCCATTAACAATATTTATTTATTAACCTACCAAAAATCTAACCTAATGTTAAGACTTTGGAACAAGTCCCAACAAACCCCCCTATGATCCAAAGTCAGGTCTTTGGACACATACCAAGCATTTTTCTAAATTTTTCAAATATGATTCTGTCAAGGGGTTTTGTGAAGATATCAGTTGTCTAATCAGTAGTTGGGAAATATATTGGATCAAGAGCTTTCTTTGCCACTAACATTTGTAGATAATGGTATTTGACATCCATATGTTTTGTTTTGGCATGAAACATTGGATTCTTGGACATCTTGATTGCACTTTGATTATCAATGTATAACTGTGTAGGAGCAAATTGAGAAACTTGAAGAGCTTCAAGAATACGATGAAGGTAAACAATTTATCTAGAAGCATCCCATGCTGCAGTATACTTTGATTCTACTGATGAATTTGCCATTGTATCATGTTTCTTGAAACACCAAGCAATGGCATCTGAACCCATATGCATAGTGTATCCTATGGTTGACACTCTTTCATCCACACTTCCACCAAAATTTGCATCACAATATCCAACAAGTTTGAAGTTATTGTTGCAGTAGTATTCAAGGCCATATGTTTTTCATTCCTTGAAGGTAATGAAGTACTCATTTTGCCACATGCCAATGAATTTCTCTAGGCTCATGCATAAACCTAGATAAAATTCCAACTAAAAATGAAATATTGGGCTTGGTAGTCATCAAGTATATCAAACCTCCCACCAATTGTCTATATGTGGTGCTATCAAAAAAGGAACTGGTATCATCCTTAGATAATTTTAAATTACTTTCCATGGGAGTGAGGGTAGGTTTGCAATCACTCATGCCAAACCTATCTAATAACTTAGAAATATACTTAGTTTGTGAAATAAAAATACTATGCTCTTTTTGAATTACCTCTATGCCTAGATAGTAGTGAAGAAGTCCAAGATCTATCATCTCAAACCCATCTTTTAATTCCTTCTTCAGAGACTTGTTATGGTTTTCATCATTACCTGTGATAAATAAGTCATCGACATAGAGAACAAGTATCAACATTGTCTTACCCTGCACTCAAAAATAGAGAGTATCATCAGATTCACTATGATGAAAACGAATGGATTTCAAGTATGAATCCATTTTCTCATACCAAGCCCTAGGTGCTTATTTGAGCCCATACAAAGCTTTTATCAATTTACACACTTTGTGTTTAACACCCACCTATTCAAAACCCTAAGGTTATTTAATATATACTTCTTCCTATAAATCACTTTTAACATCTAATTTATGTACTTTCCAACCATATTGTGTTGCTAAGGCAAGCACCATATGAATAGTGTGCCTTTTGGTAGTTGGTACAAATGTTTCCTCATAGTCAATACCTTCTTGTTGTGCATATCCTTTTGCAACAAGTCGTGCCTTATGTTTATCAATGGAGCCAGCTAATTTATACTTAGTCCTATAAACCCATTTACAATCGATGGGTTTAACATGTTGAGGAGGATCAACTAAAACCCATGTATTATTGCTAAGTATGGCATCATACTCATTTTTCATTGCCTGATGCCAAACACGTTCAGTAGATGCCTCCTCAAAAGTGGATGGCTCAGAGGAAGAAGTAGTAACAACCATAGCATAGTTTACCTATTTTTTAGAATTCTTGGGCCCTATTAAACCAACTTCATCTGCTTTCAAGTCAAAAAAATTACTTTGAGCCCATTTTGGATACTTAGTCAAATTATTCAAATCAAGGGCTCTAGAATTCTCATCATGTGCATCATTCGAAGGGGGACTTAGAGAATTTTCAACAATTTCTAATTCATCAACCTATGAACTTTTAGATGAAGGAGAGGAAAGTGAAGGAATTTGAGTTTCATACCACAACTTTGAAGATTTATCCCCATTATTTAAACCATTATCTCTTTTTGTATTTTTCCTCTCTAATCTATCAAGTTGAGGATCAATCTTTGCAGTGTTCATAGTCCCAAACTCATCAAATATAACATCTCAACTCACTATGAATTTTCCTATATCCTATGCAAGAAAATGAAACCCTTTTTTATCTTCAAAATAACCAAGAAAGATGCATTTTTGACTTCATGGTTCCAACTTAGTTCTATGTTTAATAGGAACCAAAGCAAAACAAAGACATCCAAAAACTTTCAAGTGTTTAACTTTTGGTTTAAACCCATACCATGCCTCATATGGAGTTTGTCCTAAAAGTGCAACTGTGGGGGACCTGTTTCTCAAATAAACTACAGTACCAATGGCTTCTACCCAAAACTTATCATCAATTTTTTTATAGTGTAACATGACACGTGATGTGACCTCTAAATTTCTATTCATCCATTTAGATACTCCATTTTTTTGTGGAGTATAAGCATTACTATATTGTTGATGAATGCCATGTTCTTGACAATAATCTAAAAATTCTTTTCAGGTATACTCACCTCCATTATCTAAATGAAGAGTAGCCAAATGTGAACCTGTTTCTTTTTTGACTAAGTGTAACCAATCAACAAACTTAGCGAAAATTTCAGATTTGTTTTTCATAAAAAATACCCAAGTCATCTGAGAAAAGTCATTAATAAATAGGACAAAGTATCTACACCCACCAATGGATGACTTTTTCATGTCACATACATCACTATGAACTAACTGTAAACATCTGTTAGCTCTCCAAGATGACTGTTTAGGAAATTTTTCCCAATTTTATTTGCCTAAAACACATGACTCACAAAGAATACTATCTTTGCAAAAAGTTGGAAACCCACACACCATACCATATCTCTGCAAATCCACTAAAGAGTGGATATTCAAATGTCCATAGCAGAGATGCCATAACTGTTGTGTAGACATAGTTCATGTACATGTGTCAACAACTGCCACAAGTTCTATAGTGGGAAGAAGCACTTTACAATACAATCTAACCAAGTTTCCATCTTCATATCCTATATACATTGTTTTATAATCATCCTTCACTAAATTAATGTAAATGAGCCCATTTTCAAGCACTATCTGATATCCTTTCTTTTTAATAGTTACCAAAGAAAGTAAGTTTTTCTTCAATGTGGTAACATACCAAACATCCTCCAAGTATTTTATAGACCCATTAGGAAGAAGAATCCAAATAGATCTAAGTTGTAGTGGTGTATGCATAGACTTATCTGCTAAGGCAACTGGAGAGAGAGAAGCTTCCTTAAAATACCAAAATAAATCTCTCCTAAATGTCATGTGTTTGGTTTCTCCTGTGCCTAAAACCCATACATCTATGAGCTCATCGCTAGCCTCATATTTAATATAATAAATGTGTCCCAAAGTAGTGAATGCTTATTCATGGGCAACATTACTAGACTCATCATAGCCATGATTGTCATACTGAGCAGAGTTAGACTTAGTCACTTTTGTGGCCTCTAAATTTTATCAAAAGGAATCCTACATTGTGAGGAAATGTGACCAAATTTTCTACATCTATGACACTAAATGTCTGATCTACCTCGACCTCTACCCCTATATGAGTTGTGACCATGTCCTCGATCACTTATTTCATGTGAATGTGATTGGTTAGATTATTGATTATTTGAATGACCCCTACCTCTATTTTTATATCTACCTCCTTTGTAACCTCGACCCCCTCTATGATTGTTTCCTTTATTGTTTTGATGCCTAGATGAAGATGAACTAGGCTTTGACTAAAAAACATGGGCTTCTTCAGTTTTCTTGGATTTCATGGGTAGAGAGAGGTCATGTTGGATGAGAAACTCAGCCAAATTATCAAAGGTGATGCATGTGATCTTGTCAGAGACATGCAACATTTCAAAAAAAATCCTATAGGACCCTGGTAGTCCTTTCAAAGTAGCAGTGACTATGAGGTCATCATCTAGTTTTCCAAACCCAACCTTAGTGTACTTAGTAGTGATATTTTTCAACTTAGACATATATTCTCCCATATCCCCATCTTCATCTAATGACAAAGTAAATAACTGCATATGAATATCTATCTTATTATTATTGGGTTTCTTATCATATAAATCTGATAATGTTTTCCATGCAGTGTAACTACGAGGAGAATTTTCAATATGAACATAAGTATCACGAGTACAATAGCATTTAATGAGAGATAAGGCCTTAGAATCATGCAAATTGAATACATATAATTTAGCCTGTTCTATTGGCAATGTGAGATTTTCATTCTTGATAATATCCCATAACTCATTAAAAACTAGTGAAGCCTCCATCAATTGTTTCCAATCAGATTAATTGGAAATTGTTAATCTATCACCATCTAAAAGTAAATTTTGAATTTTCAGCATCTTGAAATGAAAGTAAGTGCAGTAGAGAAAAGTGTGACAAAATGCAAAAGAGATGAAACAAATATCACACTCACTGCACAAGACACTGCTTCTATGAGGTTTTTCACTTAACCTCCACGTAAAACAAAAAAAGAAAAAAAACAAGAATCTTTGATGGGTTTTGCACTTGACCTCACCAAAAATCAATGATTACACCCTTATTTTTCCAAATTACATCCTTATTCCACCAATTACACCCTTATATCACCACAACAATGCAAAAGAAATGAATTTAATTCCCCTTTTTCAATTTTTAAAACAACACAATACAATAAGTATGCATTTTACAACTTCAAGGCATACAAAAAGCAGATTTAAAAGGGAATATTCCTCTTACAAAAAGTATATTCTAAAGCAAAAAATCTTCTTTCAAAAAGGGATTTGAACCCTTGACCTCCTCCTTGCAAGCTTCTTTACAAAATAAGCTTAACCAATTGCTCTAAGAGCATTTTCAGAATATGAGACTCAGAAATTTCTACTTATTCTGGATTTTTATTTTATGAGGGAAAATTTTAAAAATTACATATATATAAATAAATCAAATTTTTTTCCCTTTTTTTAATCTTCTCAACAAAGATTCCTCATGTGGGACCCATCCAAAACAAATTTATAATATCCAAACTTTAGAAACTGCAAAAAATATTTCCTGAGTTTTATTGCAGTGCCATTTTTCCTTGGGACACAATGGCAACCCCTGCAACTATTTTTTGCACCTATTCTTTCTCCTGAAGGCCATATAAATCTATATAGGCATTACAAAAAAGACTTTGGCTAAGTTTTAGCAAATTTTTGAAGTATTTTTTGCTGGGAATGATATCAAATTGCAGCCAAGGTGTTGGAAGGCTATACCATAGGCCGTACAACTCAAAAAAATTCCAAATTTTCCTTTGAGGATGCAAAACAGGGGTTTTAACAAAATTTGCAGGTGTTTTTAGATTCAAGAGGGCTGAGATGAATACAAATAACAATGGAAGCCATGAATGAAAATTAAAAAGGTTTTTCACAATACAAACAGGTCGTACAAGTCCATTTTTGCAAAAAAATAATGAATTTAATAACATTTAAATGCTAAAAAAAATCATTTTTTATGTTGAATGAGGAGTTTGAACACAATAAAATGGAGTATCAAATGGCCAAAATGACTAGATTGTGGTATATGAGAAATACATAGGTTTAAATGTAAAAAAAATATTTGAAAAATTAAAATAATTTAATAATTTTTCAAATATTTAAACCAATAAAATATTTTCATTATATGGCATACCTTATTTCATGCCAATTGATTTCACATGAAATCAAATTTTCACCTTACCTTCCTTCGAATTCACCAAGCTCCAAAAATTATCATGCTCTGATACCACTGATAACTCCTTGAACAAATAGATTGAACCTTGTCCCCACTTAGTGCAAGTGCACAATTATTTTATTAATTTTCAAAAAAACAAGTACATAAGGGTGCCTTTACTCTATTAACCCTTTTACATTGCAAACATGGATTATATAGATTTTACCAATGACCGGTAAAACTAACTAATCCTATAACCAACTATTTATAGGAAATCAACCCGTAAGGTAGTTCTAATTAATAAATATAAAACATGAAAACTACCTAAAATTAAAACTAACTTTATTTTATTGGGGTGTCTTTACTAAAAGATGCATGCCCCATTAACAATATTTATTTATTAACCTACCAAAAATCTAACCTAATGTTAAGACTTTGGAACAAGTCCTAACATCTTCTTGTGTTAGTGCTTCCACACCCATGTCCTTTCATGCCTCACTGGTTCCACACCATAGTCCTTATGTGCTAGTTAGTTCCACACCCTAGTATCTTTGTGATATACTTCTTTCACACCGTGTTGATTCTGCACCAAAATACCAAAATACTTAGCCAAAATTTGGGTTCCAACATGTATGAACAATGTCCATGCCCTATAACTCGATCCAATAGGTACCAGCATGATATAGAATGGTATACATCTATATCTTATTTTTTCTAAAATTTAAAAACTTGTAACTCATTTTCTTGTAAAATGTGTGAATATGCATTACATATGCCCCAAAAATTATTCTCAATCTGTAATTATCTGAAAACTTGTAACTTTGTTCCTATAAAATGCATGGAATATGTCTCTAAATATATTTTAATCTATAAATATCTATCTCATATTTTGAACCAAATTGATAATTTGAACTACTCTAAACTCTGTAAATCATGTAATTTATGCCAAAATCAGAATTTTTTATGCATGAAGGCTTGGATATTTATGATAATCCCACTAATAGTCCCCACTTTTTATGTGAGGGATGAATCTTATGAATTACTTATCTCAAAATAATAGAGTTAAACACATCATGTTAAGTAAAGATATGTAATCATTTATAAACATATGCTAACATGTGGAGAATATGTCATCATAGTACTAAATTGATTATTAAAACATATATGAAACATGTAGTTTTGGACATACATGTGTCATGTAAAGACAAATATGGAAATTCTGAACATTGGAATAACCATGACTTATATAAGTGCAAAATGATGAACTAGGTGGGAGAGTGCATGATATTAATCATGACATTATAGACAAGAAGAAAAGTGTATGATATGGATAATGGCACCAAAAACATAGCAAACTCAGAAATAGCAGTAAACAATTCTAGATTTATCCACTCATAAACAAGTAATTTAAAGTCTATGGCCCAAACAATGCATGTAATAACACTCAATGTCACACAAATCCAAGTCCCACAGACAAATAACAATCAAATGTCACATAAGGACAAAGGTCATACATAATGGACAAATAAGTGTTACATAAGTCTAAGGGCCACAAAGAAAGATTCATTTAATAAAAACTCAATCAAAAAATATCATAGACTGAGGAAATAAACTATTACATATTTTATAATTAGTACGAACATTATTTATGATGTATTTTAGTTAGTATATTATATTATTTGTATGTAAGCTATTTATAAAATTACGTAAATAGTGTTTGTTGAATGTTAATTTTTATTGTGAGGTTATTTTTGATAAGCCTATAATCCATATTTGTATGATTTAAAAGGGATATAAATATGTGTCCTCTATTGTTAAATAAAGTAATTAAATTTTTTGTGTTATACTTTGACCAAAACAAAATTTGGTATCAGATCAAAAGTTCACAATCTGGGAACTTGTAATATGGACATTGATCTTTTAAGGGGCATACTTAAATTCATGACCATCCTTGATAATGTGTTAGATTATCATTGTATTGCAATATTTATTTTTATTTTTACACATTTAAAATTAATTCATTTGATCCATTATATTCAATAATATAACTTTAATATATAATATTTATATCTCCTTAACATGAGTCAAGCCTTATTACAATTCCTAAAATTACTGTAAATAAATGAATAAGATAAAAATAATCTACTATGTATCCTCTATTGAGTACTTCTAAATGATTTTCCAGTGAGTAGATCAACACTTACTAGAAATAGAAGTGTGATTAGTTGTGTTCACATATGTATGTTATTGCTAGAAGTATGTGGTTTCCCAATGAGAATCCTAGCACTCACTAGAATTGAAAGCATGAAAAGTTATGTTCAAATATATATGTGATCACATCAGTAGATTTTATGATTAGTATGATTACATACCTAGAGAATGTGTTGACATACAATTTTGTTTCCAGTTCATTTGGTGTTGTTTCTTATCATATGTATGCACTAAGGGGGGAATGTTGGATATTTTACACTTAGTTCATACATTATTTTTTATGTACTTTAATTAATGTATTA
Organism: Torreya grandis; assembly: GCA_037957365.1. Taxonomy (NCBI): domain Eukaryota; kingdom Viridiplantae; phylum Streptophyta; class Pinopsida; order Cupressales; family Taxaceae; genus Torreya; species Torreya grandis. Next base: position 1,096,235 of record JARHVA010000807.1, on the reverse strand, counting down.
TATTTCTTGTGTGAAATTTGTTTATCAACTTACATAAATAGTGTTTATTTAGTGTTAATTGGGATTGTGAGGTTATTGTTGATAAGCCTAAACTCCATACTTGTAAGAATTCAAAGGTATATAAATATGTAACCTCTATTGTTGAATGAAGTAATGAAATTTATTTTGTTATACTCTAACCAAAATGAAATTTCCAATCAAATAAATATTCCTATAATAAAAACTCAATCAAGTAACAACAATAATATAAGGCAAGGGCCAAAGAAATAGGCATACAATGATACACTTAGTAAAAAAAATTATATACTAAATCAAGATCTAAACAAAGCATAATAAATGATAAATATATATATAATGAAACAACATCAATTAATGATATGTCACGTCAAATTAGTCTACACTATCAATCTATATCTATTTAAGAGCATATAAAAGTAGTATATCCATCAAATATATCAATGTAAATAATATAAGGAAGGGAAAGACATGTAATCAATGAATTTAGTTCAACGTGATAAATGGAAATCTCATATAATTATATAACCTATATCAATTTAACCTATGGAATGAGATTCATCAACATGATAATCCCTTCCTTACCTTCTTTTTCAAGAGCCAAAATATTGTCAATAACTTCAAGGTCTTATATAGGATCATGATGTAATTGAAAGTTTGCCTTATCAAGCTCATTAATATCTATAAAATCTTCAATTGAATCCTCTTTAAGAGTGTCATCTTGAGAAATAACTATAACTAGATGAAGAATCTCTACTAGGTCTCTTAATGATTCATCAAACTCTTCATTGTAGTAGGATGTAGACTCATTATCTTACTTGATAAAAGAAAGATCAGATTAAGAGCTTACCTTCTCTTGCACATTTAAATAACCATGAGGGGCATCTAATCGAAGATCTAATTCCTCCTCAAACTCATCAATAGGTTCTAAGAACAACTCCTCTTGATCATCTATAGCTTCTTTATCATAGTCAGCTAACTAATTGATTGGTGTAACCACTTCAATTACTTTACCTTATTCATTTTCATGCTCAATCACACCAAGTAGAATATCTTAAAGTAAACCAACATCTCCTTTATCTTTTGATGCAACTTCTTCAATGATACCTTGATTATTTTTTAGAGTATCTTCATGGTCATCTTGAGAAGATATTATAGCCAACTGATTAGAGTCTTCACTCACTACTTCCTTATCATGTCTAAAAGTTAAATTTCATTTGTTCTCACCAATAGGAGTACTAATACAAATATCTTATTCACAAAGACTTGAGTTATCTTCATCATGATTGTCCATAGATTTATTTATAGCTGGATACTCTTCTTCAATCTTCCACACCACAGGTTCTTTCAAAGAGGATATGGTGGGAGGGAAAGTACGTTCACTAGGCTACTTGATACTTACAAAAGTGTCCTTACTAGGGACCTTGAAAGACTTATTTGTAATCTCTTTGAAAAGAGGAGGTAGCCCTTGTGCTATGACTCTCATTTTCCCTTTTTTTTCTTAAATTATCTTTTCTAGGTTTGATGTGCCTTGATTTTCTTGGACAATTAGGACTTGAGGAGTAGGCAAACAACATGAGAAACTCGACCAACCTTATAACATGATAATACTACCCCTCTCCTGCACTTGACGCATCTCTCTCTGACATGTAAATTTCCTTGGTGTGGCTTTTAGGACATTTTATCTTTCTTGATCTTAAGTGGGCATAGAAGAAGATTCATCTATAAGAGTTGGCATGTTGTAATCAGGAATCATAATCCAAAAAGTCCTCCAATATGAAGTGATATTTTTTCTTGAGGAAGGGTAGGTGTAACTTAAATGGGATTTATAACATAAAGAGGTTGATTAGGGGTAGGAGCTGATGTTTGAGGTTGCTTCGATTGGATCTCTTAATTCTCCTTCCTCACTAATCTATCTACCCACCATTGGATCAAGGTTCTCATTTCATACAACTCATCAGTCACAACATAGTGATTTTCCTCTCCAACTACTACCCACTTATCCATCAACATCTGTACTAACTTCCTCATATTATTTATGAGGTGAAAAGGTATCACATCTACTCTTCTCTCCCACTTTCTCATTACCCCTTCATACTTTAGCATATTTGGCTTGAGTGGCAATAAGGATTTTTTAGGGGAAACATAATTTTGAGTTAGAATTAGGGTAAGAGGAGGTGAGTATGACTCTTGTAAGTATTGGTAAGGTTGTTGAGGTATATAATTGAAATCATATCAGGGAAAAGTAGGATATTCATAGGACTAATATGGTTCATGATAAGGCTGATAAGGATCATGACAAGGTTGGTATGGCTCATTATAAGACTGATAAGGAGGTATATCATAGAAATTATCTTCATACCTAGCCATCAAACATCATGAAGTAGATAAGAGAAAAAAAATCATCAATAATTCTTTGAAATAAGTACTTGGGCTGCTAGAACCATTTGATTGAGCTTAGAGTCACCATTGATGTTTTGAATGCCTCCAAAGGATGATATGTTTAAGGACAACGCCAACAACCCTTCAAACACTTTGGAGCTTAGTCCCACCAGGTGTTCCAAACCTGTTATAGTCCAAATTTGCACCCTTATAAGGTATTTCAAGCCATCCAAATTTGGGATAACATGGAGACAATCCTAGGCTATGGGGTGGCCTAATGTTGGATTAAATCTCTAGGTTAATGGGCTACCTCCCCTTGATGTAGCAATTAGGCTCATTCCCTACTATACCAACTTATTAGGAAAAGAGAGATAAACCTAATCTAATAAAGGTGATGCACCAAAGTATTTGAGCACCACCAACCAGTTTCATATGCACATCAACCATAAGACTAACCTAAAATAAACACTACTCCTAATCTACCTCTTTACATCAGCATTTCATATGAAGCTAGTGAAAGATGCTTGGGCTAGGAAGACTAGTCAAGAGGTCATAGAATGACACTATTGAATAGATAACTCACTCAACCTTCACACTTCATTAGACACTTCACATGACCTATAAAGAATCTTTCAAACTAAATATGAATGCTAGAGGACAACATACCAAGGAAGCTAAGCTAATCACTTGATAAGATCAACTAGTCATGTACACACATTGAAAATAGTAAAAATAGGAGGTAAAATAGTATATTTTAATTGATTAAAGGCTTTAAATTTTTTATGGGTTCACCATACCTATGTATAGGATACATACATAGCCTATTTAGACTGAATTTATAGAGAAAAAGAGAGAAGGGTATAGGAGAGAGAGGTGACAAGTGTTAAGAGGATTTATAAGTAATAAAAGAGTTGTGAAACTATATCATAAATTTCTAAATTATATGTGTGATTTATTTAATTTACTTTCTTCCTCCAAATGGCATAGGAATTTTCATGCTTGTTTGACATCATGCACTTATTCTTCAAAATTACCCTTTGTCTTGGCTTGTGAGATGACAAGTGGCCTCATTCATCATCAAGTAATGTTGAGTTACATTATATATCTTATCTTGATACATTTCATCTACTCATGATATCCTCAAATTTACATCTCAATGGTAATCATCAAGTAACTCTTTAGGTGTTTTGAAACCCCAACTTGTCCTACTATGCCAATCTTGCCCAAATGGCTCAAAACTTGATTTAATATTCATGATTTCACTATCTATTCATTTATGACATATCTTAGTCATATTAGACCTGAAAAAACTCTTTTTTAATCCTCAAACTCTTTTCAAATCTTCATCTTACACCTTAAGCTCTCACAAGCCTTCAAATCCTTGTAGTCCTAAAATCATGTAAACCTCCTTGTGTAGGATAGTTTATAAATTATATTGGATAAATAGGAATATATTTTAGTACTAATTATCCCCTTATAACTCCATTTCAAATTTTATGACCTTAAAGTGAGGGTAAGTATACTTCTTATGTTGTTCTCTTCCCCCAATTAAGCCTCAATTAGGCCTCTAGGCCTAGAAGGCTGAGTTTTTTATAAAACATTCTCCCACACATTTAAAACCACAAAAAAGTGTTATATAAACTTTTAATTTCAAATAAACATCATCCATACCAAATTTTAGGTCCTAATACCATGTGTAGGTATGAGAACCATGAAATGGTCCAAGAAACTAGCCCTTCTCAAACCCTTAATCAGACTACCTTTAAAAACCAGATTTTTTTAGCATTTTTAGGGTGGATTGTAAGAATTTTTGGAATTGGATAGGTTTATTACAACCCAAATAATCCTCTCCAATATTTTTCAACTATCCATGATCTTTTATACCCTATTTAGTGCTCAAAACCTCATAAAAGTATAACATTTATTACATCTCTACAATTGTAGGTATAAGAAAAGTACATGTTGAGGACCTAATTGGAGTGTTTAATGGTTTTTATGTGGTTCCAAGATAAATACAATTCATATCATGTAATTTGGAGGCCATTCTTTTACATTGGGTCCTTATTAGGGTTATAGAAGGGTTTAGACTTGTTTGAGTTCTTAACGATTGTTCATAAACCCTGATCCCTCAAATCCTAAACCAATGCCACAAAATTAAAGTAAAAAATATTTCTCAAATTTTCATAGGACATTAGGTTCCCATAAAATCTTTATCTATATATCTAATAATAATAAAGTTCCTCTTAGGTCTTTTCCATGCTATTGGAGAGTAGTTTGTAGTCTTAGCCATTGTTCATGAAGGTTGGAGACCTAAATGGAAAACTAATGCTAGGATATTGAAGTTTGGGGATCATTTAACCATCCTTAAAATAAATTTTATCCCATTCATAAGTTCATGGTCTCAACAATCAAGATAAATTTGTTCTTGAATTATAGTCATGCACCTAATGATGCTCGAAGAGGTCTCATAGGCCTAAATGCCACTTTTCTTGTCTTATTTTTATTATGGATGATATTTTATGATATATGCCATCATTTTTAAACTCTAAACTCCCTTATGTTCCCATTTCACCTTCATCAAACCTCTTTCCACATGACTGTACATATAAGTTTGTGTATATGGTTTTAGACTCTATAAGCCTAAACATAGCATATTAACATTGCCATCATTTTGTTGATTGTGAGGCATATATAGATGTTATACCAACATTATAACATCATTATAATGTGAATTAATTCCTCTTAGTGACTTTTTCTCTTCAAACTAAACAAACACCTTCACTTAATACGGTAGGCTTATAGGTGTCAAACTGACTATGTGTATGCAGGGTCATGGTGAGTTTGTTTTGATCATCTCCTATAGCCTCTTTTTAGACTTATCTAACCTCAAATGACATTTTTTACTTGTTTATCCATTTAAACTTCAATCCCACTATATGCACTATGTCCTTTCTTAAGTTTAAAAACCACTTGGCATACCTATACCAACCTGTAGGTGGTCATTTTTGGAGCTTGATTGTGTTTAGAGTTTAAAACTTCAATATAAAATTCATTAAGAATTAAAGGATATTTTTTATTATATTGATAACTATTTATCATATTTTTAACCTTTGAACTATTTCAAGACACCAAATCAACACAAGCATACACTTGATCTCTCATGTCTTGCTTAAGACATGGTTGTAGGTGGTGATTGATAGTTCCTTGAATATCAAGCTTTGAAATTTGGAATTTCCATCTATATTATTGAGACATTGATAGTAATTTAGTTTCATTAATCTCTTCTCATTCAAACTTGACTTTTTTTAGACCTACTGACACTTTATACATGATCATGTATGCATGTTTCTCATGTCCTACCTGTAGGCGGTCCTTTAGGTGTCTAGATTGAAAAATTGGGATGAAAACCTTTTCAATAGAGTTATTGATATTTTAATGACCTTTACCACTAGTTTAAAATATCTTCATAATCCTCTCAACTTCTTTTTTAACAACATTTCATGACTCCCATATGTCATTGACTCCTTCATTGCTATAGGTGATAGTTAGGGTTCATTAGGTGTCTTACGTATTGGATTTTTGAAGACACACATTTTTGTCTATTGAGATTATAAAAATATAAGTGTTGAAACACTATATTTCATTCACCTTTTTCACTTTCAAACTTAGTTATTAATGCACATATCAACACATTTTTCATAGAATATAGACCTATAAGTCTACAGACTTGTATGTTTGCATTCATATGCTTTAGACCTTGAATTGATGAAACAAAAATATATTGGAGCATAATATCATATTAAAATTTATTCATTTCATTATTTATTAGTTCAATACACTCAAATAATTTTTAACAAGTCAAGACAAGACCTTTTCAACTATTATTACACAGGTAGCCTCCACACAATCCAAAAATCAAAGCCATTGCATGTTATTTAGAGAAAGTAGTGTTGGATAGATCATGGATAATAATATATTTAACATTGGAGAGATTTAGGTGTGATATTAAACCTTATTCCATCCCTTAAATTTTTAAAAATCCTAAAACATAAAGAACCATGATGGACAACTTGTAAACTATGTAGAAGAAGAGTTTTCCTGTCCTCTTGAGCTCACACATGGCAAGTGTGGATTAAAAATGCATGAAATATATATTAATATACCTTATAAATATTATTTAATTTATATTATGCATCAAAATAGTCTCAAAATACCATTTTGAGGAGTAAAAATGAGCCTATGGGGTTTAGTACCTCTTTTAAGCACCCTAGCTCCTTAGTGATTGTTCATAAATATAAGGAGCTCAATCACAAAACCAATGACACTGATTGAGAGGTCATAAGGGTACCTATATTTGGTAAATATCTTAGTCTCTAAATCCACATGTACAACCTGTACCATCCACATGAAAATAGCCTTTATGAGCTTGTAATGAGAATGATAGGAGAGAATGCACATTTTGACTTCCTGAGACCTGTGCAAGCTTCCTAAACTTGGAGATGGCCTAGAGAATGTAAAGAGACACTCTAAAGTAATTTTCACTTAAAAGTGGGATCTTAAAGTCTATACAAGTGCCTTAAACTATTTATTTGAAGTTGAAACTAAGTAACTGACTATGACCTAGCATGCATAATATTAATCTAACTCTATCCTAACACATGCACATTATAACTCTTATTTAAATGTTTGTCATTTGATAAAATAAGTACATTACCTCATATTTAACCCAAAAAGTGACTTAAATGACTTTAGAGTGCATGATAAGCATTGTGGAATACTAATGCATGGTTAGATGACTTATAAAGCTTTGGAAAGCCACCTTTGACTTTAATTTACCTCTTCGCCATTGGATTTATCAAATCATGCAAGAAAGAGGCTTTGGGAAAGCTCACATTAGCCATAATGAAAATCTTAACATTCTCAAAAACCTTAAAATATGTTAAATTGCCTTAATTTCCTCAAACAAGGCTTAAGACACATTAACAAGGCTAACAAGTAAGTTTAAAACTATATGTGTTGACCTTTTTTGTCCTAGGGGTAAAACTTGGTCAACAGAACTGTCATTATCTCAATACCTCCATCTGTGTTGATTGATATTGTTGATTCACTTTTAGATCCAAAATATCATGCAAAGATACCTATAATATAAAACCCTAGTTCCTGCACAAAAATTGAATTGATATAAAATAAATGGGTTTTCAATAAAAATGGATTGAGATAGATTGACCTTGGGCAATCCCCATTGAATGACCATTCATTTCACTACATTTCCAATGCTTTGAAGAGGGCTAAAACTCGAATGTATTTCTTCCACTAACATGTATGTGTGAAATTATGAGTGTAAGTCTATATGTTCTTTCTCATATTTTACCCTCGGCACAATCATGAAAATGTGAATTCAACCTTTGAAAATTTCAAATCTAGCTTTAGCAATCCTATAATTGGAACATGTAAATCTTTGTATAGTTTTTGATAGTGTAGAGTGTTGTCCTTAATTCCTTATAATAGCTTTATATCTATAAATAATTTGATTTTAAATTAGGAGAACTATTAACACACATAATCTAGCTTAGTAAGGCCTGACAAATAAAAAGAATGGTTTGTTTCCAAAATAACTCCATAAGGTATGCTTGGACAAGTCTACATTTCATGAACATGTCCACAAGACCTTGTTAGCTAAAAACTATGGATTTGTATAGAAAGCACACAAAAGATAAAAAGAGAGATAATGGGGATCTTTGAGATAATATTGAAAATATGAACCATAAGTGGACTTGTGACCACACAAGCATACAAAATAAATAGCTAATACCCAAAAAATGCACTAGTAGATACTTCATTCATCATCAATAGTCTATATATGTAAAGATACATAGAAAGGTATTAAATATGGGCTTGTACAAAATTTGGGTGTCTACATTTCCCACCTTTTAGTCTAGAAATTAAATTTATAGAGTAAAGGAAAGATGTATACCTAAATGTGTGTGACACACATTGTCTTCAACATAGAATTATATTTTTGTAAGATACTTAATATCAAAACTTGTAATAACACATGTAGTATTAAATGTATGAATATGAAATATGAAATTCTAAAACTAAGATTTAAAGGTAAAGAGTAAGAAGAAATACACTTGTACACATGCATTATCATGTCACCTATGGATAATTCTCATGTTATGTAGAGTAGAGATGTCTTGGGTTACCATCTAAACCACCCAAGTAAATAAAGGGTACTTTTATTCATACTCATTTATTGTCTATGGAAATGAAAAATCCATATAATGATAATGGAAGCATATTATGCCATTGGGTGTCGCTAAATCCATGACCACATTAGCTCGAGTAAATAATCTAGCTCTAATCTTATACCCTAAGATAAGAGGTTAGAAAAAATATGACCTATTGTTGAAGTTCCTAAAGAGATGTTGAACCATTGAAAAATTTAGAGTGATGCATTATCGTGTCACCTATGGATAATTGTCATGTTGTATAGAGTGGACATGTCATGGATTGCTAGCTAAACCACCCAAGCGGGGACAGGACACTTTTCTACTCATTTCCTAGTTTGGGAAATTAAAAATCCCTCTAGTGGTAATGGGAGGGTAGTATGCCACTTGATGTCACTAAATCCATGACCATCTTAGCTCGAGTAAATTATATAGATCTACTCTTATACCCCAAGATAAGAGGTTGGAGAAAATATGCCCTCTTGTTGAGGTTCCTAAAGAGATGTTGAACCATTGACAAATTGAGAGTGATCAAGTCCCATTTTTGAATAAATAATAAAGTCTTTGAGTTGTAAATATGTATACCCCAACTCTCATGAATGGGGATAAGTACCTAAATTTACTAATCCAAAAGAATATAGAACCATGATGGGTTCACTAGAAGTCATGCCAAGTTCATTGAGTGTCACTATACTCAAACGTACATCAAATGTAATAGAATATGCAACCACACAATGGATATTCTGTAAGTAATACCAAGTCCATTGAGTTTCATTAGAGTCAAATGTACATTACCCATTAAATAAAAAATCACATCACTACAAAAGGATATAGACTTTATTTTCATGATCAAAATAGAATGGATAATATTCATGCCTCATGACCTCAATGCTAATATATTTGAATTGGAATTATAACCATTTTCCTTTGAATTTTTATATTTTATCATAGTGTATATGCACATTAACCATTATCATGATTTTTGTCTTTGAAAAAATGTGTATATGTGCATGAATTAGCATCATGCTATCTAAATCTGTGCCAAATGATATAGAATGTCATACATCTATATGTTTAATTGTAATTGCATGTGAAACCTATAATTTTTTATCTTATAACTATTTTTAATATGCCCATGCATGTGCATTCGAGTGTGTATGAATATATATTCAAGTCTTTTTAAATTGATTACATATGCATGTCATATGCACCCATAATTTGTATTGATGTGCCAATATCTATTATGTATATGATTTATAAATTATGTTGAATCTTTGAAACTTTTATTATCTATGTGCATAAGTATTACATATGATTTTGAATATGTATAATGCTTACTGAGTTATTTTCTTTGTATGATGGAGTGCACCTACATGATATATGCCCTCACATTTTTATTAATGTGTATAATTTGTTAGAAATTTGAGAGATCTCTGTCACCAAAATTGTAGCTTGTGGATGATTTCAACCATGTATAGTGTGTTAAAATTGAATAATATTTTGTAATAATCCCAATATAGGACATGTTTTTGATGTTAGGGATGAGAGTATCAAATGAATCATGTTGAAATAAAATGTACATTTATAAATAAGTTTGAGCAATTTTTAATTTGTTTGATTGAATATCTTTTGAATTTTGATTGTTTTGACACGTTTGATTTTGACCACTTTTGAAAAAATTGTGAATGTCTTAGTGTAATTTGATAAATGTGTTTGATGTGTATCATACAATGATTATCGAAGGCAATAGTTATGGAGAAATAATCTAGAGAGAGTAAGGAATATGTGGTATAATCCGTATATAGGAAAAAAAAAATTAAATTTATATTTTTTTAAATGGATGGTAGGCATGATTAAATATGACCATGTGGAAGAACCCATTGCATGTATTCTAACACATCTCACCTAGAGTGATTTAGATAATTATTATTCAAGATATATCATACACAAAATTTAGAGGATTTAATTGTAAATTTTGAAATAAAAATTCAACCCATTGTAAAATTCATTTATAATAACATTATTTTTTTATTTTTGAGCTCTAATTGAGAAAAGATGATGCAAAGAGAGATATTATACTTGCTCAATTTGAGTAGGTGGAGGTTTACCTATATTCTAAGGGTTCTTTTCCATCAGCACGTCTCAAAAACCCATAAATTTCCCTTTTATGAATTGAATTTTTTGTATTTTTTAGCATTTTAATATTGATTATCATCATCTCTTAATCATTTCCAGTTTGTTATGGTCTTATCTAGGTGCTATGTGTAGTTTTACAAAACTTATGTGGATTTATCCATGAAACTATCCACATTACTTTGAACCTATCTATGTAGTTGTTTATTCAACTATAAACCTATTCTTTACCATTTTTAGGATTAAATATTGAAATTACCTCTATTTTTATTTTTTCATATTTTATATAAGTTCATTGACTTTGATGCCGTGCTCTTGTGATTGTAGGATAATATGCGAGCATGATATTTTAGACATGGGCATATGATGGATATTATATAGGTATTTCTCTTGAGTGATGTAGAGAGAGCCAATCTTGACATATTTAGGATCAATCATGTTGGATGAGTAGAGTGATGCCCTATGGTATGCATATGATGATTATGTTGTTAGAGTGGAGGGGGGATGATTATGACACTAGAGGATGTATGAAGGATATTTATAATTCTTTTAGTTAGTGCATATGTGATCTTATGGAGTGTATAGTCAGTACAAATAGGGTAGGCTCACTAGTATATGACTAAGCATGTTAGGGGTGACTAATATACAGCCAGTGATACTATAATATTACTATCTAAGATGGTAATATAAAATGTTATGCGTGTGCGGAATTTTTTTTATGTATTATTAGCATCATTTATTTTTGTATATGACTATAATATATTGATTTCTTATAGGATGCATCACTTTGTTTAAGATATTGTGTAACATAATACTATATACTCCCAAGGGCAGACGATGTTAGCTCATTCATACAAGGACTTGCATTAGTTTACACCAGATGGCTTTAGTGTTGGATTAGGATCAACCACACTATTACATTTCTAGGAGTATAAGCATATTTTCATTATACATCTTATGGGTATGCCTCATGTTGATTAAGCACATATATAGATGTTTGCATAGATATGGGTCAATACTTCACATGTTCTATAGAGCAGTACTATGGAGTGTTATTAAATTCTTTATCGATTATCAATAGATTATACTATTTTAAGGCCTTAAAAAAGGTTTTTAGTGTAGCCTAAAGATGGATTTCAACTTTGGTATATTCTTGTGAGTTATTATTTTCATGATCATTGACCCAAAGTTTATAGTCAATTTTAGTTTGAGAAGATTACACACCAGTTTATAATTAGACAAGATGTTCCCTCAAAATTAGTTATATGGATCCAATCTATGCGATCCCTAAGGGATGATGGTGACCAAATACATCCTAATGTAATTAAGTTGACACCTATTCCCTTGATTGAGGTAAATCCAGTTATTTATATTCTTGATGTAGATTATTATGGGTGTACTCCATTGTACATAGGATGTTGGGTAGCACATTGATGGCTTTTTTTATTTCATGTTATGGTAGAGGGTGCCCCAAGGCAAAGGGTATAGGAGGAGATGCAAGTGAGCAATAGCTTTTGGTCCTCATGTTCCTCTTATGATTATGTGTGTGTGTGTGTGTATATATATATATATATATATATATATATTACAATATTTGAATTATTTTTATTTTCTTTGATAATTTTTTGATTAATATCATGTATTATTTTTTTAGAGAATGATAATTATTAGATGACCATCATAGAGGTGTCACTTTGAGTTTTGACTATACATGTTCGAGGTGAGTTAGTTCCTATGGGTTTAGTTAAGCATGCCATATATATAGTTGGTGATCATACCCCCTTGTTTGATCAAGATACGATAACCTTCATTATGTATGTGGTAGTTTTATCAGATCAATATGATTTGAGAGTTGATCATGATGTGATTATCATTGAGTAGGACTAGATTAGATCTAAATTTATGAGGTAACCAATGCCCCCTCCAGCTTCAAATCCAAATTTGGTTCAAATCTTATTAGTTGAGTATGTTTAAGTATATCATGATCATGTAACTTATTAGGTGCGATTGGTAGTCTATGAGGATCAAGAGAGGAGGAGTCAATCTCGATCATGGTCAAGACAAGATGATAATTGGCCTTCTTCATCATGATCCCCATGTTGGTTGATAGGGATAGACATGTTGATATATCTATTTAAGAGTTGATTATTAAATAATTCTATATATGTTGTATTATTTGTTATCATGTTAAAATTTTATTTATATATGGACTTTTCGTGCTCTTGATTTTATTGTACTTATGTGGAATGGATATTGCATATGTTTTAATAGTTTCATTTTATAATTATAATCATGCGATTAAATTATGAATTGGTAGCTTGATATATGTTGTTATGTTTTTGTATATGGAGTAACATGTTATGATATAGTATTTAATTTATGAGCATGTGTATACTTAAACTAACTAAGAATAATAGAATGATTTGACCACCCTGACAGAAATATAAATTATGCACCATATTGATAATCATTTATAGCTACCTTTTGATATTATTCATTTGGATCTATATTATTAGATATATTCACATATATATTAATTAGTTATGATATTTGTGGTTGATACCATTGAATCTCTTTTGATTTCTGTGAAGTATGCATTACATGTTTATATGTATGATCTAAAGTTTGGTATTTATTCTCTGGTATATATGTTTGTGTAAGGCAAGCTTTAACTTTATCTTTGACCATAATATTCTTTATTCTTTCTCTATTTCTTTGAAATGTAATAATCCCTTTATATGCAAGTTGTTTAATAGTTTCTTGCAATGCATAACAATCATTTTATTGATGTCCATTAATATCATGATATGTGAAAAATGGCATGCCTTTTTATGTACTCAAGATGATGAGGATGATGATAGTCATTAGGAGGGAGAGTTCTTAACTTCTCATCTAATAATATCCATAAAATATCATGCGGTCAATCTCTAAAATGATCAAACTTAAGTGATTACCTCTTATTGAAGGTAGATTTATTCTCATTAGGAGGTGCTTTGTAAATTGATTATTTTCCTTTGTTGAGGACCTTGACTTATTCTTCCTTGATGATAATTGTTTATGTTGATTCATCATTTTTATGAGAAACTATAATTGAAATATTTTCTTTTGTATAGATATAATTTGGTTTTACCCTCTTATTGGTAATTTCCTTAATTAAAAAAATTATGCTTCATTTACATGAGTATCCTTATGTGTTGCAAAATTAAGATCACATGCATATTTGAATGCATCCATGTATAAATCCTCAAAAGAATAAAAAGTCTATGCATGGCTCTATATTTGATTGGATACAAAATACCCCTACTAAAGATGAATTACTTTTTTAAAACTGAGGGTTGATAAGTTAAAGAATGAAAAGTATTCTTAAATCATAAAATTTAATATTTAATAAGCCCATCATGACCTAGTTACAAACTTTGTAGATGTTCTAATTTAAATTTATACACCATGTGTTTATGATAATATAATTAGAACATCTCTTCCATCTTTTTTAAATTAGGTAAGGAGACACTGTGTAGACTATAAAACTAATATGAGGCATATCATGTTAGGATTCTATGAAAATATTTTATTAGGATGTGTCCATCATTACCCCATAATCCAAAATAAAGCGAATATTTAATTAAATGATTATAATCATCTCCATAATCATTGTTTGATGGGAGTATAGGAATAATAAAATCCTTTGAATATAGATATTCACATATAGCTCATGTAAGGGGTTGTCCTAAAATAACATTATCTTTGATATTGGCATAACATGATCTAGTTTGCAAGGTGAGACCAAGTACTTATCTTTGAAGTCTATCAATGACATGCATCATGGACATAATATGAATAGTAGGGATATTAGTGATTTGGAAGGCTCACTTGTAAGTTGTAATTAACCAAGTGTGAATAATATGAAGATTTATGATCCTGAAAACTTCCATAAAGAAAAAGTGTACCTGGTTAAAGTCCTTATGGAAAATGGTTATAAAATATGGGAAATTGAGAAAGCCTTTCAAAAAATAAGCAATCAAAAACATATGGATAATAACTCAAATATATATTTACAAATAATAACCATCCCCTATGTTTGTGTCATTTTTGAAAAGATCTAAAGAATTGTTAGAAAGGCTAGCTTGCAAACAAATTTCAAACCTCATAACACTCTCAGAACATATTTAGACTTTACTAAGGATTCGGTTGATCCTAAAACACAAAAAGGTGTTTACAACATCCCTTGCTCATGTGGATTCCCTTACATTGGGGAAACTGGCAAATCTCTTCAAACTAGACTTAAAGAGCATGTGAGAGACATCCATTACTCACATATAGATAACTTTGACCTTGTTGAGCATTCCCATCTCATGAAACACTAGATTTGTTTAAATCAAGCCAAATTTTTAGCTAAAGAGGATAAATATTAGAAAAGAAAGGTAATTGAAACAATTAAAATAGAGAAAAATCCAAATAACCTAAACAGAGATAATGGTTTAGGTGTTGGTGAATCTTGGCATCCAATTATAATTTTTTTTTAAAACCAAGATGACATCTGTGGTGGGTAAAATGTGTTTGGTTTGTCTTTTTTGATTTTATGTGGGAATTATTCACACTTGGTTTGGCTGACTACCTCTCTTTGGTTCTCACCTTGTTATATTTTTATTATTCATGGGGGTTTACTTGTTGTTTGGTAACAAAGAATTTAACATTCAATTTCTTCATTTGGTCTGATCTCATACCCTAAAGATGGACACACATATTATGTCTGAAACATTGGTTTTAAATAATATTAACATGATGAATCTAGAAGGTTCTTCAAACCATCATCATCATGGAAATATGCATAATTTAATTAACCATCTACTTTGAACATTGGTATGATCAAATCATGATTATTATCATGGCATGGCTTAGGATTACATTCTAAGACAATTGTAGTAGAATCTTTAGATTCATTGCATATCCTAACACATTGAGTTTGTATATAATTAAAAACATAACATTGTATCTTAGTAGATTCTTTTATCTTAAAAGGGGAGGTAGGAATATCAAAAGTGATGTTATCATGAGATTCACATTTTATTGTTATAGTATGACTTAATTGATATTATTTGCATAATATTAAACTATCATCACTTTGTGAATCTAAAATATTAGTATCACATGTTGTTCATATAGAAGATATTACATCACATTCATTTACATCATGGGGTTTTCAAGAGAAGAAGAATAAGTATCATGAGATTTTATAACATTATTTATCATCTGCTTACCATCTGATCATTCCTGAAGCTCAGAATAAAGATGTATGGAAAAATGTTTGGAATCATAAACTTATTCCAAAAATTAACATGTTCTGGTGGGTTGTTGCTCATAACAAAATCCTAACTCAGGATAACCTTCAAAAGAGAGGGTTTACACTGGTTAACAGATGTTTCTTGTGTGGTTCAAAAGAGGAATTAGTTTCACACCTCTTCATCCACTATGATTTTGCCTAGGAATTATGGGGAACAATACTTGACAACTTTGGTATTGAATGGGTCTGTAATTCTGACCTTAAAGAAGTAATTCTTAGCTGGAATCCAACCTTCACACATCCCTAGCTTATGGAATTAAGGAAACAAACTCTACCATGTTTGAGCTAGATTTTATGGAAATAATGCAACCACAAAATTTTTAGGGACACTACTAGAAATGCATCTCAGGTGTTTAACTCCTTTGCTAAGACCATTATGGAAAGTGTCACAATAGCTCATATTCATGTTGTAGAGAAACCCCTATCTCAAATTAAAAACCAAATTGTAGCCAAATGGAAGGTTTTAAACTAGATCCCTGGGTATAATAAATGCAAAATACTATAGAGACTAAATACTAACTGGATGAAACTCAACTTTGATGGGGCATCCAAGTCAGATGGTAAAGCTAGTGGAGGAGGAATTATAAGGAATGATAAAGGATGGATGTCTGATGTCTATGTTGGTGGAATTGGATGCCAGAGAAACAACTATGCTAAAGCAATGGCTCTACTATGGGGGTTAAAGTTAGCTATATCCCTAGGAATAAGGAACTTGAGTATACAAGGAGACTCTAAAATGGTCATAGATGCAGTTAATAAAGCATCAAATGTGGGAATTAAGATAAAAGACATCATTACTAATATTTAATTTCTTTTGAAAAAGTTTTCCAAAATAGAGATTTCCCATATCTACAGAGAGGGAAATAGGGTCGCTGATGCTTGTGCCAACCTTGGTCAGCAATTTTCAGTTGGAGGATGTGGTGACAAGGTGTTCATATTCCCTTAAACATTAGGGAGATTATTCAAAAGGAGATGACTTGTCAAGAATGAGGTGCATTGATGACAAGGATAGCTCTCAGAGGTGGTCCATTTGGAGAGGCCCATTGGGGATCTCAAAACTTGATAACCTTGGTACTTTTTTGACAATCATTCATGATTCATTATATCATGAGGTTAAGGCACGCAGGTCTCATCATGAAAATAAATGGGAAATAATTTACAAGCATGGGAGTAGACAATGTCATCTCTGTAGGGTATTTTGAATAATGAGCCATCACATCTTCATTATGCATAAATGAAAACAAGGGTTAGTAACCATTTCGAAGCTGAAGGTTGAACTTAGGAACTCCACAGTTTGGGTCTAAAAATACAAAATGGGAGGAGACCGTATTTGAACTAAACCTATCTCTTATTGTGAATTCAAAGATAATCTGCTAGTTTGGCATTATTTTAAAGAAGGGGGTATCAGCCCATATCTAGAAAGGCTTAATGGTTATGACGAAAACTTGTCTAAGCAATTTGCAAGATCCTGGTTAAATAGGTAGGTCACGGTGGGTGGAATTAGTTTTAAAATCTTTGAAAAGGTGATTTATATGGCCACAAGAATAACCATGTAGGGAATAAAACTTCAAAGGAAAACCAAAATTATGGATCTGGCAAGCCATAAACTATTTTGGGTGAGGGAGAAGAACTCGACCCGTATCAAAGAGGATTCGAGCGCACTAAACTTTTGGAGCCATGGGATGGAGTGTGCTTCATTCTCATGAAGTACTTCATGCTTGAAGGGTGATTTACTAAGTTCTATAATTGCCACCTCCCTTTGTTAAATCACTTTAGGTGTAATGTTATTATTAGTTTCCCTTTTTACCTGCTCTCCTCTTTGGAACACTCTATCTTGAGGGTGAGAGCTAAAATGGCTAAGAAGCCAGATATGAACCCTATTCCCCTACACCAGGGGCTAATTTTCTGCTTATACAACTTTAACTGTGCCCTAGAGCCATCCAAGACTATCAGAGTTGATAGTGGAGACATTCCTTCCAACCCGGTTTTTGGCGATGCTATTGATGAGTCCTTTTTTTCCCCTACTCCTACCAAAATAAAAGATGTTTCTTTCTCCACCTCAAAAGAGACCCCTATTAATACCCCTAGCTCCTTTGTGAGCAAGAAGGGTAAGAAGAGAAAAGTTGACGAAGAAGAAGACAATATTAAAGAGACCTCGAAGGGGACCCACAAAAATCTGGGTAGGGCCACGGGGGGCCAAGGTGGTAAATCTCACAAGTCTTCCAAAATTAATAAGGAAGGATTCTCCTCTGGAGTGTGAAGGTCAAGGTAGATTGTTGGTAAACCCACCCTGAAGGCTAGACTGATTGATTACTTAAAAATTGCTTTA
The DNA here is from genome assembly GCA_037957365.1 of Torreya grandis. Lineage (NCBI taxonomy): Eukaryota > Viridiplantae > Streptophyta > Pinopsida > Cupressales > Taxaceae > Torreya > Torreya grandis. Next base: position 1,077,805 of record JARHVA010000807.1, on the reverse strand, counting down.
GAAGAAGCAACCCAGGAGGAAGAGTCTAAGGAGCTAGAAATCCAAGAAATTTTAGAGGACACTGGAGGGAAGCAGGAGACTAGGTATTTTGAGGTTACTGAGGAGCATGGTGCTGACACTATGGAAACTACTGATAATAAGGGGAGAATGTATGTCGAAGAAGCTAGCGAGGATATTGAGAATGAGACTAATTGGAAAGCTAAAATTAGGGCCCTGAAGGATCGTATTCAGAGGCTGGATCAGAATTTTGCCAAAGGACTCCAGAATACAATCCTACTAAACATGTCTATGCTGAAAGAGGTGGGTAATATTGGGCATGATGACAATGTGGAGAATACTGAGAAACTTAATGATCTTCTCAAATCAATGGTTATGTAAGGAGAGCACTCTTTGACTCTAGTATTTCCATTTCTTGTGTTTTGTTTCTATGTCTGTTGTTTCTCAGCTAGTGATGTCATCTTTCTAAAGGCATATTTTGTTTGATTGCCTTCTTGTCTTTTTTTATTGTAAAGAGTTCATCCCCTGGTTTGCCACCTTACCTTATCAAAAATATTATTTATCATTTCCAAGGGAGGACAAATTTTATATAAACCTTGTATATCATTATCTATGTTTAAATGATAATGAGACATATCATCTGCATTTACATCATCTACCTTTTCCAGATAAAGAAATGGAATATCGCACTCATTCATATTATTTTCCATTTCAATGAAAGGGTTATACTTTTGTAATTTATATTTATTAATGTGGTATAGTGTAATATAACATTTAAGAGGCAAACAAGGTGTGCTAATCATTGATTCTTCACATTTTGATCATTGTGAGAGATTAAAGGAAAGAAAATATTCATTATTAGTATGTTATTTTTGTTCTGATTTATGAAAAGAGAAATACAAGGGAGGAATAAAAGAATTTTTTTTTGTAGTTTTTGAATTAGTGTGCTCATTTTCCTCTTCACTATAACCTTCACTAATGTACCACTCCTATTTATTTTCATTAGTATAATCATACTCATAATCATAATCATATATATCACAATCATATTCCTCATTGACATAAGTAGAATTAGTAATTATACAAGTGTGAGAATTAATCCATTCATTATCATAAGCATAAGGTATAACTTTATTAGAAAAGAGGAAATATAAAGGATGATCACCATTATTGGTTTCATAATTATTATCCATTTTTTATTTTTTGACCTAAAATAAAGCAAACATGACAAACACCTAGCCTACTACTAACAAACAATCAATCATAATAAGAAAGAAAGGGTATCTATAGGTGTGACTAGTTAAGATATGTTTGATTTGCAAGCTCTTATATATATTGATCTTAGTCATAAATAGTGAACAAGGCCCAAAGGGCAATAACTACTAAAGATTTAACCATCCCATAGCCACATTGTCCCATCTCTAAGGTACATTGAGAGTAACTTTCTAAGGCTAATTGTTTGCCGATGCAGTATAAAAATAAATAGCCAAAGGCTTCCTATGGTTGAAAATAAAAAAATCATGTGTTTTTCTGATATACCATGAGGTACGTGAAAACTAAATCATATATATAGTGTTATTTAATGACTTGAGTTTTAGAGAAGTACCCCTTACAACATTGCTCAAGTGAAACTAAAAACTAATTTTCACAAAATGATAGTTATTATGAGTCTTACAACTACTAGAACATAGTTCTAATAAATAAAGAAAAATAAAATTAATATTGAAAAGCAATCAAAAGAAAATATTTTTATGTATAAAAATTAAAATTTAATCTAAAACCATAGGACAAAAATCAGAATCATGCTCAGAAATATACAGGTTCACCAATATGTTTTACCTTATTTTTTATTTAATAAACCAAATCAGTTTAAAAAATTTGAATAAATAGAAATTTTAAGGATATACAACTTTCCAATAATTATAAATGTAACTTGTTAAATATAGTAATATGTTATTTTTTGAAAACTCTAGGAAAAAGATAGCTTAGATTATGATATTTTGTTGGTTTGAGATTGAGTACAATTTTTTGAACCACACAAATAGTTAAGTGATTGCTCAGATTCAAGAACAAATTTTTTGACTATCTTGATAGGTCTATATTTCTTGGAAAACAACATAGGCCAATCGTGTATGTTGATTGTATAATTTTTCTCATTGACTATGATAGAACTATGACTATTTCATCACTTATTGTTTTATTGACTAAGACTGTTGATGCACTTATAAATCCAAAATATCACATGGATAAACCTAAAATATAAAACCCTAGTTCCTACACAAAAACTAAATTAATATTAAATAGGGGGTGTCAGGTGAAAGAAATTGAGTTAGACTGACATTGGTTAAATTTTATTCAATACCCAAGAGCTACACTAAAATACCAATGCTTCAAATAGGGCTCAAACTCGAATGTAGTTCTCCCAATAATGTGTATATGTAAAATTATGAATGTAAACCTAGATGTTATTTATCTTATTTTACCTTTGGCACAAACATGAAAAATGTGAATTCAACATTTGTAACTTTCAAGTATAGTTTCAACAATATTATAAATGAAGCATGTAAATATTTATATAGTTCTTTAGAATGTTGAGTGTCATCCTTAATTCTTTACATTAACTTTATATTTATATTTTATTTTATTTTCAATTAGGAGACCTATTAGTGTGTAAACATTCACTCAATAAGGCCCAATGGATAAAATGCATTCTCTAAATGAAACATACCTAAAATAATTCTATAAATTACACATATAAAGGTTCACAAGGGTGTTCTTATCCAAAAACTATGGACTTGTATATAAATCATGCAAATGATAAAAAGAGAGTTAATGGGGATCCCTGTGACAAGATTGAAAATATGAACCCTAAGTGTAAATGCAACCACATAAATGTAAAAAATAAAGAGGGAAGACCCAAATAAATATGCCACTAGATACCTCATTTATTGTTAATAGTCTATTTATGTAATGTTACATATCAAAGGATTACAAATGGGCTTGTAAAAAAATTAGGTATTTATAGTATCACCCTTATTAATATCATAAAGGTCTATATGAAAATTTTGTGTTTTCTTAAAGAAATGTTTATGAATATGAGCATTTGACTCTTTGATTTATTTATTTATTTGTATATCATCTATGTATTCAATGCCTTTTCATCCTTTATGAGTAGATGTAGTAATTAAATCAATGATTCCATGTGCATGTTTTTCCAATCCTTGTCCATTGTATCCAAAATTTTGTTAAGTATCTTAGTCCAAAACCATATTGTGTGAAATGTGTAAGTGTTAGTAGAATGTTATCTTTAACCAAGGGAATCATACCTTTGTTCAAAGTAATATTTGTATTCTTTAGAGAATATTCAATCAAATGAATCACTATAAAATATCTTTGCTCTAACCACATCACCTTATCTTGAAATTTTAGGATGATTCTGCATGAGGGATCATCTATTAGGAATGGATAATGATGTTTCATGAGGAATATCCATATAAACATATTATATAGAGGTATCCATATAAATATAATTATGTGCATTATCCATATCGCTTGACCTAACACTTTGCCTTATATCAAACCATAAGAGGGAAATAAACATGAGAAACAAGACTACTCTTAATATGAGGTCTAGCATAGATTAATAGGGTTTTAAGAATAGGAACCCTGAAATAAAATAAACATTTATGAAATGAAAATAAAAAATTAGGTCTAAAAATCATATTTTAATGCAAAAAATTAAAACCATGTAAGGATGAAACTGTAAAGGAAACCTAAGGTTTGGCATGCTCAATAGATAAATGGGTTCACCAATATGTTTTCCCTTATTTGTAATTTAGTGATCCTAATATGATATAACTTTGAACTAATTCAAATTTTATACAAAATGGTGATGATACACACATTTGAAGATAAAAGATTAAATATATTTTTACCCATTGATTTTGTTATCAATAAAAATGACATAAGGGAATAAGACACTTGTAATTTTATTATACTGTGTAGGTATAAAACTAAGTGCAAACCATATAAAGGGTAGAAAACTGCATCAAGAGTAACTTGGATTAAGAATTGGGCTTGTGGATGCACATGGATAGAATCATTAGCCTCTAGATGGTATTGACAAACATTTGCATCTATATTTTTCCGTATTTTTATAAGGATATTTCTATTATCTACTTTAGTATAGGTCATTGTACCTACTTATAATCCATCATTATGTGATCTCAGGGATCATTGTACACACAATATCTAGAAACCTATCTCCTTCTCTTTGAAACCTATGGTATACTTTCAAAACTAGGTTTAGGCCTATAAAAATGGAAGGACAATGGGTTGAGTTGAACCCAAACACTCCCCAGTGAATGGCTAAGTGTTTCTTACATATCCAATACTCTGAAAAATTAAGTCAAACCACATGTAATTATCCTTCTTAGGTGTATGTGTGAAATAATGTTTCTTTAATAAATGCAACCTATGATATAACTTTTGAAAATTGAAAAATAGAAAATTTAACTTGGCTTGAGGTGATTTAACTTGTCTAGGACATGCACCTTGTGACTTATGGCTGAATAATAAATAATATGGTATTCCCTTTGACTGTGCAAGTGACTTTTTATGAGTGATAGTTGCATGTGACTTTTTGTGAGTGATAGGGAATAGGCTTAGACCTATTATTTATTTATATGGATCCCTTTGAATTCATGTCACTGACATGAAAAATATATGAGATGATCCATAAGTATGGTTTTGAATTTTAAAAATGACCATTTTTTAGCATAAGTTGAGTCCATCAAGCTTGGATGCATGCAGGATTATGCAAGCATATAATTATGATGCATTTTTCCAAAAGGTATGCATACTGATCTAATTATTTAGAAGTAGTCTAAAAATAAATTTGAATAATTTAGACACAAACTATGGAATTATTTTAAGTTATGTATAGTGAATTAGGAAGATCAGACCCATGCAAAGTATGTTGATGTGTGAGGAGGGTGTGTGATATCCATATGTGTACGTATAATTCATGTAAGGTTAAGGTAGGTCAAGATTCACATTTATAATTGTTTAATACCATATTTTAGTGTCTACAATAACATGATGTGTTTGACTCTTTTATTTTAAGATAAGTAATTCACGAGCCACATCCCTCACATCAAAATGGTGGCATATCAATGAGCATGTCCTACATATTTAAGCATCCATTTTTAAAAAATAGATTTTGGGATAGATTTCATAATTCCAAAAGAGTTTAGATTGATTTATATTATTAGTTTTTTAATATTATGAGAGAAATGTTTGTAAAATGGAATAGATTTTGAGGGCATATACACACATATATAGACACATAAATTTGGCCACATGTATTTGACAATGCTAATTCTTGACATATTCCTAACCACATTACTTACACCTAATTATATGACTCTTATTCACCATTTCTCTAAGTCATTTATCTATATACAGGCTCAACCCTTGATTTTTTATTACTATTACATAGATAATTCCAATGTCAAATGCTCAATCTATCTAAAATCACCTCCATAATATATCATATAGAGTACAATTATCTCTATTACTTTTGGACAAGTTTATACTAGGCAAATAAGAGTGCAGTGTGCTCCAGTCCACTTAGGTTGGTTACATCCTACACCACATAAAGTCTAGTTTTTAAATTTGAAATTAATATTTTGGTTCTTCCTACATGTTTCACATGGTTGGCTAAAGGAAATTATCAAAAGGTTTCCCTATAAATATATGTCTAAGGTCATCCATTATTCCTAACTTAGATTTCACTGCTCTAAAGCATATACACTTTTGCACATTGATCAAATCTACCTTGTTCTTCTAAAATTTGAGATCACTCACAAGGAGAGGTCATAACCCAAGTCAAAAGCCTTTTAAATCAATTCAAGAGATACCATTTTCAAGTATTATAGCCATCTTCTAGCCACATACATATAGTCAAAGGAACATGATTGCACATTCACTCTAGGTGGGAGACTTACATGGGTTTGATTTTCCTCCTTGAAGTATTGGATATGTATGCAGATATCAAACATCAAGGGGGTGATTGAGGTTTACTCAACCCATTACACTCCCCTCTTTTATTGAAAGTTTGTAAGCTATCAAAACGTAATAATGGTTTCAAATGAAATAGAAGACAAAAAATGATTTATATGTTCCAAAACCCTAACTACGATATCTCAGATTACTCAGTATCCATAGAAGTAGAAGGCAAAATAACCAGTTATTCACCGTAGTCTACCAAGAATGGACTTGAGCACATTGCATTCAAATCCTCATGAAGCAATCTTGTCTAGACATTTTTTTTTATCCTATTGTTGATTTGTCATTCCTAAAACTCTACTTTCTCTAACATTTCTTATTATTCAATTGTCATAGTCAACTAAGATAAGTTTAAAATCAACAAATGCGAGTGCATTATGTCATCATCCACTTATAGTGGACTTGTACATATTTTTTTATGATCTTGTGCATGTTATTAAACCTATACAATCATATCTTTCACTAATTTTCGTAATCAGATAGTTAGAATGGTTAACATAAATATGTGTGAAAGCTAAGTATATCTCTTCTTAGTGTCTTCAAAAAATAGTAACTTTCCATATTTATCATATTTTAAAATAAAAATTATTGAATATTGTACATCTTTAGCATTCTGATATTCTCTAGTTTTACACCTATAACTATAACACAATTTATTGTTTTATAAGAAAAAGGATGAAACATATTGGTGAACCATAACTATTGTTTTTTATTCCTTGATTTTTTTATTTGGTTTTTAAATTTGTTTTTCAAAGTTTGATTTTTTTTAATTGTCTTTTTAGACCATGTGTTCTGGTTGTTTTAAAACTCATAGGATTTTTCATTTTGGGCAAAGTGTTCATCAATTTTACCTATATTATGGTATGAGTGATATTGCCCCAATGCTAAAGTGATTAGATAACACTATATATGAATTTTAATTTCCACATACCTCATAGTACATTGGAAATGCCTAGGGGTTTGTTTTCATTCATAAGAAGCTTTTGAATTTTTTTATTATAGTGCACCGATAAGCAGTTATCCCTGAGAAGTTACTCTCAACTTACCCTAGAGATAGGATAATACAAGTATGAAAACAATGTAAAACTCCATATTTAATGCCTTTATGGTCATTTTTATTATTTATTACTAAGATCAGTATATCTAAGAGCCTACAAAATAAAAACACCCTTACTAGTTACACCTTAAATCCTCGTTGTAAAGTTTCAAAAGTTTAAAATCATGGTAAATGTTTTTTCTTAAATAATTTTTAGTACTACATTTTACCTTACTTTCCAAAATTTTATTCAAATTCAATACATGTTACATTAATCAAATTCAAATATAACATAAAGGTTAAAAGGAATAATGAAAAATTGCATGTCTTCCTCAATTCATATTGTTGTAATATCCAATTTAAGATTCTACCAATCACATTAATAATCAAAGGGAATGCATGACTCAATTTTATCATCTTGTTCCAATTATTCATCTACAACTCATATTATATTCTACTATTCATACATTCAATACTAGATGAGGATAAAAATCTCATCCATCACAGAAAAAAGAAGGTGGTAAATATGTTCTTCCTCAACCCTCACCACCCCCCATAATATAGGCCTATACATAAAAAGGGTATGATATCATTGATAAACTATAGAATACCCATGCTAAGATTTTAATGTTATAATTATTCCAAATAATAACAATGTATAACAGTGTTCTTTATGAAGCATTATGCAACACAAGTTTACCCAGTAATGCAAAACCACATTATGTTGCTTCCATCATAAATACTTTATGATAGATGGAAGAAATTATTTATTTATAAAAATAATATTTAACTCTTAAGCATATCATAGATCAAAATCTACCATTATATATTCAAGTCTCCATGCACAAGAAATTTGTCAAAAGGGTTCTTATTGGCAATAGATTAGGACTAAACATTTGTGACATCTCTTTCTTAAATTTACTAGGTTTATGGGCATAAGATATTACTTATTCAAACATGAACATTCAACGGTTTGATAATATTTTATGTAAATTACTTAGATATACTAATTTACACATAATGGTGGGTCCTTTTACAATAGCCACCATTTTTTAGGTCATGCCTAATGACCTAAATTAATATAATTTTAGGGAGACTTTGGATATATGATATGATCATAGTTCCCTCTACTCTACATGCATTTCTAGATTTTAGTCACCAAGGATACATATATTCATTCCCTTTATATTAAGAATCATTTAAATATTATGCATTAACTCAACTTAAATATCACTACATTCCTCATATGTAACCACATGTGTAGTAATTTAAAATTAAGAACACCATAAAGATCCTCTTCCACACTAATGGAACCATAAAAAACTACAATTAGTATTGATTGAGATTAAATATTAAAAAATAGATATACATGACAAGGATTAGGAACACATGCACAAGGCATTGTTAACCCCATCCAAGTAGTTCAACTGAAAGGATGATAAGAACATGGTTATTTTGAAGAATTAAAAAAATCAAAAAAATAAACATCTGCATCGATCACTATTTAAACACATTTTTTCAAATCACAGTCTAAGCCAACACATAAAGTTCATAATACATCTGCATTACAATTACTATACCTAGAAATGATACACGATATAGCTTCTCTAGAAATTTTGGCATTAGATGAATTTTTCAATGATGAATATATCTTGTAACCTTGGGACATATGAGGATCGTACTTCCTTCTAATATAATAATGGGTTTCCTCATTTAATAATCAACCAAACATACTTTTAATAAACTAAATACACCACTAAATAGGCTAGAGCAGACAATCTGAATACCACTCTTGCAACACCATATATGGAAGAAAAATAAACTTTACTTAATGAAGAGATAATAAAATATCATTATCTAATGGCTAAAGATCCATGACCAATACTTCTTGTGGCATCATTAAACAATGATGAAGATAAAAATCTTTGGAAATTTTTACATAATTACCCAAAAAAATTTATGTGGTCTTATAAACATATGCCTAATATTGATCCTATAGTTTCAATGCATAACGTAGTTCTTTACCTAGATGTCAATCCAGTCAAGAAAAAAATCATAAAAATGCATCCAAAAGTAGCATTGGTATTCAAAAAGTAAATCAAAAGGCTCTTGGACACAGGTTTTATTTGAGTTGTGGATTTATCTTGAGTGGGTCTCCAATATAGTAAAAGTTACAAAGCCTAATGGTGACACCTGATGTTATATAGGTTATCAAAATTTAAACAAGGCATGTCCCAAAGATTATTTTATATTATAAAATATTGGCATGATTGTTGATTCTACCATTGTATATAAAATTTTATCATTTATTTATGGTTTCTCTAGATAAAACCAAATCCAAATTAACTGTACAATCTAAGAAAATATGTCATTTATCACACAATGTCAAACATTTTGATATATAGTCATGCCCTTTGGGTTAAAAAATTTAGGGACCATATATTAAAGGGCTATGACACACATCTTCCATGACTATATACACAAGATTTTTGAAGTTTGTGTGGATGACTTACTTCCAAAATCAAAATATCAACACGATAATGCTATAGATTTATGATATATATTTGAAAGACTATGGAAATTTAATGTGCACTTAAATCCCATAAAGTGTGTCTTGGGAGTTACATAAGGAAATTTAATCAGATACAACATATCTCAACAAGGCATTGAATTAGATCCCAAAAATATCAAAGTTATCATCAATATTCCTCCTTCAATAATATTGAAACAATTATGATCCCTACAAGAAAAAATTCAAGCAATAAGATTATTTGTAGCTTAGTTGGTTGATAAGACACCATCTCTCAGATGCTAATTAAATAAAGATATAAAATTCAACTAAGATGCTAGTTGTCAATAGAGTTTTAATACAATCAAATAATATATGCTCAATCCACCTATTCTCATGCCACTAATACCAAAAAGGCCTCTACTGTTATATATCTCACCTGTAGAGAATACCTTAGTATATTTGTTATCACAATATGATGATGATCATAAACAGCATGACATTTACTACATCAGCCATACATTAGTAGATTACCAAAAAAAATTACACTGTAATGGAAAAATTATGTTTAGATCTTGTGTTCACAACATATAAATTATGGAATTATATGTTTAATAATGAGATACTAGTTATCACAAGGGTGGACCCATTCAATTTTCTCATGGCCATGTCATATCTATTAGGATACATTTCCAAATGGGTAATGTTACTCATGGAATTTGACTTAAAAATCATCTCAAAAATTAGTAAAAGGGAAAATTATTGAAGATCATCTAGTAGTAAATCCATTATTAGATACAACACCACTTAATGATGATTTCCATAATGTCTTCATTGTATATCATATTGATTATGATATATGGACCATGTATTTGAATGGCTTAAAGTGTACCACTAGCATGAAAGTAGGGATAGTCTTCATTAATCCTCAAAATCAGTCATTACCATTTTCCTTTCACTTAGAATTTCCATGTTCAAATAATATAGTAGAATATGAGGCTTTAATATTAGGTTTATCTGCTACATGCACACTACAAATAAAATATCTAAAAACATATAGAGATTCATAGTTGGTGGTTAATTAGGTTCTAGATATTTATTAAACTAAAAAGGAAAATGTGATCCCATATAAAGAAATGGTACAATAATTAATGATGTACTTTGACACATTTTGAATAGAAAACATACCCTACAAGATAATATTCATATCAATGCAATGATCAGCGTTACTTTCATGATTTCAATTGACATCAATGATGAATATGCAATTTTTACTATTCATCAACTAAGACACCCATTAGTCAATATAGTAGTGTTAGATGCTTTGGAAACCTTAGAAATTATTCTCATCACAATAAATTGAGTATAGTATGGTGATATATACAACTTATATCAGGTTGATATCCTAAAAAATGTTACAAAAAATGATATATTAAAATTACAACATGAATCAATGTATTATGTTCTCATCAGAGGGCATTTATTTAACAAACATTTGATAAGTAGTCACTTCAATGTTTAAATCAAGAAGAATATGAAATATCCTTACTTTTAAGTAGACAATATCAAATGTGAAGGTCATTTAAGTGAAAAATCCATGTGATATAAAATATTACGACATGGTTACTAGTATCCTACCATGGAACATGAATGTCATGAATAAGAAAACATATGTTCACAATGTCAGAAGCATTGTAACCTAAATTATGCTACATCATAAAAATTACAACCTATTGTTTCACCTTGGCCATTTTCCCTTTAAGGCTTTGATTTGATTGGAAAGATAAATCCAAAATCATCAAATGGTCACAAGTTCATATCACAGCCATGGAATATTTTATAAAATAGGTCAAGGTCATACCCTTATAGTCTACTATAGGAGAGGATATTTGTCACTTCTTGATGACTTGTTATCTCATAGTTCAGATTATGATCAACTATTGTAACAAATAATGGATCATTCTTCAAAAATATTACAGTTAAACGATTGTGTGCTAAATTTAAGCTTTGTCACTGATCTAGGGGATTTCCCACTAAAGATTTTGATCAATTATTTGGAATATTTAATTATTTTTATGAATTTAAGTGGGGCATTATCTTTCTAGTGGTGTCACACCTCCACTCATAATGTTATAATTAATTTTGAAAAAAAATCACCAATAAAATATATTTATTATTTATTAATAAATATATTTTTATTAAAATATTTAATTAACTATTTATATATTTTAATATGTTTATTGAAAATTAATAAATATATTTTAATATATATTTTTAATTAAATATTTATTCCATTTCAAAAAAAAAGAAAGAAAATCCGTACCATTCTTTAAGCTCATATTAAAGTCTTTGTCAAAATTATTTTTAAGTTGACACATGTCATAAAATAGACATGGACTTGGTGTTAGTGCCAAAGTTAAATGTGTGGCATTTTATTTAAAGAAGTGTGGCATGGAACTTTAATGCAGGGATTAATCTTTAGTAAAGTCTTTATTAAAACATTTCCACATGAACACCATGGTGTTTGAATTTATCCTTAGTCTTGGCAAAGCATTGCATGCTATCTTGGATGGCATTGACTTTGAAAAAGGATAAGCATGGTTATTGAACTCAATTCTTAAAGTTAGCATGGTAATCTTTAATTACCAAGAAGTGAAATCTTGATTCTTATGGTAATCTTGAATTAATCAAGAAATGCAAATCTTGTTTTCTTGATCTTGACGCATTGTTTATAAGAATAAATATTATGATTACTACATTGCAAAATATGTGGCAATTTATTATTTTAAGTTTCTTGAAGATTCTTGACAAGTGTTGTATGTGGAAATATTAATGGCAAAGGGTTTATAGTTGGTAAAGATTATTCAACAAATTACCTATTAATATGTGGGGAAGTTTAATTATTTATTATTTATGATAGTGTGGATCAACTTTGGTGCTAATTATATGCCATTATCCATACTCATCTATACACCAAAAAAGTTGAAATCTATTTTGGGATTTTGGTTTTGATCAATTATAGAGAAAAACTAAATGCAGGTAGCAGTAAATTTCATAGAGCCAATGTCATGCTATCAAAATGGGAAAAACTCTAATTCAAGGAAATTTTTAGTACCTTAAGGAAATTTGTTATTGCCTAGCCAATGTCAAATAGCATTGACAAATATATAAATATAGGTTATTTTATAAATAAAGTAATAGGATTTGGTAGAGAAGTAGTGGATTTGTACAGAGGAAATTGTAGATAGAGATATCTAGATATAGAGGTAGTAGAACTTCTGAAAGGTTTATTTTATTGCACAGATAGATATCTAGTATGAAAATAACTATTTAATTAAAGAGATTTTTTGTGATTAGTCTCAAAGAGTTTTAATAATATTGGAACACTCATAGAGTGGATCTAGGGATGTAGCCATTTTGTGAACCCTATAAACAAATCTTTTGTGTTATATTTTGTTTATAATTTTCTCTTTGTGATCAAAAATCCTTTCAATTTCCTTTATTAAAATTATTGAAATTTTACAAATTAATTTTTGGATTTTATTTAAAGCAGAAATTATAAATTAAAATATTTTGTTTTTATTTTAAATATGATCCAAGCAGACATTTTTTTATAACTTGGATTTTTGGATCAGTTTGGTATCAGAGCCTATGATCAAAGGCCATTTAACACATTGTTTGGCAATTGCAATAGTCTTGTACATTAACCAAGTCTCAATCAAGATGTGGTGAAGGGGAACTTGCAGATTTTGAACCTAAAATTAGTGCAAGACATGCAAGCCACCAGTCAAGTATGGTAGCAGATATATCTAAGGTAAAATTATAGCATGCCTTTCTCAACATGAAAAATATGGTTGAAGAAATGTACAAGGAACATATAAAGGGGAAAGAAGCAAAGGAAGATCAAGCTAAAAAAGAAGAAATTTCTTTTTCATCTTCACCTTCCAAAAAGGCCTCATCTTTTGTAGATGGTAATACTATCCCACATTTGAAATTAAATTTTAAATTTGATTTGCCAATTTATAATGGTGATCTCAATATAGAGAAACTAGATAACTGGATCAAGTAGATTGAGATATATTATAGGATTCAAAACATTCTCAGTGAGGAAGCCAAGATTCAGTTGGCTACTCTCTGTATGAGTGGAAAAGCACTCATCTGGTGGGAGAGTAAGATTTAAAAATATCTCAAGTAACATGATAAGGTAATCTCTTCCTCGAATGATTTTATTTCTGAACTGAGAAAGAAATTTTATCCTTTGAGTTATATTCAATAAGCTACTATGGATTCCCAAACTTTGAGATAGGATAAAGGTCAGAGTGTGTAGTATTATACTCAAAATTTTAGAAAAAAAGGTATTAATATTGGGCATTCCTCTGTACAATTCAAAAATATTGTTGAAGTATATTAGAGGTTTGCATAGTTATTTGAGACATACTATTCTCATGTTTAATCCTTCTAACCTTGATGAAGTCTGTGTGCAAGCTACCCACATGGAATCCAAGGGTAAGATGACCTAGGAAGGCTATCAAAGGAAATATCACAAGCCAATTTAAAATAGAGGAAAAGGTAAAGGAAAGGTTAAGGGTAAGTCTACTTACATTGTTAAGAAAGAGGAAAGAAAACCTTTATGTAATCATTGCAAGAAGAATCATGATGAGGCTGAGTATTTAAAAATCCATCTAGAACTCAAGCCAAAGAGGTTCTGAAATAAAAAGGAAAAGAAGGCTAATGTTGTTATCCAAGAGAGCCTGGGATCAGATTCTAGTGATGAAACAAAAGTGACTACTATGGATTTTCAAGGTTCAACTTCTTCCTCTTCCAACCTTAAACTTTATGTTATTACTTCATCTTCTAAAACTAAATCTAAACATGTTGAAAGAAAAATAAATGTTTTCCACATAAGAGTCATATTTAAGCATACTAAAATAGATACTCTTTTTGATAATGGATCAAAAGCTAATCTTATTTCTAAAGAGGTTGTTAAAAAGTTAGGACTCAAAACTAAACCACATCCAAAACTGTATCCTTTAGGATGGGTGTGTGATGATGCAAAATTGCAGGTCACAAAAACATGCACCTTGAAGTTTGTTATTACTTCTAAATTCATTAATGAAGTAGAGCTAGATGTAGTTCCTTTGGATATTTATGGAATTATTTTGGGAAGTCCTTATTTATATGATAGAAAGGCAATATTTTATAGAGAAGAGAATATATATGTGTGGCTAAAGGATTGTATTGAATACATAGTAAGAGTCATCGTGTCAAAACTAATTTAAGTCTTGTCTCTGCAGGATAAATGAAAAGAATTGTAAACTCAAGTAAAAAAATTCTTTGCATGATTATGAAATCCAAGGATAGTGAAAAATCCAAGGCCTTAGAGGGTTGTGATCCTAAACATCAATTTAAAATAGAAAATATTATTTCTAACTACAATGGTGGTTTTCAAGAACCACAAGGTTTACCCCTTAAGAGGGAAGTCCAACATGAGATTCAATTACAGCAAGATGCCTCTCTCACTAATATTAGCATGTATAGGTTGTCAATAGTAGGGAATGAATAAATAAAGAAGCAAGTGTTGGATTTACTTGATAAAGGAGTCATACAGCCAAGTACCTCTCCATGCAGTTCACCTATTGTCTTGGTACCAAAGAAGGATGGTACATGGTGGATGTGCATGGATTTTTGAGCATTGAATAAAATCATGGTTAAAAACCATCACCCTCTTCCTCGTATTGATGATTTGTTAAATCAGTTAAAATATGCATAGTATTTTACTAAGCTATATTTGAGAAGTGGTTATCACCAAATAAGAATAAGTGATGGTGATAGTTGAAAACCCGCTTTTAAAACTAAGCAAGGTCTTTTTGAATGGCTTGTTATGCCTTTTGGGCTTTGTAATTCACCTATTACATTTATATGGGTTATGAATGATGTGTTAAGACCATTTATTGATAATTTTTTGATTGCGTACTTGGATGACATCTTAATCTTTAGTAACACATGGGAAGATCATCTTAAACAAATTAGAAAATGTCTTTGATACTTTGCAAAAGGAGAAACTATTTCTAAAGATGTTAAAATGTGACTTTGCAAAAACATCTTTGGTTTATTAAGGCTATTTTATAGGGAATGGCTCATTAAAAATAGACCCTACAAAATTTTTAGACATAGTAAATTGGCCAAGGCCTAATAATGGAACAAAAGTTAGAAGTTTTCTCAGAGCAGTTCAATTTTGGAGAAAATTTATTGCTAACTTCTCTTATATTGCATCTCCTTTACATGGTTTAACAAGTGTTAAGTAGGTCTTTCAAAGGGGAGGAAAGTATGAAAAATATTTTAAACTTTAAAATAAAAGATAAGTATAGCCCCAATTCTTGTAGTTCCTGATTTACGACAATCTTTTGAAATAGAAATTGATGTTAGTGGGTATGCAATGCAGATAGTGTTAATGCAAAATTAAAAACTGGTGTGTTTTCATTCAGAAACCTTTACAGGTGTAGTTAAAAATTATCCTACTTATGATAAAGAGTTGTAAGCTTTGGTGCAGAGTGTGAAAAAATAGAAACACTATTTGATGGGCAAAGAGACAATCATCCATACAGATAACCAACCTTTGCAATACCTTAAATCACATCCAAGCTACAACAATCATGACACTTTTGATGAATGGTATTTTTGCAGTAGTTCTATCTTGCTATAAGTTACAAAAAGGGAACACATAATAAGGTTGAAGATATGCTTTCTAGACCTCTTATAATAGCATCTACTATTTTACAACATAATTCTTTTATTAATAGAAGTTATAAGGAACAATATGCTAGAGATCTTGATTTTAAGGATGTTTATGAAGCTTTGATAAATGGTAAATCAGTAGAAGCATTTGACTATCATGTGCATAATGGAATGTTATATCATCTTGGAAAAATTTGTATTCCATGGGATGAAAGAGTTCAAATGATTAGAGAAGCACACACTTCTCTTTTTTCAGGTCATTTTGGCATTGGTAAAATAGTTACATAGTTACAAATATATTTCTATTAGCCTCATATGATAGAAAATGTATCTAAATATATCAAAGGTTGTAGTCTTTGTTCCACAAGTAAACCTAGCAACCAAAAGTTAGGATTGTAAACACCTCTTTCTGTACTTAACCATCTTTGGAAAAGTATTTTTATGAATTTTGTAGGAGGTTTACCTATGTCATGAATAAAACATGATTATCTATATGTGGTTGTGGATAGGTTCAGTAAAATGTGTATTTTGGTTCCTTGTACTAAACATTTATTCTTCAAAAATGTTTGGATCTCTTTTGGGTTACCCACTTCTATTATATCTAATTATGATGCTTGATTTGTTAGTGAGTTTTGGTCATCATTATGAGATTTGATGGATACTAAGCTAAAGAAAAGCATAGCCTTTCTTCTACAAACTGATGGATAAATAGAAGTGGTCAATCAAATAGTGGTACATTTGCTCAGGGGGTATTATGATAAACATCCTAAATTATGGGATGAACATTTATATTATGTGCAACATTATTATAACCATGCTTTACATTATTCTAATTTAAAGTCTCCTTTTGAGACTTGTTTTGGTTATTTACCTAACTAAGTCTCATTTGGACTTCTATTTTGAAAATGAATCTAACTCAATGGTGGATGGAAATAGTGATGTCAAATAAGCTAAAAAATTCATTCAGAGGATTTAAATGGTTTAGAAAATTTTCAAGAATAGTTGGAGAAGAGCCAAGCTAAATATAAGGCTAGGCATGATAAACACTTAGTTAATTATTAATTTAAAGTGGGTGATTAGGTTTGGCTTCACATCAGCAAAGAAAGATTGAAATTTGAAGCCAAAAAATTAAAACCAATCAGGTATGGTCCTTTTAGGATTTTGGAAAAGATTGGTACAAACGCTTTTCGATTAGATTTGTCTTCTTGTATGCAGATTTATTTAGTGGTTAATGTGGAAAACTTAAAATTGTATGAACCTCTTATGATCATGGATCAAGATGAGGGTATTCAGGTTCTTAATGTTAATAATTTTGCTTCTATGTCTCTTCATGAGATGCAGGATGATGTTATTATTGATAAGAAAACTAGAACTATATGAAGGGGTGATACAGAATATCTTCATGTGGGTTTGAAAGGGCTACATTTGAATAAGGAAAAAAGGATGGAAATCAAAAAAGTGAGAGAAAAATAGCCTCACCTAGTTAATAATTAAATCCAATTTTTAGAGGTCCAAAAGTTCTCAGTGGGGAGGAATGATCCAGGAAATTTCCCACTAAAAATTTTGATAAATTATTTGGAATATTTAATTATTATTGTGAATGTAGGTGGGACATTATTTGACCAGTAATGCCACACCTCCACCCATAAAGTTATAATTAATTTTTAAACATTTCCACCAATAGAATATATTTTAATATATTTATTATCTATTAATAAATATATATTTTTATTAAAATATTTAATTAAATATTTATATATCTTAATATGTTTATTGAAAATTAATAAATATATTTTTTTAATTAAATATTTATTCCATTTCAAAAAAAAAAAAAATACGCACCATTCTTTATCCTCATATTAAAGTCTTTATTAAAAAGATTTTTAAGTTGACACATGTCATAAAAAAGACATGGACTTGGAGTTAGCGCCAAAGTTAAATGTGTGGAATTTTATTTAAATAAGTGTGGCATGGAACTTTAAATACATGCATTAATCTTTAGTAAAGTCTTTATTAAAACATTTCCATATAAACACCATAGCGTTTGAATTTATCATTGGTCTTGGCAAAGCATTACATGCTATCTTGGATGACGTTGAATTTGTAAAAGGATAAGCATGGTTATTGAACTCAAGTCTTAGAGTTAGCATGGTAATCTTTAATTACCAAGAAGTGCAATCTTGATTCTTATGGTAATTTTGAATTAATCAAGAAATGCAAATCTTATTTTCTTGATCTTGACGCATTATTATTGAGAATAATTATTATGGTTACTACATTGGAAAATATGTAGCAGTTTATTCTTTAAAGTTTCTTGAAGATTCTTGATAGGTGTTGTATGTAGAAATATTGACGGCAAAGGGTTTATAGTTGGCAAAGATTATTCAATAGATTACCTATTAATATATGGGGAAGTTTAATTATTTTTTATTTATGATAGTGTGGATCAGCGTTGGTGCTAATTCTATGCCATTATCCATGCTCAACTATACACCAATGATGTTGAATTCTATTTTGAGATTTTAGTTTTGATTAGTTGTAGATCGAAACTGAATACAAATAGTAAGAAATCTCAGAGAGCCAATGCCATGCTGTCGAAATGGGAAAAACCTCAATTTAAGAAAATTGTTAGTACCCCAAAGAAATTTGTTATTTCCTAGCCAATGCTAAGTAGTGTTGAAAAATATATAACTACAGATTATTTTACAAAGGCAGTAATAGGATTTTGGTAGAGAAGTAGTGGATTTACACAGAGGAAATTGTACACAAAGATATCTAGATACAAAGGTAACAGAACCTCCGAGATGTTTATTTTGTTGCATAGATAGATATCTAGTATAGAAATAATTATTTTTGTGATAAGTCTCAAAGAGTTTTAATAAGATCATAACACTCATAGAGTGGACCCAGGGATGTAGCCATTTGGTGAACCCCATAAACAAATATTTTGTGTTATATTTTGTTTTTAATTTTCTCTCTATGATCAGAAATACTTTCAATTTCCTTTATTAAAATTATGAAAGTTTTATAAATTAATGTTTGGATTTTATTTAAAGAAAAAATTTAAAATTAAAATATTTCATTTTATTTTACATCTGATCTAAGCAGACTATAAAGATTTTTTTATAACTTGAATTTTCAAATCAGTCACACTTTTTCCACTACATGTTACCCACAAGGAAATGAGAAAATTGAAAAAAATAATAATACAATCATAAAAATATTAATAAAAAATATTGTTAAACATGGCACAGGTTAGCATAATCAGATTATCTACACATTGTGGGCATATCTCACAAGTGTGCATACACCCAAAAAGGATACACCTTATTCTTTTTTTTACAAAATAGAAGTAGTGTTATATCTATAAATGTAGATTCCCCCTTTATGGGTCTCTTTAAAATGCATCATTAAAGATAATGAGTATTGGGGAAATGGATACATTAAATAGAAATGTTCGACAACAAGCATATTCAAGTTATTGAATATCTCAAAGTCTACCAAGATTGCATCAAAAAAGCATATGAAAAAAATTACGTAATTTTGAATTCCATATTAGAGATTTAGTATTGAAAGAGAATCATAAGAACACTAATGCAAGAAAAGAAAGCAAATGTAAGTTTAAGCCTAATTGGTTGGGTCCATTTGTGATTACTGAAAAAAGTAGGTATTAGAGCCTACCATCTGGATACACAAGGGAAACCTATGAAGAACTCTATGAAAATAATGCACTTTATCTAATATTATACATAAAATAGTTTATTTCAAATGTTTCAAAAATTAAAAAATATATATATATATATCCTAAAACTTTTAAAAAAAATCAAAAATCAAAGTTAGGACATAAGCATAACAAAAATTGCTAGTTTACTTATTTATATATGTTATTTATCACATATTTTGTAGATAGTGTATTCTTTTCTATACACACATCTATTTCATGAGCTATATGAGTGTGATACAAGACATATATTATATGTATTCTTATATGTTAGAATCCCTTCTACCTAATGGCCATGCCTATGCTAGGGAAATCTAATTTTATAGGTTACACTATCACAGGTTATATCTATCTATAAACTCAAATACATAATTAAGCTACATATATTACAAATGTCTTGTTAATCAGTCATATTTTACATTTTTTTACATGGATATGCTACTTTACTAATGTGAAATTAATACATATAGATGAAATAGACTAGTTTACACTTGTCTTATGCTCCTCCAATGATACTTATTTTCTTGCATGATAGGCTAGATATTGCTTGCTTATTGAGTGTGGACTTTAACCCTTGTGTGAAAATTATTTGTACATATTTGTAAGATCTTGATTGATATGTGTGACATTTAAACATGTCTATTTATTTTGTTCCTCAACTCTATGTGTGTAATAGTTGCTTATGCAATATTTGAATGTGCCCATTGTATGTGGCCCTTGGCCTTATTTTATGACATTGCATGACATTTTGTGTGTTGTGCTTGCCATGAATATTGAGATTTATTTGTAGTGTCATGATACATATCATGCACTTTTACTATGGTTACTTTATTACATACTTCGTTGTTAAATCTATCTAGACATGACAATTATATGCATTGCATCCAATATGTTACATTCATACTTTAAATGACAATTACATTTTATATGATGACATACTCTCCAACATGATGAAATAATACTATATGATCACATATTTATCACATGATATAGTTAACTGTTCTTTTGAGATGAGTGATTTTCATGTTACATCCCTAATATCAAAAGGAGGGAATCATAGTGGGCTTGTATTAAAGATTCAAGCCTCCATGAGTAGACACAAATTAGATTTGGGACATAATGAAAGTTAAAAAATAAATAATAAATGTTCAAAATATAGTGTATAGGTTTCAAAGATATAAAATACATGTTTGCAAATATTCAAAATATAGCCTAAATTTTAGATTCACCTCTTATAACAATAAAAACCTAAAATCTAAACACATCAATAGGAGGGGATAAAATAGATAATCAAATTGCTAAGAAGATTCTCACCATCATTTTATCTCTTTATATCTCCTCTCCAAGATTTTCAAACAAATGCTTGATTACCAAATTGATGGATGTTAGATTGCTTGTATTTGCTTGATAATGGCTTCCAATGGATTCTTGATCTTGATAGTGTCTTTGAAAAGAGTATATGGATGCAAGATAGATGATAATGGCAGCAAGTTATCAAGTTTCTAAGTTTCTTTATTTCCATGGAGGAAGGTGGTTTAGTTATATAGGAAGTGGAGGGAAGAATCAATTGCTCAAATTTAATTTTGAGCCATTGAGATCAATATCTAAGATATTTCCAAGGAATTTTAAATTCTTTGGAAATATCTAGAATAGAGAATTCTAGAGGAAAAGGGGATAAAATGGGGGAGATTTATAGAATTATTCAAATCTAGAAATCTCTATTAGGGTTTAGGGGTTTAGGAATAGATAGGAATAGGGTGTTAGATGGGTAGGTAGAATAAATTGCATTTTTAAATTGACAAGTGGCTTAGGGAGTAGGTTCGTAGGTAAATGGGTTTTGTTGGTGGATTAATGAAAGGGATTAATTGGTTATGGGATGGAATAACGTTTGTGGGATGTAAGAAATGGGGAATAGGACAATGGTCAATTAGTTAAGAAATATAGTTATAGGTTAAATTAGAAAAATTTGTGTAATTAGCAAAGTGAACAGATTGAGTGCATACACAAACTAATGCAAAATCAGATTCTATAATAGGATAGAGGTTTTCAAGGATTAAAAAAATGTAGAATAAACACAAAATAATTATAATATTAAAGTTACATGTTCTAAATCATAGTTAAAATTGAGCATATAGGTGCATAGCATTCTATATCACTTGGCACAAATTCAAGGGGCATAGTACTCATTCATGTTCATATTTATTCAAAGTTTCAAAAATTCAAAGTTTCAAAGTTCAAAGTTTTAAATTTTAAAAAAAATCAAAGTTTCAAAATTCAAAGTTGCAAAAACTTCAAGTTGCAAAGTTGCAAAAAAAATGATACTTGTTCATGCACATATTCAAATTTAAAAGTTTAAAAATTAAAATACTCATAAGTAATATGGTCAGGACGGGAGCATGAATATTACTTCATTATCTTTTGATCATGAAAAACTATAATCTACATATGTTTTTAGCAGTGTGATTTGAATCTGGGTGGGTGGTGTACATTTGAGTTTATTGACACTCCATAACCTTGATATCAATTTTATAAAACCCATTATGGTTTCACCCTCTTGAATTAGTACATTGGGTACTACTCCATATTGATTAGATTTGGAATATTGCATCTTTTCAACTCAATAGCTTGATTAGTTACTTAAATTGGGAATTGATCACTCTTAATTCACCATTAGTTCAAATTATCCAAGTAATTTAATAAGGAACGTAAGTCTTCATCATCAGTTATTTTTTATAGATAATTTGGTTTCATCTACATACAAGTGTACTCCTTCCTTGCTCTCTTTTCAATTTTTTCAATTTTCAAAATTAGCTTTTTTAAATTTTAAAATGAATAAAATGACTATTTCATGAGTTGTTCTAAGGTTTGTTAAATTGAGTGCCTAGCACAATTGAATTTTCACTTAAAGGCAAAGTGTGTTGTATACACTCAGGGTCAAAATTCTTTTTCTTTTACTCTAGAAATTTTATTATTATAATTAAGAAAGGGAAAATGTAGACACAAATTTGGTCACAGCTACTTTAAAATGATAATTCTTGAACATATTTCTAACCACATGTCTTGAACCTAATTACATGACTCTTATTCACCATTTATCTAATCCATTTATCTATATGTAGGCTTAATGTTTTGTTTACAGTTACTATTATACAAAAATTCTAATGTCAAATGCTGAAGCTATCTAAAATAACCTTTAGATTGTCACTTATAGAAGATAGTTATCCCTAATCCTTCTAAACAAGTCTATGATAGGTAGACAAGAGCACAGTTCACTCCTATCCACTTAGGCCAACCATTTCATACACCACATAATGGCTTATTTCCAAATTATAAATTAATCTTTTGGGCCTTCCTACATGATTTACATGGTCAGCTAAAAGAAATTGTTAAAAGGTTTTCCTATAAATATACATATAAGGTCATTCTTTATTCCTAACTTGGAATTCACTACTTTGAAGCATTTACACTTCTACACATTGAAAAAATATACCCTGTTCTTATAAAAATTAAGATCACTCATGAGGAGAACTCATAAGCCAAGTCAAGAGCCTTCTAAATCAAGTTAAGAGCTACCATTGTCAAGTACAAAATCCATCTTCTAGATACATACAGATAATTAAAGGAGCACAATTACACGTTCACTCTAGGTGGGAGAACTATGTGGGCTTGAATTCCCTCCTTGGATTATTGGATATAGAAGTAGTGATCAATCATCAAAGGGATGATTTAGGTTAACTCAGCCCATTGCATTCCTCTATTTTATTATAAGTTGTTAATCTCTCAAATTTTTCTAAAGATTTCAAATGCAAGAGAAGACAAATAGTTTTTTTCACATAAAAACCTTAATTTTGATAACTCAAATTACTTAGTATCCATAGGTGTAGAAGACACAATAACTATTTCATAGGCACACTCAACTAGGATAAGTCTATGGTTAACAGACTTGAACATGTTATGTTCTATTCCTCCTCCATTGGTCATGTCCATACATATTTTTTTATTCTATTAGTGATTTTCCATTTCCATAATTCTATATCTCTATCATTTTTTGTTATTCACTTGTCACAGTCAATTGGGACAAATCCACAATTAACATACTCGAGTGCATTACACCAATGTCCCCTTACAATGGACCTGTCCAAAAAACAATTATCATGTGCCTATTCTTGAACTTGAACAATCATCTCTTTCACTAATTTTCATTATTAGACATTCAAAATTGTAAACATAAATCTATGTGCAAGCTAATTATATCTCTTCCTAGTATTTTTCAAAAATAGAAACTTTCCATATTTAACATTTTGTCAAAATTAGAATTGTTTAATGTTGTAAATCATTAGCATTTTGATATTCTCTAGTGTTACACCTATAATTACAATAGATTTTATTATTTTATCAAAAATAGGGTAAAATAATATCTTACCAGAACATAAATTACATGTTTTAATATTTCTATATTTGGGATAAAATGTGTTATGGGTGTATAGTAGTCTATATCATGTTGACATTAGTTGGATCAGATTATGGACCTTGAACATTCTTCATGCACACATACTATTAAAATATTGTACTTACAAGCATGCAATTAATGGTACCATAGGTTACATATTAAATCTATAAGTTCATATGTAGTGGTTGATTATTTAGCCTAACATAGGCTTCCCCTTTCATCTTGAAGTTCAAGATCAATTAAATGAGTAGTTTGGTTGAGATTATGTTCCCCCAACAACCTAACACTTCTCCCAAGGGTTGAGGCATTTATTTTTCCAATTTATGGCCGTCACATTAGTTATTTTCTCCACTAAGGCATGATCACCCCCAATTCTCCAAATGTTTTATCAAGAATCCCACTTCTCTAATGTTTTAATAGGAAACATAATTCTCCAATGCTTTAGTAGGAAGCATCATTTCTAATAATATCACAAGGGGTAACGCAGTTTACCCACTTACATGTTTGCTTGGAGCACACTGCATATTCAGAACCTCCTCCCAAAGACAAAGTGTGTTGTACACATTAAAGTATATCTTTTTATCCTTTTACTCTAGCATTGTATTTCTTTTCAATACTAGAAATAAATGGGGTATTTGTAAACACTAAAATCTAGTATTAAACTCTTAACAATGTCAATCTTGACCTACCCTCCTTTTGCATTACTTTTGCATAAACATATAGCTCTTATACACCTTTTTCTCACATCTACATGTTTTTTATGGGTATGACATTCCTAATTTTTTTTATCACTTATCTACATGAATTCCCTAGATTATAGGTTACATTCATTACAAGAGAACCATTGAACACATTTAACTAACAAGAAGAACTACATGCAGTTTGACTTCCCCCTTTAGAGTATTGGATATGCAAGAAGCACTCAACCATTCATTGGGGAGTGGTTGAGGTTAGATAAACCCACATTCTTACCCTTTTGCAAGCCTAAACCTAGTGTCGAAAGTGGGCCTAGGATTTTAGAAAGAAAGAGACAAGGTTTATGGATATTGCACACATAATGAGCCCTAGTATTACACACAGAGA
The DNA here is from genome assembly GCA_037957365.1 of Torreya grandis. Classification (NCBI taxonomy): domain Eukaryota; kingdom Viridiplantae; phylum Streptophyta; class Pinopsida; order Cupressales; family Taxaceae; genus Torreya; species Torreya grandis. Next base: position 1,052,205 of record JARHVA010000807.1, on the reverse strand, counting down.
CAAACTAAAAACAAGTGCAACATGTACTTAAACATAGAGGCATTGTACACATAGATGAATTTGGTAGAAGATAGATGATATTGTTTGGTGCAAGCATCCATAGACTAACGTATTCATCCTGTATGTTCTAGACATCCATTTATTAATATGAGTGACTTAGTGTATTTTCAATCTTTCTATCACTTGTATTTAGTCATAGTCTTGTACATAATAGTAACATGCTAAGTATCTCAATCCATTAAATCATTTATATTTATAGTAAGTACAATTATTTAAATAATATTCTATATTTTACATTTAGATTTTTGTACAATCGATATACATTATATAATTTGGATAGATAAAATAAATTTTTAGATTGTGTTTTTACCAAAAAAAAATACAACACTCATGTATATATTGACAATTGAATCAAAATTAGGACATTATCGGCACATAATCTAACATTTAATTATTATAAGTGAAAGCTGAAGAAAAGGGGATATGTGCACACTCACTTAGTAAAGACCAACAAAAGGGACCAAAAGCATTTTCCCTTGGGCATTTCTAATAGGGATCTAGAGTGGGAGCAGTGCGCATCTAACATAGAGACATGACCTTCACTAAATTATATGTTTTTTATGGGTATGACCTTCCTAATTTTATATCAGTTATCTACATGAATTCCCTAGATTATATGTTGTATTAATTATAAGGGCACCATTAAACACATACAATTAATAATAACTACATGTAGTTTGACTTTTCCCTTTAAAGTATTATATATATAGGTAATACTCAACCTGTAGCCTAAAATTTGAGCTATTAGATTAAACTACACAATTTAATCATTAAAATTTCAAACCACTAAGTAAATTCTAGATCCATTAATACATAATGCAATGGATGAATGCACAAATCAAAATAACATTATGATCATAAAGCTAAGTGCTCCAAATCATGATCAAACAGAATCAAAATAAGAAGATTTGGGATTAATATTACCTTAGACTCAAATTTGACATTAGGATGGCATGATTATGGGCATTGGATGTAGGATGATTGAGATTGGTTTGGCATGGATATGGCATGAGAATTCAAGTTAATTTCCATGGAGGAAGTGATTTTTTTAAATAGATTTTGGAGGGAGAGATCAATGGTAGAGATTTGAAGATGGATGAGGGAGATCAATGGATGAGAATTAAAAATAATTTACTATTCCTTAAAAGACTCTAGATTTATAGGCTTCTAGAGGGAGGGGTAGGAATAGAGAAGGTTCTAGATATGGAGGGTTATAGAATCTTTCTTAGGGATAATTATGATTATATGGGGGATTAGATTGGGATTAGGTGGATGATTAGGGATTAGGAGTGTAGAAGAGCCTAGGAATAGGCTAGTAGGTGGACCATTAGGAATTTAAAATTACCAAATAATAGGTAAGTATAATTAGGATGGGATAAAGAGGATTTAGGACGAATTAATGATGAAGTGGGATATAATAATATTAGTGCATGAATAAATATTAAGGAGGATGTTAGATAAATAGATAGAAAGGGGGGATAAATTAATAGAATTAACTAGAATAAATGAGATGAGTGAAATTAGTGTAGACTAATAAGAATATTAGTGACATTAAATGAAGTGAAAAAATTTAGATGCATACAGTTTGCCCCTCTTTGAAAGGAAATTGTGACTGGATGAAGTGGAGGGAGTAATGGTCTTTCAAAGAAAAAACCATTTCATGGATGTTAGTAGATGATGTTAGAAGATATGATGCCCCCTTGAGGGGACATGTGGGTAAGAATGAGATGGATGGCCACTCGAAAGAAGAAGAAAGGTTGGGATGAGATAGATAGACAAGGGGTTGGGATATTATATGTGAGATACAAGATGAGGAAGACAAATTTGAATGGAGCAATGAGATATAGATTAATGATGCCCCTGGAAAAGACACATGTACAGGGAGTAGAGATGACTAGGTCATGGTTGTCAACACATCCCAAGGGGGAATCAACCATAACATGATGATTATAGGATTAAAAGGCTAAAATATTTAGATGTATCCGAAGCAAGGATGCATGCAATGGAGAGTTATAGGCCAAAATAAGATGATGATTTAATAATGATGGATGTAATTCAAAGCTAAAGTTGAATGATATGATGATGATAGAGAAGAATTGATATGATTAAGTGACCAATGAGTATCGATGATGCCCCTAGTAAAGACACATGAAAGGGAGTAAGAGAGGAGATAGTGTTCAAGCTATCCTTTAGCACTAAAAAGTGGCCAAGTGCTTCCTATATAGTCTGAAAAGACCTCAGGCTGATGTAGTTATGACTCAGGGATAAATGATAATGATTGATTAGAGGATGAATATGATGATGATGAAGAGGATTAGTGGTTAAAGGTTGATGTTAGTGATTAAAGGACATGACTCAAATGATTGGATGAGTTGAGGATATCAGATTAGTGGTCAGGATAATTAGATGAGTGATGAAGGTGTGGATGATCAAGCCATTACAAATGTCATAAGGCTCATCATAGTCTAAGTAATCCATTAAATATATAACTTGGTAGTATGTCCCATGATATAGACATAACCAAGAGGATGTTATGCCAAAGTGCATGGGAAAGTAGTGAACTCTAAATCATCAAGGGCACTTATAAGCATTTAGTGACCTCCTAGCATCCTCATTTATTTCCTAATAAAACACAAGATATATACATGATAAAAGACATACAAACAAGTCAAACAATAGGCAAGTAACACATGCAAGTATCTACATGTAATGTCACAATGTCTTGTCTAAGGATGGGATGAATTATTGGGTGATGGGTTGGACTAGGATGATCAGGATGTGATTTTGGACTTAGGATAGACTTGGATAAACTAACGATGATGATTAGGTTAAGGACTTGGATAAGGATATGGATGTGGATATGGATTATATTTTCCCATGGTTGTGGGATAAGGAAGGTCTTTAAATATGGATTTGGTCTTGAAATTGATTCAACAAGTGGCCAATAGAAAGTTATTTAGGAGAAGTGATGACCAATGATTACTAACAGACAAAGCCTTGATGGGATAAAATACCTTTCATACTAAAAAAGAGTGATTTTATGGGTGCTAGGTATGAAAATTCATTTATAATAATAGTGATGGGATCAAGTACCTTCCATAATAGCAAAGAGTGATGTGATGGGTGTTAGGTATGAAAAAGCATTGCTAGGGAAGTGATGGGTGCTAGATTAAATTTTTTGACAAGGTGATATGTGTCAATAATACCTAGGCCAAGGATGAGATTGAAGATATGAAGGGATGGGTGACCACTAAAATTTGGTTTTTAGACCAAACATAGTGTTTGAGGATTATAACTGGGATGATATGAGATGGATAGAGATGGATGTGGTTAGTGGATTTGGGATAAGACAAGACATCATGGACAGTTTTTGGATTTTTCAAATTTTATGATTTTTAAGGGTTTTTTTTTTTAGTGTTTTTTGGGATATGTATGTACACTATACAAATGGGGTTACCAAAAAATGGAATACCAAGCCTAATAACCAAGATGAGGACCAAGGAAGAGGGGATTAGGGATTGCCAATGACCACATCATGAAGGAACCAAATGTTTAGTGGCTTGAGTATCCATTGAAGGATATGCAAAGATGATTTGATAACATGTCTCAAGATACCTTATACTTCCTTAAAAATGTCAAGATAGGAAGGAAGGACATATTGGGATGCATAATATGATGGTAGATAATGGGTTGGACCAAGGAATAAAATAGACATGGATGAGTGATATATACAAGGTTGACAAGGAATGAGACAAGTATGGATGGATTAATAAAGGATATGAAATGGATGGATTTTTTCTCCCAAGTGTTGAGGTACAATGTAGACAATTGATTATTTTACCATGATGTTGAAAACTAGTTTTCATCATGGTACTTGCCCAAGATGCCAGAGACTAGTTTTCGCCATTGGACAATTTTTTTTTACTTTATTTGGGAATCTTGATTTATTGGAGAAGGGTGAGATGCAAGATTGCCAATTATGCCTGAATTCTCAACCAACACCTATCCTAGAGATATATGATGCTAGAATCATGTTTTGGTGGCCTTTATTAATTCTTGATTTAATGTCATGTAGACATTTGACTAGGTGTCTTTGTAACCCCTATGAGGGATAATGCTTTCCAAGGATTAGAGAGATGGTATGGATGGGAGCCTTTCATGATTGGGATGATGGGATATAGGATGTGAATGAGGGATATGATTATGATGGATGATATGATGGGATGGGGAGTGGAAATGGGGTTCAACAGTTGCATACACCATTGGATATGGTGGAGGGTATTCTTTAGATTGGTGCTATGAGATCACAAGATCCAAAACCTTTTGACTTGTTGATTATTTGATCTAAACATTGAGAGGATGATCAGCCATATGATTTTTTATTTTATTTGCTGATGGGATTTGATATTGACTACCCTCTAATGCCTAATTTTTGGCTTCACCAAGGATAATTAATTTTAGACTTGATATACAATGATTATTTTGACTTTGATGATCCCCTAGTGCTTGATATTGGGCTTCACTAGGGTAATACATTTTTGCATTACATCAAGGATTTTTATTTGCTTGAATTTGATTGATAGGACTAAGGATGATTTGATCTTGATTTATGACATTTAAAATATGGTCTTGGATATTTGGATGTGTGGCACATGATGTTGAATATATAGGGGAATCCAATGATGCATGTTTAGGTTTATTCCCCTTATGGAGTGTGACATAAGGATTATGGAGGTGAGGTGGATGATGAATGTTGTGTGATGGAGTAAGGGTAGAATGGGTAGCATAGTCCCCATAAAGGTCACAAGGATCCATAACCTCAATGTTGGACAAAATGTCCTCAAAAATCTCAAACGGATCATGAAGACATGTATCCAAGGTAAGATCATATCCACTCTAAAAATATTTAATAGATAAAGCATTCAAGAATTCAGTTATGACTTCATCATCCTTGGTGGGATCAAAAGATATATCTTTTGATTGTTTATCATTATGATTATGGGATCCTTAAAAAGAGCATGCATTAGCATCATTTATTATAATATCAATGAGGGATGATGTTTCTAATGAGGACTCGAATTCAGATGTTGGGGTTGAGCATGATCCTAATGTAGAGAAAAATTGTTCTAACTTCGATACTGACTTTGATGTACATGATGCAATACTATGAATAAAGGAGTGATTTTTTATGATTGTCCTCTCAATGTGGGGTTTTTGGTACAATGGATGAGAGGAAGATAATGGAGGGACAATGGATTGAGTAAAGATAGGGCCATGAAGGATTCATAGGATATGGAAGGACTAGGCTTATGGGACTTAAACTTGTGTTGAATGGATGGGTGGTCAAAGATGGGGAAATAATGGAAGAGGTACAAGATGTTTTGACCTTGGCTTGGAAGGGGAAGGGCTTGACCATGATCTAGAATGGAATCGTGGCATTCCTCTTCTTGTTTTCCTAGGGAAAAAGATGCATATGATTCATCTTCAATTACTGTGTCACCATGGTTAATGAGGTCTTGGACATAGTCATGGAAATTTTGACATTGTTTAATGGAATTCCCCCAAGTTTTATGATATTCACAATATTAGTTTGCTTTATGCCAGGAGGGCTTAGGCTTGGTGGGATCAAGATGTCGTATGGGTGGATAGACCATCATGTTGGAAGTGACTAGTTGTTGGAAAGGGGCTTCCAAAGATATAGGAAGGGGAGTATAATGATACATTTCATTTTGTGATCTATATGTGGAAGCATTGGACTTTTGATCAAATGGTTATTGATGTGACTGGGTGGATGGTTTGGTAGTAGATGAGGTGGCCAGGATAGGATTCCCTTTGATAGTAGAGGAAGGGGTGGATGATTGGCTATGATGAATGGATGGAGGGTTTGATTTTGAATGGAGATCATTTAAGGGTAAGGTGAATTAGATGGGATTGAGGTATTTGGGAAATTGGAAACCCATCTCCAAGAGTCTTAAGAAAACTGCTTGTGGGTTGTCATCAAGGTATTTATAGAATGAGGAAATTTGTGAATTGCAAAGGCCATGGATAGGACAAGGACTAGTGGATGGTGGAAAAGAATAGAATGTGGATGAGGATTGATGAGAAGATTACTTTGGGGAGGGTCTTAGTTTTTTGGGCTCAACATCATTTGGAAGTCAGGCACCCATCTTTCATAGCTGCAAGAAGAATTCATCTTTATTCTTTATGATTTATTGATTGATTAGGGTGACCGCATCAAGGAATGTTAGTATTGATTTTGATGGGATAGAGGGTTGTTAATGGGGAAGGATATGAGATGTTGGTTTGGGATTAATGGGATGAAAGTTATAAGGTAGGTGAGCACCCATTTTAGAGCTCACAAAAGGATGTCATCCTTATTGGCTAGGATGTGTTGGTCTACACAAACTGGGTCCAAATCCATGAGGATAATTGATACAAGATGGACGATGGTAGATGACTTCTTGAATCAAAGGAGGTCTGAAGGATCAAGTTAGTATGAGGATGAAATAGATAAATGGATTAAAATATGATTGAGGTGATGTATGACTATGATTAGATGTTAGATTGATAGTACAATAGGTGATAATGACCTATCAATAATGCCTAGTAGTCAAGATAGCAAAAGGATTGAGGATTGTGATGGGTGCCTAGATTTAAATTGGCATGATGACAATATGGTGGGTGATAGTTATGAATATTTAAGGATGATAGAGACTAGATTGATGATGATGGGTTAGCTAGATTGAGACTAACAAAGTCATAAGATGCTAACAATATATTGACTAGGTATGATACCTGATCGAGTGATGAATGATAGTTTTAATAGGATGATAAGATTATCTGGATGGGTAACAAGAGGACTAGCTTGAAGCCTTAGACTGATTTGCTCAAGATGGGATGGGGTAGGATTATTATGATGAATGTGATTAAGATAATGGGATAAGGACAAGTATGATGATAGGTGATGATGAAATGATTTAGGATAATGTTAGATGGGGATGGTTTAGACCCATATGTGATCTAGAAATCCATCTAGGACAAATATATACTAGATGGGTGATGAAGACAAGGTTAAGGCAAATGATTGGGTATGGACTTGGGACAAGATGTGGATGATGAGATATGATTAAGATAGGTGATGGGATATGATGAATATGCAAGAGGATAAATTATTTACAAGGGGGATGATGATAAGGATGTTCAAGATGAAAGGATATACAAGATGATGTTTAGGATATACAAATGATGGATAGGCCTAATAATAGGATATGACTAGAAGGATTTACAAGAGAATAAAGATATGTATAAGAGGGTAAGATAAGGATATACAAGATGATGATTAGGATATGTGAGTGATGGGGTGATGACCAACGATGGGTGGATATGGTTAGATAAGATTGAGATTAAGACAAGGTGGTTATGAGAGATATTATGAGATGTGTAAAAGGATGTAATATGTATAATAAGATGATTACAAGAATGTATAAAAGACAATATGTACAAGGGGATGATGATAAAGATGAACAAGATGGGTTGTGTAAAAGACCTAGATAGGTGTGTATATGTTTGGGTAAAGGTTGAATCGGCTCATGAACAACATGAGTTTAGCACAACAGACACCCAAGAAATAAAACCACATAACCTATTATTAGTAAACTCAAGGGTATGTAACCCAATGCTCATAACATCAAATAGATTTTCAAGTGAGGTTGTAGGTCAGTGACCTATTATGAAATAAATCTAACTCTCTCAACCTCATTAGCACATGATGGCTACTTAGGAGTTGATACTGAATCCAATATCAAGGCATCTATTATAGCCGAAAGATCCTATGTTAGGTTTGCATAAGGCTCTCTAGGTATGTCTCTTATATACGTGAAGGTATAGTAGAGCCCAAGTATATATAGGATGTTGTCTGACTGCCCTATGTATTAGAGTTTCACTTTTCCTCACTCCATAAAACCCTTTATGAGAAATTTTGCTTAGGTTCCTAACAACAACTCCCCTAATTTTTAGAGTCCATCAGAAAATGGGGTTTGGTTAGTGCATGGTGATGAAATCCATGTCACCAACCCCTAAAAAATAAAAATAATGGAGGGTTTATAGGTGGTTTTTGATCTCCCAAGAATCATTGCAAGGACATAAGGGGGTGAGCATACACCAACCATAGCACTTGAGATACAAATAAGCTGACAAAAGATTGATTAACCGATTACAATTAAGATGTGTGATTATATTTATAAGATGAAAGATAAGAATATACAATATGAATAGGTATATACAAGACAAGAAAAAATTATCAAAATGATTTAAAATTGATTTTGAAGTGCCACAAGGAGTTTTTGATAGGTAGTCTGCAAGCACATGATTAGTAGTTTTAGTGGCACTTGTAAAGAGGTAACTTGCAAGACAAGGATTAGTAGTTTTGATTTATGATCTTGAGGGAAACCCTGCAAGACAAATGATGTTAGACCAAAATATTATAGACATCCAATTCTTAAGACCATTTATGTTAAAATTGTCAATCTTACTCGAATTTCACTCAAATGCACTTTTTAGGTCAAAATCCATAAAATGCCCTAAATCATTCGAACATGTCATTTACAAGTGTTAGTTTAGGTTAAATTATCCCTAAATAGGGAAATGCAATTTATGGGCCAGTTAACTTTGATCAGATCATTTCGAGTCAAAATGATAATTTTGCCATTTAGTGCTTGGAATCACTCTTTCCTTCTAATTCATTTGTACAACTCCAATCATCTAACATCGCCTTCTAGTTCCTCTCTAGTTAAATCACAACCCAGTAATATGACTTTCTGACCATTTTGATTAATTGAGGGCCAATTTTCAAATAATTTCACAAATGTTGATTAACCTTGTTTAAGGATAATTAATCCAAATCAAGAGCTTAAGTAGATTTTTCATGAGATTTGTTGAATATTTATTTTTGAAAATTGATTCCTATTAACTGCATCATCAAGTGACATCATTTCTTAGGAAGACATCCCTAGGTCATAAATGCCACAAATATCAAGATTATGGGTCACCCATGCCTAGTTAATGCCTCCCATGCCTTTTTAATGCCCCTTCTTCCAAGGTCATGATGAAGATAATTATGGATTTAATTCCAAATATTAGGATTATCCATGGCCACACATCTCAATCTTGAGATAGATGGTCATGGTTGATCCTGACCAATCTCAAAAATCTATAAATAGAGAGGCCATGGACATGAATTTTAAGCTTAAATATTGCAAAGTTATAATGTTAAATTTTTTCCACAATCCTTTGCATTTGATCATTGATTTTGTTTGCAAGCTTCATTTATAGGCTAGTTTAGTGATTTGGAATCATGAACCTAGGTTTTATGGAGTGTTCTTGAGACATTGGAGGAGTTTTCTACCTTTGTTGACAAAGACACGAATGTTTGATCAAGGGAAAACATGGTTTTGAGTGACATGGGTATGGTGAATCCATTTGGGAAGGTAATATGATGTTTTATTTTTTTTATTTGTTTCTTGTTATCCTTTTTAATTTCCATAGGAATAGATAGGCTTAGTTAGTTAGTTCTTTATGCATTTTTCATGATTTATGGACTACTATTTGACTAATTTGCTTTGTAATCCTCTCTACATCTTGGCATGCCCGATGGGACAAGACACATTCCACACATGAAGAACATCATTTTACAACTTTAAAATATTCATTTAGACCATTAAAACTCTTGAAAATTGATTTTCTAACTTTATTTTGCCATTTTTGTTTGCCACGGGTTTACATAGTAACCGACGTTGGCTAGTAAGACCGACATCGATTAGATAGCTTAACTGATGTTGGTTAGTAAAATCCTCATTGGTTGGATACCTATCATCGATCACATTGGTATAACTGATGTCAGTTAGATAATCATCATCAATTAGAAAATGTAATCGTCATCAAGTATATAATCAGCATTGATCACTGTGTTTTTCTTAAAACACAGACTTGAGAGCTCTTTTTTTAAAGTTCATTATTTCAAACCCAAAAGAGTTTCAAAGCTAAAGGACATGCTAACATTTTTTTTGTAGGACCAAGCTTGACATTTGATAAAAACATGTTTAGATCACCTTTTACATGCTTAAAAATCAATTAGGAACCTTGTTTTAGTGTTTAACAAAAAAATTAGATGTTTATGGTGAATGTTTTCAAAGTTTGCAACTAAGACTAAGGGGTAAAATGAACCCCAGCTTATTTTCCATTTGGGTTTAAAAATGAACTAACCTTTCCAAGTTTTTTGTATTTACTTAGTTATTTAAGTTAGATTTTTTTGGCAAAAAGAGGGATGCCACCTGTATGCTCTTTCGGTTGTCCCCTTTAGGGAACTCTTGTAATCAAAAGTGTTATTCATATTTCAAGTAGCCTATTCCAAGGCTTAGAAAAAAATTCATCTAAAGCACTTCCCAAAAACTCATCAAAGTTTGGGTGACCTTGAAAATGACCCTAAAGTCTTTCTTTTTATGTCTTTCATTTCATTGCATCTTGGCTTGTGAGGGGGACATCATTACCTCTCATGAGCTCTTTAGGGAAGCTTTCACCCAAGGTTTCATCTCCTGGCATTGACTTCACTTACTCCTAAGTTGCACATGGGACATATCTACATTTAGACATCATACTATACTGAGCAAATAGTAGGATGTAGAGGTTGTAAAAAGGAATATACTTTTTTACAATTAGCTAATGCCATAATCACCCAATTTTCATGCTTATCTTTTTCATTATTTGATGTGAAAGTCATTGTGTAATTAATTCCCCTAGAATGATTGAAAACTTGCTAGTTTAGTAGACCCCACTTTTCCATACCTTGTTAGTTTAGACTTAAGATCTTTGTTTTTTGTCATTAGCTTACTTGGTTTTGATTTGTGTCTAAAATTGCTCGTTAACTCATTGAACTTAACTAAAACACATTGTCCTCAATTTTTTTGAGCAAGGGAGGCATTACGCTATCCAATTGGAAAATTCATCTTTTCCTTATTCAAATTTTTATCAAAAACTTTGTGTCATGTCATCCACTTTAGTGTAATCGTGATGCCCAATTGGGTCTATATCTTTCACCCAATTTGTTCAAATCCTTCATTTATAATCCACATTCAAAATTGAACCTTTATGAGTTCTAAGGGTTGGTGTGCCAAAGTGGGTTCTCCATTTGTGCACCAAGCTTGTTCTAACTTGGGTTCAATTTTCCATTTGGATTGAAGGTCATTTATTAAGACTCAAAATCATATTATCATCTTGGTGGACTTAAGTAATCTTGTGTATTACTCATACTTTGAGTCCTATAACATATTTTATCCTACTAGAATCATGTGGTGACGTTGTGCTACCTATTTGATCCTAGCTTTATACTTAGTGATTCATGTATGTTTTTACATCTTGAGTTGCTTAGTCCATTTTGTCTTTTTCATAATCCAAAGAGCTTTCCTCTAAAATTTTAGGGTCAACTTGTCAAATTGAAACTAGCCTTTACAGTATGGGTATATCACAAAGATCTAGGTCTTGGTGTACTAGTTTTCACCTTGGGTCTTTGAGTTACCTTATCCTCTTCCGATCTATACAATTTAAACCTTACCAAAGGTTGAGTAAACTCATGAACCAAATCTTCTAAATTGTGTGTGGTTTCAAACCACCCTCCCTTATAGTCCCATTGGTACCTTGGTTATTTGTTTAAAAAAGAGCCAAAGCATACTTTGTTTGGTTTCCAAGCATCAGTCCAATGTTAATCAAACACACAGAATAACTCTTTTATACATGACTCAAAGGTTCACTTATAGTGGGGCCTCTTATGGCCTTACTTATGAAGATGAGAAATTTTATGATGGTCAAGATAACCCTATTTTTTTTATCATATCCTCGCAATAGAAAGATCCAAAGATTATTAGAATGAATATCAACCCCAAGAAGATCAAGATGAAGCCCTTCTTAGATTGATAGATTCAAGTGCTAGACTACCTTCTGACTTTCTTATAGAACAATTGCATACCTTAGTTAGAGAAGGATAACAACGATGGCAAGAGCAAGTTTTTTCATGAATAGATATACCTTATTCCTCTAACAAAGGAAAAAAAATACAAACAAAGTCAAAACCCACAAATCTGGATCTTCTAGCTAAGATCAAGATAATAAGTCAATAATATGTAGATTAACTTGTCACAGACTTAACTAACTCCCTAATTTCCACTTTAATTCACAATGATGCTTTGAAAAAATAAAGAAATGTGGTCGAAAGTATGCAACAAATATTAGATGAGGACATTACCATAGTGGATCAAGGTAATATAAATGAATAGTTAAAGTCATAAGAGACCTTGTAAAGTGTTCCATTTGATATGGAACATACATTCTTCAATCATCAAGAACCTCTTGTTACTTTACAAACTTAAAAACCCAAACATTCAGTTTGGATTGAGGAAATCCCTTAAGACAAATTGGCTACTTCTTTTCAACCAACCCAAAAATTGGTAAATAAACATAGAAATTTCCAAAATCAACAAAGTATAAAATAGCCAAATTCAAGGAATGTTTTATAATCCAAAAATCAATGGCCTATATTCTCAACTCAAGGAGCAAATCAAAACTAAGTCATGGATCAAAAGGTGTACACTCCCTATAGATCCACATAAAACCAGGGGCACATTCCACCCTAACAGCAAATAAACCAGGGGCACATTCCACCCCAACAGCAATGAAACCAGGGGCACATTCCACCCCAACAACATCTTATTCAATCCATAAATGCATCAAACATGAAAGAATGGAATTTAAATGAAGGAAATTATTCAAAGATTGGAGATGAATAATAGAGTCAAAAAGTATAAATTTGATGAGATATGCCCATATCCATTTGATTTATCTATTCTCCAAAGCCCCTTTTCACCTCATTTTGAGGCACCCAAATTTGACAAATACAAAAGAAAAGGAGATCCACATGAACACATACAGCCATTCTTCATCTTATGTCAAGAGGTTTCTTATAGTAGTGAATACTTACTGTGACTATTTCCACAAAGTTTAGCAAGACAAGCTATTGATTGGCTACTTAAACTACCTAAGGGATCAGTTGCAGATTGGAACAACTTATCAAAAAAGTTCATTAACAATTTCTCATATAACATAGAACGTGAATTAACCGTTGTTGATTTATTCAAAGCCAAGTAGCGTGATGGTGAAAGTTTTGTCACATATCTGCAAAGGTGGAGAGCATTGGTAGGCCACTTTCAACATAATTTACCAGACAAATAGTTGGCTAATATCTTTACACAAAATTTGCATCCTAAAGTTATGCATAATTTATGATTAGCTTGTGCTAACTCATTTGAATAAATTATTGACAAAGGAGTGTAGATTGAGAAGGTGCTTACTACTAAGGGCTTTGTTAATATTTTTATACAAGTTCAAGTGTCTAATCAGACTAAATCACTAGTTTAAATAGTTATCAAGATAATCCTAAAGGCTTTAGCAAAAATAAGAACATGGTTGGAAATAGGGTGACTGAAACAAGACATGTCCAAATGGTACAAGATATGCCTCCTCCAAATGTACAATTAACTCCCCCAAATCCACTATCTACTTTGCAGAGGCAACCTCCATGAAGGACATTTCATAACAATTTTAGAGTCTTTAGCAAGTTAGGAGAATCAATTGAATTAGTGTTACAAAAGCTTGTTGTAGCTAATTTAATTATATGGCCAGTATCAAGGCCATTTCCTTAAGATCAACCAAAACTAGATTGGTAAAAATAAAATGAATGGTCTAACTTTCATCATGTTGTTGGTCACGGTGCATATCATTGTGTTCAATTATGACATATTATTGAGGACTTTATTGAAAGTCGTGAACTAGAAATTAGGTTGGCCCCTAATCAGTATACAAATTAGGATATGGGAATCTACAAAGACCCCTTTCCTCAACATGATCTACCACCACCAAGAAACAATCAAAATGGTCACAATTAAGGACAGAGGTAGAATCAAAACCAACAACAAGGTCAGAATTGTAATGGGCATAATCAAGATCATAATGCCCATACTAATAAGGTGGGTTATAACAATGTACCTTATAACTATAATAATACTGTGTGATGAATTTTTTCAACCCATATCACCATTGTTACTATAAAACCAAGTGGCCAATCTCATGTTCCTCACAACACGAGACCCATCATTATAGGGTCAACACCTCTCCCCTTATTAATGCCATGTCGGGTTGGCATCGTCATGTTGTTACTCTATTTACATAGGTTACTAATCCTAAACAATATCACCTTTCTTCTAATTATAAAATCTCTTTGTTGACCCAAAATTGTATCACTATAGTTAGTCACTCGTGAGTCACCATCCAAGGCCCTTTGCCTTCCTCTTCTAATTATAATAACTCCTTTCCACCTCTAGGTTGTGCAATCATAGCTAGATACTCGTGAGTTACCATCTAGGGCCCTTCACCCACTTCTTCCATAAAACCCAATGAGAACATTGTGCCAACAGTTCCAAATCCAAATACTATCTCAACAAAGACTAAAATAGTTCAATCCACAATTCAAAGGCCTTAGAGTCTAACTAATCAATTAGATAAAACCCCTGCACAAATTTCCATATTAGAACTCTTGCAGACATTTGATGTCCATAGAACCATCTTTAACAAACTTTTGTAAGAGTCTATTATGCCTAATGATATAAACTTTGAACAATTCCAGAACCTAGTGACACACTTGTCTTCATTTCGGTAAATCACATTTGATCAAAAAGACATGTCCACCTTCGGCCTAAACCATAATAACCCATTATACATTGAGATAATCATTATGGATCATAAGTTCAAGTGGGTTCTTATAGATAATGGTTCAGACTAAACATCATATCTCTTAAATTGGTATGATGATTGGGCTACATGGATAAAGACATTCAACTAGAAACTATTACAATCAAGGCTTATGACAACACTGAGAGGGAGTCATCTGGTATAATTTGGTTGTCAGTCATGGTTGGGTCTATTTATAATCACACATTATTCCATATTATGGATATTGAGCTTCCTTATAATATACTTCTTGGTCATCCTTGGATCCATGAAGTACAGGCAATTCCATCTACTCTTCACCAATGCCTTAAGTTTCCCCATGATGGGATCGAGGTTACTATTCTCGTTGATCAGTAGCCATATCAATACTATAAACATCTTAAAGTAGAGTTTCATAATTATAACTATTTCCTAGGTTTTTAATTCATTACAAAGAAGAATAAATCCATCATTTGTCATCCATCTCCATCTAATTATATAGATCCTGGTGATCTAGCCTCCACTTTGATCAATCCATTTCCTATAGCTCTGGCCAAGTAGGTTATTATTAAAGACATAGGTATTTACACATACCATATGAAGGACATCCTCCATATTTCAAAATTACCAAAATCCCCTAAAACATTTGGTAGGCCTACAAATTCCCATACTCCTAACAAACCTGATCAAATTTGGTGACCAAAGAAGAAACAATCAAAACCTCATGTGGTTTTTGTACCTGTAATTCCACAAAAGAAAGATCAAGAGGCTTTTACTGAGGGAAATTGGTTATGTTTTGAAGGCTTTGATGATTGTTTTCAAAATCCAAAGTATCCTATCCCTAACAGGATAATGGATCATCTTGACTATACAAGGAAAGGCCTTGGCCCATGGGCGTAAGGAATTTTAGAACCCTTATCAGCTAGAGTTATCAATTGGAATCATAGTCTTAGATTTAAACCATAGAGGATGAGCTCATGACATTTGATAATGACTCTTCTAAAGTGACTAGTAATGAGATTCCTAGCAGTGACATAATGTCCCATTATAGCCTTTTCAATGAGCTTGCTGACTCAGATTTGTTTCATTCAAAAGCCATATTGACCATGATGCCTATTGGAGATTCCCATCCTAAAGAAAAAACTCATCCTAGTGGTTCTTCCCTTCTTGAATCAGGACATTATATCTTTACCATTGGTGTTTCCCATCTTGAAGCGAACCGTCACTATAACCTATGCCTTTGCCATCCTAAACTCATAGATTGGGATCAAAAAAAATTGGTCATATGCCTCGATGAGTTCTAAAATGAAGAATCAATTGTAGAATACATGGACCTACAAGATGCATTCCCCATTGGTGATCATAAGTAGGGTTTTGATTTTTCATTGGATCCTTCTACCTAATTTGGAGAGTAGGCAAACTTTATTGGTCATAATAAATAAAAAACATCGAGATCTTCAAGTGAAAACCTCTTTGAGGCACTTATCGATCAAATAAATAGTAAAGAAAAAGACAAGCCTTTGAGTGAAAACCTAGTTTAGGCGCTCCTAGGTGGGAAAGTTTGCTCATCCCCTCAGAATGTAGAAATTCCATCTAGCCCAAGTTTTATAGCTAGTACAAGCATCTCTTCAAAACAAAATCAAATATTTGAGTGTCTTGCTCTTGAGTTTCTAGAGGTTTTTACCAATTGGCCTTTACCTAAGAAGGTAGATTCTAATTCTTCATATTATCCAGATCTTTGGGAGGAACAACGAGAAGATATAATAGAGTAAAATGATCATGACCATACATTGCCTACAATTCTAGAAGATGGATCTACACTCCTTATGGAGAGCACAACACAAGTGAATTTGGGAACCCATGAGGATCCCAACATTGTTTATCTTGGAGCTTTTCTTACTGAAGTAGAACATGAACATATTATATCCATTCTTAAGGATTATAGAGACATCTTTACATGGGCATACTCTGACATGCCAGGTTTGGACCCAGATTTAGTTGTTCATCATCTTGTTGTTCACCTTGGTGCTAAACCAATCAAATAAAAATTAAGAAAGATGCATCCATGTATCACCCTTTTAGTTAAGGTCAAGTTGGAAAAGTTGTTAAGAGACAATTTTATCAGGCCACTAGATTACTTTGAATGGGTTTTTAACATAGTACTAGTGATTAAAAAGACCCCAGGCATATGTATTTGTACTAATTTTTGTGATATCAAGAAATCATGCCCCAAAGATGATTTTCCTCTACCCAACATCAACATGATCATTGACTCAACTGTTGGGTATGAGATGTTATCCTTAATGGATAGATTTTCTGGTTACAATCAAATCAAGATAGCCCCTGAAGATCAACATAAGACCACATTCACCACTCTATGGGGGACATTATATTACCAAGTCATGCCATTTGGTTTGAAGAATTCTAGAGCCACATATTAACGTGCAATGACTATCATTTTCCATAACATGATGCATGACATTATTGAGGACTATGTTGATGATATACTAGCAAAATCAAGAACAAGAGTTGGACATCCTGACATTCTATGAAGAATATTTGAGAGGCTTTGTGCATATAAAGTTTGCTTGAATCCTAAGAAATGTGTCTTTGGAGTCACATCAAGAAAATTTCTAGGGTTCATTATATCACAATGAGGGATCAAAGTCGACCCTGCAAAGGTCAATGTTATTATGAAAATGCCTCCACCAAACAATCTTAAACAGTTGTGAGGTCTATAAGGAAATATCCAGTCTATACGTAGGTTCATTTCTCAATTGGCAGATAAGTGCCACCCATTTACCCATCTCTTAAAGAAAGGGGTAAAATTTTAGTGGGATGAAGATTGTCAAATAGCATTTATAAAGCTTAAAACATACTTGGCCAATCCACCAGTCTTACAACCTCCAACACAAGGAAATCCACTACTTCTTTATATATCAGCAATGGAACATGCATTAGGGGCACTTTTGGCCCATCATGATGATCATGGTAAGGAAAACATTGTTTATTAGTTAAGCTACACATTGGTAGCCTATGAACATAATTATATGCCTATTGAGAAGGCATGTTTAGCTATGGTGTTCACCACTCAAAAATTGTGACATTATATGTTAAATAAAAAAACTATTATTATCACCAAGGTAGTCCTCTCAATTTCCTCTTATCTAAAGTAGCTCTTTAAGGACGCATGGCTAAATGTATTATGCTCCTCAGTGAGTATGATATTGAGTACCAGAATCAAAAGGCAATCAAAGGACAAGTTCTTGCTGACCAACTTATAGAAGCTCTTATTACGACCACTCAACCTCTCAATTTTGACCGTCTAGATGATTATATCATGACGATAGAACAAGCATCACAAGAACCTAAATAGTGGATGCTCTATTTTGATGGATCTTTCACATCTCGAGGGTCTAGAGTTGGCATATTATTGATCATGCCAAAAGGGAATTTGATCTCCAAAGCATTCCATATACAATTTCATTGTACAAACAATATGGTTGAATATGAGGCATTGGTTACAGGGCTCCATCTTGCTATACATTGGGATATTCAAAGCTTAAAGGTCTATAGAGATTCGTAGCTAATCATAAACTAGACAATTGACTAGTATCAAATAAGGGATGATAAACTTGTTCCTTATACGCAAATTATTGATAATCTCAAAACACATTTTAAACTCTATAGTTTGAGCAAGTTTTATGAGTCAACAACAGATCTGTCGATGCCATGGCAACAATTGGTTCCATGATTTAAATACATGACAGTGCTAAAGAGTATCGGTTCCTAATTAAAAATATTCTTCAGTCAACACAAATTATATTAGATTCAAAGAGGATATGCACTATTGTTGATCCTAATCCCTCACCTAAGCTACCATGATACCAAGATTTTTATAACTATTTCCATAGTCATGTGTTTCTTGCCAACCTTTCCAACAACCAACAAAAACTATTCTTTCATCGTTTAACACATTATATCCTCCTTGGAAACATGTTTTATCATAAAGGCTATGATAGCATTCTTCTTCATTGTTTATCTTTGGGAGAATCCAAGCTGGCAGTAAAGGAGGTTCATGAAGGCATGTGTGGGGCCCATACCAATGGTGTAGTCCTAATAAAGAAACTCCTTAGAACAAGATATTATTGGGTCAAAATGGAGACAGATGCTTGTAATTATGTAAATAAGTGTGTTCCTTGTTAGCAACATGGCAACTTGATACATGCACCTTCCTTACCATTGCATCCAATTGCAACACCATGGCCATTCTCAACATGGGGTCTCAATCTCATTAGGAAAATTAACCCAACATATTTAGATGCCCATAAGTGCATTTTGACTACAAATAAATACTTTACCAAATAGTTGAGGTCATTCCTCTCACTTATGTTACCAGGAAATAAATAGCCAAACTCATTCATTACCATATCATCTATCGATATGGCATCCTAACCTGTATTATATCTGATAATGGTGGATACTTTGTGAATCAAGATGTGAAATCTATTTGTGCATAATTCAAGATCAAGCACAAGAAATCCACTTCATATAACCCACAAGGCAATGAACAAGTTGAGGCATCAAATAAAACCATTCTATCCATCTTAAAGAATATTGTCAATGATGCTAGCCATAATTAGCACTTTCAACTCTTTCCTACCCTTTGGGCTTATAGAACCAATCATCACACCCTAACTGGAGCTACTCCATACTCCCTTATTTTTGGCACTGAAGCTATCATCCCAATCGAGATTGAGATCCTATCATTAAGAATATCACTGGAGCACATTGAAGATAATGAAGACTATAGAGCCTCACAACTGCACAAACTAGAGCTTCTTGATGGTAAGTGTTTGGCTACCCTTGAAAACTTGCAGGCCTATTAGAACAGATTGTGGAGAAGCTAAAACAAATGCATTCTCCCTCAAGAATTTGAGATTGGTGACTTAGTTTTGAAAGAGAACCAGAAGAATACGAATGTTGAACCCAAAAAGAAAGGCAAGTTTCAACCTAATTGGTTAGGAGCATATATTATCACAGCAAACTATGGATCAGGAGCATATCAATTGGCTAAACCTAATGGTGAAGAAATTTTAGATCTCATGAACATCATACACCTTAAGAGATTTTATGCATGAACAAATTTAAACCATTGTCTACAAGACCCTTAACTTGAGGGTAACTTGTGCTGACGTAATTTTATCCCACCCTTTTATCTTACCTTGAAAATGTTTTATACTACCCTGGTCCCTTTTCATGATTCCAAATAGTAAAGGCTTTAAATCCTTGGCACTCTGAACATATTCTTCATCCCATTCTAGAATGCTCTCTTTGAGAAGCATCTTCGTTTTTATGTCTAAGGCATGTTATAAGCTTGAACATTTTTTATCCCTTAGCCAATTATGATCTTGATTATGTCTCATGATCATTATGAACATCCTTAATAGTAGTTATACAAAGTAGTTCAGTTATGATAGTATTGTGCAGTTTTAGACAAGTAAACAAAAATATCTTCTCAATTCTAGACCACGGCTACCCTCTTACAAATAGGTGAATGCAGATACTTCTTTTTTACTCCAAGTTGCACATTATTCTATATCACATTTATTACTCTTTATTGTTTCATAAAATATTCCTTGCTCTCATCGATTTGTGAGCATGGGTCATTGTAGCTAGCTTAGCTATCTTATTGGAATCTCTACTCTTAAGACATGCATCTCCTCGACTAGATGGTCCCACGTTGTGCATATTTTATCCCAAAAACACCAAAAACACTAGAAATACTTTTAAAATACCAAAAACATCAGAGCATGATCCATAAAAGAATAAAAACATTGTCTCACACTTCTATACATTTGTACATTCCCATTCCACCATGTTATGCTCTTACCATTTTGCAAGCATAGAAACACTAGTTTATTTCATCTTGTTCCATGCACTTGCCATTTTGCAAGATCATTCTTTCTTGTCTTATTAGCTTTTTGTTTGCTAGACCATTCTTATTTGTTTGTCGTATCTTCCATTTCTTCTATAACATTAATCATGCTAGTTTGATCATCATTTTTATTCCATCCCATTTCTTGGGAGAACTACATTTAGCTTGAAGTTTATGTTAGAACATGCATCTATGAAACTATGTAGGCAACGTCCACTTGTCTTTTACATCTGGAGTCAGCTCGACCAACCCCTTATTTTTCATATCTTCCCCCATTTCTTCTGTCATTGTTCCTCTTTAATTAGGGAATAATTTTTCATGTCATTATTCTTTGTTATGATATGGTAAAAAGTAACACCTCTACCGCACATGCATGAACATTTGTCCTTAAACCACACTAACTTGGTTTTTGTTTGTGTGTGTTTATTTGAGTTCTCTTGGTGTTTTGTTGTGTTTTCTTGGTGTTTTGTTGTGATTTTACACCTCTCCTTTTATTTCTTCTCTTTTTCTCTTTTTATTATTTCTTATCTCATCTTGGTCTTATGTTTCCTTGATTGTTTTTTGCTTATCTCTTTTGTGTTTCAGAATATCTTGATGATTCACATGGATCTCGATTATTTATGTCTTTATCCTATGTTATTACATTGTTCTTGGACCATTTTGTTTATTTGATTGTTGTTAGTGTCTAGTTTTTCTATTTAATTTTGATTTTCTCTTTTGTGTTCGAGAATGCCTTGATGGTCCACATGGATCTTGATTATTCATGTCTTGGTCTCATGTCATTAAGACGTTCTTGACTTTTATATTTAAACATTTTTTTCCTACTTAAGTCTTGATTGATCATATCTTTATTTCAACTTAGGTTCATTTATGTTTATCATTTTTTTTGTCTTTGCTTTTTTGTTTAGATTTAAATCACTGTAACTTTGGTTTTGGTCATTGTTTCACCATTATCCTTAGTTATAGATATTCACATTTGAACTGGCTCAGTGAAATTGGAATATTATGTCATTCTAAGTTATTCATACTTATGATGCCTAATTTATTTTGCTATAACAAGCACTTTATGCTCAGGTCTCAACGTCTTAACGTCAACATCAGCTCTGATGAATGATTCTCAAGAACACTTTGCAAAACTTAGGCTCATGATATGGAATTAGGCTTCTAGGTAACATGCATTTCATGATTCTTTGTCTATTCTTAGATGTGCATCTCTTTGCATACATTATAAGTCTAATCAATTTTTGGTCATTTTTTATCATTCTTCATTCCATTCTCTCCCAAAATTGGGTGAACTACATTGTTCTGAAGTTCATGTTGGAACAAAGTCCATGGAACTATGTAGGCAGTGCTCAATTTCTATTGAGGTCAGCTCGACTATCTCCATTCTTCTTTTCATATCTCTCATCACTTTGTGCATTCTCATATGCTTGGTTTTATATGGCTTTCTAAGCCATTACACCATCGCATCTACATTTGTGCCCACTCATTTTAACCTATCTTTTTGGTTATATCCTTGAGCTATTTTGCTTGCCACTTGCCCATACTAGGGCACAACATCTGAACAACATTCGAATAAAATCATCTCTATAGGGGTAAATCATGATTTATTCTTTATCAATGATCAAGATTCGTCCTACTAGGGCAAAACTATTTTATCACGATCAAATCTGCTCTACTGGAGTTCTTATTATATTCTCTTTGGAGACCCCATTCTAGTGGTGCTTCCCTTTCTGAAGCAAAACGTTCTCTCTTTTCCTATGATTCTAATCTCTCCACACTAATGCCCATGATGGAAATATTTTAGTCTGCAACTTATCTCAGGATTGATCAATATCATAAGCACACAGCTTGTACTCTCAAATTGGGTACGTGTATAGTGTGTCCCTTACATTTCTAGATTATATCTTTCCCATTCCCCCCATATTTGGGTCTTATTATACCTCTCATTATATTTTGTTCATTGATGGTAATCAAGTGTGCAAGCATTAGCTCATCTGGATGTGATCTATTCCATGGGTTAATCTCTCACTTTCTATCTCTTTTCGAGAGTTCATCCTTTTCTTCCATCCTCGTATGTCTTCTCGAGGGGGCATCATGGGTTTGTTCTAATTTATTCTTGACAAATATTTTCTTTGAAAAGACGTTGCTTCACCCAAATGTCTCGCTATGCCTTCTCAAATAGGGGCAAAATGTAGACATCCAATTCTTAACATTATTTATGTTGAAATTGTCAATCTTACTCGAATTGCACTCAAATGTACATTTTAGGTCAAAATCCATAAAATGCCCTAAATGATTCAAAATTTTCACTTAAAAGTGTCAGTTTAGGTCAAAGTATCCCTAAATAGGGAAATACAATTTATGGGCCAACTAACTTTGATCAGATCATTTCGAGTCAAAATGACATTTTCACCATTTCATGCTTTGGATCACTCTTTTCTTCTAATTCATGGGTACACGTCACATCCATTTATTATTTAATGTTGGTAACATCCTAAATGGAAATACAGCTCCAATGCATCTAACATCACCTTTAAATTCCACTCCAATCAAATTATGACCCAATAATATGACTTTCTGACCATTTTGATTAATTGAGGGCCAATTTTCAAATAATTACACAAATGTTGATTAACCTTGTTTAAGTCTAATTAATCAAAATCAAGAGCTTAAGTGGATTTTTTATGAGATTTGTTAAATATTTATTTCTGAAAATTGATTCCTATTAGCTGCATCATCAGGTGACATCATTTCTTGGGAAGACATCCCTAGGCCATAAATGTTATAAATATCAGGATTATGGGTAACCTATGCCTAGCTAATGCCTCTTCAATGCCCCTTCTTCCAAGGTCATGATGAAGATAATTATGGATTTAATTCCAAATATTAGGAATATCCATGGCCACACATCTCAATCTTGAGATGGATGGTCATGGTTGATCTTGACCAATCTTAAAAATTTATAAATAGAGAAGCCATGGACATAAATTTTAAGATTGAATATTGCAAAGTTATAATGTTAAATCATTCCACAATCCTTTTAATTTGATCATTGATTTTTGTTGCAAGCTTCATTGATATGCTAGTTTAGTGATTTGGAATCATGAGCCTAGGTTTTATGGAGTGTTCTTGAGACATTAGAGGAGTTTGCCACCTTCGTTGACAAAGACAAGGATGCTTGATCAAGGGAAAACATGCTTTTGAGCCACATGGGTATGGTGAATCCATAATATGATGTTTACTTTCTTTCATTTGTTTCTTGTTATCCTTTGTAATTCCCATAGGAATAGATAGGCTTAGTTAGTTAGTTCTTTATGCATTTTTCATGATTTATGAACTAATATTTGACTAACTTGCTTTGTAATCCTCTCTACAAATATGACATACAAGATAAGATGTTAGATAAAACCAAATAGCTTCTAGGTTCACCCCTGCAAGAAATAAGATGTTAGTCCAATAGGCCTTAAGAAAAACACCCTAAAAAAATACAATTTGGCTCTATAATTCCTTTGAGGTGAGTGGGCCATGACACGCGGGTCTGGGGGTGGTATCCCCCAATGAGGTCAAGGGGCAGTGCCTCTTATGGGTTTTAGGGGCATCATCCTAGGTATAGGGTAGGGTCAAGGGGAGAAACCCTGATGTCAAAGGTAATTGAGGCCTTGCAAGTGGCTTGAAATGACTCAAAATTCACCAAAAATGACTCTAAAAATGCACTCAAAAAGGATAAAATCAAATATAAAATCACAACTACATTATGTAAAATCATAACCAAAAAATACAAAGTCAAACTGGGGGGACAAAACCGCAGATTGTGAGTTGCAGTTTTGCAATGGTTAGTTGATCGTGATGATTACCTTGCAAAACCATGATAGTTAGACAAAAAAATGAATGTAAATGACAAAACTACTATTAGCTATAAAATGAGAGTTGTGATTTTGTTATAAACAACAAAATCTCTAGATTTAGATATTTGATCAGAAATAAATGACTATATAGTTTAAAGTAGATAGTTCAGATAGTAAACATGTCTATTACAGATGATTAATGTTAGATTAGAAACTAATTACGATATATTCCAAAATTTATGAATGGAAATGTTTATAAAAAAATAGATAGAATTTAGAACTATAAAGATAACACTTTCATTTGAGATCAAGTCCTAAGCTTGCCTCACATATCTAAAGATGGATAATAGACAAAATAGAAATAAAAATGACCAAAATTGCAAAGTCATGATCCAGATTACAATATCACTATTCGACAAGGCAAAGTCGTGACTCTGATAATTTCATGATCTGTGATTTTATCAATGAATGGAAAAAGGCTAAGGGGATGTGTCTGGTTGTGTCTTTAACTTGGACCTTCATGCCTTTCCTCTTTTGGTGACCCTATTGATCACACAACAAATATTCACAAAGATAAAACCCTGTTATAAAAAGGGGGTTAGTTACAAATAAAATCATTTGGATGAAAATGCAAAGACAAAAGGGGATTATTACGCCTGATTGAGTGATGATGGGTTCCCTGCCAAAATAGAGAATGTTAAAGCCCTGCAGGTTAGAATACAAGGATTAATATGTTAGTGATTTTGTGAAATTTACAAAATCACAACTTTTGACCATAATATCATAATTTATAGGATAAAGTCGTGACTTTTGAAGTCACGATTTTGCCTAAAGACTGAAACCTGTAAAAATCGAAAACCATCAGTGGTTAGACAAAGTCACTACTACATATGCAAAATCATAACTCTCTTATGCAAAGTCATGATTTTCAAGTTGTGGTTTTGTCAAAAAGGTAAAAACCTGCACGGTTAGAGGAGTCGGTTAGCGATCAATGTAAATGGTTAATATAAAATCGCAATTCCTGAGGACAAGATAGTGACTGCACAGGACAAAGTCACGAATACCTATGCAATACTGTAGATTCCACCTGTACACATAAAATTTCAAAATTCTGGAGTTTTTATTGATCCAATTGACCATGTAGGCTAACAAAAACACTTCCAACAAACTTAGAGATTAAATTGGAAATAATGTCTTATTGTGATTACCAAAATGTAGATTAAAATTTGAGCTATTAGATTAAACTACATAATTTAATCACTCAAATTTCAAACCACTAAGTAAAGTCTAGATCCATTATGACCTAATGTAATGGATGAATGAACAAATCAAAATAGCATCATGATCTTAAAGCTAAGTGTTCCAAACCATGATCAAACGGAATCAAAATAAGAAGATTGGGGATTAAGATTACCTTAGACTCAAATTTGACATTAGGATGGCATGATTATGGATGTTGGATGAAGGATGCTTGAGATTGGTTTGGCATGGAGATGGCATGAGAATTCAAGTTAATTTCCATGGAGGAAGTAAGTTGTTTAAGTAGATTTTGGAGGGAGAGATCAATGGTGGAGATTTGAAGATAGATGAGGGAGATCAATGGATGAGAATTACAAGGAATTAAAAATTTCTTGAAAGCCTCTAGATTTAGAGGCTTCTAGAGGGGAGGGGTAGGAATAGAGAATGTTTTAGGTTCGGAGGGTTCTAGAATCCTTCTCATGGCTAATGATGATTAGATGGGGGATTAGATTGGGATTAGGTGGATGATTAGGGACTAGGGGTGTAGAAGAGCCTAGGCATAGGCTAGTAGGTGGGCCATTGGGAATTTAAAATTCTCAAATAATAGGTATGTAGTATTAGGATGGGATAATGAGGATTTAGGATGAATTAATGATGAAGTGGGATAGAATAAGGTTAGTGCATGATTAAATATTGAGGGGGATGTTAGATAAATGGATAGAAAAAGGGGGGGGGGGGGGGGGGGGGGGGGCGAGGGGCGGGCGAGGAGCGGGATAAATTAACAGAATTAATTAAAATAAATGAGATGAGTGGAATTAACGTCGACTAATAGGAATATTAGTGACGTTAAATGAAGCAAGCGAATTTAGATGCATACGCAACCATTCATTGGGGAGTGGTTGAGGTTAGCTCAACCCACATTCTTACCCTTTTGCAAACCTAAACCTAGTGTCAAAAGTGGACCTAGGATTTTGAAGAGAAAGAGACAAGGTTTATGGATATCGTGTACACAATGAGGCCTAATATTGCACACAGAGACAAACTACAAATAGGCGCAACAACATGTACTTAAACGGATAGGCATTGTACACACAGACAAATTTGGGAGAAGACAAATGATATTGTTTGGCACATGCATCCACAGATTGGCGTATTCATCATATCTATTCTAGACATCCAGTTCCTATTGTGAGTGACTCATAGTCTATTTTCAACCTTTCTGCGACTTGCATTTAGTCTTAGTCTTGCACATAATAATAATATGCTAAGTATCTAAATATTTTAAATCCTTCAAATATTTATAATAAATGCAATTGTTCAAATCGTATTATATGTTTTACATTTATATTTTTGTTTCATCAGTATACATTATATAATCTAGATAAATAAAATAAAAGGTTAGATTGTGTTTTTTTTAGCAAATAAACTACAACACTCGTAATATAGACAATTAAATCAAAATCAGGGTATTACTGATACGCAAACCAACCAACATATAATTGTTAGAAGTAAAAAAGTTGAAAAGAAGGGATATGTAGAGAGAGTCTCACTTAGTTAAGACGAACAAAAGAGACCAAAAGCATTTTGCCCTTGGGCGCTTCTAACTTAGATTCGGTATAATTACAAAATGTTTTTGGGTATATTCGCCCAATGGCTTCCTTGCAAATGCTGTACCTAAAACTTGGGTTTTAGGAAACCACAGCGAGCGAAGGAAGGAAGGAAGGAAGGTCTGTCTGTCTGTCTGTACATCACTGACACAATAACTTTTGATGCTACGGCCGAATGATTTTGCTTTACTAAGGCTATTTTGATTTACCATACAGCTTCCAACTTCTTAAAGAAACCCGTGAAATGAGCAAAAAGGAGCCCTAATTGCTTTCCCCATTCCACAATTACGGCATCGATGCCTACGACTCCAAAAAAAAACAAATCTCGTACCTATGTAATTATTTTATTCGTCCTTCCAATTTCCTTTCGCTTGGGCCCACCATTTTATAAAATAAAAATATATATTAATATCAGGTAACTTAATTACGAAGGTTGTGCTCTCCCTATAAGAATCTAAGCATCTTCGAGGCACTATGAATATATCTACATCAAAATACAATAAGATTCTACTTTGAATTTAAGAATATTATATATACACAAGTGCATTAGTGCATTTATGATAGATTCATACATCAAGATATTCAATGTCACGCATGCAAGAGATATATTTTGAATGTGCCAAAACAAATAATTCAAGCATTTAGAGAAAAATATAAACAAATTTGAAGCATTTATTACTCATGAAAATTTACGTAGAGTAGACACTCCATCATTGGATTGCCTAGTTGAACATGCATTATACTTGGTATGTTGTTTTCAAAATTGTCAAGCAATCTAGGGCCCTGATAAGATTCGAGCAAAAAAGATCAATTTATAGAGCACATCCACTATTTTCTCAAGTTTCCTTGATGTGGATGCCATATTATAATTTTTAAAAAGATCAATTTCATAGAGATTTGTACGAAATTTTGAGAAAACATGTAACATTTTCGAAGCCCTAAAGCTTACAAACAGGGCCATCAAATTTTTTCCTACAAATTATCTATGCACCAAGATTACTCTCACCTTTTCGAGAATAACCCTACTCTTCCAAAGACAGATCAATTTGGTCACAGTCTATGTTCACCACAAGTTTTCTAAGTTCGCCTCACCTTATTCGTTGGCCCTGCACTATATTATCTTATTCTTCTAGAATCCTCTCTTATCATTTATTACATCACATATTTTATGTAAGCAAATATGATTTTACTATTTTAGTTCTAACTAGATTTATTTTCAATGTTTATGAATAAATATTATGTAATATGACTTACATCCATTTATTTTTAAAATATTTTTATGAACATGTGCTCCCTTACACCTAATGTAGGGTTAGTTTTTTCTTCCATTGTAATGGGTCTAATTTTTTCTTAGGGTTAATCCTTGGGCATATTCCTTAAGATTTCATAAGCCCTTAAGGTGTTGTGTCATTCCTCCCTTAAAGCTAGATCTTACTTTTGCATAAGGATTGCAGTGTTTCGTATTTAGATCTCCTTAGCCCTAATTATTTTTTGCTTGATATCAAACTCTTGTGTGATGTGTTTTCTCTATGCTTGAATTATCTTGTCATAATTTCTTAGTGTGATTGCAAATTTACTTAGCATATTCATTTGATTTCAAGCTTGCGTAAGTGATATGGACTCTAGGAATGTGTCGTAAAAATGTAAATCATCTCTTACAAATGATGTACCTTATTTGAATGATTATTATGTGGAGAATATGTATGGTTATGAGGTTGATTATGATTATGAAGCTAAATATGAGGAACAAATCATTGATGAACCCATTGATAATATTAAAAATATATTATGAACAATCTTATTGATGCCTCTAGAATTGTAAATGCATTGGAATAAATTTCTTAGCAAAGTCTCCCTTCTCATGGTGTTACTTTAAAAGTTCCTCCTAAACTTACCCATATTTTAGTTTCTTCTACTATTACTTCTTCTCAAAATGTTATGTTGTCATAAGTTCAAAATGCTTCTATCGCTTGTTTTTCATCACAAATATTGATTCTTAAAAATTCTCAAAAAGTTTTAGTGCCTTCTCAATTTTTTTAGTAATTCAACATACTTCAAAAATTCTTTTAGTCCAAATATTTATAGCTTTTAAATTTTCTCATAATATTTGTTAATCCATCTTTGATTTCTTCTATTCTAATTTCTTCCAATACTTCTCTTATTCCTACCAAGAGTTCTAAAATGATCACTATAATTCATACATTACATGATTTAAAATAAGAAATTAAGTTGATTTCTCGATAACTAAATCCCATTTATTGTACATCAATATTTAAAATATTTAGACATCAAAATCAAGTAGTTGTAATTCAAATAGATACTTATTTTTTAAAAGAACAAACAAAATATGTAGTATAGATGAAAGAATAGTAAAAAATAATGCAACAAATACCAAAAGAAACAACACATTAAATTCAAAAATATTTAAATCAATTGGAATAAAGGTATAATTATTAGATATATATTTTCAAAACTCATGTAACCATAAAAAAAATTAATTTATAAGAAATATTGGTTATTATTGTTAAAATTTGCTCCTCAAAATAATTATATTATTTTTTCCATTTTTAAAGATCATTTTTTTATTAAATTCTCCCTTTAGAGAAATTGTAATGGTAGGATAAATGATTTTATGTAAGGTAAAAATGTTTAGAATTTTTATTAGTATGTGTATATGTTTAAATGTAATATGTCCCATATATTAAAAAAGGAAATGGTTCGATAGGATAGTGATGAGTTAGTTAAGTGTTTAAGTTTAAATCTAATTTAAAATTTGAAATTAATTGTAATCACACATTGTGTTCTAATAAATCCTAATCTTGATTGTGAATATAATTCCTAATTTTAATCAAAAACATTTATTGAATCAAAAAAAGAATAAACTTTATCTATTTAATAATGAATGAATAAATTTAAAAAACTCGTGTTAATATAAAATGAAAAATAATCCCAAAAAAATATGAAAAAAATTTACTTTCTTTTTAAAAAAAGAAAAAGAGAAATAAGCAATTAAAAAGATTTTACTTAATTTATTCATCTTTTTGGAGAATTTTATTCATAATCAAATCCAAAAATACCATTCCCAATGATATACAATTAAAAATATATATTTTCCTAAAATTTATATTATTTTCATGTTACATCATAAAATAGGAGAGCTACTCATATTACCCGTCAATAAATTGAGTGACACGTCATGGCAATATAAATATTAGGAGAATTTTGTGATGTGAATAGTGAGTTTAGGAAAACTTAAGGATAAAATTATACCCTTTCAAATTAATGTGATGTGAATAGTGAGTTTAGGAAAACTTAAAAAATTTCGAAGAAGGTAAAGATTGAAAATTTTGTAAATCGTAATAAAAGAAAATTTGAATTTTTTAATAGCAAATATAGTTTAGTGGAAGATCTCCAAAAGATTACATAAGATTTGGAGTTTTCCACTGTGCAAAAATAAAGTTTATTAAAGATAACAATTTTCTTTTAAATTCGTTAAAGTTGTGTTTATTAAGGATATATGGTGTGACGTTGTGAGCGAATGTAAAAGTAAAATTCATAATAATTGAGAGGACAAGAATTAACGGAAGATGGGAGTAACTTGGATATATGATATGACGGTTTTCACACTTCTTTGTTATAATATTTGTTAGGAATCAAAGAGTGAGGTAAAAAGTTGGAAGCATAGATAATAATAAGGATGTCATATGCCAAGTTCTTAAGGAAGTTTACAATAATTTTAAAATTTATTTTAAATATAAATGAAATTAATATGTATAATTTGAATGAAATATTAAAATAATTAAAATATTTATTTTTACAGAAATTTATTTATTAAATATTGAATACATTTATAGAAAAATTATTTAATTATTTAATATAAAATGATTTAAAAGATAAAGTTAATGATATGTTTTTATGATTTATGGTATTGAACTATGGTATTATGTTCAAGGATGGAAAGTAGATTTATGTCATTGAACTGCTAAGGATAAAAATTTCCTCCAGATCCCAAGTAAATGTTGTAACTCAACTTTGGGAAAAATGTAAATTTTTTGATGCACGAAAAACAATGCATCCTCATTAATCCAAAATGCAAAGTTTAATAGATGGTTAAAGCAAATTGAAGGCTTTAGTATCCTTCCACGGCTAACAAGTTAATAAAATAAATGATGTTTACAAATAGGATTGAACTTTATGTAATTCGAGCATCCTTTATTCTAAATTAATTATATTCCTAGCGTGTTTTTTCAATATTAAAAGTAAGATTTAATTGTTTTTTATATAGAACTCTACAATATTTATTCATACATATTTTTTAGATAAGTTTTATTATATTATTATTTATTTTTATTAAAAAATAATGAAATGAATTTAATTTTTTATTATAATTTTTTGAAAAAAATTATGTTATATTTTTTGATGTTTAATATTATAAATCATTTTTTTAATTTTTTATCCGGTGAAAAAAACCATATAAATTAATATAACCAAAACCTCTTTAAAAACCAAAGGAAAATAACCATTATAAAGAAAAAATTTTAAAAAAAAGAAAAAGTTGTAAAAAGAAAGAAATAATCTTAAAGAAATTTAAAAAGAAAAAAGAAAAATTAACCATCAAAATTTTAGTTTCCAATAACCAGAAAAAACAATCATAAAAAAACCCAATTAAAAAGAAAAAATCGTAATATCATTTTTTTAATTTTTTTGAAAACTAAAATTTCCCCTGTTAATTATTCTTCTTTTTAGAAAATTTTTAATGATGATTATTATTATTATTATTTTTAGAATTTCTTTCTTTTTAAATTTTTTTTTAAAGGTTATTTCTTTCTTTTTTAAATTTTTTTTTTTTTTTTTTTTAAGAATATCTTTATATGTAACATCTAATTTAATGATATTATAATTTCTTTTTCTTTATAATTTTTTTAGGTTTTTTGGAAATAAAATTTTTAATTGTTAATTCTTTTTATTTTTAGAAAATTCTTTCTTTGTAGATTTTTTTAATTTTTTTCTACAATTTCTTTGTAAGTGTTATTTTCTTTTACTTTTTAAAAGTGTTTGGACTTTTTGTTTTATATAATTTTTTCTTTCTTAATGGAAGATAAGAAAAAATCCAAAATATTGAACATTAAAAAATATAATATAATTTTTCT
This sequence comes from Torreya grandis, assembly GCA_037957365.1. Lineage (NCBI taxonomy): Eukaryota > Viridiplantae > Streptophyta > Pinopsida > Cupressales > Taxaceae > Torreya > Torreya grandis. Next base: position 1,019,555 of record JARHVA010000807.1, on the reverse strand, counting down.
TAATAATTATATAAACTATCAAAAATTTAAATTTATTTTTTTAAATAAATTTTAATTAAAAATTTACAAAATAAATTTAATTTTTTTTAAATAGATTTTATCACATATAAAATTTTCATTTGAAATATATATTAAAATACATACTTTTAAGTAAAGTATAATCTCTTCCACACTAAAAATATATGATGTGATCTTATTAATAAATTAAAAAATAAAATTAATGATACTTTGACACGGCAGACAAGATGAAAGACAAAGAGGAGTGGAATCCGGTCATATGATATTGGGACAGTTTTTTTTTTTTTTTTCTTCTTCTTTTTCGATTATGATATGATATTGAAAGAGGAAGAGGAGAGGAATCAGGGTACAATACTTTAAAAAACCGGAAGGTTCGGTTAAAATTGGAAGCACTCACAAAACAGTTTATAAAAGAGGAGTAAAATAAGGGAAAAAAGACCGTATTATACTCGACCCCTTCCTTTTTGTGTACGAGTTACGACCATAACCTGCTTTTCGTTTCCATAGAACTCAAGTTAAAATCTGTGTTACCAGGAATCCCAGAGTTCTATGTGGAAGAGGAGTAAAATAAATTTTCTTGCTAATCTTCCCTCAACGCTGAGAATGTCGACGAGTTGTTTGAGTGAAAGGCTGAAGATGTCGATGCTCATGGCGAAGGAGGAGGATGTGAAAGAGGAGGCGGCGGCGGAGGAAGAAAGCGCAGGGGAGTCGAGCTTGACAATTTCGTACCAGCAGCAAATCAGGCCGCTGCTGGACGCGGTGGACAAGCTGCGCAACTTGGACGTGATGAAAGAAGGAATCCCACTCCCCAGCATTGTGGTGGTGGGCGACCAATCCAGCGGCAAGTCCAGCGTTTTGGAGTCCCTGGCAGGCATCAAGCTTCCCAAAGGCCAAGGCATCTGCACGCGCGTCCCCCTCGTCGTGAGACTCCAGAGCTGCGCTGACAAATCCGGGGCCAAAATCTCCATCGAATTCAACGGTAAGGAGGCCGTGATACAAGAGCGCGACATTACCAGCAGTATCGATGCTGCCACACAAGCAATCGCAGGGGAAGGGAAAGGAATAAGTTACTCCCCGATTACGCTCCATATTACAAAAATGGGTTCTCCCGATTTGACAATGGTGGACTTGCCCGGCATCACCAGAGTTGCAGTGCCAGGGCAGCCGGCCGACATTTACGAGCAAGTCTCGGAAATCATAATGCATTACATCACTCCTAAGGAGAGCATCATTCTGAATGTTTTGGCTGCTACTGTGGATTTCCCCACCTGCGAGTCCATTCGAATGTCGCAGAAGGTGGACGAGCGTGGCGAGCGGACGCTGGCCGTGGTCACAAAGTCCGACAGGGCACCCGAAGGCCTTCACGAGAAAGTGACGGTCGACGCCGTCAATATCGGCCTCGGCTACGTCTGCGTTCGCAACTGCATTAATGACGAAACGATCGCGGAGGCGCGCGAGAAAGAACAGCAGCTCTTCGACTTCCATCCGCTGCTGAGGAAGATCGACAAATCCATGGTGGGAATCCCCGTGCTGGCGAAGAAGCTGATGCAAATCCAGGCCATGAGCATCAACACCTCTCTTCCTGGCATCGTCCATAAAATCGATTCCATGCTCGGAAAGCGGCAAACTGAGCTCAGAAGCCTCCCTCAACACGTATGCAACCCCGGGGAGGCCGACGTGGCGTTCGTGAAGCTGGTGAACGAGGTGAAAGAGTCGCTGAAAAAGATCGTAATTCTGGGGGAGTTTCAACAGTTTGCCGAGGAGCCAAAAATGCACTGCACTGCTCGACTCCGGGAGATGTTTGACACGTTTTACAAAGACCTCTCTCAGAGCGGCTCGTTGGTGGGGGGCAAGTTTCTGTCCAAGGAGACCCAGATGTTGGAGGAGGCCAAGGGCGTTGGCCTGCCTAATTTTCTTCCGCGTCCTGTGTTCCTCTGCCTCTTGCAGCAAATGGTGGAAAAAGTTTCTGAGAAGAGCCTGAGGCTTGCATCCACCGTTTGGGACTACCTGGAATATGTGATCCATCGAGTTATTGACCACCATTGTCACTGCTATCCGCAACTGCAGTCGCGTGTTCGAAGAGCCGTGCAGGGGCTGGTCATGGATAAGAAGGACGAATGCATACAACATGTGAATCGAATGATAGACATGGAGAAAGGCATAGATTTCACTCTCAGCCCTGCTTACATGGAAACGTACGGCAGGCTCCTTCAATCTAAAGCCCAGTTTATGGAAAGACTGGACCTGCTCGTCCAACACTGTAAAACGGGTAATTATGGGCGATTAGGTCAGGGCTCTGGTTTCGATATAGATGAAAAAACAGTGGTGGTAGATGGATTTGGAGAACTCGAAGTGGGCGACGTTATGGAAATACCGAGTGAGCGTGTGGACGAGGCGTATGAAATGCAGATGAGCGTTGAGGCGTATTGGCAAGTGGTAACTTCGAGGATGGGAGATGGAATTCCTCTGCACCTCCAGTATGTTTGCAGGAAATTAGTGGGCAGCGAGCTAGAGACCCAGATTCTAACAAATGTGGGAGGTCCCAATTTCGGTGCCATGGATAGAATTATGGAAGAAAGCCCAGTGGTCGCTACCAAGAGAAAAAACTTGACCAACAGCCTGAAGCTGCTGAAAGATTCTAAAACCGCTGTGGCTAACATCATGGATCGGATTGCACAGTTGGCGTAAAGGGTAGGCTATTTTTAATTCATCATTCTATCTCTTGCCTCGTTTTAACTGTTTGTTTAATACAACTTTGATAAGGTTTGAACCTGGATATTTTTCTTGCCGTGTTGTTTACCTCGTCTTATCAGATTGCAGAGGAAGAGGAAGAGGAATGGAACGCCTGTAGGGTATACTAAATTGATAGGTCAAAGCCGTCCGCTCTTAAACAATTATTGTTTGACAGCCACTGAGAACTAAAAATACCGCGTGTGTATATATATATATATATATATATATATATGTCTGTATTGTCTGTTAGTGGACTGATTAAGTAAATACAATGCATATTTTAATTTCTCTAAATTCCATTTGAATGAAACTCCATTCACCCATACTTCATTAGTATTGGCGGTTGATCTGTCACTCATGGCATTCAGGCGATTCATAAGTATATATTTGTTTGTTTCTACATGTGGTAAAAGATTTTCGCTGTAATTGACAAATTCGGATTTTCACAGTGATAAATCATTGGTGCCTTAGCATTTAGACTCTCCCATTAATTTAATTGTGCCTAGTATTAAAAACTAGGAACAGCACTTGAACTGCTGATAGGCACCCTCATGTAAAGGTCTACTGGTCTAGTTATATAGCCAGGCTAATAGCTCTATAAATGATGGTGCCTAACCACTGTTCGGATGCATTTATAGGTTTTGTTTCTACTAGCAGACGAATTCGAGCAAACAACAAAAGCATGTTTGTCTGGTTAATATTTGCATCTTATTTGTTGATGCGCTGTAAATAAAGATGCAATTTTCCTGTGTGAAGACTCTGATTCAATCTTCCCTAGGCTACTTGATAATTCCCGGGAGACAAGAATGATATTTTTAACTTCATTCATAACAGATCGCATATCTTCATTGTATAACTTCTACAAAGTACATATTTGGGAGGATGGTGCGAGAGGACAATCACAAAAGCAAACCAAGATTTTTAAGCCTTTAGAACCGGGAGCTGGGCATATTATACAACCACCTACAACAGTAAGCGAACTCGGAATCCCAAGTAGAGTACCCTGCCTATTCCCAAGTACAGGTAAGCCTCTTCTTGCTGGTATTGGGAGAGTCCTCAATCTTGCAAGAGCTTCCCTTGCCTTCTGTATTACAGAATCTGCACACGTGTTTACCTTTTGTCCTTCCTGGCCTGTAGCCTGCACTCCTGATGTCATTCTCTCTTGATCAATCTTTGAGTCAAAGATACATTTCTTTGGTGAGTGAGCCTCTACCATAAGAGAAAGATAACTCCAATCTGCTTCTTTCATATAACGGATCCAAGCAGTCCCATCAGCACCAAAAACACACCCAGAGCACTTTCTATCTGAATTGATATTGGTTTGACCCAATAAACTACCATATACTGCATCGAGATGGTTTATATCATGATCCTGATTATACTTAGTTTTTTTTTCCAGGAAATGACAAACCTGTTCATGAAATAGTATGACTGTTCAAAGGGGATCGACACTTTCTCAAACACCCATTATATCTCGGGTCTGTATCAAAGTAGATACCCTTCGTCTATGGATTAAAAACAACTTTCATAGAATAGACGTAGTGCATTTTACCTTCAAATTTGTGTTCGTCCATTGGCCTACGGTTGCACAGATCTGATCAGGTTCACAACAACAAGAGTCCAAATCGCAAATCATCTCCACTGCAGTCTTCCATCCCGGATGCCTCCACCTCAGACTTCATCTGGTCTTACAAACTACACGACAGCAGATCGCATCCTCCTTATCACGTCTCTCGCCCCACACTTTTTTTTTAAAAATGCAAAGAGAAACCTCTGTTTCTTATACTTGGCATTGTGGTTTGCCTTACAAAAATTAACAAATTTATTCCTTGCACTACAAAATTGTTCCCTGGCTTTATAATGTCAACTCTACAAGAAAAACATTATTCAGCGATTGCATCCTTTTCGCGAATATCACCTGTTGGATAAAATAGACCCAGCTTCGTAAATGCGCCCCCCCAATTGAAGAACAACCCGGGCCTCCATTAAGCCATAAAGTAAGAGGTTTGGACTGTGAGTCATCCTCTGCCTCAGCAAGATAATAATACAGAGTCAGACTATCAAAGACCAAGATGCTTACACAGATTAGCTTTGCAAGATTGGAATTGATTTTTCAATTCTGTCGTGGAGAGCAAATGTGGATGAAAATGCATTTACATGGAGGGAATACCGACCTCATAATAATACACATTGTGAAATGCAATTTCTCACTAGTGCTTACAACGCAACTTGACAAGCAATGTGTAATTGCAGCAATATCCTAATACATTTAGAAGGACCAAGGTAAAGATGATAATCGACAAAGCAAGTATTTAGACAGATAAGTTTCACAAGGATTGGGGTTTTGTCATTCGAATTCATCTTTCATTACCGAGAATACAATGACCACTTCACACTGAAACAATTCAAGATTCCAAAACCAGAAAAGTAATGATCAAAAATATATCTGTACCGGAGGAAGCTTCATCCCGGCCTCGCTGAAAAAAGGTATATACTGCGACCCATTGATTAAATCAGCATAGAATTGATACTCTGCCTCATAATCATGAAGCTTGAGCTCAACCTTCTGATTAGTATGATAATGATGCTTTACCTGATTACTCTTCCTCTCTCCTTGAATGAGAGACTCTCCTTCTGTCCCCTCCTCTTCTCTACGTCTCTCTTATTTTTTTTAATGAATTTTTTTTTGCTTTTTTCAAGAACCTCCTCTCTAACCTCTACGCCCAACTTGGCTCAAGAAAAAAACAAAAACAATTTCTAATTTCCAACAATATACTAATTTGGAGAAGACTAATATCTTACGGTTGAAAGATTTCAACCACTCCCCTCATTTGCTATTTGAGCCAAGATTGGCTTCCAACATGGAGATTCTCTCTTACTTAATTTTACCTTTTCACTTTTCACTTTTGACAATTACATTTACTCTCAAGGTAAAGGTTTGAAATCTAAACACAATTTGGAGGGAAAACAAGAATTTGAAGTTGAATTCAACTTCATGCTAGAACATCATTTGAATTTGCATGTTTGATGACCTCAACTACTCCTCCATGAAACTATTGTAGTGTTAGGAGGCCCCTTATCCAACGGAAGCACAATTGATTACTTATATATGAGCAATTGAACACGGAATTATACCAGAATGATTAAGAAACTAGAAACATGAGACATCAAAGAATTTGAGAGACAATACACACAATTGTATTAGATAATACTAGAAGAAAATACAATAAGGAAGATGCCACTTCTTCCTCCACCTCAAAGGCTTGCCACACTTTAAGACCTTCTTCCCTCTCTCTTTTGCTCAACACAAACCCAACTCTACAACCTGAGTTGCTATCCCTCCTTGACCTTACACCTGTAGATCTCTTTGACCTTGCTTGCTTCAATGCTCTTACTTGATCAATTTAATAATTACAATACATGCCTCATGGGTCTTTAAATAGAATCCCATGGTTACAAAAATAGAAATCTAACTACTAAAATTAGACACACAGCTCGCGACTTAAATTAGCCCCTTAGCATGCAAACACTCGGTTTAACTAACTGACTGTTCGTAAACAGCAGTTCTGGACCGCACAGGCGACCGACGCCGGTCCCTGCTTGTCTGGTGCTGCCGACGTCGGTCAACTCTCTGCCGTCGCCGATTTCCTTCTCCACTGCATCTGACCGACGTCGGTCATACTGCCGACGCCGGTGGCTCTGGTTCTTCAGCATTCTTTTCTTGTGTGTGCAAACAGTTGAAGCTTTTAGCTCCACACCCTAACAATCTCCCACTTGGAGATAAACAGCTGCAACTTGTACCTGTACCTGTACACCATCTATTTTGTTCTTTAGGCCCTGTATCCCTCTTCAAAGTCACTCTTGAAGACCAACCACCACGCAAACCTATGATGCTATATCTGTCACTTATGCCACAAGAATTTCGCTGCTCCCAAATTCTTCATGACATACTTCTGAACCAACTCTACCCTTAGCTCAGAAAACTCCCTGTATATGAAACCCTGCAAAAAGTAACACAATACAGTAACAGGATAATGTAGCTAATATTATCCAACCTGGTAAAGATAAAATACAATGGTCAAACCTCCATTGCCATGCAGCTAACTCAAGACCATATACCATAGCCTTCTGTCTCAGATGTCCATCCACTCTCTTTTCTAAAACGAGAATCCATCCCTCTATCCAGCGGACAACTCTACCAACAAATACCTGTTTGGCTCTACTCCAAGGACTCACACTCCTCATCCATGTCAAACTCCCACTGTTTCTGGATTCTACCTGCATTGCTTCTTCTGTCTTCCTATTTTTTGACTATCAGTAAGCAACATAAAGAAGTTGAACAACGAATATGAGGTTCACATACCTTTTCTGACCTCTGTATGGGTGTTTGAGACTCCTTGACAACTAACTGTCCACCCATCATCCGTTCCAGTGACCGATCTCAGCCATCTCCCAGTCTGCTCCCGACCGATGTCGGTTCCCTGCACTGACCCTGACTGCCGACGTCGTTACCCCTCGCCGACGCCGGTGTCCCCCCTGTCGACGTCGGTCATGTTGACCGACCTCGGACTTCTCCTGCCTGACCTACCGACCCTGCTGGTCTGCACATGACCGAAGCCGGTGTCTGGTTGACCGACGTCGGTTCCAAGTAACCGACATCGGTGCCTGTGTGTTCCCGTGAGTGATGAATTTTTCATCCGCGAGCTCATCTTGGATCAGATCTCTGTCCATGCTGCCCTGCTCAGATTTATTTAGTGCCTGTAACTGTTCTCTGGCCTTCATCTCCTCCATAAACACCAAGACATCCCTGTTCTTGTCAAAAGCCTCAAATTTTCTTTTCCTGCAATGGACTCTATCTATGCTTTCTGAATTTGAACACATACTTTTTGAATCAAGAACTTCTATTCCCTTCCTATTCATGTGACCCTGCGTATTAGACCACATCTTCAAATCTGTACCAGAAGTAGAATCAGTAATACAAGTAAATAGATAAAGAGTACCTACTTTCTTACCTCTTGTTAAAACAAGTGCTCCCTTGGTAACCTTCCAAGAGTCCGCTGTGAGGGTTATTGTGCATCCCTCATCACCCAACTTTCCTACAGAAATCAAACTCTGCTTCAGAATTGGAACATGCATGACCTCCTTCAACACCCATGTGTTGTCAATCTGCAATCTCAGCGGCACTTTTTCTTTGCCAACTATCTGACAAGGCATACCATCTCTTAAATAGAGCACTCCAAAGTCTCCCTGTTCATACTCATGAAACAAATCTCTGTTTGGGGATGCATGAAAAGATGAACAAGAATCTAAAATCCATGATCTTCCCTGACTATCCAAAGAAAGTATGAGAGCATCCTGTACCACAATATTAGCATCCTTTGCTTCTTCAATACCTGCATGTTGATTCTCTTTATCTCTCAACCAACACTCCTTCTTTGTATGTCTTTTCTTTCCACAAAACCAGCAGGTAATACCTTTGGACTCGGATCTCCTTTCCGACCTTGATTTTCCTTGCTCAATCTTCTCCCTTTGCCTTCCCCTGCTTTTCGCACTTAGAGCAGTCCCTGATGATTCACATGTGCTTCTCCTGTGTATTTCCTCATTCAAGATCACACTCACAACATCATCAACTTTTAAGATTTTAGAAGCAGATGCAGAATTACTTACTGCCATAACCAAACTGTCCCAACTTTCAGGCAAAGAACATATAATCAAGAGAGCCTTTACCTCATCATCAAAAACAATATTGACTGAAGCTAATTGGTTTACCAAACCATGGAAATCACTGAGATGAGTATGTACCGATCCACCTCCCTGCATTTGCAAAGTAAATAGCTGCTTCATAAGGTATACCTTATTAGAAGCCGAGGGCTTTTCGTATAAATTCGTCAAGGACTTTATCAACTCTTCCGTTGTCTTGCACTGTGATAAGCTGGAAATCACAGACGCTCCAAGACTCAACTTTATGGAATCGAGAGCCTTTCGATCAAGAACACTCCATTCTTCATCCTTCATATCTGTGGGCTTGCATGCAACCCCACCCAACGGTAAGTACAGATCTTTCTGATACAGATAGTCCTCAATCTGCATCCTCCAGTGTTGATAATTTTTGCCGTTAAATTTTTTCATTCGTAGCTTGCTTTCTTCTACCATTGCTGAACTCCCACTCAATCAGAAAACCCTGTGAGTGACCTGTAATCAAAAATAATAACCTGCTTCCTGCAAATCGTAGCTCTGATACCAACTGTTAGGAGGCCCCTTATCCAACGGAAGCACAATTGATTACTTATATATGAGCAATTGAACACGAAATTATACCAGAATGATTAAGAAACTAGAAACATGAGACATCAAAGAATTTGAGAGACAATACACACAATTGTATTAGATAATACTAGAAGAAAATACAATAAGGAAGATGCCACTTCTTCTTCCACTTCAAAGGCTTACCACACCTTAAGACCTTCTTCCCTCTCTCTCTTGCTCAACACAAACCCAACTCGACAACCTGAATTGCTATCCCTCCTTGAATGTTTCAGCTGATCTCTTTGACCTTACACCTGTAGATCTGCTTGACCTTGCTTGCTTCAATGCTCTTACTTGATCAATTTGATAATTACAATACATGCCTCATGGGTCTTTAAATAGAATCCCATGGTTACAAAAATAGAAATCTAACTACTAAAATTAGACACACAGAGCGCGACTTAAATTAGCCCCTTAGCATGCAAACACTCGATTTAACTCACTGACTGTTCGTAAACAGCAGTTCTGGACCGCACAGGTGACCGACGCCGGTCCCTGCTTGTCTGGTGCTGCCGACGTCGACCGACTCTCTGCCGTCGCCGGTTTCCTTCTCCACTGCATCTGACCGACGTCGGTCATACTGCCGACGTCGGTGGCTCTGGTTCTTCAGCATCCTTTTCTTGTGTGTGCAAACAGTTGAAGCTTTTAGCTCCACACCCTAACATGTAGATGCTCCTGCATCATACTCTCCCTGTAGAAAAGATTTGAATCTTAGTTCAAATGCAATGCTTCCTCCATGCTTTAGCCTCCACTATATCCCTGGATCCCAAGGTATTGTTGTTAATGCCAATGCTTGAATTTGTCTTTGATGGTCTTTGCCTTTCATTTTGCCTTTCTTCCTTTTCTGATATGTTCTTCTCATCTCCTTTTCAGCTATTATGTCCCATCTCCATGCTTCATTCTCATACATGTCTTCAAGATCTTCTTGATCTTCTTGGTTCAAAAATTTGTCTATTGAACTATGGACTTCATTCATCTCCACAACTTTAATTCCTGCATTCAAAACATCAAAGTCAATGTTAGAAGTAAAAACTTGAGACCATAAAGTCTCTTCGCTGCCTCCACTCTTCTGCTCTTTGGCCAAATATGCCTTTGCCTCTTTAGTGTGCTCTTTTCTTGCTTCACTCTCACCAATGGTATTATCATCATGGCTTGTGCCTGTATGTAGCTCTCTTGAAGAACTAAAGAGCTCTTCCAACATTCTTATTTCTTCCTTTAGTGAGCTCTCATCTATTTCGCTATTCTCTTCATCAAATTTGGGTCCTTCTTTCTTAAGGATTACTTGTCCTTTACCTCTTATCTCATCTTTTCTTAGCTTGTCATAACATAAACCAACTTCTTCATTAATATACTCATCAAAAACAATTGGAGCAATATTACCTTGTATTTCCTTTTTTTTTTCAATCTTTGTTTGAAGCCATCTTGTTTGTTTTTTGTTTTCAATGAGGCATTGCTTTGCTGCATACTCTCCCCTTTCTTCATCATCCATCCATTTGGAACTCTCTCCTTGCTGAATATTAGTTTTCATAGACATTTTACATTCCTCATTTTCCATAAAAAGATCATTAAATGATTCAAAAATATCATTATCCCATTCATTGCAAGCAGTTGACTTACCTTTCATCTTTATATCCTCATGCTCAACCTTATTATTCTTTGAGAAGTTTTCTTTCTCACCTTTAGCCGTCCATACCTTCTTCATAGCTTTAGGATGACACTTGTTCAATTTACCAACCAATTTATGCTCTTTGACATCTTCATGTTGTCTTGTTTGATAGCTGGCCTTGCTCACTTTGCATTCTACCTCTTCCTTCATGCTTTGTATTCGCTTCTTGCTTGAGTCTTCATTTTGATTGAGCTTTGTGTCTTTCGTTACATTTGCTGATCCCTTGATCCATTTTGGTACTACATAGCCATGGTCTATTGCTGGATTTGAAGGCTTTTTATTGATCTTCTTCATCTCCATCTGTACATCAGTAGTCTTACTCTTATATGCATGTGCAAAATCAGAATTTGAACTTATTTTTACCTTTTCAATGGCTTGATGTTTAGCCATACTTTTCCTCATAGTTTCCTTGCTTGCATTCACTTTCTTTAGGTGTATTTCCTTCTTTTGTTCTATTGGAATTTTTTTCAAGTCATCATAGTATTCTATACCCTCTTCTTCATTGGCATGATGAAGGACTTCCACTACTTCCTTGTGGAATTTTGCACCCTGTTCAACAGCTGTTTCATAATTAAGTGGATGAGAAAAATCAATACTATAATTCACCTTTACCTCCTTGATGGGCTGCTTCATGGTTTTCTTCATTTGCATGGCTTCTTTGATTGCACTATCCTCTTTTGTGCATAGTTTTTCACTTACTTCTTCAAGGTACTCCATGGCATTATGGAATGCAATTTCCTCCATCTCAACATTTTCTTGCACAAGGTCTCCAACATCTTTCTCATGCATTTGACAATGCATTCCTTCTTCCTTATCAACAACAGCAAACTTTTTCTTTTCTCTTACACATTCACTTGTGCACTTGGTCTCTTCTTGCACAAATCTCTTCATTCTTCAAGGCCTTTCTTTTGACCTTCACAAGGCTGCTAATACCTGCAATTACCCATGCAAAGACAACATTAGATATAAAAACAAGAGACCACAAGGTCTCTATGAGTGTTCTCTTCACCAACACTCTCATCTTCTCAAGTGCTCTTCCTGGCACTTCATCTTTTCTTTCTTCTCTTCTCTTTTTCTCCTCAATGAGAACCTTCTTCTCCACCTCTTCTTGTTGTTGCTCACTTGGCAACCTATTCATCCTCTTGCCTCTATGGGCTTCTCTCTTCTTGGCAATCTCATTTTGCCTTCTTCTCCTCTTCATTAGGAGATCAATTGACCACTTCAACCTCTTCTTCATTGGCCATACCCATGCTTGCTTGTTCATCTGCATCCAAGACTCATATCTATCTGCAAACTTAGCTAAATCTCTTTTCAAACTATCAATCTCTTTATCAATTTCAATACTGGTCATACCTTTGATGCTTGCTTTCTTCTTGTTACTCTCATGTACCTTGCTGCTCTGCTTTTTTCTCAGTAATATTTTTATTTCTGAGGTCTTCACCCAAGTCTTTTCCACCTTAGTCTCTTGATCCCTTTAGGTCCACTTGTCTCACCCAAGCCTTTCTCCTTGACTGGTCTTTTGACAATCTCCTTGATCTCACCTAGGCCTTTTGCATCCTAGTCTTTTGATCCTCCTTAATGGTTTTACTTAGCCTCACACTTTGAGTCAATGGCCTGCAACAACTCTTTATACAACACTTCAACAAACACAAATCACAAATCCAAGTTTACTTTACCTTGGGTCACCATTTATTGAGCCTCCATGAGCTCTTCTCTCTCGTTTCCAAGCTTTAATTAGCTTCAAGACTTCCTATTCTTTTCTTCAGCAGGTTCTTCTAATGCTCGGATTTACTGAAACTTCCTTCAAAAATCCTATAACAACTCATTAGGAATCTTGATTCAACATAACCATCAACAAATTACCAATTTCCCAAGAGCTTCAAGCTCTGATACCAAAATTGATGCGTTGTAAATAAAGATGCAATTTTCCTATGTGAAGACTCTGATTCAATCTTCCCTAGGCTACTTGATAATTCCCGGGATACAAGAATGATATTTTTAACTTCATTCATAACAGATCACATATCTTCATTGTATAACTTCTACAAAGTACATATTTGGGAGGATGGTGCGAGAGGAGAATCACAAAAGCAAACCAAGATTTTTAAGCCTTTAGAACCGGGAGCTGGACATATTATACAACCACCTACAGTAAGCGAACTCAAAATCCCAAGTAGAGTACCCTGCCTATTCCCAAGTACAGGTAAGCCTCTTCTTGCTGGTATTGGGAGAGTCCTCAATCTTGCAAGAGCTTCCCGTGCCTTCTGTATTACATAATCTGCACACGTGTTTACCTTTTGTCCTTCCTGGCCTGTAGCCTACACTCCTTATGTCGTTCTCTCTTGATCAATCTTTGAGGAAAAGATACATTTCTTTGGTGAGTGAGCCTCTACCATATGAGAAAGATAACTCCAATCTGCTTCTTGCATATAACGGATCCAAGCAGTCCCATCAGCACCAAAAACACACCCAGAGCACTTTCTATCTGAATTGATATTGGTTTGACCCAATAAACTACCATATATTGCATCGAGACGGTTTATATCATGATCCTGATTATACTTAGTTTTTTTTTCCAAGAAATGACAAACCTATTCATGAAAAAGTATGACTGTTCAAAGGGGATCGACACTTTCTCAAACACCCATTATATCTCGGGTCTGTATCAAAGTAGATACCCTTCGTCTATGGATTAAAAACAACCTTCATAGAATAGACGTAGTGCATTTTACCTTCAAATTTGTGTTCGTCCATTGGCCTACGGTTGCACAGATCTGATCAGGTTCACAACAACAAGAGTCCAAATCGCAAATCATCTCCACTGCAGTCTTCCATCCCGGATGCCTCCACCTCAGACTTCATATGGTCTTACAAACTACACGACAGCAGATCGCATCCTCCTTATCACGTCTCTCGCCCCACACTTTTTTTTTTAAATGCAAAGAGAAACCTCTGTTTCTTATACTTGACATTGTGGTTTGCCTTACAAAAATTAACAAATTTATTCCTTGCACTACAAAATTTTTCCCTGGCTTTATAATGTCAACTCTACAAGAAAAACATTATTCAGCGATTGCATCCTTTTCGCGAATATCACCTATTGGATAAAATGGACCCAGCTTCGTAAATGCGCCTCCCCAATTGAAGAACAACCCGGGCCTCCATTAAGCCATAAAGTAAGAGGTTTGAACTGTGAGTCATCCTCTGCCTCAGCAAGATAATAATACAGAGTCAGACTATCAAAGACCAAGATGCTTACACAGATTAGCTTCGCAAGATTAGAATTGATTTTTCAATTCTGTCGTGGAGAGCAAATGTGGATGAAAATGCATTTACATGGAGGGAATCCCTGACCTCATAATAATACACATTGTGAAATGCAATTTCTCACTAGTGCTTACAACACAACTTGACAAGCAATGTGTAATTGCAGCAATACCCTAATACATTTAGAAGGACCAAGGTAAAGATGATAATCGACAAAGCAAGTATTTAGACAGATAAGTTTCACAAGGATTGGGATTTTGTCATTCGAATTCATCTTTCATTACCGAGAATACAATGACCACTTCACACTAAAACAATTCAAGATTCCAAAACTAGAAAAGTAATGATCAAAAATATATTTGTACCGGAGGAAGCTTCATCCCGGCCTCGATGAGAAAAGGTATATACTGCGACCCATTGATTAAATCAGCATAGAACTGATACTCTGCCTCATAATCATGAAGCTTGAGCTCAACCCTCTGATTAGTATGATAATGATGCTTTGCCTGATTACTCTTCCTCTCTCTTTGAATGAGAGACTCTCCTTCTGTCCCCCCCTCTTCTCTACGTCCCTCTTATCCTTTTTAATGAATTTTCTTTTGCTCTTTTCAAGAACCTCCTCTCTAACCTCTACGCCCAACTTGGCTCAAGATAAAAACAAAAACAGTTTTTAATTTCCAACAATATACTAATTTGGAGAAGACTAATATCTTACGGTTGAATGATTTCAACCACTCCCCTCATTTGCTCTTTAAGCCAAGATTGGCTTCCAACATGGAGATTCTCTCTTACCTAATTTTACCTTTTCACTTTTCACTTTTGACAATTACATTTACTCTCAAGGTAAATGTTTGAAATCTAAACACAATTTGGAGGGAAAACAAGAATTTGAAGTTGAATTCAACTTCACGCTAGAACATCATTTGAATTTGCATGTTTGATGACCTTAACTAGTCCTCCATGAAACTATTGTAGATGCTCCTGCATCATTTGTACAGGGAAACGTTCAATACTTGGTTCATTGTATATATTGGATTTTAATGATGTATTTTAGTGCTACTTCGAGATTCAGTGTTGATTGGTTTTGGTAGTTATCAAACTTTTTATTGGTGCGGAGTGACAGGAATTTATGTTCCCATAAAATATGTTCTCTATCATAAAATGACCAATTATGTATGTATACTTTATTGTATTAGATATTATATGATAAATAGTATTTATTTATGGGGATAATAAGATATTTTGTTAATAGATTTGATGTTTTCATAGTTCATAAAAATTTGATTGAAGGTATTTTAGAATATTCTGTGTGAATTTTTTCTGTTCAATGTTTTGGATTAACATCTATGATCGATTATCAAGAAAAAATAAGAAATATTTGTAAATAACAGGGTAATATTATATTAAATAAGGAAACCCAGGGCATTCGTTGAACAAAATTTTCAACGGTTGTCTTAGTGGTCCTATTATCCCTAATCTCCGAGTTATGAGTCCACTTTTTACTGGACGAATGAAAGCTTATAGCAAGATTATTTTTTGTACAAGAGATGCCCTGATTTACCTTGTTTAAAATAGTTTAATAGTATTAAATTGTTGTTAGTATATATTTCTTACTTTCTCTTGATAATAGATTATAAGTGTTGATCCGAAACATAGAGTAAGAAAAACTCACACAATATTCCAAAAAATCTTCAATCAAAATCTTAATTATTTCCATTCTATGTGATGGTTATCTCTATTTTTTGATTTAATAAAAAAGATAATCAGAGCTGATTCAGCAAGATACATAACCTATGCAATTTTATATGTTAATATACTTAGACATACATTTGTTATAAACTTCCAACTCGTATGTAATATTTACTTAGTGCAAGATAAGAACATAAGAGAACCCAAATTGGAAGGCTATTAAGTATAATGAATACAATGTATAGTCATAACTGCCAAATAAACAAATATGTATATAAGGAATTAAATATTTTCATTGAATATGTATTATGATTAGATGTAAGAACTCACATGCTAACAATGTTGGAGGGAGATGTTGAATAACATCTGCGATTCACATTTTAGGTGTGTAAGAAGTGTATCAACATATATAAAATATGTAAAGAAAAATTTATTAAAATTGCACTCATGAATAATATGGTGTTGTTGAAGTTATCATCACACATCACAAAATTATATATTGAGGGCATGGTACAGATGGTTCAATCGATGACAACCTTTAAATTATCGAAAGTAAAGATCTACAATAAACACAAAAAAAATTGTAATATTTGCATCAAACATATGTTGAATTTTTAGATATAAAATACACGGATAAATGATGAATCTGACATGTTCAAGGTAAAGAGAGGGATTGCAAACACAGTTCTTTGTTTTTCCCATCTATCACATATGCTGTATTCTTTATCTGTGAGTAGTGATCAAATAAAATTGCAAAAATATTCTCAACAAATTAATAGACTTAACTCTTGAGATTGAAATGAATGTCAATCCCACTCTCTCTATGTCACCAATATATATATTGTTGTCCTTTTTAAAGTTAAACTCTGAGAATTATGTATCGTTAGAGGCCATGCTATTTTAAGTAAAACTTGTGTTCGATTTCCACTTATAACAAAAGATATTGACACAAATTTTGTATACCTTATATCACATGATAATCTTACATAGTTATGAAACTTAATGAACATACACAAAATATTTCAAGTGGGGTCTAGAATCATAGATATACATTATGTTATTTACACAACTAAGAAATCCATTAACCAATCCAACTTCAACCCACAAATTAAACTTTAACATCACCCGTTGTATGACAGAGAACAACACCTCACCATCCAAATGATTATCATCACCATCATATAAGACTTTACCCTAGTATAGATGGACACATTGCCAGTAATTAGCATAGACATTGATTTTAGCATTTTCTTATTGTGCATGTTGACCAAAGAATTTTTTTCATATAGATGTATGCATTCATTGAACATTTCATGTTCGCTAGGAAGTAATGAGTTGTCTATTAGTTTTATAAGGATTTCCTAGTCTTTATATGTAGAATTTTTCATTTTTAATATTCGTTAGCATCTATGTGTTGGAAAAAATTGTGGAGTGACAACAATATAAAATATATTCCATAATTTTTTTTGTAAGTTTTAATTGTATATATCATTAACAATTCTTAAACATATACCATTAAACATGGTTTTATCATATATTTGGCACATAAATGTAAGATACATAAATAAGATAAAGAAATAGAGGGTACATGCATACAAATGTATGTCCTTTACAGGTGGCAATAGGACAAGATCACTAACAAGAATAATTGATCTCCCAACAAAATCATTTTCATTTTCAGATCAATATCCCTACTTTGAATGTATATCTATATTTGAAAACAATTTTGGCCCTATGAAACTCATTTTATTAATGAGAATTTAAAGAACATGATTCATCTCTTCCTGGAGGATAATCGATGGTATTTCAAAGGTGTCATATTTCTTATAGGGATTCAAAGACCTATGTGAATGGTTATTGCAAAAATGTTAAAAGAAACAACTTTATTAGGGGTAAGAAGCAATAAGAGCCTTTTACCATAAAAAAACTTAGCCCATCACATGCTTGATACAATTTAATAATGCAAGATTTACTTCTAGTTGTTCTTTAAATGTTCATTTTGATTGTTTCATATTCCCATGAATTTTACAATATTCTAAAATTGTATCCAATGCAGCGTGTTGATTATGATAAAATTTATTTGGAGAAGATATTGTTAGATTAGGTTACAATCAAGGATTGAAGTTTGAGTAGACATGAAGCACAAATTTCCATAATATGCAAAAAAAATAATATAGAAGAGATGCTTGTTGTAGAAGCAAAATCAAACATGAGCTAGAAGAAGCTTGTCTTCAATAATCAAAAGATTCAATTATTAGCATTAGTAACATCCAATGATTGTATTAACTAAAAATAGCTTTAAAAAATGTACATATATATGTTGAAGATATATGACCCCGCATCCTCATGCATGTCAGATTATCTTCTTTAATGACCTAAAATAACACCTAAGCAAACTAAATAACATGTGTAGGGAAAATCCATTAAATAGAATAAAAACTTTCATTAATACCCCCTCTTAAATGTAACTTAGGTGGGTAGTTGGGTCCTAATAACAAGCGTTGATAAGGTAACCAAGTACATAGAAAATCTTTCCAAAATTATAAAGAAAAGCCCCCCAAAAGTAGAGAGAGAGAGAGAAGGAAATAACTAAAACCCCCCCTAAAGGATGATGTTGGAGCTGCCTGAACCTTAAAAATAGTTCGTAAATGAAGATATTCTCTGTGAAAGATTTCCATAATCTGGCAGTAGCGAAGATCATCGACGTGTTCATGAATAAGCTCTTGCATGAAATGAATGTGAATCTCGATATGCTTGGTTCACTGATGGAGGACTAGATTCTTGTAAATTTATATTGTGCTTTGGTTGTCAAAAATATGACTGTTGGTCATCAAAACTGGGTACTAAACTTAGTGAGAATTTCCTGAAGCTAAATAGCCTAAATGCCAACATTAATAGCTCCTTTGTATTCTACTTTTATAGAAGATAAAACTACAACATACTACTTCTTGCTGGACCAACTAACTAGTCCTAAACCAAGGGAAAAACTGTAGCCTGAAGTAAACTTACGATTATGAATATCACTTGCCTAATCTAAATTTATATACCCAATCAAGTCAACGTTAATGACTGCTCTATAGTGAATCCTAAAATTGAGTACCTTGAATGTAGTATACAATTTGCTTAATTGTTTTTTAGTGCAACTCATGTGGTTTCAGCATAAATTTAGAGACCATGCCAATTGCATATTAAATGTTAGGTCTAGTGTTCATAAGATAGATGAGACTGCCAACTAGTTGTCAATATGAGGTAGCATCAACCAAAGGATAAGCACAATCAACGTCAAGCTTCACACTAGATAGAAAGAGAATTGGAACTAGATTATAATCAACCATGTTAAATTGTGTAAGCAAATAAAGAGTATACTTGAATTATGCAATAGTGATCCTGGGGTCAAACTAAGAAAAGAGTCCATCTTGGCATACCAATCCTAAAGATCTTATTTGAGGCCATAAATAAATTTCTAAAGTCTATAAACTAAGAAAGAATATTTCATAAATCCTTGTGGTTGCTCCATGTATATTTCTTATTTGAGGTCACCATGAAGAAAATCACTCTTCACATCCATATGATGAACATCCCAATGATGTGTTATAACAATGACGAGAGTGAGTCAAATTGAGTTTATTTTGGCAATTATGGCAAAATTATCGGTATAGTCAATACTAGGCACTTGATAAAAAAACTTTGCTACCAAACATGTTTTGAACTTGTCTACGAACCCATTTGAAATAAATTTTATTCAAAAAGCCATCTACATCGAACAAGTTTTATTCCATTAGGAAGAGGGATCAAATCCTAAGTGCTGTTCCTAATCAAGGAACCATACTCCTCTTCCATAATAGTATCCCACTCATGAGTACCTGATGCCTTGCATAATAATTGTGGATCAAAAGTAGATGTAATGAATGCATGTGGGACATTATAGAACTACAAATGTGTCTGCCTAGTGTTTGATAGATCTTCAACCCAATGGCCAACACTTTGTAATTTCTATCTAGCCCAAAGAGGCCCAAATGTCAAAGATTCATGAGGAGATTCCTCATCCCTTGAAGATAGTCTGGGAGGATGAGGTGAGTCCCCATCATTACTCTCATCAACAGAACTAGATGAAGAATCTGGATCATCATGATGCTGCTTAGGCAGATCTGAATCATTAAAACTATCATCAAATCCCAGTGCATCCAAAGAAGAGGGAGAAGTGTTAAGTGTGGAGTGTGAAGGACCCTCTTGAAAACAAACTCTTATCTCAATGAATAACTCATGAGTGGTGGGATGAAGAAGCCTATGTCCATTAACACCCTTAAAATATCTAATGAAGATGCAAGGCCGACTCTGAGGTTCCATTTCCTTACTTTTATTCTTAGGAATGTGGTCCATAACAAAAGATCTAAACACTCGAAAGTGCTTAACTATGGGTTTTTAACTGCTCCATGATTCAAAAGGAGTGACTCCCTTTAATGCTTTATAAAGAATTTAGTTCTGGATATAATAAGCAAAGTTGATGGCCTAGGCCTAATATCAAGATACAAGAGACTTGGAGTGTAGTATATAGTTGGCTATTTCCTTCAAGGACCTATTCTTTCATTTTACCACACCATTCTGATGAGGACTATATGGAATTGTATGCTATAGTTCAATCCCCTCTAAAGTGCAAAATTGCTTGAAATGATTATTGACATACTCACCATCATTGTTTGTGCATAAATCTTGATGGATTTACCTAACTATTTTTATACAAGCACCTTGAAGCCCTAAAAATGATCAAACACCTCAGACTTCTACTTAAGAAAGTACACCCAAGTATACCTCAAAAAGTCATCAATAAAGGTAAACATGTATTTAGTCTTGTTGAATGAAGGAGCTAAAAATGGATCAACAATTTCACTATGAGTTAGTTTTAATAGCTGTGTAGCTTTCCATGATTTTTCCTTGTCATACTTCTATTTACAATGTTTACCAAGTATGCAACCCTGGTAAACACCATTAAAAAAATGAACACGTGACAACGTTGAAACCATGCCATTATGACTTATTTACTCTAAGTAGTAATAATTAAGATGACCAAATTACTCAAGCCATAATTTACTCATCCTATATGTATGAGTGAGTAGAGCAGAAGGTTGATCAGGAGAAAAAACAAGAAAGTGTATAATTTGGATTGGTGATTTGATTTCCAAAATACAATTATAGAGTCATTGTGCACTTCCTCAATAACTATAGAATCAAGTGTGAACTCAACTCTCTTTCCTGAACTGATGTGAGTGATTTGATAAATAAATAAGATATTAATGGATAATGAGAGAATATGCAAAACACCCTGAAATATCCTATCATTCACTTCAATAGATCCTATCCCATTAACTTTTGCATAAGTATCATCACCCAACAAAATGAAAGGCACATAACAAGGCTCCAAGGACGAGAAAAGGTCTTGTGATGAAGCCATGTGGTATGAGTCACTAAAATCAATCACTCATGTGGAAGGCTGGGATGCAACTGAAACAAGTGCCTTGCCCTTACCTTTTCCCTTACTACTATCTTTAGCCTTAGAATACTCTTGCACTGATGAACTCTAATTGGTTAAATCAGGGACAATGATATTATGTTTTTCAAACATCTTTTTTAGTTGATCAATTTATTTCTTCATACATTTTATTTCATCATGCCTAGTTTTCTTATAGTAGGCACATGTGAGTCTCTTTTTCTTAGGTTTGCCACATGAAGAGGACCCAATTGATGCTTTGGAATGAGCTTAAAAGTTTTGACCCTTTTTTTGCTCTTGGTCTTTCTTATTTTGTTTCTTCTCCTTATTAATGGAGGCCTTCTATTTTTCATGACTCATAATTAAAGCATGTGATTTAGAAGACTTTAATGTACCCATTTAAATAAACTTGTCTTGCTCTTGAGTCAAGTCAACAATAAAATAATTCAAAGATGACATGGTCTTTGTAGCTTTAAGTGCACTCTTGGTAGCGTGAAAGGTAGAAACAAAGACAAAATAGTCAAAACCTAATTTAGTAAGGATGTAAATTATATGCAATCAAAAATGCATCATGTCTATAAATTAATCTTAACTTAGAGAAGATAGATTATACCATACATTTTTGATTGGGGACACATTTATTAAGTGAGAGCATGACCAATATGGGGATCCACCATAGCCAATTATGACGTCTCTTACCATAACATATCATGATAGGGAGGGTTACAAAGCCTTCAATCTAACACAATCATGCAATAACCCTAAGGGGGTATTAGGTTTTGATATTTCACCTAAACTAATAACAGGTAAAGTAAATCTAATCTAGTGCTCACCAAAGCTTATGACATAAAGTGAGGGTTAGAAGCAATAAAACTAAACATGCATAGAATACATATACTCACATCAATGTATATAAAATTCTAATGCATGGAAGAGAAGCACTACATATCTATCTATTATTACAAAGAAGAAATAAAGTTAGGAATACTTACTTTTAAAGACGAATCCACCAAGCCTCAATCTTTCCCTTGACCAAGGTGCTTTGAAAGAGGTTGTTTAGGTATGTAAGGATAACAAAGACAAATCAGCTCTAGGCTACAAAACCTATCAATGCATCCAAAGGACTTATCCACAACACAAGATCCATATCTCCAAATAAAGTATGGAACCCTAAGCTTTATTCCTCAAGTAGAATGGTCAATAAGCAGATGTTCGTTCACTCTTATTTTTTTCGTTTCTCTTTAATAAATGATGGAAATGAACTTGTATATATAGGTGGATTTGACCCTTGACCCTTCCAAAAATCCCAATCGATAGGGTCAACCCAGTAAACCTAACATAATTTTGGAGAATAATTCACTAGGTCCCAAGCTAGGTTGACTAAAGGCTAGCCTAATTACTAAGTGAAAATATCTTGATACTGTACAGGGTTGACCTAGTCGACCTAACATAGTCAACTAAAAAAAAAGGATTTAGGTGGAGAAAAGGAGTATAAAATGTAGCAAATGCTTGGAATGGGTACAATAGAGAATAACAAGCTTAGGGTTAATGGGTTTAGAAGATAAGTGTGTAGATAATAAGTGGCAAAAGGGATAACAATCCTATGAAGCACCAATGGTCTTTCCACCCCTTTTTTGGACTAAAAGAGATTGAGACTCAATAGGTTCTTGAAAGATACAAAGTGTCAGTAATCGATAAAAATTTAAAAGTATTATTTGTATACATATGCCCCACTCGAAGCTCATCACGTGTCATGTGAGTGTAACATGGGATGGTGCTTTCGAAAATAAAACATGATAACACATAATGTTGATGCTAAGTAAAGTAAAATAAGTAAAAAATAAGATAAATGAAAGGACAAAATTGAAAAATCCATACCTTTACTTACCTTAGTTCTGTAGATAAAGAAGTAGACTGCAAGATAAGTGAAGGCGTCCAATGTGAGGAACACTAAGCGAACCTGTAGAAGTTAGTGAAAAAAATAGCCAAAAATCAAATTTTTTAGAAGATAGGCATATAGTAGTGGAAAATATTCTCTACATCATCATGATTTTAGAACATTTTATGATTTAAAAAATAGATGAGTAAAAACAAAGATATAGGCAAAAGAAGGAATCTACCAAAACAATAATTGAAAGATTTAGATTTTGAAAAGTGAGTTTAAATAAGGTGAAATGAAAGTTATTTGTTATTTTTAACTTGTGAAGAAGAGAAAAAAAGAGATCTGAGAGACCAAATAAGCTAGGATGGTGAGGAGGCGATAGGCTAGGCGAGAGGGACCCCCAAAGGCGGCAGCGGGTGCACTACAAGTAGGTAACTAAAAATCTTAAGCCAGTTTTTGAATATTTTTGTGATTTAAGTGTATTTTTATAAATTTGTAATTTTAATCATTTTTAGATGTTGAAATGAAACCAAATTAGGGTCTAAGGGTAGGAAAAATCAATTAGGAATATGGGTTTGAGGAAATAACTGTTAAAAGGCACTTATTTCGCAAAATGTAAGGGGTCGATAGGGAAAAAACTAGGTCGAGCATAGCGCTGGAGCATTGTATATGATTGTATTTATTGTATCAAAACTTTATATATATATATATATATATATAGATTTTGGATATTGGATGCTGATTGTATATGTTATCATTATGGTTGTGGTTGTTGATGCTTAGATATATTTCTTTCTAGCACATGTATTTATCTGTTGTTGTATATGCTATGGGAAATATATGAGTTGTGGTTTATTTTTTAACATTATGTAGGACACATGCATGGTTTAAAAAAATATGTAAAAATGAGTTAGTAAAATATAATCAATCAAAAGTGTACTACACACTATTTCAAGTTGGGAAATGTGTAATAACAATAAAATAAATAAGTATAAAGAACCAAAGGATGGTGAAACAATATGGTAAAAAGGAATTTGTTTTTAAACCAAATGAAAGGTAAACAACCAAATTAAAACATGATCATACTAAATTGCGTTGAGAAGTATGAAATGTAATAAAGTGGAAAGCATGTAAAAGGATAAATGGTATAAAAAAAAAATCAAGTTATTCAATCATACTAAACCATGTTGGGAAGTATAAGAGAAAAATAAAATTGGCAAAATTAGCTCTTAAATTTATCACACTAATTCAAGTTGGGAAGTATGATAAATTCAAGAAATGGTTGGATTCTCACATGCACTCAAAAAATATGAGGATAAAAGCGAAAGAGAAATGAAGTAAACATAAAATATACTAAATCATGAGGGGAGTCATGTCAATGACATGTAACTTCATAATCGATCACATTTTTATCTCATATTTGACATATGTAATTTTAATTATGACTTGGATTATTGAAAAATTTTGTGAGGAGGGCTAGGTCCTATCCATGGTTTTAAACTACAAATCACAAAGGGAACACCAATAAGTTGGAATAAATGTGAAAATCTGGTAATAAGGGGTGTGAGTAATAGGAAGACAAAACTGTGATAATTTGTGAGGATGGTCAAGTCTTATCCATGGTCTTACAATGCAACTCACAAATAGAATTCCAAGGGGAATGATCAGTGAACAAAATAATATTTTTCAAGTAGAAATATAAGGAATGTAGGGAGTGAAAAAAAGAATGTACAAATCATAACTTAGACATCTTATAAGAAAAATTTAGAAGACAAGAGGCATACTAAGGACATGAGAAGACACTAAGTGACTAGTGACCATCAATATACAAAAGAAACCTATTTGCTATAGGCATAAAGATTCATAGGCAAATAAATGTGCTATTAAGATCAACTCATGAAGGGAGATTGGTACAAGAAAAGTAAAATGGACCTACCTTCTTATGATGTTTTTCCTATTCCTCAGGACCCCTTATAGATCTGTTGATTTACTGTGACGATTGGGTACTTGCATAAAAAAGTAGGTAGCACTAAAAGATTTTTTATTCTCCTTTTCTAATCTACTAACCTACCACACCCTAATGAACCTTGACTCTATTGTGAATCCAATTATAGAGTTTGAGCTTCGACTAGAAGAAGGAGATGTGATTTGAATCACATCTTTTAGTGTGATTTGACTTTTAAGAATTTTAAATGGTTTTTCCTTTTGTATCATTACCTTTTGTTAAATGATTTTGATTTTAAATGTTTTTAAGTCTTTTTAATATTCCTCCTCCATATAGACTTGGAATGATCAATCATGAGAGATAGAGTGATACACATGAATGAGCTGTAGGCTCAGGCTAAAATAAGCTAAGTGACTAAAGACAAGATTGACTAGAACACTTAGGCTTAGCAATGAATTAGCATGTTATCTCAAGTCTCAACCATGTATATGCTTAGTTTGTGAGAAAGGAATAAAGGAAAAAAAGAGATCCAAAGTGGACTAGTGAAAGGAAATTATAATGAAATTAATTATTTGCTAACTAATCACATAGTAATAGGGAATGACTAAAGGGAACCAGGTTTGTATAACCGAGTTACAATGATAATTATCCATGAAAAATAGAGATAAGAAAGCAAACAATAAGGAAGAGAAAGAAAGTGAGTTTTTAATAAAAACCTCAAGAAAGAAAGAGAAAGCAATGAGAGAAAAATATCCATAAGCAAACATAAATGATAGTATAAGCAATATAGAGTGCAAAAGTAAAGTCACCATGTAAGATAAATAATAATTGGACACAATATTAAATGATATAATAGATAGAAAAAGATAATATTGGAGCACACATCCAAATCAAATGAAAATTTAAAAGCACCATGCATGTGCTCATAAATACTGATAAATCTACCCACACATATTATCTAGAACATTGGATAGATATTTATGAAGCTGGATGCAAACTAATGCTAATGTCTTGTCTATCTTCAATGAAAAATGGGAAAATAATTCTCATCTAATCTACTTAACATAAAAGGCATGAATGGTTGATGGATCATGTTGAGGAGGGATACCAAGTAAGGGATACTCACAATGTATGTGAGTGGGCTCTATGGGAGATGTAGGAATCACTGATAGGGAAGGATCTATAGGTGAAGGACTCATAGGTAGAGAAGGATCCACAGGTGAAGGGAGGTCCACGGGTGAAGGAATCACAGGTGGATAAGGATCCACATGTGAAGGAGTCATAGGTGGAGGCATAGAAGTTGATGAAGGGACCACAGGAGGGGAGGGAACCATGGGAGAAGGAGTATTTTTACAAGAGTGACCTATAGAAGGAATGGTAGAAGGTCCAACAATAGCTATAAGGTGATCCTTAAGGTGTTACTGAAGGATGCAATAAAGATCAGTGTGATGGGTGCCACATTAGTGCCAAATATAATACTCCTCTCCATACTTGGAAATATACTCAGGTAGTAATTTTAGGGGAGGTATGGCCTTGTCTAAGAATTTAGGAGAATAAGGATGAAAAGTATCAATATATTGTTACATCTTGTGATAATGCATGGAGGAATGATTATCTATTTTGTGGAAGCAATAGATACACCTGTGAGTAGGCTTAGTATAAGTACTCACAAGAGGAGGTGTATTAGGTATGGAAGGAGCTTGGGAAGGCTCGTCAGCTCATTTGGTGGTCAACAGAGCCATCTAAGTTAAAGGAAGCAAACCATCACCAAGAGAGGGTGATGGTGGGGAAGGAACTCGACTAGGCTCAATGGAAGGAACAATGGGATCAAAAACAAGTATAGGCTCAGTGACAATAGGAATAGAAATGGGCTTAACTATAATGAGAATAAGAATGAGCTCAACTATAATAGGATTAGGAATGTGCTTTGATATGGACTCTACTGAAGGAGGGGTAGGGTATATATAAGGTGGAAGAAGGGTCACATGTATCTCAGGGATAAGCAAGCTATAGGTGCCTAACAAAGTGGTAAGGCCCAATCATAACACTATCTATGAACATACTCCTATGAGGTTCCTCAAAAAATAGAGGTGTCAGTACCATATCTACCCTATGATAAAGAGGAAAAATACTAAAATTAGTAACTATAAATGATGGAACATGGGAAGAATCATTAAAATATTGAAACAAAGAAGAACAACAATGAATAATTTTAACATAACAGGCTTGAACAAGACTGCCTAAGAACGGATCATCTAAGGTGTAACCATCATCATAGTTAGGTGTTTGAAGATTAATGACACATGTAGGGATAACCTTATCATCCAATGAAGTATGGTGAATAAAATGTTGAGTCTTAGTCAAAATGATGGAAATATCATCACAAGGAAGTTTACAAGAATGAAGCTACAAAGAAGTAGGAAGATGAGATATGAGATGAGGTGAGATATCAAAAGTTTTAATCTTTAAGTTTATTTCATTAGGTTCATCATATCATAATCTAAGAGGTTGGGAGGAATGTTCCTAATGAGTTTGGGATGACCGTTGTAACCTTGAGTGGAATTGATGAGAAATTTGAATTGTTGAGACTCATAGAATGGAACATTGGGTAAAGGTTCAAGAGTAAGAATCTTGAAGACACCATGATCTTAAAATTATTTGAAATTCCAAGGGTTAGTGTTACCTTAAATCCTATAAATGGATCCATTGAGAGGGAATTTAACACATTGGTAGGTGAAAGAAGTAACAACTCTCATATAGTGAGTCCATAACCTACCATGCAAGGCATTATAAGAGAGAGGAAAGTTAAATATCATCACCTTCACATTAATAGTGACATGTGAGATGGTAATGGGAAACCACACACAATCTAAAGGAGGCATTTTCCTTCAATCATATTCTTGGCATGTGATGCACATGGAATTGAGATTGCATTTATAATATCTAAGGGTTTTGATAAAATTGAGAGAGGCGATGCAAGTGTTGGAACCATTGTCAATCAATGCATGCTTGACTTGGATATTGCCTATTTGGACACTAATGAATAGAGGAAGATCATCTGCATGAAGCATAATCTCATTGGGAATAATGGAAGTGATAATAAATTTTAAGGAAGATAAGTGTTCATTATTTCGTCAACATGGATGGACATCTCTTCACATTATTGTAATATGCTATCCTCAAATCTAGATAAGGTTGTTTCACATCTTGTTATGGGAAGACGAGGGATGTTAATTTCAAACAATAGTTGCATAAGATGATTTATATGACATGGAGAGGTCCTTATAATCTCAAGTAATGAAATTTGGGATGGGAGATTAGTGAGTTCCATAATGGGATCCCACTCATCATAACCCATAAAAAGGTTGGCATAAATAGGTGCATAATGATTAATGAGGTACTCAGAAGGAGAGCCAAAGTGCATTGGAATTTTTATTTATAAGAAGGATAAGTTTTAGAACAAGTTTGTAAATTAAGGGGAGAAGGTGAAGCAGGTGGTTCAGGGTGGTTTTGAGGATTGGTAGAAGAATTGTTAGTAGAATCTTGAGTATCATTAGTGTTAGAAATAGAAAATGGAGAGATGGTAGAAATAAAATGGGAAGCATTATCCAAAAGAGGTTTTGGAAGTGGTTCATCAAAGTTTATAAGGTTATCTTGACCTAAGTCATTTAAATAAGTTAGAGAAGAATCCTAGATAACATGAAATTTTCAGGATAATGGAGGAGTGTAGATAGGTTATGGATTAATAAAAATAACCACCCTTCACATAATAGTTATGTTAACCACATTCTCTTTATAAGTGGGGTCAACAAGACTTTCAACATTATTGGTGGAAGGGGTAGGCTTGTCCTGGTTGTCTTGATTAAGTTGGTGATTAGGAAGAGGGTCTTTATAGATAGCCAAATAAGCATTAGCTTGATTTAATGCTTGAGATTTAGTATGTAATTCGTGAGCCTTAAAAGCAATGTCATAGGCTTGTTGATGCTTTCAAATGATAGAATCATGATAAAAATTAGGACCAATAAGAAAATACATATCTAAATTATGAAACTGCTTACATGTCTAATGAGAATGACCCCAACTAGTGTGAAACCAACAAAACTTGTTAGGATCATACCAGGATCTCATAAGATGAGTGGGATCAAGTTCTCATGGTAGAGGCCTAGGTAGATGTTTAAGTAATTCAGCTAAGGATAAGGGTTTGTGAATGTTGATGTTATTAGGTGAATATAAATGAGGATTGGTATATTGTTGAGAAGGGGGAACTAGTTCTAAAGATTGGTTAGGAACAACAGCTTGAATGGTATCATAAGAATTCATGATACCATCATTGGTAGCATTATGATTTTTGTTCTTGAGTAAGATATGAGGACCTGTAGAAGGTTGGGTGGCTCGAATTGATGCATAAGGAAATCTTGACTTTTAGCTTGGTTAATAGCCTCCTCTAATGTACATGGAGAAAGAGTGTAGACCCGATATTGTAACTTGGAAAAAAGAGCATTAGTGAAGAGATGAAAATGGTCATCATCGGCCATGTTATGTGTACACTTGTTTGACAAAGTTTTCCACATTTTAAAAATAGCTTGGGTAGTTTCATTTTCAATTTGTTTACAATTTATGAAATGGGCCAAAGTCTTTTCAGGAAGATCACTAGTTTGGAACTCTTGAACTAAATCATTCACTAAATCTTCCAAACTAGCAATATAATGGGTTCTAAGTTGGTTATACCAATCTAAGGCATCACCCATAAGAGTTTTGGCCCAATCCTTATAAATATTTCTTAATATTTTAAGATGAAGGGTAGGATCAGTTGATCCATTATAAGAAATGGTAGGGGTGATACCTCCTATATCAATATTAGCAATTTGAGTGGTAAGAGGTTCATTTTGAAGATGCTTAATGGTTTGTTGACCAATGAGGTTGAGGAATGAGATCACCTTGAGAATATCAAAGAGGAGGAGGGGGAACATTTTGATTATGTGTGCCCCAATTCATTGGTTGAGGATGAGTTTGAAGATGGAGAAGGTGATTTTGCATTCTCATCATTTGGTTTGTGTTATGAGCTTGAAAGGTATTCATTTGATTGAGTGTTTGTAACAAGAGTTGGTGGGTTTGATTGGCATTTTTAGCACTATTTGAAGCATTAGAGTTGGTATTAGTGGCTTGGGTATCACTATTCGTGTTGATAAGAGCTTGAGAGGAACTATGAGGATGTGAAGCACTAGTGGAAAAATTTGATTGTGAAGCAAAAGATGGACTAGTGAAAGGATGAGAAGAGGAAGTACTAGAAACATGATTACCTTGGGTAGTAAACAATGCACTAGTATAAGGATTAAGGATAATGGATCTTATAAGAGACCCACTAGATGTAGAACCTACCATGCTAGTGGAGATACTAGGCATGGAGGTAGAAGAGGTTAAAGAAGAAGAGGTCATGGTATGATAAGGGGTCATAATCAAGGGAAGAGGTTGAGAATCAAAGAAAGTGGTACTTCTAAATCCATTTGAGAATATAGGAGTAGGTGAATGAGGCTCTTTAGATTGACCACAAATCATGAGATGGTAAATGGTAGAAGGATCTTTTACTCAATGTTGAGGAAATTAAGAGATAAAGAAGATAATTTCAAGGGTATGGTCTAATTCAGGTTGATATTCAAGAGAGAAGAGAGGATTATGCAATGAAGAGGAATGAGGAGGGGTCCCATAGTTCATTGTGCAAGTGGATATGTGAACATGAATTTCATACAAGAGAAGATACCTAGTTTGCATATGGGAGAGTCTATGAGGATTGGTAAAAATCATCATATTTTTTGAATTCAACTCGGTGTTATCTTCAAATAGAAGATTCATGATGAAGGAGAAAGACTAAAACAAGTAAGAAAGATGAGAAAGCAAGAAAATAAGAAGTGAAAGGAATAATATAGAGTTGACTGGGTTGATCTAGTATAAAAAATAGGGTCTGTAGACCACATAGAGTTTATTGGGTTGATCTAGCACAATAGATAGAGGCTGAAAGAATGTATAGGGTTAATTGGGTCAACCAAACATAGAAAATAGGAAAAATTAGACAAATTATAATAGATTGTGTCAATTAAAATGAATGTGTATTGAATCAAGAATAGTTTTTCATGTATTTTGAAAATCAAGAACTAAAGGGAAATAAACAATCAATTGGATCAATAAGGGTGATCCATTTGAGACACACAACACAAAACCTTGCACCAACGCTAGTTAATACAAGTTACAATACAACACACAATTTAAGAAAAGAGCAAGTAATTAACTTGAAAAGTAAAAGCTAAGTAAGTGGTTAACCTGAATGTTGTTAGATTATTAGACTATAATTTTAAATGTGATAGAAAGTTGGCTATAAGTAAGGAACTAGAAAATAATCTAAAGATAGTTTCAGGACATTTGCACTGAAAGAGATATGTATTGGTAATGGTACAAGCTTGGTATTGGGGCCTACCCCCTCACTTCACACACCATAATGATAAGGGTATGAGATTCTTATCCAAAATATACCATTAACCATGTGTTTATACTTGGATAGAAAACCAAGTTGGCTTTCCCCTTGGTGATGAAATCTAAGTAGGTTGGCCTTGGGTAGACAATTGTTAAAATGTTTGTTTAAGATTTTGTGATTTGGTCATGTGTAGTGAAACTAAAAGATATATTGAAAACCACCTAATTAGACTATGTGAACTATTCTAAGCATGTAAGCAATAAGAAATGAAAGTGTGAGCTAATTATTAACATATAAGGGTTAATTCCAACTTTGAAACACAATATAGTGTCGATTCAATTGACAGTGTATGTACAAAATATAGAATAGGGTCGACATAGTCACCCCTGTACTATGGAAAAAAAAAGTTTGAAAGTGAACTACATCAACAGAGTTGACCTAGCTTTCCATATTGTATACAAAATATAAAGCCAGGTCGATCGAGTTGATCTAGTTGACTGTACAAGGATGGTTTTAAAGACTACAAACTATGAAAAGAAAGACTATAAGGAAAGAGATGAATGATAGAAAGTAACCTTGGTTGGTTGGAGGATAAAAATAAGTGAGATTGATGTTGAATAACCTTTCTAAATTCTTTCAAATCCTATTAATAGGATCAATTGGGTTGACCAAGCTTTGCAAAAACTTATTGTTGAGTGCCTAAAATGTATAGGGTTGATTGGGTCGACCTAGTAGTCTAAATCTGATGCCTGAAAGTGTATAGAGTTGATTGGGTTGACCTAGTAGTCTGGACTAGATGTCTAAAATTTTAAAAAATAATACTATATCGATTGAGTTGATCTAGTAGCTTGTACCTAGAAAAGAACATGCATAAAAAGAATAGAGTCATTTGGATATGATTGTGTGTTAAACCTATGTATAGAAGTTAGAACTGTGTTGATACAATGGACCCAATATTATGAATATATGGTAATTAAAATTATTAAATAAATAAATAAGTGAAACAAATCTTGTAAGGGTTAGATTCATGTTGAATTCATCAGAATGTATGTAATAAAAAATGCATCATGTCTATAAATCAATCCTAACTTAGAGAAGATAGATCGTACCATACACTTATGATTAGGGACACATTTGTTAAGCGGGAGCATGACCAATATGGGGATCCAATAGACCTAATTAGGGTATCTCTTACCACAATACACCATGATAGGGAGGGTTCTAAAGCCTTCAGTCTAACACAATCACACAATGACACTAAGGGGGTCCTATGTTTTGATATTTCATATAAACTAATAATAAGTAAAGTAAATCTAATCTAGTGCTCACCAAATCTTGTGGCACAAAGTGGGGTTTATAAATAATAAAACTAAACATGAATAGAAGACATATACTCATGTCAATGTATTCAGAATCTTAATACATGGAAGAAAAACATAACTGCATATCTATCTACTCTTATAAAGGAAAAATAAAGATAGGAATACTTACCTTTGAAGATGAACCCATCGATCCTCAATCTCTCCCTTGGCCAAGTTGATTCACAAGAGGTTGTGGTATGTAAAGATGATAAAGACAAATCATCTCTAGGCTACACAATCTATCAATGCATCTAAAATACTTATCCATAAGACAATATCTGTATCTCCAAAGAAAGTATGGAAGTCTAAGCTTTATTTCTCATGTATAATGGTTAATAAGTATATGTTCGTTCATTCTTAATTCTTCTTTCACTTCTCTTTAATAAATGATGGAAATGAACTTGTATATATAGGTGGATTTGACCCTTCCAAAAATCCTATCCAATAGGGTTGACCTAGTTGACCTAACACAATTTGGGAGAATAGTTCACTAGGTCTCAAGCTAGGTCAGCCAAAGGCTAACCCAATTCCTAAGTGAAAATATCTTGATACTGTACAGGGTCGATCCAGTTGACCTAGTATAGCCAAATAAAAAAAAAGGATTTAGGTGAGGAAAATGAGGATAAAATATAGCAAATGCCTAGAATGGGTACAATAGAGAAGAACAAGCTTAGGCTTAATGGTTCTAGGAGACAAGTGTGTAGATAACAAGTGATAATTAAGACAACAATCTTGTGAAGCACCAATGGTCTACCCACCCCTTTCCCAGTGCACCCATTAAGGCATGCACTTAGAGAATATGAGACTTGATGGATTCCTACAAGATATAAAGTGTCAATAATTGATAAAAGTTTGAAAATATTATGTGTATACAAAAATTATCAATTGATCATTTTTTTTGGTCTATACCGCATAGTTTCAATAACCTAAGTGATTTGAATTTTGTGAAAAAGTTTTGTATAGTGTCAAAATTACTAGGGTTTAAAATGATGAGTTCATTTTTTAGTTCATGACCTCTCATTATGTCTCAACTCTCAAAATTTTTTTCCAAAATGGTTCAAACATCATTAAGAGAAGTTTTAGATTCAATATGAAAGAGCAAGTTGGGAGACATAGACATGCATAATAGACTGTAGTCTTCATCACTTCTATTAAACCACTTCACCTTCTCGACATCAAGTGTTAGTTATGTTTCTATACCCATAGTGATTTGGTGTAAACCCTTACTGCTCAAATAGATTTGCATTTTACTTTCTACTTGATATAGTTGAATGGTGTAAGAAACATAACTTAATTCTGATCCATTTTAGTAAGTAATTATGTGATGAACTGATGGTGCTATAAAGACAAGGATATGAAACTAACCTTAAAATTTAAAAGGACCAGTTTTATAATTCTAAAGAATAGTACCAATGTGTAGAGTTTGAAAAAACTCATACATTCAAAAAACTGGCACCTGAAAAGGAGCAATAGGATGAAAGTTATGGGAGTTTGAAGTTCTTGATCACAAAATAAATATCCACTTTTCATATTTTTTTTGGGTGTGTAAAAGTTTGACCCAAATTTTCAATTAAATTTAAGCCCTCTTAGATTGGTTGTGACTAAGGGATAAAATTCCATATGACCAAGGGATAAGACCTATTATGAGTGACCCCCTCCTTTATGATGTCAAAAGTTATCCTAGGGAAGTTTTATGTTGTCATTGTGATGGCCCTCAATTTCAAATGAATTGTGCCACAAGTTGTGTGATTAAATTTGGCACTCCTGTGGCCGCCATGTCAAAAACATAAGAGGCACAGTCATGGCATCAATATCAAGATTTTTGGAGGTAGCATCATCAGGATCAAGCCCATCTATGTTAGGTGCATTAGGATCAATGATGTAAAAAACATGATGATAAAATGTAGGTGTCAGAGTTAGTGGCATCAAATTAGTCTCAATGAAAACAACAAAGGTAGAAGCAGCTAGGGTAGAGTCAGGTGAGTTAAAAGTAGGTGTCAGGATCAAGTATTAAAGCATGTCTCAAGTCTAATGATTATTATAATAAGTATCAAATTTGATGACTACTCAAGTGGGTCTCGAGTCTGTTAGGTGTATAAGTAGGTCATGGATGTGATAGGTGTTAAAAGCAGGGGGGATTTTTTCCTAATTTCAAGTAGGGATGACAAGTCTAAAACACCAAAAAACCCTTAGATCCACTACTGCATTGAAAAATCCAAAAAAGACCCACTAAGTTTATTAAGAAACCTAGAAACCAAGAAATAATTTTTCCTTAGGAGACTTTGGTGGTACAGATTTACACCAAATCTAAGAAAATGCATTCAAACCCTCTAAAAATAACCAAAATTGACTGTCATGCAGCTTAGTCATGTTTATATCTAATCATAAGGTTTTTGGCACCTTCTGAATCTGATGGCACAAGTTATTTTTTATGAAAAGCTACCAGATGAAATATGCCCAAAAAAATATGCCTTTTCCCTTGTTCTTTTTTTGAATTTAGATCGACCAAGGACCCCATAAGGAGATCAAAATTTGAGAAAGAGTGAATCTTTAGTGTGCTAGGTCAACAAATGGCAGATATATGACATGCAAGCTGAAACTTAAGATTTCACAATAAGAGCTTTAGCATTCATCTATCATAAACCATGCTTTGATACCATGTCATATTAGGCCACAATCGAGGATCGAGGTATGAGTAGACATGAAACATAGATATTTTTAATATGCAAAACAAATTATGTAGAAGAGATGTCTGTTGTAGAATCAAAATCAAACATGAGCCAAAAGAATCTTGTATTTCATAATTAAAAGATTCAATTATTAGTATTAACAACATTTAATTATTATATTAGATAAAAATAGTTTTAATAAAGGTACATATATAGGCAGAAGATAGACATGACCCCACATCCTCATACATGTGAGATTATCTTTGCTAATGACCTAAAATAGCACCTAAGCAAGCTACATAATATGTGTACGAAAAAACCATTAAAAAGAATAAAATCCTACACTAACAGATATTTTATGGAGGTGCCAAATTTGTTTAGTTATTGTTTAATAATTAGGGCCTTTAAACCTTATTTATTCATGTAAATCACTGGGAAACAGATATTGGTTATGATTATGCTCAATGTCAAATTCTTGACAAAAAAGTGGCTTGATATCTAACAAATATAAATTATGACATGAAGCTAGTTTAGATAGAAGCTCCACTCATCCATATCAACATCACATTGAGCATCACGACATTCAAGGCCATCAAAATCATCATTATCAATTTATGAAATGACAAGGGTATGAATAACATGCCATACAAAATATATGTTTCTAATACTCTCCCAATGTTTAATTATGACTTCTCTCATCATCTCAATATCAACACCAATGTTAAAAAATATTATACAATAGAAGCTAGCTTCAACAATTCCTCATATTCTTGTGAGTCACTATCAGGCATTGAATAATATCTTGGCCAAACTCATACTATGGTAGGTGTACTTAATTTTCACTACTCCCATTTGAATCATGGATAAAATGACTAAGATATTTCAACATCTATCATACACATGATCTAAATGGGGAGATTATTTCATAAATGCTTTTAAAATTTTTGTATCTAATAAATCATCATCAGTATTCAGTTATAATTGTAGAAATAATTTTTGACCAACATTCAAAGAAACAAATGACCAACTAAATTATACAAGAAGAAGTTTTAATAGCTTGTGGCATGTTTCCTATGCTCTCATGTCACACTATATAATTTTTAAGTGAGAAATAATTTATATGCATAGAATGTAGGATCATTTGAACTACTTGTGGTAGACACCCTTGTCAATATGTCATCATAACTCTTTGAGTTTCTCTCTACCTTGAAGACATATTTTTATATTTATTTCAAAACTACATGTTATGAGAGGATAGGTTGATAATTTATGTTGGCTTACCATACAAAAAATATGTCCAAGTTGTGAACATTTACCCTTTCATCATTTCATGCTGGTACATATTTATTATGACCATTGTTATCAATAAATAATTTAGATCCATGATGTAACTGATAAGGGCATTGCAATGATAAACATTAATAGCTCATTTTTTCTTCAAACATGTGTCTATACTACATATAATATGACACTCAACATAATTGCTAGATCTATATAATATTTGAGGGGATTGTTGATCAATATTTGAGATGTGTTTGAAAAATAAGGATCATCATCTATGGATATAGTTATAAGGATTTTCCTTTTATGTGGATTCCATGTATTTATAAACTTATTATGAAATTGCCATACTTAAGCTACTTCAATTGGATTTTTCCAATCTAATCTATCCACATCAAGCACAACCTATACCCACATGATCAAGTACTCATAAAAAAAGATCTATATTACCATTCTTTTCTATATATATATTAGACATATATTTGTAGTACACGTAGTCTAAACCATACAAGTTGCCAGTGGAACATGTAAGTGTAGACCATATACCTTGCCCAAATGTCCTTTACTCCAAAATGTTTAAAAATTCCTCATGAAATATTCATAATAAATGTTCCATGTGTATTGTAAAAATGTGAGGATTTGATAAAATGTTTCTATTTCTACACTTATTCCTGTCTCTTGCATTACTTGAAGGTTTGATTGTCATAATTCAATGAAAATGATGACACTTTGTATCTAATACACTAAGTCTAATGATTTTTTTAGGCATCTCAACCGCGTAACCATATCTATCAATTCATTTTTACATACATGTAAATATGCCCTAGTTCTTATCAAGTTGGCACCATAACACATTATTTGTTGAGGAAGTTTATCATCAAGATACCCTTGCAAATGTTGATGTAAGTTTGCAATTGTTTTTAGTACTTGGTATTCTAATTTTTTTTGTATAAATATTGTTGAGGTAAACTAAATATGGTGCTATATTATAATATTAAAAAATAAATAATGAAATATAGGATATCCCCTAAATATATTATCATGGTACTCATCAAGTGCAATTCATACTCATGACTATAAACATCCTTTATACTTGGTTGCATCCACTCAACATCACTATTAGGAAAGAGAGTAGGGAATTCCATGTCAAATAAACCTTCTTTATTATTTTTGACCATTTTGTGAATCTTGCATGCCAAAATGGGCACCCCCCCCCCTCTTTTTTCCCTTGAAACCTTGTTCTTCATGACCTTTTGCCTTGAAACTAGGTCTTAACCCTTTAAAAGTCAAGGAAAAGTTGCTTTTGTGCAGGTGAAGGTGTTGTCTCATCAAGCATTGGTATTTTCTAACAATCATAGAGCAAATCAGGTTCTCATAACAACATTACTTGTAAGCTTTACAAGTAATAAGTAGGAGCACTTGACAAACCTGAAAGGGTCTATGGCCAGTTCTAGTGCAAGTTGAGTTTTGCAAAGTACTTTACTTGCCAATTTTCATGAGTAAAAGCAGTTCAAAAACTTGAAAGGGTTAGAATAGTGCATTTTGGGGTTATGAGGGGACTTGAATTATGATCTTTCATGGGTTGGAGTCATTCACAAACTTGAAAGGGTAAGGAAGAAGCAATCATGTTTTTAGACGTCTTTACTTCAAAGCTTTTTTGAGTAAGTCCTTCAAGATCCTGAATTGGTCTTAGATGCTTCTTAAGGCAAGTGTTTTTCTATAGAGGGCACTTGGGAATTTTGTAGGGTCATTTGCAATTTCCTCGAAGGGTATGTACCCTTGTGGGAGGCACTTCAAAGATGAAACAGACCTTTACAAAACATCTGAAGGGTATGTTGGAAGGTAGAATGGACCTTACGAAGGGCTCTTCATCAGTGTGAGGACCAATAAAAAAGTTTTTAAGGGTACTTTTGGCTTTAAATGCCCTTATAGAGGGTAGCTGATTGAAGCAAAGGGGAAAAGACAAGAAGCCTAAAGGGAACTTGCCCTTTGGAATGTTCGAAGGAAAACCAAAGAAGAAAATCCAAAGTCAAATTCCTTCAGATATTTTGTCCAAAGAAATTTGACGGTCACAGAAAGTTCAAAGGGTAAGTGTCTTTATGGGGGGAACTTGGTCAAGAAAGAGGGCTTTTTTCACTTTTTTGAAGGGATATTTTTAGATTTTTCGAAGGGAACCAACCCTTGCGGAGGGTGCTTTTGGATGGGAGAAGCCTTTGTAGAGGGAACTTTAAGAAAGAGAGGATGAAGACAAGGCCCAAAGGACACATGCCCTTTGGGAAAAGAAATAATCAAAGGAAAGAATTCCTTTGGAAAAAATGTCTGAAGAAATGTGCATTACCAAAAGCCCAAAGGCCCAAGAAATAACAAGTGCCCAAGAGCCTGAATGGTTAAAGATAAAAGGAAAAAATCCAAGGCAAAGGGAAATAACAAATTAAACGTAGCCATGTAGCACAATAAAGTAAAAGCTCAAAATGTTCCAAGTAGTGTGACAAGTCAAAGCATAGATCCAAGGATGAACCAGACCAAGGCAAGTGGTACAAGTGTCATAAAAAAGAAGAGTAATTACACTTAGGTGAAATAGTCTCTACCAAAAACCAATAAAAGAATTGGTTTTTGAACTATAGAGGAGAGCAACCCATGTTTTCATGCTTCACCATTAATGCACAACTAGTTGCACCCAACATTGAAGAGAGCATGGTCTAGTCAACACAACTTAGGGATGGCTTTTTCAGTTACTAGAAGGAGTATCCCATGCTTTTAAAAGCCTAGGATAGTAAGGGCAGTGACTTGGACATCTATAACATGGCTCTCCCATATGTAATTGGAAAAATATGGTATCAACATGGGCTTGTGGTCTCTGTAGAAGTGTTTAACTTAGCATGGGTTTCCATCCCTTGATTTGTCAGCTATCTATTTCCAAGTTCTCTATATATTTGTAAATTCTCATTTGAGAAAAGAGATCTCTCAGTTTATATGGTGAAGCCCTGCAATAATTTACCTTGAATCAAGACATAGAATTTTTACCTCCATTTGAATTTACACTTTTGCATATGTCTATGGTTTTGTCTTGTGTTAAGTCATTTTCTTTCACGCTTTCACAAAATGATTCTAACATGTCTAGTGTATTATGAGTTCTTCTTTTGTAGGTCAGCAAGAAGTGTCCAAATTAAAGTATAGGTGTATGCGAATAGGCTATCATAGTGTGTCTTAGAATACCTCTAGTAGTTCTTCCTCCTTGTATGTCCATAGAACCCCCTATTGAAACACTGATGTAGAAGAGTTTCTCATGTCAAATGAATTCTATATAAGCTTGTTCTTGGTGTAAAGTGTATGTCAAAGCTGAGTAGACCAACCATTTTGGTGCATCACCACTTTAGTTTAGGTTCTAATTTCAATATTTCTCTCCCTTTTCATCCCCCCCATTATTAGCAGTAGAAAATCTAGGGCCTCAAGGTGCATCAAGGGGAGCTAACCCCTAATCTACAGATTCATCCCTCATGTTTTCCACCCATAGCAAGAGGGATGTCTCCATTATGTCACGTGGATGAAGAGAGCTAAGCCTCCCTTCACAAAGTACAATCTACCACATCAACAATTTTTGGCACGCCTAGTGGGATAAGTTTTTGTCCAAAGAGTTGAAGAATTTTGGTGTGTTCTTCAACTAACTAGCCTCTAGAGGCTTTTCATCAACATCAATGGTGACTCTGAATTGAATCGGTTAAGCACTCTTGGTGCCATTAAGAAATCACTTTGGTATGTATAATCCCATTACTAAGCAGTATGGGCCTTGTGTTCCTTCATATAGTTTTGATCAAGCTCAAGTTGTTCATGGAATCACCTCAAGTAGCTCTCTTAGTTACCCTTCACCTAGTACAAGGGAGATAATGTTGGAGTTTGAGAAGCAAGTGATGGAGATAGATAGATTAGATGAGCAGAATAGATATCAATAATAGTTTATGTATAAAGAGGAGTGTTTGTTCAGACAAACTCAGGCTTTGCAATCCATGAAGGAGGAAGTAGCAAAATGGAAGAGTCCATTCATTCAAGGAAATCAGCCTTGTGTGCCTTTTGCCATTCCAAAGTAGCACCCTCCTATTCTAAATAAAGCTCCCTCTTATGCACCAAATCCTTTCTACCAAATACCACTTGCTCACTCTAGCTCATCTGATACATTAACCACTCCTGCTCTTAATCCCTTACACCTAGATTTTCAACACCAAAGGGCATTAGAGTAGCCTCCCATGGAAATGAACCTTCTTAATTCCTTAGATTGTGAACCCTCCTTTGAAGGGAATCATCCTATGACTTTTGAAAAATAACACATATCTCTTCAAGAAACTCTTCTTGTGCATCAATGGTCTCTTCCTAGTCTTCCTCAACCTTCTCAAGTCTTTCAACATGATGTAAAGATTCCAAGTTGGAGGGAATACCATGAACCAACTCAGGGCCTTGGAAGTGATGAAGCTTTTGCCTGTTCTCAAGAGAAGATTTTCAGTCCCAAGGTCACAAGTTAGAAGGAAACAAGGGAATCATGGGGAAAGAAGGAGGAGAAGAAAGGTTTTGCTCAAAAACTTGAAGAAGGTGAAGTTGCTCCTACTCATGGTGATTCTCATGATCTCCAAGAAAGGCTCTTCCAGGAGAATATAGCCAGGAAAATTATAGAGTTGGAGTCTAGAATGAGGTTCCTCAGCCAAGGTGTGATGGATGGTTTAGACCAAATAATAGATTCCATGTCTGAACACACCCCATCTACACTCCTTTAAGAGAGATATCAAGCCACATCTAATGTAGATGAAGTGCTAGCCAAATGGAAGGAAGAGAATCATTCAATTCTAGCTCAAAGATTGCCTCCTCTTCCACATGAATTTGTCTATCAACCCTCCACTCCATTCCTTCTCAAGGAGGAACCTATTTTGAAAGAGGCAAGTGAAGAAGAGAGGATTCAATTTATAGCTACCCAAGAGGCTATCATGAGTGAAAATTAGGATGAGATCATCATGGATGCTCCCTTTGAAGACATCATCAATAATGGAAAAGACATAGGTCATGCAAACATGCGGATGTTCCAGTAATATGAAAAAGAGGTTGACAAACTTTATTTTTCAACAATGGATGATGAGGAATGTAATAAAGGTGAGCTCTCTCCTCCCTTGTTTGATGAACTTCCTTGTTGCTTTGATGAGGAGAATAACCATGCCATGGGACCCAAGTTGGAGGAGGATCAGGAGCATGTCTTTTAACAACTATAGAATCTTGTTTTTGAGCAAAAAAAGGAGAGGCCTATCCATCTTGATGAAAGCTTTAAAGAAGAGAGACTTAAGCAAGAAGGTGATATTCTGTGGGATGAGCAAGTAGTTTGTTATCTCATTTTATACATCACAATAGTCACCCTTATTCAAAAAAGCCATGATGAAGCAAAAGATCAGTTTGATAGGGTCTTCAATGAGGCAAAAGGGAAAAAGTCAATCCATGATGCATATCAAGGGGGTTATGAGCTAGATGAGGCCTATGGTGATGAGCTAGCAACCATTAACTTCTTAGTGAGATACACTAGCATGAAGGGCCAACATTGGGCAAGCCTCTAAGAGCAAGATGAATACATATATGTTGGAAACATGTTTGACCCTGATTCATTTGGATACAAGCCAATCAAGGTGGTAGGCAAGAAGAGAAAGTCACCAAGTCTCCATTCCATTGAATCACTTGTTTTGCACCATAAGTTTTCATGCCATGAAGGAGACTTAAGAGTTTTTCCCTTTGATTTAGGAGGGAGGCAAATGTATCTATTTATTTTTACATAGTAGTTTTCTTTCAGTTGTGTGTCTTTCATTTCCCCTAAGTGCTATTGCACACGTGTGTAGTTTTTTAGCCTTTGTTGTGTGTGTTTTCCTTTGTTGTCTGGGGTAAAATATTTGTTGGTTCTTACGTCCTTACAAATCTATTGTGTACTTCTCGAAGATGCATCTTGACTTTATGTCCAATGGACTTTTAGGCCATCAATATTCTCAAGCATAACTGGCATGCTTCCCCTGCGAGTCACTAATTTATTTACTATTTTTTTAATCTTGCATGCCAAAATGGGCACCCCCCCCCTCTTTTTTCCCTTAAAACCTTGTTATTCATGACCTTTTCCCCTAAAACTAGGTCTTAACCCTTTAAAAATCAAGGAAACATTGATTTTGTGTAGGTGCAGGTGTTGTCTCATCAAGCATTGGTCTTTTCCAACACTCATAGAGTAAATAGGTTCTCAGAAAAATGTTACTTGTAATATTTACAAGTAATAAGTAGGAGCACTTGACAAAATTGAAAGGGTCTATGGTCAGTTCCAATGCAAGTCGAGTTTTGCAAAGTACTTTACTTGCCAATTTTCATGAGTAAAATTAGTTCAAAAATGCAAAAGGGTCAAAGCAGTGCATTTTAGGGTTATGAGGGGACTTGACTTATGATCTTTCATGGGTTGGAGTCATTCACAAACATGAAATGGTAAGGAAGAAGCAATCAAGTTTTGAGATGTCTTTACTTCAAATCTTTTTTGAGTAAGTCCTTCGAGAGCCTGAATTGGTCTTAGATGCTTCTTACAACAAGTGTTTTTCCATGGAGGTCACATGGGCATTCTATAGGGTCATTTGCAATTTCTTTGAAGGGTATGTGCCATTTTAGGAGGCACTTCAAAGATGAAACAAACTTTTACAAAACTTTTGAAGGGTATGTTGGAAGGTATAATGGACCTTGTAGAGGGCTTTTCATCAGTGCGAGGACCAATACAAAAGTTTTGAAGCATACTTTTGAATCAAAATGCCCTTATAGAGGGTAGTCGGTTGAAGCAAAGGGGCAAAGACAAGAAGCTCGAAGGGAACTTGCCCTTCAGGAAAAGTGACAAGTAGAAGGAGTTTTCCTTTGAATATTTTATCTGAAGGAAAATTGAAGAAGAAAAACCAAGGTTAAATTTCTTTGGACAAAATGTCTGAAGGAATTCCTTCAGTCATTTTATCTAAATAAATTCGACGGTCGTAGAAAGTCTGAAGGGTGTCTTTGTGGGGGAACTTGGTCAAGAAAGAGGAATCTATTCACTTTTTTGAAGGGATGTTTTTAGAGTTTTTGAAGGGCACCAACCCTTGTGGAG
The DNA here is from genome assembly GCA_037957365.1 of Torreya grandis. Classification (NCBI taxonomy): domain Eukaryota; kingdom Viridiplantae; phylum Streptophyta; class Pinopsida; order Cupressales; family Taxaceae; genus Torreya; species Torreya grandis. The sequence goes on along the minus strand of JARHVA010000807.1, from coordinate 975,664 downwards.
GGTGATTTTGGATGGGAGAAGCCTTTGCAGAGGGCACTTTAAGAAAGAGAGGATGAAGACAAAAGGCCCAAAGGGCACATGCCCTTTGAGAAAGAAACAATCAAGGGAAATAATTCCTTTAGACAAAATATTTGAAGGAATTCCTTCAAACATTTTATTTGAATAAATTTGCATTACCAAAAGCTCAAAGGCTTGATAAATAACAAGCGCCCGAGAGCCCGAATGGTTAAAGACAAAAGAGAAAAAGCCAAGGTAAAGGGAAATAAAAAAGTAAAAGAAAACAAGGTGGGTAACCTAGAATATAGCCATGTAGCACAATAAAGTAAAAGCTCAAAATGTTCCAAGTAGCATGACAAGTCAAAGCATAGACCCAAGGATGAAGCAGACCAAGGCAAGTGGCACAGGTGTCATCAACAAGAAGAGTAAATGCACTTAGGTGAAATAGTCTCTACTGAAAACTAATAAAATAATTAGTTTTTAAACTATAGAGGAGAAAAGCCCATGTTTTCATGCTTTGCCATTAGTACACAACCAGTTTCACCCAACATTGAAGAGAGCATGGTCCAGTCAACACAACTTGGGGATGGCTTTGTCAGTTGCTAGGAGTATCCCATGATTTTTTAGGCCCAAGATAGCAAGGCCAGTGACTTGGACATCTACAACATGGCTCTCCCATATGCAATTGGAAGAATACAATAGCAACATGGGCTTTTGGTCTTTATAGAAGTGTTTAACTCAGCATGGGTTTCCATCCCTTGATTTGTTAGCTATCTATTTCTAAGTTCTCTATATATTTTTAACTTCTCATTTGAGAAAAGATATCTCTCAGCTTGTATGGCGAAGCCCTATAAGAATTTACCTTGAATCAAGACATAACATTTTTACCTCTATTTGAATTTTCACTTTTGCATATGTCTATGATTTTGTCTTGTGTTAAGTCATTTTCTTTCATGCTTTCACAAAATGATTCCAACATGTCTAGTGTATTATGACTTCTTCTTTTGTAGGTCAACAAGAAGTGTGCATAGTAGAGTATGGGTGCATGTGAATAGGCTGCCATAGTGTGTCTTAGAACACCTCCGGTAGTTCTTCCTCCTTGTATCTCCATAGGACCCCCTATTGAAACACTGATGCAGAAGAGTTTCTCATGTCAAATGAAGTGTTTATCAGTTTGTTCTTGGTGTAAAGTGTATGCCAAAGCTAAGTAGACCAACCATTTTGGTGTATCACCACTTTAGTTTAGGTTCTAATTTCAATATTTCTCTCCCTTTTTACCCCCCCATTATTATTAGTAGAAAATATAGGGCCTCAAGGTGCATCAAGGGGAGTTAGCCCCTAATCTAGAGATTCATCCCTTATATTTGCCACTCACAGCAAGAGAGATGTCTCCATTGTGTCACGTAGATGAAGAGAGCTGACCCTCCCTTCACAGGGTGTAATTTATCGCATCAATGATTATATTAGTTAATGGGGGATAAGCCATTGTGAGGCCAATCAATTAACTCAAGTAATATGTTACCCTCATTTTCTAAAATACCCTTGACTTCTTGAATATTATGTTATGCATTTCAAAATATAACCAAAATTAAGAGGGTTGATGTTGAGGAGGGTTGTCATCCAAAGAATCATTGCCATTAATATTAGACTATACATAATTAAGACTATTGGAAACATATCTTCCTCTAGAAATTCCATTATTGAATCATCACTAAGTTCTACATCACTTTTGTTGAGTTGTGGAGCTAAAAGCTTCACTAATGAGCTAATATGGAGGTTGCTGGGCTTACACAGTAACTGACATCGGTCAGAACCAATCGACATCGATTAGAGGTTGACTGGCATCGGTCAGCATCAGTCAAAACTAACCGGCATCGGTTAGGGGTTGGCCGGCATCGGTCATCTTCAGACCGACACTGACTTTTGTGCATTTCTAGGCATTTTTAAAATCATAATTCTATTTTTAGGAGAACAGTTAGTTTGCATGTAAAAACTAAAATTAGTCTTGAGTCTATTTTTCTAATTATTATTTACTTCTCAATTCTATTTAAGAGACCCATGGGGGCAGTATTGTAATTGGAGCAAGATCAATTAGATCTGCAAAGAGTAAGATCAATTAGATTTGCAAGGTGTAAAGATCTGCAAGGTATAAGATCAAGAAGATCTACAAGAATCTTGTTTCATGATTGCTAGAGACAATTCAGTAATTGGGTTGGTTGTAATTGATTGAGAGAGACAAAGAACTCTTGAAGGAGAATTACTGTACATCTTTGAGGTGTGAGGAGAGAGAGATTTCTTCATTGTATTTCTTTTTGGAAGAGTTTAATACAAGATTGGTTGTTTTTTGTATCTCTTATTATTTACTATTTTTGATTTCTAGTTACTTATTACTTCTAGTTTCAATTCCGTGTTTAGTTGCTTATACAAAAGTAATCAATTATACTCTAAGGTGCTGACAAGTGGTATCAGAGCTATGTGTATACACTAACAAGTGGTATCAGAGCTATGTATATACACTAACAACTGGTATCAGAGCGTGTTAGTGTTTGTTGATTACATAATTCACTTACAGGGGTTTCTAATTGAGTGGGAGCAAATCAATGACAGAAGAAAGTAAACTAAGAATGGAGAAATTCAATGGCAAGAATTATCAATTATGGAGGATGTAGATTGAAGATTATCTGTATCAGAAAGATCTATATTTACTATTGGGTGGGGTTTCAAAGAAGCCCACAGATATGGAAGATAAAGAATGGAATGTTATTGATAGAAAGACTCTTGGATCTATAAGGTTAAGCTTGACAGCTTTTGTGTTTTCTAACTTGTCACAGGCAAAGACAACGATAGAGTTAATGGATACTTTAGCAAATTTATATGAAAAACCCTCAGCTTTGAATAAAGTATATCTTATGAAGCAATTATTTAATTTGCAAATGCAAGAAGGTGGATCTGTATTTAGTCATCTTAATCATACAATAGTAAATCAGTTAAATTTAGTCAAAATAGTTTTTGATGATGAAATTAAGGCTCTCTTAATCTTATGCTCTTTACCTAAAAGTTGGTATAGTTTGGTAATGGCAGTTAGTAATACTGCATTTGCTTTAAATATCTTAAAAGTTGATGATGTTGTTAGTGTAATTTTAAATGAAGAAATTCACAGAAAAAGCATAGAGAAAACATTAGGTAATGCTTTAAGTGTTAAAAGTAGGAGAAGACAAAGAGAGAAGGGCAAGCAAGGAAAATCAAGGTCAAAGATGGGAAGTAGATCCAAATCCATAAAATGGGAGAATAACCTGCTGAAATTATGGAAAGAAAGGGCATGCAAAGAAAGATTGTTGGTTGAAGGATAACAAAGAAAACCAGCATGAAGGTAATAAAGAAGCAAAAGTTGCAAGTATTGTTGCATAAGATGTGTTAGGGTGTGGAGCTAAAATCTTCAACTATGCAAACGAAGAAGAGGAGGTTGCTGAAGTTCTAGAAGTATCGGCATCGACAGCATGACTGACGTCAGTCAAATACAGTGCAGAAGGCAACCGACATCAGTAAGGAGTCGACCGATATCGGTCAGCACCAGACAGACATGGACTAACGTCAGTCGCCTATGACGGTTCTAGAACTGCTGTTGACGAATAGTCAGTTAAGTGAAGCGAGTGTTTGCATGTTAAAATACTAATTATAGTCTCGAGCTGCGTGTCTAATTATTGTAATTAGAGTTCTATTTTTGTATGCATGGGATTATATTTAAAGACCTATGAGGCATGTATTGTAAATTAAGCAGGTAAGTAAAGCATTAAAGCAAGGAAGCAAGGTCAAGGAGATCTACAGGTGTAAGGTCAAGGAGATCAGCTGAAGCATTCAAGGAGGAGATAACAACTCAGGTTGTTGAGTTGGTTGTGTTGAGCAAGAGAGAGAGGGAAGAAGGTCTTGAGGTGTGGCAAGCCTTTGAGGTGGAGGAAGAAGTGGCATCTTCTTTATTGTATTTTCTTCTAAGAGTATTTAATATAAGATTGTGTATTGTCTCTCAAATTTTTTGCTGTTTCAAGTTTCTAGTTACTTAATCATTTTGGTATAATTTCGTGTTTAATTACTTATAAGAAAAGTAATCAATTGTGCTTTCTTGGAGGGGGTCCTAACAGTTGGTATCAGAGCTACGATTTGCAGGGAGCAGGTTATTGTTTGTTGATTACAGGTCATTCATAGGGTTTCTGATTGAGTGGGAGTTCAGCAATGGCAGAAGAAATTAAGTTATGAATGGAGAAGTTTAACAGCAAGAATTATCAACATTAGAGGATGCAGATAGAGAATTATCTGTATCAGAAGGATTTTTACTTACCATTGGGTGGGGTTGCATGCAAGCCCACATATATGAAGGATGAAGAATGGAGTGTTTTTGATCGGAAGGCTCTGAGATCCATAAGGTTAAGCCTTGCATCATCTATGATTTCCAACTTATCACAGTGCAAGACAATGGAAGAGTTGATAAAATCTTTGGCAAATTTATATGAAAAGCCCTCGGCTTCAAATAAGGTATTTCTTATGAAGCAATTATTTACTTTTCAAATGCAGGAAGGTGGATCAGTACATACTCATTTTAGTGATTTTCATGGTTTGGTAAACCAGTTAGCTTCAGTCAATATTGTTTTTGATGATGAAGTAAAGGCTCTCTTGATTTTATGCTCTTTACCTGAAAGTTGGGATAGTTTGGTTATGGCAGTAAGTAATTCTACGTCTGCTTCTAAAATCTTAAAAGTTGATGATGTTGTGAGTGTGATTTTGAATGAAGAAATATGCAGGAGAAGCACAGGTGAATCATCAGGGAATGCTCTAAGTGTAAAAAATAGGAGAAGACAAAGAGAGAAAGTCGAGCAAGGGAAATCAAGGTTGAAGGTGGGAAGGAGATCCGAATCTAGAGGTGTCACCTGCTGGTTTTGTGAAAAGAGAGGACACATAAAGAAAGAGTGTTGGTTGAGGGATAAAGAAAATCAACATGAAGGCAATGAAGAAGCAAAGGATGCAGGTATTGTGGCACCGGATGATCTCATACTTTCTTTGGATAGTTAGGTAGGATCATGGGTTTTAGATTCTGGTTCTTCTTTTCATGCATCCCCAAACAGAGATTTGTTCCATGAGTATGTCTAGGGAGACTTTGGAGTGCTTTATTTAGGGGATGGTATGCCTTGTCAAATAGTTGGCAAAGGGAAAGTGCAGCTGAAATTGTAGATAGACAACACATGGGTGTTGAAGGAGGTTATGCATGTCCCAGTTCTGAAGCAGAGTTTGATTTTTGTAGGAAGGTTGGGTGATGAAGGATGCACAGTAACCCTCACAACATATTCTTGAAAGGTTACCAAGGGTGCACTTGTTTTAGCAAGAGGTAACAAAGTAGGTACTCTTTATCTATCTACTTGTATTACTGATTCTACTTCTAGTTTATCTACTTCAACTGTAGATTCGAAGATGTGGCTTAATAGGCTTGGTCACATGAATAAGAAGGGAATGGACGTTCTTGATTCAAAAGGTATGAGTTCAGATTCGGAAGGCATAAATAGAGTTCATTGTAAGAAAAGAAAATTTGATGCTTTTGACAAGAACAGAGAAGCCTTGGTGTTTATGGAGGAGATGAAGGACAAAAACCAGTCACAAGGGCTGAATGATTCTGAGCAAGGCAGTATGGATAGGGGTTTGATCCAAGATGAGCTCGCAGGTGAAGAATTCATCACTTACAGGAACACATAGACACTGATGTCAGTCACTTGGAACTGACATCGGTCAGGTAGATACTGACATTGGTCATGTGCAGACCAGCAGGGTCGGTAGAGTCAGGTAGAAGATGTCTGACGTCGGTCAGGCAAGAACCGATGTCGGCAGAGGAGACACCGGTGTCAGCCAGGGAAATGACGTTGGTAGTCAGGGTCAGTGTAGGGAACTGACATCAGTCAGATGCAGACTGAGAGATGACTGAGATCGGTCACTAGAACGGATTTTGGGCAGACAACAAGCTGTCAAAGAGTCTCAAATGCCCATATGGAGGTCAGAAAGGGTAAGTGAACCTCATATTTGTTGTTCACCTTCTTTATATTGCTTACTGATGGTCAAAAACTAGGAAGATGTGAAGAGGCAATGCAGGTAAAATCTAGAAATAGTGGGAGCTTGGCATGGATGAGGAGTGTGAGTCCTTGGAGAAGAATCAAATAGGTATTTGTTGGTGGAGTTGTCAGCTGGAAGAAAGCACTAGATGAGGGATGGATTCCCAAGTTAGAGAAGAGAGTGGATGGACACGTGAGACAGAAGGCTAGGGCATATAGTTTTGAGTAGGCTGTAGGACAATAGAAGTTTGACCATTGTATTTTTCTTTACCAGGTTGGATAATATTAGCTACATTATCTTGTTACTGTATTGTGTTGCTTGTTGCAGGGTTTCATATACAGGGAGTTTCTGAGCTAAGGGTAAAGTTAGTTCAGAGGTATGTCATAAAAAATTTGGGAGCAACAAAATTCTTTTGACATAAGTGACAGGTATAGCATCACAAGTTTTGTGGTGGTTGGTCTTCAAGAGTGATTTTGAAGAGGGATACAAAGCCAAGAGAACAAAGTAGATGGTGTACAGGTACAGGTACAGTTGCAACTATTTATCTCTAAATGGAAGATTGTTAGGGTGTGGAGCTAAAAGCTTTAACTATGCAGACGAAGAAGAGGAGGTTGCTAAAGTTTCAGAAGTACCGACATTGGCAGCATGACCGACATCGATCAGATACAGTGCAGAAGGCAACCGACATCAGCAGGGAGTTGGCTGATGTCGGTCAGCACCAGATAGACAAAGACCGACGTCAGTCACCTGTGGCAGTTTTAGAACTGCTGTTGATGAACAGTCAGTTAAGTGAAGCGAGTGTTTGCATGTTAAAAGACTAATTATAGTCTCGGGCTGCATGTCTAATTATTGTAATTAGAGTTCTATTTTTGTATGCATGGGATTCTATTTAAAGACCCATGAGGCATGTATTGTAAATTAAGCAGGCAAGTAAAGCATTGAAACAAGGAAGCAAGGTCAAGGAGATCTACAGGTGTAAGATCAAGGAGATCAACTGAAGCATTCAAGGAGGGGATAAAAACTCAGGTTGTTGAGTTGGTTGTGTTGAGCAAGAGAGAGAGGGAAGAAGGTCTTTAGGTGTGGCAAGCCTTTGAGGTGGAGGAAGAAGTGGCATCTTCCTTAATGTATTTTCTTCTAAGAGTATTTAATACAAGATTGTGTATTGTCTCTCAAATTTTTTGTTGTTTCAAGTTTCTAGTTACTTAATTATTCTGGTATAATTCTGTGTTTAATTGCTTATAAGAAAAGTAATCAATTGTGCTTTCTTGGAGGGGGTCCTAACAGGATGCTCTTATATTTTCTTTAGATAATAAAGTAGAATCATGGGTTTTAGATTCTGGTGCTTCTTTCCATGTAACCCCAAATAGAGAATTTTTTAATGATTATGTCCATGGAGATTTTATAAAAGTTTATTTAGGGGATGATGAGCCTTGTAAAATTGTTGGCAAAGGAAAAGTGTAGCTGAAATTGCAGAATGGCAACACATGGGTGTTGAAGGATGTCATGCATGTACCCATCCTGAAGAGGAATCTGATTTTTACAAGAAAGTTGGGTGATGAAGGTTACACAGTAACTCTCACAGTTGAATCTTGAAAAGTTTCTAAGGGTGCACTTGTATTAGAAAAAGGTAAGAGAGTAGGTACGCTTTATCTATCTACTTGTATTACTAATTATTCTCCTTCTATTTTATCTACTTCAGATGTAGATGCAAAGTTATGGCACTGTAGGCTTGGTCACATGAGTGAGAAGGGAATGAATGTTCTTAAGTCAAAAGTTAAGCTTTTAGATTTGAAAAGCATAGATCTATATTTCTGTGAGCATTGTATTTTTGAGAAACAGAAGAAAGTGAGGTTTCTCAAAACTGGGTCAACAAAGAAGAAGCACAAGTTGGAGCTTGTTCACACAGATGTGTGGGGACCAGCTCAAGTAGTTTCTATTAGAGGATCATAGTATTATGTTTCTTTTATTGATGATGCTATAAGAAAAGTATGGGTTTATTGCATAAAGAGGAAATCTGATTATTTTGACACATTTAAGAAATAGAAAGCTTTGGTTGAGAATGAAATAGGTTTGAGATTGAAGTGCCTTAGATTTGACAATAGTGGCGAGTACTACAGTAATAAATTCAAGGACACCTCATCAAAATGGAGTTACTGAAAGGATGAATAGAACAATAATGGAGCGTGCACGGAGTATGAGGTTCCATGCTGGTTTACCCTTATAGTTTTGGGTAGAAGTTGTAGATACTGTAGTTTGCCTGATTAATAGAGGACCTTCTACTGCACTGAATGGTGGAATTCTAGAAGAGGCTTGGACAGGTAAAATGATAGATCTTTTATTTCTCAAAATTTTTGGTTCTGAAGCTTTTGTGCACATTGATAAAAAAAATAGAAAGAAGCTGGATGCTAAATCTATGCGGTGCACTTTCATTAGTTATGGTTTTGGAGATATTAGATTTTGGTTGTAGAATTTAGAAACTAACAAAATTATTAGAAGCCCTGATGTATTTTTTAATGAGAAAGTGATGTACAGTGATCAGCTCAAGAGGCTAAATAATTTTGAGCAGGGCAATCTTGATTTGGAAGAGGTTATGATCCAAAATGAGCTCGTGGGTAAAAATCATCACTCACAAAAAAATACAGAGACTGATGTCAGTCAGGTGGAAATAGACGTCGGTCATGTAGAGACTGACATCGGTCAGATGGAAATTGATGTTGATTAAGTTGAATCAACATAGATTGGGTGAAGACTGACATCGATCAGAGATGGCCAAGATCAGTCACTGTCAGAAAGAAATTTGGGTGGACAACAAGATGTAAATGAGTCTCAAACACCCATAAGGAGGTCTGAAAGGGTAAGTAAACCTCCAATTCATTATTCTCCTTCTTTATACTACTCGTTACTCACTGATGGTGGAGAACCAGAAAATTTTAATGAGGCAATGCAGGTAGAATCTTAAAAATAGTGGGAGCATGGAATGAATGAGGAAATTGATTCATTGGAAGAGAACCATACGTGGGATTTGGTTGAGTTGCCAGCCGAAAAGAAAGCAATAAAAAAAATGGGTATACAGGTTAAAGGAATGAGAGAATGGACAAATGAGACATAAGGCCAGGTTGGTAGTAAAGGGATTTGCACAGAAATTAGGTATTAATTTTGGTAAAATTTTTTTTCATGTAGTAAAGATGACTTCTATTTGGACTGTATTGTCTTTAGTTGCTATTGAGGATTTGATCTTGAGTAGCTTGATGTTAAGACAACATTTTTTCATGGAGATTTGGATGAAGAGATATATATGGATCAGCTGGAAGGTTTTGAGGTCAAAGGTAAGGAGAAACTTGTGTGCAAGTTTAAAAAAAGCTTATATGGTCTTAAGCAAGCTCCAAGACAATGGAATTTGAGATTTGACAGGTTTATGATAGAGCATGGCTTTAGTAAATATCAATCTGACGATTATATTTATTTTAATAGATTGGATAATGGTAGTTATATTATCTTGTTATTGTATGTAGATCATATGCTTGTTGCAAGTTCACACATGTAAGAAATTACTAGGCTTAAGGTAAAATTAGCTCACACATTTGCCATGAAGGATTTAGGAGCAACAAATAAAATCCTTGGCATGAGTATTAAGAGAGACAAGAAAAATCATAGTTTGATTTTGTCTCAAGAAGATTATGTGAATAAGGTGTTGGAGAGGTTCAATATGCAGGATGCAAAATAGGTAAGCACACCTATGGCTAGACACTTCAAGTTGAGCAAAGAACAATGTCTTAAATCACATGATGAGATTGAGTACATGAGTAGAGCTCCATATGCTTCAACAGTTGGGAGCTTGATGTATGCAATGGCATGTACTAGCCCAGATATTGCCCAAGTAGTGGGAGTTGTCAGCAAGTTTATGGCCAATCCAGGAAAGAAACACTGGAAAGCAATTCAGTGGATTCTCAGATATCTGAGAGGGACCAACAGTAGGCATTTATGCTATGGAGGGTCAAACACTTCTCTACATGGGTATGCAGATTTGGATATGGCATGTGACTTGCATGGTAGGAGAAGCACCACATGATATGTGTTCACTGTTGGTGGAATGACGATTAGCTGGATTTCAAAGTTGCAGAAGATTGTTACCTTGTCTACTACAGAGGCAGAATACATTGCAGTCATAGAGGCTAGCAAGAAAATGATTTGGATGACTCGGTTCATGGAAGAGTTGGGAAAGGAGCAAGAGAGTTGTAGATTGTATAGTGATAGTCAAAGTGCACTTCATTTGGCAAAGAATTTAGCCTTTCATTCAAGAACCAAATATATACAGCTTAGGTACCACTTCATTAGACAGGTATTGGAGGATGGACAGTTGAAGCTGGAAAAGATCTATACGGATAAGAACCCTACTGATATGTTAAAAAAGTTGGTAACAAAAGAGAATTTGAATCTTCATTCGAATTTTGTTGGTCTTCAAGATTAAACTTGACGAGGGGGAAACAAACCAGAGATGTTTAGAGGATGTTGCTGTACAGGTACAGGTGTAACTATTTATCTCCAAGTGGGAGATTATTGAGTTGTGGAGATAAAAGCTTCACTAATGAGATAATGTGGAGGTTGCTGGGCTTACATAATAATTGACATCGATCAGAACCAATCGACATCAGTTAGAGGTCGATCGACATCAGGCAACATCGGTCAGAACCAACTGGCATCGGTTAGGGGTTGATCGGCATTGGTCATCTTCAGATAGACATCGACTTCTGTGCATTTTTAGGTGTTTTCAAAATTAGAATTCTATTTTTAGAAGAACAGTTAGTTTGCATGTGAAGACTAAAATTAGTTTTGAGTCTATTTTTTTAATTATTGTTTGCTTCTCAATTCTATTTAAGAGACCCATGGGGGCAGTATTGTAATTGGAGAAAGATCAATTAGATCTGGAAGGAGCAAGATCAATTAGATCTGCAAGGTGCAAGATCAAGAAAATTTTCAAGGTGCAAGATCAAGAAGATCTGCAAGAATCTTGTTCCATGATTGCTGGAGACAATTCAGTAATTGGGTTGGTTGTAATTGATTGAGAGAGAGAGAACTCTTGAAAGAGAATTACTGTACATCTTCAAGGTGTGAGGAGAGAGAGATTTCTTCATTGTATTTCCTTTTGAAAGAGTTTAATATAAGATTGGTTGTTTCTTGTATCTCTTATTATTTTCTATTTTTGATTTCTAGTTACTTATTACTTCTGGTTTCAATTTCATGTTTAGTTACTTATACAAAAGTAATCAATTGTACTCTAAGGTCCTGACAACTTTAATACCTTTCGTGTATGATATTTTATTTTAATGCATCCAATACATATGATCTCTTATCATAACAATAAAAATCTCAATATCCTACATCTGTTGAGGTAGAGATGTTGCACTACTAGTTACATCTTGTTGTTTGATCAAAATTTATAAAAATAGAAGCTAATTATGTAAATGAAACAAATTGTTGCATAAAATAAAAAAGTTATAGATATGCCATAAATGACACAAATTGATTTGTAACTTAATATAGATATAAATTTTTTAAAAGGAGAAATAACAAAGATAAAGTACTTCATTGTAAATTTGATAATACATGACTAAGATAGAAACTGGGAAATTGACTATGTGACTATGTTGGCTAGCTGTGAATCAACACCATCTCACTTTCTCTCTAGACAAGATCAGTAGAATTAGGTAGGGGTATGGTGTGTTGGTGTCGTTAGGGTACACTAGTGTCTTGTAGGGTTTTATGCTGTAGGATTGATATACATGTTTGATTTACATGCGTGCATTATTTGACTATGTGGGAACTCTCGATCTATTTTCAAAATTAGTATGTGCCATCTTTTTCACTTGTAACCCTAGATCAATATATCATGAATGATAAATGAATTAAAATAAAAAAGGTTTAGTAGATGAAGTTTTGCTAGACCTCAACAACCCTTGTGTTGAGTGTTACCTACATACCAATACTGTAAAGAGGGATCAAAATCTATGTAGTTATCCCATGCTATGGTGGTGTGTGTGGAATACTCTTATAATATTAGATTATTATGTAATTTTGGTGTGACTAAGTGCTTCAACTATGAAATGTGACTTTGGATGTGTACTTCAAATTTAACACAGGGCTACTAGGGTTGTATGTATTCAAAATTGGGAGAAATAGGAAATTTAATGTCAATATGCAATTAGAATTCTAGTGATTTTCAATATGTGAGCCTCTTGGGTGAAAAATTACTTGAAATTATGGATTTATAGTGATAAATTATGAATTCCTTAAAAGGGGGTAGTTAAACGTGTGAGAGAACCCATTACATGATTTTTTAATTGAGCAACTAATTATTATTTGGTAGGAGGATGAGGGCGATAGAACTGGACACAACTAGGGAGTGGGATAGTCCAAATGGCATGTTGTTGTCTAAGGATAAAATGTAGTTGAGCTATGAGTATGGATCAGTCATGGGATAAATTTGAGTTTTTTTTTAATAAGGAATATGGACATTTTGAGATCATTAGTTATTTTTGGGAATGGATCATCCACATATAAAGTGAAGGAAGGGTTATCAAAAGACCATGGAATGAGGTATGAGATAAATGAGTATAAGGAGTGGTCACAAGTACATATTTTTAAATTTAAATGTTAATTTATGTGTCTATAATTAACCCCCTTTTATTCTAGTAATGCAATAAAAAAATTTACTAGAGTAAAAATAAGATGTGTGTACCTAACTTACCTATGAATAACAATATTGAATGTAGGCCACAATGTTGAACTATGCTTCACCCAAAACCTAAAATTAAACAAGTATAATATCATTCCTTTATTAAGATAAAAATTGATAAGTAAAGACAATAAAACTTATTGATTTAATAACAAAGAATGAATACATTTGACTAGTTATGTGAACCATTGTATTTTCTAGGTATGAACTAGTGACTATAGAGAGTAGGACCCTTGGATATTTTTTCTATGTTGAAATACCTTGGATTAGAATGTGCATGCCTCAATCCTCATTGATAGGTGAGTGTGATTAAGAGATCAAGGTTTGTTTGAATCTATCATTATATAACCAAAGTGGTGAATTAGTTTTTAATCTTTGTATGAACTCCAATATATTGTTCTTATGCAAAAACTAGTGCAAAAGGGTGAGTCAACTATTACAGATGGAATAAGATTCATATTTGGAGCAAAATTAGTGAAAAAATAGTATAATTTGGGTCTATTTTACACAACATATATAATTACATGATTTTTCATTCCTTTTGTGAAACTAGTGCGAAATTGATCAAGAAGATAGTTATACTTCTCATACTTCTATTTAGGATGTTTACTAAGTATGCAACCCTAGTAAACACTATAAAAAAAATGAACACATGGAAACATTGAAACCATGTCATTACTATTGATTTTATTTAGGTATAAATAATTAAGATGTCCAAATCATTTAAGACATAATTTAATCACCCTATATGTATGAGTGAGTAGATCAAAAGGTTGATCAAGAGAAAAAGTGTACAATTGGGATTGGTGATTTGACTTCCTAAATATAACTATAGAGTTATTGTGAACTTCCTCGATAACTACAGAATCAAGTGTGAACTCAAATCTCTTTCTTGAACTGATGTGAGTGATCTAATAAATAAATAGGATATTAATGGACAATGAGGGAACACATAAAACATCCAAAAATATCCCATCATTCACTTCAATAGATCCTCTCCCACTAACCTATAGAAGTATCATCACCCAAAAAAATGGAAGGCATGGAATAAGGATCCAAGGACTATAAAAGGTATTGTGATGAATCCATGTGGTATGAGGCACTAAAATCAATCACTCATGTATAATGTTGGGATGTAACTGAAATAAGTGCCTTGCCCTTACCTTTGCCCTTACTATACTATCTTTAGCCTTAGAATACTCTTGCATTGATGAAATCTAATTGGATGAATTAGGGACACTAATATTATGTTTCTCAAACATATTTTTTAATTTATTAATCTATTTCTTCATTCATTTTATTTAATCATGCTTAGTTTTCTGATAGTAGGCATATGTGAGTCTCTTTTTCTTGGGTTTCTGACCTGAAGAGGACTCAATTGATGATTTGGAATTAGCATCAAAGTTTTGACCCTTTCTTTTCTCTTAGACCTTATTTTTTTTCTTATCCTTATTAATGGAGGCCTTCTATTTTTCATGACTCATAATTAAGGCATGTGATTTGGAAGACTTCAATGAACCCATTTGAATAAGCTTGTCTTGCTCCTGAGTTGAGTCAATAATAAAATCATTCAAAGATGACATGGTCCATGTAGCTCTAAGTGCACTCTTGGTAGTGTGGAAGGTATAAACAAAGACAAAATAGTCAAAACCTAATTTAGAAAGGATGGAAATTATCAATTGGTAATTTTTTTTTGTCTATGTCGCATAATTTCAGAAAACTAAGTGATTTGAATTTTGTGAAGAAGTTCTATATAGTGTCAAAATTACCTGGGTTCAAACTGATGAGTTAATTTTATTAATCATGACCTCTCATTATGTCTTAATTCCCAATTTTTTTTCCAAAATGGTCCAAACATCATTAAGAGAAGTTTTAGATTCAATATGAAAGAGCAAGTCAGGAGACATAGACATGTATAATGAACTGTAGTCTTCATCACTTCTATTAAACTACTTCACCTTCTATACATCAAGTGTCATTTATGTTTCTATACCCATAGTGATTCGGTGTAAACCCTTACTCCTCAAGAATATTTGTATTTTACTTTCTACTCGATATAGTTGAATGGTGTAAGCAAGATAACTTAGTTTAGATCCATTTTAGCAAGTCGTTATGTGATAAAATGATGGTGCTAGAAAGACAAGGATATTCAACTAACCTTAAAATTAAAAAGGACCACTTTGATAAGGCTCAATAATAGTACTAATGTGTAGATTTTGAAAAAACTCATATTTTCAAAACAATGGCACCTAAAAAGGAGCAATATGATGAAAGTTATGGGAGTTTGAAGTTATTGATTGCAAAAGAAATATCCACTTTTCATATTTTTTTTGGGTGTGTAAAAGTTTGACCCAAAATTTTAATCAAAATTTAAGCCCCCTTAGATTGGTTATGACTAAGGGCTAAAATTCCATATGACTAGGGGATAAGACTTATTATGAGTGCCCCCCTCCTTAATGATGTCAAAAGCCACCTTAGGGGAGTTTTATGATGTCACTATGATGGCCCTCAATTCCAAATGAATCATGCTATAAGTTATGTGATTAAATTTGACACTCGTGTGGCTATCACATCATAAACATAAGAGGCAGAGTCACAACATCAAGATCAAACTTGTCAGAGGCAACATCATCAAGATCAAGCCCATCCAAGTCAGGTGCATCATGATCAATGATGTTAGAAACACAATGATAAAAGGTAGGTGTTAGAGTTAGAATCATCATATTAGTCTCAATGGAAACAACAAAGCTAGAGGTAATCAGGGTAGAGTTAGATAAGCCAAAATTAGGTGTCAGGATCAAAAATGGGTAGAGCATGTCTCAAGTTTGATGACTATTAAAGTAAGTCTCAGGTCTGATAACTACTCAAGTAGGTCTCAAGTCTGCTAGGTGTAAAATTCGGTCATGGATCTATTAGGTGTTAGAGTAGGGGGATTTTTTGCCTAATTTCAAGTAGGGATGACAAGTCTAAAACACTAAGAAACCCTCAAATCCACTACTACATTGAAAAATCCAAGAAAGACCCACTGAGTTTCTCAAGAAACCTAGAAAAACCAAGAAATAATTTTTCCTTAGGAGATCTCGGTGGTATGGATTTGTACCAAATCTAAGAAAATTCCTTCAAACCCTTAAAAAATAGCCAAAATCAACTATCATGCATAAAAGTCATGTTTATATCTAATCCTAAGGTTTTGCCACCTTATGAATCTAATGACATAAGTTGTTTTCTATGAAGATCTACCAAATGAAATATGACCAAAAAAGGATGCCTTTTCCCTTGTTAATCTAGATCAGCCAAGGACCCCAGAAGGAGAGCAAAATCTAATAAAAAGTGAATCTTCAGTGTGTTAGGTAAACAAATGGCAAATTTGTGACATGCAAGCTAAAACTTAAGATTTCACAATAGGAGTTTTGGAATTCAAATATCATAAACCATGCTCTAATACCATATCAAATTAGGCTACAGTCAAGGATCAAGGTCTGAGTAGACATGAAACACATATCTCTATAATATGAAAAATAAACTATGTAGAAGAGATGTTTATTGTAGAATCGAAATCAAACATGAGCCAAAATAATCTTGTATTTCATAATTAAAAGATTTAATTATTAGCATTAACAACACTTAATTATTATATTAGCTAAAAATAGTCTTAGGAAAGGTACATATATAGGTGGAAGATAGACATGATCCCACATCCTCATACATGTGATATTATCTTCACCAATGACCTAAAATAATACCTAAATAAACTACATAATATGTGTATGGAAAAAACATTAAATAGAATAAAATACTACACTAACATATATTTTATGGAGGTGCCAAATTTGTTTAGGTTATCTAATAACTAGGGTCTTTAAACATTGTTTTTTCATGTAAATCATTGGGAAACACATATTGGTTTTGATTATGCTCAATGTCAAATTACTAATAAACAAGTGGCTTGATATCAAAAAAATATAAATTATGACATGAAGCTAGTTTAAATAGAAGTTCCACTCATCCACGTTGACATCACATTGAGAATCATGACATTCAAGGCCATCAAAATCATCTTTATCAATTTATGAAATGACAATGGTATGATTAACATGACATGCACAATCTATGTTTCTAATACTCTCTTAATGTTTAATGATGACTTCTCTCATCATCTCAATATTAACACCAATGTTAAAAAAATATTATACAATAAAAGCTCGCTTCAACAAATATCCTCATATTCTTGTGAGTCACTTTAGGTATTAAATCATATCTTGTCTAAACTCATACTATGGTAGGTGTACTTATTAATTTTCACTACTCCCATTTGAGTCATGGAGAAAATGACCAAGAGATTTCAACATCTATCATATGCATGATCTAAATGTGGAGACCGTTTCATATATGCATGCAAAAAGTTTATATCTAATAAATCATCATTAGTATTCGATTATACTTGTCAAAATAATTTTTGACCAACATTAAAAGAAATAAATAATCAACTTCATTATTAAATTTTTAATAGCATGTGGCATGTTTCATGTGCTCTCATGTCACACTCTACATTTTTTTTAGTGAGAAAGCATTTATATGCATAGAATGTAGGATCATTTGAAATACTTGTGGTAGACACCCTTGTCAACATGTCATCATAAATCTTTGAGTTTCTCTCTACCTTGGAGACATATTTTTATATTTATTTCAAAACTACATGTTATGAGAGGATAGGCTGATAATTTACAAACATGTCCAAGTTGTGAACATTTACCTTTTCATCATTTCATGCTGGTACATATTTATAATGACCATTGTTATCAATGAATAATTTAGATCCATGATGTAATTGATAAGGGCATTTTAATGATAAACATTAATAACTCATTTTTTTTTCTCAAATATATCTCTATACTACATATAGTATGATGCTCAACATAATTACTAGCTCTATATAATATTGTAGGGGATTGTTGATCAATATTTGAGATGCATTCGACAAACAAGGATCATCATCTATGGATCTAGGTATATGGATGTTCCTTTCACATGGATTATATGTATTTAAAAACTTATCATGAAATTTCCATACTTAAGCTACTTAAATTATATTATTCCAATCTAATTTGTCCACATTAGGCACAACCTCTACCCACATGATCAAGTACTCATAAAAAAAGATTTATATTACCATTCCTTTCTATTTATATATTAGACATATATTTTTAGTACAAGTAGTCTAAACCACATGTAAGTGTAGACCATATACCTTGCCCAAATGTCCTTTCTGTAGAGAGGATTACAAAACAAGTTAGTCAAACATTAGTCCATAAATCATGAAAAATGCATAAAGAACTAACTAACTAAGCCTATCTGTTCATATGGGATTTATAAAGGATAGAAAGAAACAAATTAAAGAAGAAAACATCATATTACCTTCCCAAATGGATTCACCATACCCATGTGGCTCAAAATCATGTTCTCCCTTGATCAAGCATCTTTGTCTTTATCAACAAAGGTGGAAAACTCCTCCAGTGTCTCAAGAACACTCCATAAAACCTAGGCTCATGATTCCAAATCACTAAAATATCCTATCAATGAAGCTTATAACTAATTTTAATGGTCTATTTCAAAGGATTATGGAGAAAATTCTACATACTAACTTTTCATAAATCAAGTTTAAAATTCATGTCCATGGCCTCTCTATTTATAGATTTTTGAGATTGGTCAGGATCAATCATGACCATCCAACTTAAGATTGAGATGTGTGGCCATGGATAATCCTAATATTTGGAATTAAACTTATAAATATCTTCAAGATAAATAAGCATCAAAGAGGCATGGGAGGCATTAACTAGGCATGGGTGACCCAGAACCCTGATATTTTATGCACTTATGGATTGATGGATGCCACTCCATAGATGATGTCACTAGGTGATGTAGATATTCAAAATCAATTTCTAATAATGAGATATTCAAAAATATATATGGAATTATTACTTAATCTCTTAAATTGGATTAATTAGCTTAAGTTTAATCATCTTTAGTGCAATTCTCTGGAAATTAGTGCACAATTAATCAAAATGGTCAAAAATTCATATTACTGGGTCATAATTTGATTAGAGAGGAACTGGAGGGTAATTTTAGATGCATTGGAGCTGTATTCCCATTTACGATGTTTTCAACACCAAATAAAAAAGGTACATGACGTGTACGAATGAATTAGAAGAAAAGAGTGATCTAGAGAACTAAATGGTGAATTTATCCTTTTGACTCAAAATGATATGATCAAAGTTAGCTGGCCCATAAAATACATTGCCCTATTTAGGGATACTTTGACCTAAACTGGCACTTGCAAGTGACAAGTTTAAACTATTCATGGTGTTTTATGGATTTTGACCTAAAATGTGCATTTGAGTGTAATTCGAGTAAGATTAACAATTTCAACATAAATGGTGTTAGAAATTGGATGTCTACATTTTTCCCCTATTTGAGAAGGCGTAGCGAGACATTTAGGTGAAGCAACATCTTTTCAAAGAAAAGAGTTGTCAAGAAGAAATTGGAATAGACCCATGATGCCCCCTCTAGAGGACATACTAGGATGGAAGAAAAGGATGGACTCTTGAAAAGAGATAGAAAGTGAGAGATTAACCCATAGAATAGATCACATCCAGATGAACTAATGATTGCACATGTGATTACCATCAATGATCAAAATATAATTAGGAGTATAATAAGCTATAGATATGGGGGGAATGGGAAAGATACAATCTATAAATAGAAGGGACACACTTTAAATGTACCCAATTTGAGAGTACAAGCTGCATGCTTACAACATTGATCAATCTTGAGACAAGTTGCATACTAAAATATTTCCATCATGGGATTTAATGTGGAGAGCTTGGAAAAGAGAGAATGTTCTACTTTAGGAAGGGAAACACCACTAGAATGGGGTATCCAAAGAGAATATAATAAGTACTCCAGTAGAGCAGATTTGATTATGATAATATAGTTTGCCCCATTAGGGTGAATTTTGATCATTGATAAAGAATAAATAATGATTTGCCCCTGTAGGGCTGATTTGATTTGGATGTTTTTCAAATGGTGGGCCCCAACATAGGCAATTTGAAAGCAAAATAGCTCAAATATATAACCCAAAATATAGGTTAAAGCAAGCATGCACAAACATACATGTGATGGTGTAATGGCTTATAAATCCATATAAAACCAAGCATATGAGAATGCAAAAATTAATGAGAGAGATGAAAAGAAGAATAGAGATAGCTGATTGACCTCAATAGAAATTGAGCACTGCCTACATAGTTTTATGGACTCATGTTCCAACATGAATGTTAGGTCAATGTAGTTCACCCAAGTTTGGGAGAGAATGGAATGAGAAATGATGAAAATGGACCAAGAATTGATTAAACTCATAATTTATGTGAAGATATGCACGTCTAAACATAGAGTTGAGTGATAAAATGCATGTTACCTAGATGCCTGATTCCATATCATGAGCCTAGGTTTTTCAAAGTGTTCTTGAGAATCATTCATCGAAGCTAATGTTGACATTTAAGACTTTGAGACCTGAGCACAAAGTGCTTCCTATAGCAAAATAAATTAGGCATCAGATGTATAAATAACTTAGAATGACATAATATTCTAATTACACTGATCTAGTTCAAATGTGAATATCTATAACTAAGGATAATGGTAAAATAATGACCAAAACCAGAGTTATAGTGACATACATTTAAACAAAAAAGCAAAGACAAAGAAAATATAAACATAAACGAACCTAAGTTGAAATCAAGATATGATCAATCAAGACTTAGGTAGGAACAAAAATATTAAAAAAAAAAAAGGTAAGAATGTCTTAACAACATGAGACCAAGATATAAATAATCAAGATCCATGTGGACCATCAAGAAGTGCTTGGAAAAAATAAAACAAAGAAGCAAGACCAAACATGAAAATAAAAGAGCAAACAACAAACAATAATCAAATAAACACATAAAATGTTTTTGATTTTTTGAATGGTTTTATGAATGTTTTTGAAAATTTCTAAGTATCTCAACTCAATTGAGGATTAAGAGATATAGAATGGTCCAACTCATGAAATGGTGAGAGCACACCAACTTAAAATACTTATAATATGATGAGAACGTATGATAAGAGGGACTGAGTTGACCTTGACATGAATTGAGCATGGCCTATATAACCCCAAAAGAATCCCAAGTCATAGTAATTCTATCCACACAAAAGGTGATGAAAAATTGACTAGGTTACAACAAATTCACAAACAAAGGTGAAAGACAAGATAAATGATAATAGTAATGACCAAATGATGTGATAATGCATGATAAAAAGGCATTGTACCTAATTTATCCATAGGCAGTTATAATTAGGAAATAATGTCATAATACTAATTTTACCAAAGGTATTTATAATCAAGGGTACCAAAACAATACTGATTTTTCTATAGGCAGCTATATTCAGTGATACCAAATAAGATTATAGTGTAGACATCCAATTCTTAACACCATTTGTGTTGAAATTATCAATCTTACTCGAATTGCACTCAAATGCACATTTTTGGTCAAAATCCATAAAACACGCTAAATAGTTCAAACTTGTCATTTACAAGGACCAAATTAGGTCAAAGTATCCCTAAATGGAGCAATGCAACTTATGGACTAGCTAACTTTGATCAATTTATTTTGAGTCAAAATGATGATTTTGCCTTATGTGCTTTGGATCACTTTTTTCTCCTAAAATCATTGGTACACACCACATACCTTTGTTATTTTGTGTTGGAAACATCCTAAATGGAAATATGGTTCCAGTGCATCTAACGTCACCTTCTAATTCTTCTCGAGTCAAATTACAACTCAGTAATATGACTTTCTGATTTTTTGATTATTTGAGGACCAATTTTTAAATAATTACACAAATATTGATTAATCTTGTTTAAAGCTAATTAATCCAAATCAAGAGCTGAAGTGGATTTTCCATGAGATTTGTTGAATATTTATTTTTAAAAATTGATTCTTATTAACTTCATCATTAGGTGACATCATTTCTTGGGAAGACATCCTTAGGTGATAAATGCCACAAATATCAGGATTATGGGTCACCTATGCCTAGTTAATGCCTCCCATGCCTCTTCAATGCCCCTTCTTCCAAGGTTATGATGAAGATAATTATGGATTTAATTCCAAATATTAGGATTATCCATGGCCACACATCTCAATCTTGAGATGGATGGTCATGGTTGATCATGACCAATCTCAAAAATCTATAAATAAAGAGGCCATGGACATGAATTTCAAGCTTGAATATTGCAAAGTTATAATGTTAAATTGTTTCCACAATCCTTTGCATTTGATCATTGATTTGATTTGCAAGTTTCATTGATAGGCTAGTTTAGTGATTTGGAATCATGAGCCTATGTTTTATGGAGTGTTCTTGAGACATTGAAGGAGTTTACCACCTTTGTTGACAAAGACAAGGATGCTTGATCAAGGGAGAACATGATTTTGAGCCACATAGGTATGGTGAATCCATTTGGGAAGGTAATATGATGTTTCTTTCCTTCATTTTGTTTATTTCTATCCTTTTTAATTCCCATAGGAATAGATAGGCTTAGTTAGTTAGTTCTTTATGCATTTTTCATTATTTATGGACTAATATTTGACTAACTTGCTTTATAATCCTCTCTACATCTTGGCATCCCCGGTGGGACAAGACACATCCCACACCTAAATAAAATCATTTTGTAACTTTGAAATCTTCATTTGGATCATTAAAAATATTGAAAATTGATTTTCTAACTTTATTTTTCCATTTTTGTTTGTCATGGGTTTACATAGTAAATGATGTCAGCTAGTAAAACTAGCATCGATTACATAACTTAACCGATGTTGGTTAGTAAAACCAACATTAGTTGGATACCTATAATCAGTCACATTGGTATAAATGATGTTGGTTAGATAACCATCATTAGTTAGAAAATGTAACCACCACCGGTTATATAACCGACGTTGGTCACTATGTTTTTCTTAAAACATAGACTTGAGAGATCTCTTTCTAAAGTTCATTATTTCAAACCCAAAAGAGCTTCAAGGCCAAAGGACATGATAAAATTTTTGTTGTAGGAGCAAGCTTGACATTTGCTAAAAACATCTTTAGATTACCTTTTGCATGCTTAAAATTTAATTAGAAACTTTGTTTTGGTGTTTAATGAAAAATTTATATGCTTAAATGAATGTTTTCAAAGTTCACAATCTTAAGACCAAGGGGTCAAATGAACACCACCTCATTTTCCATTTGGGAGTAAAAATGAACTCACCTTTTCAAAGCTTTTTGTGTTTTCAATAGTTAATTAATTAGGTTTTGTTTGGCAAAAAGAGGGATGTTGCATGTATGCTCTTTCATTTATCCCCTTTAAGGAACCCTTGGAATCAAAAGTGCCATTCCTATTTCAAGTAGCCTATTCCAAGGCTTAGAAATAAAGTCATCTAAATCACTCCCCAAAAACTCGTCAAAGTTTGGGTGATCTTGAAAATGACCCTAAAGTCTTTCTACTTTCATGCTTTCTTTATTTTCATGCAAACTTGGCTTGTGAGGGGGATGTCATTACCTCTCATGAGATCTTTAGGGAAGCTTTAACCTAGGGTTTCATCTCCCAGTATTGACTTCACTTACTCCTTCTAAGTTGCACATGGAATGTATCTACATTTAGACATCGCACTACACTTAGTGAACAGTGGGATGTAGTGGTTGTAAAAGGACTAGACCTTTTTACAACTAGCTAATGTTACAATCACCTAATTTTTGTTCTTTTATTTTGAATTATTTGATGTGAAAGTCATTATGCAATTTATTCCCCTAGAAACATTCAAATTCTTGATAATTTAGTAGACCCCACTTTGCCATACCTTGTCAGTTTAGAATTAAGATGTTTATTTTTTGTCATTAGCTTACTTGGTCTTGATTTGTGTCTAAAACTGCTTGTTAACCCAATGAACTTAACCAAAATACATTGTCCTCAATTTTCTTGAGCAAGGGAGGTGTTACGTTGTCCAAATTATAATGGTCAAGATAACCCTATTTTTTTTGATGATATCCCTACAATAGTAGGATTTGAATATGATTACAATTAATATCAACCCCAAGAAGATCAAGATGAAGCCCTTCTTAGATTGATAGAATTAGGTGTAAGACTACCTTCTGAATTTCTTACATAATAATTGCATACCTTAGTCAGAGAAGGAGAACAACAATATCAAGAGCAAGATTTTTCATGAATAGACATACCTTCTTCCTCTAACAAAGGAAAATAAATACAAATAGAGTCAAAACCCATAAATCTAGTTCTTTTAGCTAAGATCAAGATAATAACTGAATGATATGTAGATCAAATTGTCACAAACTTAAATGACTCCCTAGTTTCCACTTCAATTCATAATGATGCTTCGAAAGAACAAGGAAATGTGGTTGAAAGTATGAAATAGATATTGGATGAGGAAATTACCATAGTGGATCAAGGTAATCTAAATGAACATTTAAAGTCACAAAAGACCTTACAAAGTGTTCCATTTAACACAGAACATACATTCTTCAATCATCAAGAGCCTATTGTTACTTTACAAACTCAAAAACCCAAACATTTAGTTTGAATTGAGGAAATACCTCAAGATAATTTGGCTAGTTCTTTTCAACCACCACAAAAATTGGTAAATAAACATAGAAATTTCCATAATCAATAAAGTACGAAACAACCAAATTCAATGAATGTTTTACAATTTAAGAATCAACGACCTATATTGTCAACTCAAGGAGCAAATTGAAACCAAGTCAGGGATCAAAAGGTATACACCTCCTATAAATCCACACAAAATTATGGGCAGATTCCACTCCAACAACAACAAAACCAGGGGCACATTCCACCCCAACAACAACAAAACTAGGGGCACATTCCACCCCAATAGAAACAATATCAAGGGCATATTCTATCGCAACAACAAAAAAACCAAGGGCACATTCCACCCCAACAAAAATGAACCAAGGGCATATTTCACCCCAACAACATCTTATTCAATCCACAAATGCCCCAAACATGAAAGAATGGAATTCTACGGAGGAACTTGTTTAGAGATTGGAGATGCATAATAGATTTAAAAAGTACAAATTTGATGAGATATGCCATTTACATTTGATTTATCTATTATCCAAAACCCCTTTCCACCTCATTTTAAGGCACCCAAATTTGACAAGTATAAAGGAAAAGGAGATCCACATGAACACATACATGCATTCTTCATCTTATGTCAAGAGGTTGCTTATAGTAGTGAGTACTTACTATAACTATTTCCACAAAGTTTAGTGGGACAAGCTCTTGATTGGATACTTAAAATACCCAAGGGATCAGTTGTAGATTAGAATGACTTATTAGAAAAGTTTGTCAACCATTTCTCATATAACATAGAACATGAATTAACCATTGTTGACTTATGCAAAGCCAAGCAACGTGATGGTGAAAGTTTTTCCGTATATCTACAAAGGTGGAGAGCATTGACAAGCCACTTTCAACATAACTTGCCAAACAAATAGTTAGCTAATATCTTTGCATAGAATTTTCATCCTAAAGTTGTGCATAATCTATGGTTAGCTTGTGCTAACTCATTTGAATAAATTATTGACAAAGGAGTGCAGATTAAGAAGGTTCTATTGCTAAGGGCCTTGTTAAGATTTTTGCACAAGGACAAGCATCTAATCAGAATAAATCACTAGTTCAAATATTTATGTAAGATAATCCTAAAGGATTTAGAAAAAATAAGAACATGGTTGGAAATGGGGTGACTAAAACAAGACATGTACAAATGGTACAGGCTATGCCTCCTCCAAATGTATAATTAACTCCCCCAAATCCCCTACCTACTTTGTAGAGACAACCTACATGAAGGACATTTCATAACAATTTTAGATTCTTTAGCAAGTTAGGAGAATTGGTTGAAATGGTGTTACAAAATCTCATTGTAGCTAATTTAATTATATCACCAGTATCAAGGCCATTTCCTTAAGATCAACCAAAACTAGATTGGTACAAAGAGAATGAATGGTGTAACTTTCATCGTGTTATTGGTCACGGTGCATATTTTTGCATTCAATTACGACATATTATTGAGGACTTTATTGAAAGTGGTGAATTAGAAATTAAGTTATCCCCTAATCAGGATACAAATCAGGATATGGGAATCTACAAAGACCCCTTACCTCAACATGATCCACTACCACCAAGAAACAATCAAAATTGTCACAATAAAAGATAGAGGCATAATCAGAACCAATAACAAGGTCAAAATCATAATGAGCATAATCAAGATCATAATGCCCATACTAATAATGTGGCTTATAATAATGTACCTTATGAATATAATAATACTATGGGATGCATTTCTACAACCCACATTACCACTGTTACTATAAAGTCACATGGCTAATCTCTTATTCCTCACAACATGAGACCCATCATTATAGGGTCATCACCCTCTCCCCCTAGTAATATCATGTTGGGTTCACATCATCATATTGCTACTCTATTTACATAGGTTACTAATCCTAAACAACAACACCTTTATTCTAATTATAAAGGCTCCTCATTGACCCAAAATTGTAGTAATATAGTTAGTTGCCTGCGAGTCACCATCCAAGGCCCTTTGCCTTCCTATTTTAAAAACTCCTTACCACCTCTAGGTTGTGCAATCACAACTAGATGCCCACGAGTTACCATCTAGGTCCCTTTACCCACTCCTTCCATAAAACCTAATGATAAGATTGTGATAATGGTTCTAAAGCCAAATATTGTCCCAACAAAGACTTAAATAGTTTAATCCACAATTCAAAGGCCTTATAGTCTAATAAATCAATTAGATAAAACCCTTGCATAAATTTCCATATTAGAACTCTTGCAAACATCTAATGTCCATAGAACCATCTTCATCAATTTTTTTCAAGATTCGTGTACCTAATGATATAAACCTTGGTCAGTTCTAGAACCTCGTTGGACACTTGTCTTCATTTCGGAAAATCACATTTGATAAAAAAGACATGTCCACCCTCGGCCCAAACCACAATAACCCACTATACATTGAGATAATCATTATGGATCACAAGATCAAGTGGGTTCTTATAGATAATGGTTTAGGGATAAACATCATATCTCTTAAATTGGTATGATGATTGGGCTACATGGATAAAGACATTCAACCAAAAAATATTACAATCAAGGCTTATGACAATGTTGAAAGGGAGTCATCTGGTATAATATGGTTTCCAATCATGGTTGGGTCTATTTCTCATCACACATTATTCCATATTATGGATATTGAGCTTACTTATAACATAATTCTTGGTCATCCTTGGATCCATGAAGTACATGTAGTTCCATCTACTCTTCACTAATGCCTTAAGTTTCCCCATGATGGGATCAAAGTTACTATTCTTGATGATCAACAACCATATCATTAATGTAAACATCTTGAAGTAGAGTTTCATAGTTATAACTATTGCCTAGGTTCTAAACTAATTGCAAAGAAGAACAAAGCCATCATTTCTCATCCATCTCCATCTAATTATATAGTCCCTGGTGATCTAGCCTCCTCTTCAGCCGATCCATTTCCTACAGCTCTTGCCATGCAGGTTATTATTAAAGACGTGGACATTTACACATACCATTTGAAGGACATCCTCCATATTGAAAAATTACCAAAATCCCTTAAAACATTTGGTAGGCCTACAACTTCCTAGACTCCTAACAAACTTGATCAGATTTGGCAACCAAAGAAGAAATAACCAAAACCTTCTATGGTTTTTGTACCTATAATTACAGCAAATAAAGATCAAGAAGATTTTATTGAGGGAGATTGGTTATGTTCTGAAGGCCTTGCTAATTGTTTTTAGAATCTAAAGCATCTTATCTATAATAAGATAATGGATCATCTTGACTATACAGGGAAAGGCCTTGGCCCATAGGTGCAAGGAATTTTAGAACCCTTATCAGCTGGATTTGTCAATTGGAATCATGGTCTTAGATTTAAACGACTAGAGGATGACCTCATTAAATTTGATAGTGACTCTTTCAAAGTGATTAGTAATACTACTCCTAGTAGTGACACAACATCCCATTATAGCCTTTTTAATGAGATTACTGACTCAGATTTGTTTGATTCAAATGCCATATTGACCATAACACCTATTGGAGCTTCTTGTCTTGAAGCAAAAACTCATCCTAGTGGTGCTTCCCTTCCTAAAGTATAACATTATATATTTACCATTGGCACTTCCCATCCTAAAGAAAACTCTCACTATAACCTATGCCTTTGCCATCCTAAACTCATAGATTAGGATCAAAATTTTTTGGTTATATGCCTCGATGAGTTTCAAAATAAAGAATCAATTGCATAATACATGGGCCTATGAGATGCATTCCCCATTGGTGATCATAAGCAGGGTTTTGATTTTTCATTGAATTCTTCTACCTACTTTGGAGAGCAGGCAATTTTTTTTGGTCATAATAAAGAACAAACATCAAGATCTTCATGTGAAAACCTCTTTGAGGCACTTGTTGATCAGGGAAAAAGTAAAGGAAAATATAAGCCTTTGAGTGAAAACTTGTTTCAATCACTCCCAGGTGGGAAAGTTTATTCATCCCCTTAGGATGTAGAAATCCCATCTATCCCAAGTTTCATAGCTAGTACAAGCATCTCTCCAGAACAACATCAAATATTTGAGCATCTTGCTCTTGAGTTTCTAGAGGTTTTTGCTAATTGGCCTTTACTTGAGAAGGTAGATTTTGATTCTTCATATTATCTAGATCTTTGGGTGGAACAATAAGAAGATATAGCATAGGAAAATGATCATAACCATACATTGCCTAAAATTATAGAAGATGGAATCACACTCCTTATAAAGAGCACAATATAGGTGAATTTTGGAACCTAAGAGGATCCCCAAATTGTTTATCTTGGAGCTTCCCTTACTAAAATAGAACATGAACATATTATATCCATTCTTAAAGATTATATAGACATATTTTCATGGGCATACTCTGACATGCTAGTCTTGGACCTAGATTTAGTTGTGCATCATCTTGTTGTTCACCTTGGTGCTAAGCCAGTCAAGGAAAAGTTGAGAAAGATGCATCCACACATCACCCTTTTGGTTAAGGCTGAGTTGAAAAAGTTTTTAAGACCTAATTTTATTAGACCACTAGACTACTTTAAATGGGTTTTTAACATAGTACTAGTGAGTAAAAAGACCCCAGCATACATGTTTGTACTGATTTTCATGATATCAACAAAGGATACCCTAAAGATGATTTTCCTCTACCCAACATTGACATGATCATCAAATCAACTATTGGGTATGAGATGCTATCCTTAATAGATAGATTTTCTGGTTACAATCAAATCAAGATCACCCTTGAAGATCAACATAAGACCACATTCACCACTCTATGGGGGACATTATATTATCAAGTCATGCCATTTGGTTTGAAGAATCCTGGAGCCATATATCAACATGAAATGACTATCATTTTCCATGACATAATGCATGACATTGTTGAGGACTATGTTGATGATACACTAACAAAATCAAGAACAAGAGCTAGACATCCTAACATTTTATGAAGAATATTTGAGAGGCTTCATGCATATAAAGTCCACTTGAATCTTAAGAAATGTGTCTTTGGAGTCACATCAAGAAAATTGCTAGGGTTTATTGTATCATAATGAGGGATTGAATTCAACCCTAAAAAGGTCATCACTATTATGGAAATGCCTCCACCAAATAATATCAAATAGTTGTGAGGTCTACAAGGAAAGATCTAGTCTATACGCAGGTTCATTTCTCAATTGTCAAATAAGTGCCACCCATTTAACCATCTCTTAAAGAGAGGGGTAACATTTTAGTGGGATGAAGATTAATAGATAACATTTGTAAATCTTAAAACATACTTTGACAATCCACTAGTCTTACGACCTCCAACACAAGGAAAGCCACTGCTTCTTTATATATCAGCCATAGAACATGCACTGGGGCACTTTTAGCTTAGCATGATGATCATGGTAAGGAATATACTATTTATTATTTAAGATACACATTAGTAGCCTATGAACATAATTATATGCCTATTGAGAAGGCATGTTTAGCTATGGTGTTCACCACTCAGAAATTGCAACATTATATGCTAAATAACAAAACTATTGTTATCACCAAGGTAAATCCTCTCAAGTTCCTCTTATCTAAAGTAGATCTTCAAGGATGCATGGCTAAATAGATTATGCTCCTCAGTGAGTTTGATATTGAGTACCAAAATCAAATGGTAATAAAAGGATAAGTTCTTGCTGACCAACTTATATAAGCACCTATTACGGCTGCTCAACCTCTCAACTTTGACCTTCTAGATTATTCTATCATGATGATAAAACAAGCATCATAAGAACTTGAATAGTGGATGCTCTATTTTGATGGGTCCTTCACATCTTGAGGGTCTAGAGTTGGCATATTTTTGATCACACCATAGGGGGATTTGATCCCCAAAGCATTCCATATATAATTTTAATGTACAAATAATATGGTCAAATATGAGGCATTGGTTGTAGGGCTTCATCTTGATACACAGTGGGATATTCAAAGTTTAAAGGTCTATGGAGATTCACAGCTAATCATAAATCAAACAAATAACTAATATCAAACAAGGGATGATAAGCTTGTTCCTTACAAGCAAATTATTGATAACTTAAAAACACATTTTAAATCTCTACAGTTTGAGCAAGTTATGTGAGTCAACAATAGATCTGCTAACACCATGGCAATAATTGGTTCCATGATTCAAATGCAAGATAGTGCTAAAGAGTATTAGTTCTTGATTGAAAATATTCTTTAGTTGGCATATATTCTATCATATTCAGAGAGGATATGCACTGTTGCTGATCCTAATCCCTCACCTGAGCTACCATGGTACTAAGATTTTTATAACTATTTCCATAGTCATGTATTTACCGCCAACCTTTCCAATAACCAAAAAAAACATTTTTTCATTGCTTAACACATTATATCCTCCTTGGAAACATGATTTATCAAAAAGGCTATGATGGAATGCTTCTTCATTGTTTACCTTTGGGAGAATCCAATCTGACACTAAAGGAGGTTCATGAAGGAATGTGTGGGGCCCATACCAATGGTGTATTCCTAACAAAGAAACTCCTTATAATAGGCTATTATTAGCCCAAAATGGAGATAAATGCTTGTAATTATGTAAATAAGTGTGTTCCTTATCAACAACATGGCAAATTAATACATGCACCTTCCTTACCATTGTAACTGATTATAACACTGTGGCCATTCTCAACATGGGGTCTCGATCTCATTGAGAAAATTAACTTGACATCTTTAGATGGCCATAAGCATATTTTGACTACAACAAAGTACTTTACCAAGTGGATTGAGGCCATTCCTCTTACTTATGTTATCAAGAAATAAATAGCTGAATTCATTCATTACCATTTCATCTATCAATATGGCATCCCAGCTTGTATTATATTTGATAATGGTAAATCCTTTGTGAAAAAAGATGTGAAATCTCTTTGTGCAAAATTCAAGATCAAGCATAAGAAATCCACTCCATATAACTTGCAAGGCAACAAATAAGCTGAGGCATCAAATAAAACCTTTCTAGCCATCTTAAAGAAGATTGTCAATGATGCTGGTTGTAATTGGGACTTACAACTCTTTCCTACCCTTTGGGCTTATAGAACCAATCATTGCACCCCAACTAGAGCTACTCCATACTCCCTTGTTTTTGGCACTAAAGCTATCATCTCGATCAAGATTGAGATCCCATCATTAAGAATATCACTGGAGCACATTGAAGATAATGAAGACTATAGAGCCTAATGACTGCAAGAACTAGAACTTCTTGATGGTAAGTGTTTGGCTACCCTAGAAAACTTATAGGCCTATTAGAACAGATTATGGAAAAGCTACAAATAATGCATTCTCCCTTGAGAATTTAAGATTTGTGACTTAGTTTTGAAACATAACTAGAATAATATGAATGTTAAACCCAAAAAGAAAGGAAAGTTTTAGCCTAATTAGTTAGGAACATATATTATCAGAACAAACAATGGATCATGAGCATATTAACTAGCTAAACCTGATGATGAAGAACTTTTAGAGCCCATGAACATCATACACCATAAGAGGTTCTATGCATGAAAAAATTTGAACCATTGTCTACAAGACCCCTGACTTGGGGGTAACTTGTGCTATCGTAATTTTATACCACCCATTTATCTTAGCTTAAACACATTTTATACTACCTTAGTCCACTTTTCATGATTCTTGACAGTACAGGCTTTGAATCCTTGGCACTTTGAACATATTCTTCATCCCATTCTAGATTGCTCTCTTTGAGAAGCATATTATTTATTATGTCTAAGGCATGTTATAAGCTTAAACACTTTTTATCCCTTAACCAATTATGATCTCAATTATATCTCATGAACATTATGAACATCATCAGTAGTATTTCTACAAAGTAGTTTACCCAGGATAGTATTGTGTAGCTTCAGACAAGTGAATAGAAATATTTTCTTAGTTCTAGATCATTGATACACTGTTATAGATAGGCGAATACTGATAATTTTTTTTTAAACTTTAGGTTGCACATTATCTATATCACATTTGATACTCTTTATTGTTTTATCAAGATCCTCGCTCTCACCAATTTGTGAGCATGGGTCATTATAACTAAATTATTTATCTTATTGGAGCCTCTACTCTTAAGACGTGCATCTCCTTGACTAGATGGTCCCACCTTATGCATATTTTATCCCCAAAAAACATCAAAAACATCATAATATGATCAAAAAAGAACAAAAACATTATATCATGCTTCTATACATTTGTACATTCTCAGTCTACCATGCTACACTCTTGCCATTTTGCAAGCATAGAAACACTAGTTCATTTCATCTTATCCTATGTACTTGCCATTTTGCAAGATCATTCTTTCTCATCTCATCAGCTTCTTATTTGATAGACCATTCTTGTTTGTTTATTGTATCTTCCATTTCTTCTATAACATTAATCATGCTAGTATGATCATCATTTTTCTTCTATCCCATTTCCTGGGAGAACTACATTTGGCCTGAAGTTCATGTTGGAAAATGCATCCATAGAACTATGTAGGCAACACCCACTTATCTTAAACATTTGGAGTTAGCTCAATTAACCCCTTCTTTTTCTTATCTTCCACCATTTATTCTATCATTATTATTCTTTAATTAGGGAACAATTGTCATTGTTCTTTGTTATGATGTGGTTGAAAGTAATGCCTCTACCACACATGCATGAACATTTGTCTTTAAACCGCACTAGCTTGGTTTTTATTTGTGTGTGTTTATTTGAGTTTTCTTGGTGTTTTGTTGTGATTTTACACCTCTATTTTTATTTATTCTCTTTTTCTTTTTTTATTACTTCTTATCTCCATTCTTGGTCTTGTGTTTCCTTGATTATTTTTCTGTTTGATTTTGCTTTTCTCTTCTATGTTTAAGAATGCCTTGATGGTCCACATGGATCTTGATTATTCATATCTTGGTCTCATGTCATTAAGATGTTATTTCCTTTTGTTTTTAAAATATTTTTGTTCCTACTTAAGATCATATCTTGATTTTAAGTTAGGTTCATTTATGTTTGTCTTTTTCTTTGTTTTTGTTTTTTTGTTTAAATGTAAATCAATGTAACTCTAGTTTTGGTCATTATTTTACCATTATCCTTAGTTATAGATATTCACATTTTAACTATCTCAGTGCAATTGAAATCTTATGTCATTCTAAGTTATTCATACTTATGATGCCTAATTACTTTTGCTATAGCAATTACTTTGTACTCAAGTCTCAATGTCTTAACATCAACATCAACTCTGATAAACGATTCTCAAGAACACTTTGCAAAACCTAGGCTCATGATATGGCATTAGGCTTCTAGGTAACATGCATTTTAGGCTTCTTTGTCTATGCTTAGATGTGCATCTCTTTGCATAGATTGTGATTCTAATCAAAATTTGGTCATTTTTCATCATTCTTCATTCCATTCTCTCCCAAACTCTGGTGAACTACATTGGCCTGAAGTTTATGTTCGAACATGAGTCCATTATGACAATATTTTAGTGTGTAACTTATCTCAGGATTGATAAATGCTGTAAGCATGTAGCTATACTCTAAAATTGGGTATATTTAAAGTTTGTACCTTACATTTATAGATTATATCTTTCCCATTCCCCCTATCTCTGGGGCTTATTATACCTCTAATTATATTTTGATCATTGATGGTAATCACATGTGCAAGCATTAGCTCATCTGGATGTCATGGGTCTGTTCCAATTTCTTCTTGAAAACTCTTTTTTTTTGAAAAGATGTTACTTCACTTAAATGTCTCGTTATGCCTTATCAAATAGGGGCAAAATATAGACATCCAATTCCTAACATCATTTGTGTTGAAATTATCAATCTTACTTGAATTGCACTCAAATGCACATTTTAGGTCAAAATCTATAAAACATGCTAAATGGTTTGAACTTGTCATTTATAAGTGTAAATTCTAGTCAAAATATCCCTAAATGGGGAAATGTAATTTAAGGACCAACTAACTTTGATCAATTCATTTTGAGTCAAAATGGTGATTTGACCTTTTGTGCTCTAAATCACTCTTTTCTCCTAAAATCATTAGTACACACCATGTACCTTTGTTATTATGTGTTGGAAATATCCTAAATAGAAATATAGTTGCAGTGCATCTAACTTCACCTTATAATTCTTATCAAGTCAAATGACAACTTAGTAATATGACTTTTTGACCATTTTGATTAATTGAGGACCAATTTTCAAATAATTGCATATATGTTGATTAACTTTATTTAAGGCTAATTAATCTAAATCAAGAGCTTAAGTGGATTTTCCATGAAAATTGCTGAATATTTATTTTTTAAAATTGATTCCTATTAACTGCATCATTAGGTGACAATTTTTTTGGAAGACATCTCTAGGCCATAAATGCCACAAATATCAGGGTTATGGGTCACCCATGTCTAGTTAATGCCTCCCATGCCTCTTTAATTCCCCTTATTCTAAGGTCATGATGAAGATAATTATGGATTTAATTTCAAATATTAGAATTATCCATGGCCACACATCTCAATCTTGAGATGGATGGTCATTGTTGATCCTGAACAATCTCAAAAATCTATAAATAGAGAGGCCATGGACATGAAGTTTAAGCTTGAATATTGAAAATTTATTATTTTAAATTATTTTCACAATCCTTTGCATTTGATCATTGATTTTGTTTGCAAGCTTAATTGATAGGCTAGTTTAGTGATTTGGAATCATGAGCCTAAATTTTATGGAGTGTTCTTGAGACATTGGAGGAGTTTACCACTTTTGTTGACAAAGACAAGGATGCTTGATCAAGGGAGAACATGATTTTGAGCCACATAGGTATGGTGAATCTATTTGGGAAGGTAATATGATGTTGCTTTCTTTCATTTTGTTTCTTGTTATCCTTTATAATTCCCATAGGAATAGATAGGCTTAGTTAGTTATTTCTTTATGAATCTTTCATTATTTATGGACTAATGTTTGATTAAATTTATTTGTAATCCTCTCTACATATAGATGAAATATAACTTGCCATATCAAATGTCACACTATGTTGATAGACTATCCTTCAACACTGAATTCAAAAATTGTTGAAATTGGATCAGAATCCCCCCACAAAAGGTGTAGGATGAACCAAAGGAACCAAGATCAAAGTGGGATAAACATGAAGGCTAAAAATAAGCCTTGGTTGATAGTAAAGAAATGGTATAATGAAATGATCAAAATAAAAATGGATACAGTGGCAAAAAAGTTGCCCCCAAGCAGTGACTGGATCAAATTGCTCACAAAATGGTGAGAGTGTTGGCTTAGGTTGCTCACAAAATGGTAAGATTGTTCAAACTTAACAATTACTCACAAAATAACTAGAGCATAGGAAAGGGGTGATTGAGCTAACCTCAATAAAAATTGAGCACTGCCTACATATTCCTGAAGGACCTCAAGTCAATTTAGTTCAAATGGCATGGTTCATGGATCTCAATGGTATAATAATGCCTAAAAAGGGTTTATGGGGTTGTCCCCAAGAGATGAGGCATGGTAATGGAAAATGGGTGAATGGTATATGAAAAATGGTTTTGTTACTTTTATTGATAGGGAGATGCACATCCTAGTCAATATGTGAGATAAAAAAAATGATCAGCTATATAAGTTGCTACCCAACACCCTTTCAGAATAACTACTTTATTAATAACTTGTTGATTTGGATCTCAATAATGTGTTCATGATCTTCATAGATCATTAATTCTACTTCCTTCAAATGTCAAGATAAGATATCGTTATAACCTCGGTAAGGGAAAGTGATGCCAGTGATGGTAAATAATGGTAGGATAAATGAGAAAAGTGGGTAATAAATAGGTGGGTGATAATGGAATGAATAATGAATGGGAAACAAATGAAGATCAAGAATTTTAGTCACATGTAATGTTGTTGATGATGGATTCAACATAATTTTGGTTGTGTTACGTAAGGCCAAAGACCTCTAAAGATGATCTCGATAAGACCATCAGATTGTTTTGTTGCTTGATCTTGAGAGTAGCTACCATCTGATTATGTTGTAGATTAGAAGCTATTTTGATTTGATCTTTGATATTATCTTTAGTAAATAATGAAGAACTTTTGTGCTAAACTATCGGTACCTCGATGAGGTTTTCACTAATAAATTTTTTTTGATCATACCTAAGCACCTCTGAGAAGGTTTCATAAAGAGATGTTAACATTTGACTTTGATTGTCTTCTAGTGCCTTAAAAAAGGTGTCACTAAAAGATGCTGAGTTTGATCTTTGCTTTACCCCTATCACCTCTAAAAAGGTTTCACTAGGAGATTATTCTTATTCTAAATGAATTTGGTCTTGGCCTTCTTTCTCTTCTTCAACTGCTATGTTGCCATGGATGCAGTTCAACAAAATGTGATTTTGTCAATCTCAATCGACACTTATGGGAGATGGAATGTTAATATAATGGCTATGTTGGGTGGTAATAATTGGATGGTGAAAGGAAGCACAATCCTCATATAAGATACTAGGAGAATTTGTGCTGATGCTAAAGTAATCATCTTTAAAAACCGTAGAAGGATCACAAATATATTCAAATTGATCTTCAAGGAAATTATAAACAATATTGTAACAACCAATACTATAATTTATTTTTGACTCTCATTTTAAAGCAAGAGACTCTGAATCCAATGTCACAACTAATGTTGATTCTATTTCTAATGTTAAATCTAATATCAGTTCAAAAATAGAACCTGACTCTAATATTGATTCTTCATCTGATATGGTTGTTTTGATAATGTCTTTTTCAATGTTGAATTTTTGACAAGTAATGGCCTATGATGGCATAATGGGCTCAATAAAAATTGACTCATCTTGGAAGGGTTCAACATAGACTGACTCATCTAAGTGAAGCCCCTCAAAAAGAGGGAACCACTCAAGGGATGTATCAACAAAATCATGTCTATCAAAGTGAGACTCCTTAACGAGTGGGAAAAGACCAAGAGACAACTCTACCGAGACTGGCTTGTCAAGGAGATGAGGCTCTTTAAAAATAGGTAACATATGAATAGGTAACTTATCATAGTATATCTTGTCACAAATGGGTGTTTCAATAATAACATGTTGGTTTTGGTTCACAATTGATGGAAAAATATCAATTTTGAACACATTTTGATCCTCATAAGATGGCTTTTAAAGAGGTAATAATTTTTGTTTAGGCTCGAAGACTGGCATAGAATTTATAAGGTGGGGAACATTTGGTTTAGTGGGAACAATGGTTTGTGGTTAAATAATGGACTCTCCAAACAATTGGTTTGTGGTTAAAGATTAGACTATTTAAGAAGGGATAAAAAACAATTGGTTCATCAAAGGGAGGGTCTTCAACAATAGGTTCATCAAAAACTCGTGATGGGCCAAGATGGTAACAAATAAACACTTTTTAGTTTGGTTTCTTGTGGAAACTAAATGAGGAGGTCCTAAAATGGTAATAATTGGGACACTTCTTAGTTTGGTTACTTGTGCAAACCAAAGGAGGAGATCTTAAAATGGTGATGACTGGATGCTTCTTAGTTTGGTTGGTCGTGCAAACCAAAGGAGGAGATCTTAAAATGGTGATCTTGGTACATTGTGGAGTTTGATTAATTACACAAGCCAAAGTATCTAAGTCTTCTTGATAAACTCAATCATTCCAATCATGAGTTGGATCATAAGTTATATCATGACTATGTTCCCATGATTGATTTTTTTCAAGTGGATAGAAATCTGTCTCACAAACCATATTGTCACCATAGGGGTCTTGACTAAAGTCACAAAAGTTATTTTGTGCAGCCATTATATCATAAGTTGGATTATCCATGACTACACCATAAGTGTATCTAGACATATCTGCATTTAATGAATAAAGCTCTAAAAACAAAAAGACTTAAAGTTTTATAAACTCTAAAAAGTGATGTTTAAAAGATAAAAGGTTCAAACTTAGTTGAAAGGGTGAAGTTGCATATCAAAAGTAGTTTGTGCCAAGATTTGGCATAAAAAAACCTAACATCAAATTTCCAACATCAAATGTTTTTGAATAAAGGTTGTGTTTTTCCAACCAAAGTCACAAAAAATGACGAGGATAGGCACTCGAACAAACAAACAATCAATAGTGTTCAAAATTGGGTAATCATTAAAGCGAAGATATGCAAACCAAAATAAAAATATCTATGTACCAACCCCACAAATTGAGGCCTAAACAAAAATCAATCAATGTTTGGATCCAAACTTGACAAGGTTAATTGAAAATGCAATGTTAAAGACTAGGATTGGACCAAATAAACTAGACAAGAGTGGGCAGCATAATGATGCATAAACAAGGTCCAAATGGTATACATGACATGGTTTGAAATAATTGGTTTTTGATACAATGATAAACAAGTTCTTAAAATTGAGTAGCCTAATAGTGTAAGTATGCTCGAATGATGTGGTCAATTATTATGTTTCAAAGACTCAAAGGCCAAAAAGATTTGACATGATTTGGGTAGTTTAACGCTACCCTTCTTAACTCAAATACATGATTTTGACATGGCTTATGAACA
Organism: Torreya grandis; assembly: GCA_037957365.1. Taxonomy (NCBI): domain Eukaryota; kingdom Viridiplantae; phylum Streptophyta; class Pinopsida; order Cupressales; family Taxaceae; genus Torreya; species Torreya grandis. Next base: position 936,576 of record JARHVA010000807.1, on the reverse strand, counting down.
AACAAACAAGTTTTAACCTCAAAACATACCAAGTAAATAATGACCAAAATACACTAAGTATAATCATCCAAATCCTAGCAAGGGTATGGTAACATGGGGTTGACTAAAAATAATTGGTTTTTGATCATTCTAGGGGAATCGATTACACAATGACTTTCACATTAAATGATGCAAAAGATAAGCATGAAAATTGGGTGACCACAACATTGGGTAGTTGTAAAAAGGCCTAGTCCTTTTTACAACCACTACATCCTATTGTTTGCTCAGTGTAGTGCAATGTATAAATGCAGATACGTCCCATGTGCAACTCCAATTAGTAGCCAAATGAAGTCAATGTTGAGAGATGAAACCCTAGGTCAAATATTTCCTAAAGAACTCATGGGAGGTAATGACATCCCCCTTGTAAGACAAGTTTGAATAAAAATAAAGAAAACATAAAATAGAAATACTTTAGGGTCATTTTCAAGATCACCCAAACTTTAAAAAGTTTTTGGAGATCACTTTAGATGGCATTCTTTCTAAGCCTTGGACTAGGATTTTTGCAATAGGAATGATACTTTTGATTCCAAGGGTTCCCTAAAGGGGAAAAATGGAAAAGCCCACATGTGACATCCCTCTTTTTTCCAAATAAAATCCAACTTAAATAACTAAGTAAATACAAAAAAGCTTGGAAAGGTGAGTTCATTTTTAATCCTAAATGGAAAATGAGGTGGTGTTCATTTGACCCCTTGGTCTTAGTTATAAATTTGAAAACCAATGCTAAAAACACTTATTTAAGAACCTTAAATTTTACTTTAAGAACCAAAATAATGTTCCTAATTCATTTTAAAATCATGCCAAATACATCTTAATAGCATGTTTTAACAAGTTCCAAGTCCACTAGTTACATGTCTACCCTTAAGGCATCACCCCAAAAGCAAATATGTTAGATTAGAAATATTTTAAATAGATTTTAAAAATTTTGTGAAAAATATATGAAACTTGAAGCTAAAATAATATCAAATTCTAAAAATTTAGGATAAAACATGTGGTTTAAAAAAAAATATCATCCAAAATGGAGTCCATATGACCCCAAACCAAGCATTTTAAAATGGCCTATTTAGCTCTCGAGTTTGTGTTTTTAATAAAAATACAGTGACTGACATCGATTATATAATTGACATTGATGACACTTACTAACTGATGATGGTTATCTAACTAACATCAGTTATACCAAAAGTGACCAACGATGGCTATGCTAACCAATGATGGTTTTACTAATCGACATTGATTACTATGTAAACTCGAGACAAAAAAATGGAAAAACAAAGTTAGAAATTAAAAATGCAATATTTTTAATGATCCAAATGAATATTTTAAAGTTGAATAATGATCTTATTCATGTGTGGGATAATTTTTTTCCATCAGGCATGCCAAGATGTAGAGATGATTACAAAGCAAGTTAGTCAAACATTAGTCCATAAATCATGAAAAATGCATAAAGAACTAACTAACTAAGCCTATCTATTACTATGGGAATTAAAAAGGATAATAAGAAATAAATTAAATAAAACAACATTATATTACCTTCACAGATGGATTCACCATACCCATGTGGCTCAAAAGCATGTTTTCCCTTGATCAAGCATCCTTGTCTTTGTCAACAAAGGTGGCAAACTCCTCCAATGTCTCAAGAACACTCCATAAAATGTAGGCTCATGATTCCAAATAAATAAACTATCTTATGAATGAAGATTGTAACTAATTTTAATGGTCTATTATAAAGGATTGTGGAGACAATTCTACATAATAACTTTTCATAAATCAAGCTTAAAATTCATGTCCATGGCCTCTCTATTTATAAATTTTTGAGATTGGTCAGGATCAACCATGACTATCCATCTCAAGATTGAGATGTCTGGCCATGGATAATCCTAATATTTGGAATTAAACTTATAAATATCCTCAAGATAAATAAGCATTAAAGAGGCATGGGAGGCATTAACTAGGCATGGGTGACCTATAATCTTGATATTTTATGCACTTATGGCTTGATGGATGCCACCCCATATATGATGTCACTAGGTGATGCATATATTCAAAATCAATTTTAAATAATGATATATTCAAAATTATCTATGGTATTCTTACTTAAGCTCTTAAATTATATTAATTAGCTTAAGTAAGTTTAATCAAGTTTAGTGCAATTCTTTAGAAATTGGTACACAATTAATCAAAATGGTTAAAAAGTCATATTACTAGGTTTTAATTTGACTAGAGAGGAATTAGAAGGTGATGTTAGATGTGTTGAAGATGTATTCCCATTTAGGATGTTTCCAACACTAAATAACAAAGGTATGTGATGTGCACCAATGAATTAGAAGAAAAGAGTGATCCAGAACACTAAAGGGTAAATTTGTCATTTTGACTCAAAATTATTTGATCAAAGTTAGCTAGCTCATAAAATGCATTGCCCTATTTAGGGATAATTTGACCTAAAATGGCACTCTTAAGTGACAATGTTGAACCATTTATGGCATTTTATGGATTTTGACCTATAATGTGCATTTGAGTGCAATTCGAGTAAGATTGACAAATTCAACACAAATGGTGTTAGGAATTAGATGTTTACACTTTCCTCTAAAATGTTTAAAAGTACCTCCTTATTAAATATTTAGAATCAATGTTCCATGTGGATTTTAAAAATGTGAAGATTTGATAAAATGTTTCTATTTATACAGTTATACTTGTATCTTGCATTACTTGAAGGTTCAATTGGCATAATTCGATGAAAATGATGACACTTTTATTTAATGCATGAAGTTCAATGATTGTTTTGTGCATCCTATCTACATAATCATATCTATCAATTAATTTGTACATACATGAAAATATGCCCTAGCTCTTCTCAAGTTGGTACCATAACACATTATTTGATGAGGAAGTTTATCATAAAGATACCCTTATAAATGTTGATGCAAGTTTGCAATTATTTTTAGTACTTGGTATTCTAATTTTTTTTGTATAAATATTGTTGAAGTAGACTAAATATGGTTTTGAATTATAACATTCAAAAATAAATAGTGAATTCTAAGATAGCCCCCAAATATATTATCATGGTATCTCATCAAGTGAAATTCATACTCATGAATATAGACATCCTTTATACTTGGCTACATCCACTCAACATCACTATTAGGAAAGAGAGTTGAGAATGCCATGTTAAATAAACCTTTTTTATTATATTAATTAATGCAAATAATCCATTTTGAGGCCAATCAATCAAATCAAGTAATATGCTACCCTCCTTTTCTTAAATACACTTGACTTCTTGCATCTTACATTATGCACTTCAAAATCTAGCCACAAATTAAGAGGGTTGATGTTGAGGACTATTTTCATCCAATGAATCATTGCCATTAATATTAGAATATACATAATGAAGACTACTGGAAACATATCTTCCTCTATAAATTCCATTATTGAATCATCACTAAGGTCTAAATCACTTTAATACCTATCATGCATGATCTTATATTGTAATGCATCCAATACATATGTCCTCTTATCATAGCAATACAAATATCAAGATCTAACATCTGTTGAGGTAGAGATGTTGAACTAATAGTTACATCTTGTTGTTTGATTAAAATTTATAAAAATAGAAGCTAATTACCTAAATGAGACAAACTATTGCATAAAATAAAAATATTCTATATATGCCATAAATTACACAAATTGATTTAAAACTTATTAGAGATATAAAAATGTTAAAAGGGGAAATAAAAAAGATAAAGTACTTCACTATAAATTTGAAAATGTAGGACTAAGATAGAAACTGGGAGATTGACTATGTGACTGTGTTGGCTAGCTATGAATCAAGAATAATGTCTCACTTTCTCTTTTGCCTGTGTGTATTATTTGACTATGTGGGAGCTCTCGATCTATTTTCAAAATCAGTATGTGCCATATTTTTCACTTGTAACCATAGATCAATAGATCATGAATGACAAATGAAATAAAACAAAAAAAATTTAGTAGATGAATTTGTGCTAGACCTCAACATCCTCTATGTTGAGCATTTCCTACATACCAATACTCCAAAGAGGGATCACAATCGATGTAGTTCTCCCATGCTATGGTGGTGTGTGTATAATACTGGTGTAATATTATATGATTGTGAAATTATAGTGTGACAAAGTACTTCAATTGTGACATGTGACCTTGGATGTGTACTCAAACTTTGACTCAGGGCTATTAGGGTTGTATGTATTCAGAATTGGGAGAAATAGGGAATTTAATCTCAATGTGCAATTAGAATTCTAGTTATTTTCAATGGATGAGCCTCTTAGGTGAAAAATGACTTGAAATTGTGGCTTTATAGTGATCAATTAGGAATTAATTCAAATAGGGCTTGATAAATGTGTGAGACAACCCATTAAATGAGTTTTAAATTGAGAAACTAATTGTTATTTGATAGGATGATGAGTCTGATAGAACTAGACATGATTAGGGAGTGGGATATAGTCTAAATGACATGCTGTTGTCTAAGGATAAAATGTAGTCTAGATATGAGTATAGATCTATCATTAAATAAGTTTGATTTGTTTTGAATAAGGAATAGGGACATTTTTATATCATTAGCTATTTGTGGGAATGGGTCATCCACATATAAAGTGAAGGAAGGGTTTTCAAAAGACTATGGAATGAGGTATGAGCTAAGTGAATATAAGGATTGGTCACAAGTACATAGTTTTAACTTTAAATGTTAATTTTTGTGTTTACATTTAACCCCATTTTATTCTATTAATGCAACAAAACAAAAATACTAGAGTAAAAAGAAAAAAGTGTGTACCTAACTTACCTATGAATAACAATGTTGAATGTAGGACATAAAGTTAAACTATGCTTCACCCAAAACCTAAAATGAAAAAAGTATAAGATTATTCCTTCCTTAAGATAAAAATTAAGAAGTAAGGACAATAAAATTTATAGATCTAATAACAAGGAATGAATACACTTGATTGGGTATGTGAACCATTATATTATCTAGGTATGAACTGGTGACTATAGAGGGTAGGACCCTTAGATATTTTTTCTTTGTTAAAATAACTTGGATTGGACTGTGCATGCCTCAATCCTCATTGATAGGTGTGTGTGATTATGAGATCAAGGTTTGATTGACTCTATCATTACATAAACAAAGTGGTGAAGTAGTTTTGAATCTTTGTATGAATTCTAATATATTGTTCCGGTGTAAAAAATAGTGTAAAAGGGTGAGTCAACTATTGAAGATAGAATAAGATTCATTTTTAGTACAAAATTGGTGAAAAATAGTATAATTTGGGTCTATTGTACATAACTTAGATAATTACATGAATTTTTATTCTTTTTATGAAACTAGTGAAAAACTGAGTAAGGAAGTAGTTATGTGCCATGCACATGCCCCCAATATGATATATGGGTGTATATAGATTCCCAAATTGAGTAATATCATGTGATTTTTTGAGCCAAAAATTGTGTGATAACTTGGAATACATGTCGTACATGATGCCACTAAACTAAGAAAATTGGAGACAAACCTTTGTATTTTTAAAAAAATAGTGACTAATTACCATTGTAAACTACCATATATTACCTGGGATTCTAAAAATGACTATTTTCTACTTGCTAGAATAACAACATACTATTTTAGACATGATCGGCTAATGCCTTTGTTAAAATGGAGCACTATTGTCCAAAACTATCTTCTAAGTAATTTATGGGTTTGAATTGTAACCAAATAAGTAAAACCTATAAAATTCTATATATGTATTGTATTATAGGAGTTTTGTCTCTACAAAATCCAATGTGTATGCCTCCTATTTTGAGGTGACTTGTGGAGCCTTCACAATAACTTAATTTAAAATAAAAAAAGTTATGTGAGAGATGTATGAAAAATATGTAAATCTAAGTAGTAATGATAACATGGAGGAGCATGACATCAAAATATATTAACTGAGAAAATATTAATTATAATATGAGATGCATGTCCTTTTGTTCATTTATTCCTAATTTAGACACAATATCTTCTATGTTTTTAAACTCTTGGAGTATATACTTTTCTTCATCTTATATATCTATCCATTTAGGTTCCTCTATTTTTTTGTTGTATATCAATTTGATCTTGATGAGAAAAAACACCATTATTCAATCTTTCCTTTTCAAGAAAGAATACAAGGCTCTAATTTGATTATTAGTTTTTGGGGATATAGAGGTCAAAAACAAGACAATATTAATATAGCATGAGGCTTATTTGGCTTGTTTTTGGCATGTGATGGGAAGACTTTAACCATTTTAAAAGTGAAGCATTATTGTGCTTTGGTTAGTTGATTCTTGTTTGAGGTACTGTAATGCAGTCATGGGTCGAGTTCCTAATGATGATAACCTATTACACATAGTGAGTGATCCTATCACCCTTTTAAAACACACACACACACACTTATTCACACACACACAATTACATCAAATTTAAGCAAGTTTATTAGTTAGTTAAAAAAAGTGTACATAAACTTCTCTTCTCAGTAGGAGATATGGATTTGTTGTAATCAAGTTACTTTAGGAAGATTCATAATTATAATGATAAATTCTTATACTTATTATGAAAGGCTATATCATTGGTATTTGTCTCTCTCCTCAATTCCACCTCTCCTCTCAGCTATTTTTGATTGTAAATCTTAGTATAGTTTTTGTTCTAATTTAGTGGTTTGTTAAATAGATCTCGAGGCTCCTATTTGTAGACCTTAAAATATTATTGATGACTTATTTTCCCACCAATAAAATATATACCGGGTTAATGATCAAATAATGCATTATTTCCTAGTGTGTATAGGCCAAGACAATAGGTGAGGATTCAAATATAATCAAGCTAGGAAACCTTAACTAACGTATTTGATCACATTTTTTAGTCTCCTACCTTTGATATTGATGTATGATTATTTAAGAATTTTGTGGTCTATCTAAGTGACATGACATCCAAGTTAAACCTACTAAATTTATAGTAGCTTCTAGGTATGTCCACATACTTTGTTCCAAAAGATTCCTTTACATGCCAAAGAGGTGTGTGTGTGTGTGTGTGTGCGTGCATTGAGTTTATGCATGTGACTCTATCCAAAACTCATGTGTTCTTTTTATTAGGCACATTTGAACAATTCATTTTCATAAAATAGTACTATAAATCCCAAAATGATGTAAGATTATTTTTTGCCATGGATGCTCCTACATTAGACACCCTAGGTAACTAAAGTGTGAACCCTGACTCACAATTTGAAATTCATGAGACCATAGCCATAGTGACCAACATTTATGAGGTCACACCTTGATGCCTCTTCTATTGCATGATTCTTCCACTTCAACAAATATTTATTTTTTTATTTACTGTGCATCCTTTTGACTACCTTAATGCCCAAAAATTGACTCTATCTCTTCTCTTTCCCTTTTTGGTAACTATGCCCTCTAGTGAGGAATCTATGCATCTTCCTCTTCTCCTTTACCCTTATCTTTCACCTCATGAAAATCATATAAGTGTACTCCATGGGTGATATTTACATTCCTTTCATCAACTTAATATCGTACACATTATGTAAAAACTTTCATAACACTTTACATGGTCCTATCTTATCCAACTTCAACTTGTTTTAGGTGCCTCATAGAAATATTTCTTTGCAGAAATACACCAACACTAGATCTCCTACCTAAAATTATTTCCTCTAAAAACTTTCATATGTGAACCACATATAACTTAGGCTAATTTGTTAGAGTTTATTCATGTATATCTCACATATATTCCACATAATCTTTGGCCTTTATGCTTCTTCCAAGCATCTCATCTATCCTTATTAACTTGGTAACTATCCTAGGACTAACTCCAAAAATAATCTAGAAAGGTGTTTTTCCCATGCTTCGATTCATAGAATTATAATATGTAAATTAGGCTTGTGCCAACACCATGTCCCATTGTTGCCTATTTGTATCTCTCACTAAATGTATTAACATATTCCAAAGGATCCTATTAACTAATTTGGTTTACCCATCAATCTATGGATGGTACATAAAACTTTAGTTCAACTTTGTTCCCAAATTCCTCTATAACATGTGCCAAAAATGGCTTATAAACTTGGTGTATCTATTTAACACTATTCTACATGGTATTCCATACAACCTCACCACCTCTTTGAATAATGAATTGGTGATGCCTATCATATTAATAATCTTATTTCAAGAAATGAAATACACCATGTTGGAGAATCATTCTATCACAATAAAAATGGAGTCATTATCTCTTTGTGTTCTTGGCAATCCAAACACAAAATCCATGCTGAGATCTCTGATGGCTTGTCTGGAATGGTTAAGGGTTGATTCAAACTTGTATTTTGGTTTCTCCTCTTTTCCAACTAGAAAAATCAACATCCTTGCACATACTTACACACATATACACCCATATTCTAATAGTAATATATTTCAGGCAACAATGCTAACATCTTGTCCACAACAAAACATCTTGCCGATCCTCCACCATGATTCTCTTTGATAAGAATATTATGCATTAATCCTATACATATACATGATTGTGCTCCTTTAAAAATCATCCCTTCTTGAATTACATAATCTAGCCATGGTGTCTAATCCATGTTTTTTACCTCCATGCAGGCTCTCCATGCATCTCAAAAATCCTCATATTTTAGGCATAGCTCCTTCATTAAATAAAATCTTAATACTTTTATCCTCATCTCATTTATTACCAATGCTCTCCTAGTTATCATGTTTAAAACCTTGTTCAACCTTCCACTCATGTGCTTCAACATGAATGTGTATCTATAAAAGTAGTCTACTCGCTTCATATGTATTTAATTTAACTTTCCCTAGTTATTAATGAACTATAAAACTTGGTGATCTATTTAGAATAAAAAACAATTTGGCAACAAATAATTCCTCCACTTCTTCAAAGTTTTCACAATCGCATAGACTTATTGGTCATAAATTGAATATTCATAATTCATATCATTCAACTTTGCTATAAAGTATGTTATAGGCATGTAATATCATTCTAAGATCTCTGAATGTCATATATTACATGAAGCCCTTAATTAGGTGAGATCAAGATACAAATCAAAAGTAAGGTTCATAAATGTCTATTAGTTGATTCATTAGCTAAAAAGTACAAAGGAGGTACATTATATAGTGAGATATTCGGTCACCATAAATGTAAAATCTCAACTCATAATTAGAAAACACATTAAGTGTATTTCTTCTAATGAATTTAACAACCTTAATCAAGATGACCAACAACCGTGTAGGTAAAATCAAAAGTAAGAAAAATCCTACACTAACACCCCCTTGAAGTGTACCTTAGGTGGGTAAAATAATTGGGTCCTAATAATGAGGCTTGATGAGGTACCCAATTACAATGTAACTCCCATAGGTGGAGAAAAATAAAAAACCTATAAGACAAAACTCCTCTCCAAAAAGAGAGCAAGGTGAGAAAGTTTGCATGTTCTAAGGATGTTGGGGACAATTGAGAATGCATCCACAAGTGAGAGCAATAGAACACATAGAGAGTAGAGTTAAGAAGTCTCCATAGAAGATGCTAAAGCTACCTATAATATAGACTGTATAATGATGAATGTCACTGACAATATCCTCTGATTAAAGACGAAAGAAGCTCCATCTGAATAATTTTTTTATTCCCTTTGCTAAAAGAATAAAATGAATGGTGTAATGGAAGTATGCCTATTCCATTGTGGAAGATTGAGGAGGCAACAATATAAATACTATTGGGGATCAACCAACAATTTGATTACACTTATGAAAGCAATAAACTGCAAAATTAAATCAGATAGATAAGTAACTAGAATGATAAATAGCAAAGAACAAGAGATAAAAAAAATCACTCTGAAAACTTGTATTTAACTCTTTACAGAAGGAATACAATTGAAGAAACTTCTTTCTTCCACACCTCTCTCAGATGTATAGATCTCTCTCTAGATATCTTTCCCTCAAGAGCTCTCTCTCTCAAGTACAATCAACTCCAACAACCTGGAGTGATTCACATATAAAATTCTGTAGTATTCTTCAACATACCAATAATGTACTACAATAAGCTAAGAAGATCTATCCTAATATAAAATTAGGAAACATGAGCATGCATTTACAACCAATAGTTATGCCTCTTGAACAAGAGCTCTAAAAACAATCTTACTAATAATAGAGACGTGAACTTAAGTCTATGACTTAATCTCATCATGCAAACACTCGATTCTGTCCTCAGAAATAGCTCTCTAGACGCATAGGTAACCGATGCCGGTTCCTGCCTGCTTGCCTGTGACTGACATCAGCCGATCCCTGCTGATGCCAGTGTCTCTTTAACTGCTCCTGACCGACGTCGATCACTCCTGACCGATGCCGGTGACTGTGTAAATCTGTAACTATCAAAATGCACTCTTTGGTGAAGCTTTTAGGCTCCACACCTTAACAATCTCCCACTTGGAGATAAACAACTACACCAGTACCTGTACAGTAACATCTTCTAGCTCCTCCATCTTCAACTCAATCATGTAGACCAACAGAAGTTGAATGAAGATTCAATTTCTCCTTTGTAACCAGCTTGGTTAACATATCAGTAGGATTCTTATCTGTATGGATCTTCTCCAGCTTCAACTCACCATCCTCCAATACCTGTCTTATGAAGTGGTACCTAAGCTGTATATGCTTTGTTCTTGAATGAAAAGCTGAATTCTTAGCCAAATGAATTACACTCTGACTATCACTATACAATCTGTAACTCTCTTGCTCCTTTCCAAGCTCTTCCATGAACCCTGTCATCCATATCATCTCTTTGCTAGCCTCTGTGACTGCAATATACTCTGCTTCTGTAGTTGACAAGGCAACAACCTTCTGCAACTTTGATATCTAGCTAACCGCTATTCCACCAACAGTGAAAACATATCCTGTGGTGCTCCTCCTACCATCCAAATCACCTACCATATCTGAATCTACATAACCATGTAGAGAAGTATCTGAACCTCCATAGCACAAGTGCCTACTGCTGGTTCCTCTCAGATATCTAAGGATCCACTGAACTGCTTTCCAATGTTCCTTCCCTGGATTGGCCATATACTTACTTACAACTCCCACTGCTTGGGCAATATTCGGTCTAGTACAAACCATTGCATACATTAAACTCCCTACTGTGGAAGAATATGGAGCTCTACTCATGTACTCTACCTCATCATGTGAATTAGGACATTGTTCTTTACTGAATTTAAAATGTCTAGCCAAAGGTGTGCTTACCAGTTTTGCATCCTGCATATTGAACCGTTTCAACACCTTGTTCACATAATCCTCTTGAGACAAAATCAACCTATGATTTTTCCTGTCTCTCTTAATGCTCATGCCAAGGATTTTCTTTACTGCTCCCAAATCCTTCATGGCAAATGTTTGAGCTAATTTCACCTTAAGCTCAGAGATATCCTGCATGTGTGATCCTGCAACCAGCATATCATCTACATACAAAAATAGAATAATATATCTACCATTATCCAATCTCTTAAAATACACACAATGGTCAGATTGACACCTACTATAGCCATGCTCAGTCATAAACCTGTCAAATCTCAAATACCACTGTTTAGGAGCTTGATTGAGGCCATATAAGCTTTTCTTCAATATGCACACTAGCTTCTCCTTACCTTTGACCTCAAATCCTTCTGACTGTTCCATATATATTTCCTCATCCAAATCTCCATGAAGAAATGCTGTCTTAACATCAAGCTGCTCAAGATGCAAATCCTCAATAGCAACTAAAGATAATACAGTCTGTATAGAAGTCATTTTAACAACAGGAGAAAAAATCTCACCAAAATCAATACCTGGCTTTTGTGTAAATCCTTTCATTACCAACCTGGCCTTATATCTCATCTGTCCATTCTCACCTTCCTTCAATCTATAGGTCCATCTTTTCTTCAGTGTCCTCTTACTTGCTGGCAACTCAACCAAATCCCATGTTTGGTTCTCTCTTAAGGACTCCATCTCCTCAACCATGCCACGCTCCCACTGACTCTTGGACTCCACTTGTATTGCTTCTTCAAAACTCTCTGGTTCTCCACCATCAGTTAGCAATAAATAGAATAATGAAGGAGAATATCTAATTGGAGGTTTACTTACCCTTTCTGACCTCCTGATGGGCGTTTGAGACTCGTTCACAACACGCTGTCCACCCAAATTCTCTGAAAGTGACCGACCTCGGTCACCTCTAGACCTGTTACTGGCCAATGCCAGTTCTGCCTGACCGATGTCGGTGCCTGTCCTGCCGACATCGGTCTCTGTATGACCGACATCAATTTCTATTCTGTCAACGTCGGTTCCTACCTTACCGACGTCAGTCTCTATGTTTTCCTGTAAGTGATTATTTCTTTTTCCCGTGAGCTCATTTTGGACCGTCACCTCGTCCAATTCTCCATTGCTCTACCCAGATTGATTTAGCTTCTTCAGCTGATCACTATACATCACTTTTTCATTGAAAACAACATCATGGCTCCTAATTATCTTGTTAGTTCCTAGATTCAAAAACCTGAAACTGAAATCATCTGAGCCATAGCCAATAAATGTGCACCTTATAGACTTAGCATCCAGCTTCTTTCTATTTTCCTTATCAATGTGCACAAAGGCTTCACAACCAAAAACTTTGAGAAAAAAGAGATCCACCTTTTTACCTATCCATGCCTCTTCTAGAATTCCACCATCCAGAGCTATAGAGGGTCCTCTATTAATCAGGTACACTACAGTGTCAACAGCTTCTACCCAAAACTCTAAGGGCAAAGCAACATGCAATCTCATATATCTTGCACGCTCCATGATTGTTCTGTTCATCCTTTCAGCAATTCCATTCTGCTGAGGTGTCCTTGGAACCATCCTTTGCCTATGGATTCCATGCATATAACAATACCAGTTGAACTTATAGCTGTAGAACTCACCACCATTGTCAGATCTCAAGCACTTCAATCTTCTACCTATTTCATTCTCAACCATAGCTTTCCAAATCTTAAAAGTCTCAAATACATCAGATTTCTTCTTAATACAATAGATCCATACCTTTCTTGTAGCATCATCTATGAATGAAACATAGTACTGTGATCCTCCAATAAAAGCAACCTGAGCTAGTCCCCACACGTCTATATGAACAAGCTGCAACTTATGCTTCTTCTTTGTTGACCCAGTCTTGATAAAACTCACTCTCTTCTATTTTCCAAAAACACAGTGCTCATAAAAATCTAGATCTATGCTTTTCAAATCTGAAAGCTTACCTTTAGACTTAAGAATTGACATTCCCTTCTCACTCATGTGGCCAAGCCTTGAGTGCCACAATTTTGCATCCACATCTGAAGTAAATAATACAAAAGGAGAAATATCAGTAACACAATTACATAAATAGAGAGTACTTACTCTCTTACCTCTGGCCATTACAAGTGCACCCTTGGTCACCTTCCAAGATTCAGCTGTGAGAGTTACTGTACAACCCTCATCCCCTAACTTTTCTGTAGAAATAAAATTCCTCTTCAAGCTAGGAACATGCATAACATCTCTCAACACCCATGTGTTGCCATTCTGCATTTTCAGCTACACTTTATGTTTGCCAATAATTTTACAAGGCTCATCATCCCCTAGATACACTATTCCAAAATCTTCATGAATATAGTCACTAAAATATTCTCTATTAGGGGTAGCATGAAAAGATGCACCAGAATCTAACACCCAAGATTATATATTATTATGCAAAGAGAATATTAAAGCATCTTGTGCAATACTTGAAACCTTTGCTTCTTCTTTTCCTTCATGCTGATTGTCCTTCTTAGGCTTTGAACATCAATCTCTACTTATGTGCCCCATCTTTCCACAATTCTAGCATTGTGGCTTCCTGCCATTTCTAGATTTGGATCTACCTCTCACTTTAGACTTAGACCTTGATCTCCCTTTCTTGCTCTTCTCTTTTTGCCTTCCCCTGCTCTCAAAACTTAAAACGTTCCCTGATGTTTCCTCTATGCTTTTCTTGCAAATTTCCTCATTCAAGATAACACTAACAACATCCTCTACTTTTAAAATATTGGAAGCAGATGTAGTATTACTAACTGCCATTACTAAGCTATGCCAACTTTCAAGCAAAAAACATAATATTAAAAGAGCTTTAATTTCATCATCAAACACAATATTGACTGAACTTAATTGATTTACAATTCCATAGAAATCATTCAGATGATTAGATACAGATCCACCTTCCTGCATACACAAATTAAATAGCTGCTTCATAAGATATACCTTATTAGAAGCTGAGGGTTTTTCATATAAATTTGCTAAAGTAGTCATCAACTCTACCATTGTTTTTGCCTGTGATAAATTAGATATCACAGTAGATGCTAGAATCAGTCTTATAGACCCCAGAGCCTTTCTATCAAGAACTTCCCATTCTTCATCATCCATGTCTATGGGCTTATTTGCAATCCCACCTAACGGTAAGTATAGATCTTTCTGATACAGATAATCCTCTATCTGCATTCTCCAATGTTGATAATTTTTGCCATTAAACTTCTCCATTCTCAATTTACTTTATTTTGCCATTGCTTCTCCTACTCAAATAGAAATCCTTGCAAAAACCCCTATGAGTAACCTGTAATCAATACACACTACACAGATCTAAACCACCTGTTAGTGAACCTGAGCTCTGATACCACTTATTGGATATCAAGCTCTGAACCTACAACCAAGGCTCTGATACCACTTGTTGGGGATCAACCAAAAATTTGATTACACTTATGAAAGCAATAAACCACAAAATTAAATCAGATAGATAAGTAACTAGAATGATAAATAGCAAAGAATAAGAGATACAAGAAACCACCCTAAAAACTTGTATTAAACTCTTTATAGAAGGAATACAATTGAAGAAACTTCTTTCTTCCACACCTCTCTCAGATGTACAGATCTCTCTCTAGATCTCTTTCCCTCAAGATCTCTCTCTCTCAAGTACAATCAACTCCAACAACCTGGAGTGATTCACATGTACAATTCTGTACTGTTCTTCAACATACCAATAATGTACTAGAATAAGCTAAGAAGATCTATCGTAATATAGAATTAGGAAACTTGAGCATGCATTTACAACCAACAGTTATGCCTCTTGAACAAGGGCTCTAAAAATAGTCTTACTAATAATAGAGACATGGACTTAAGACTATGACTTAATCTCATCATGCAAACACTCCGTTCTGTCCTCAAAAATAGCTCTCTAGATGCACAGGTAACCGACGCCGGTTCCTGCCTGCTTGCCTGTGACTGACGTCAGCTGATCCCTGCCGACACTGGCATCTCTTCAACTACTCCTGATCGACGTCAGTCACTCCTGATCGATGCTAGTGACTGTGTAAACCTGCAACTATCAACATGCGCTCTTTGGTGAAGCTTTTAGGCTCCACACCTTAACAAATACCTCTAATTAGGGTCCAATATAGAAGTGTGAAATAGGTCTGGAAAGATCATGAACAAGAATTGGATGTAATTCCATTGAAGTGAACCTATCAGAAGTAGGTGCAGCAATGAGTGGATCACCTTGGAATAGTGAATGGTTCTACTAAGTCCTTGATGTAACTCCAACCAAGAAACTATGCTCCTCATGCATAGTAATAGGACCAATTTCTCTAAGCAATGATAGTGCAATGTAAGTAAAGGCTAAAATAGATTACATAATGCCTTCTACCTATGGAATATACTACCTAATGTCTGATGTGTCTTGGATTAATATACCTACACCATGTAATGTCTGATGTATGTAGTCATTTGTACTAACAAAAGAGTCATCAATCTCATAAATGTAATCATGTTTAAAAGTGAAGTGTTATCAATTATAAGTGAGTCCAATGAAAAATAATGGAGTGGAGCATTTTATAAAGGAATGCCCATGTGAATTATGTATCAAGGATCAAAAACTCTTAAAATTAAATAAGAGACTATAGATTAAGCATACAAATACACAGACTAAATATCCATAGGAGAGAAGAATCATTGATTCTATCATAAGGTGTACTCACACTGGAAAAAATAGAGTCCTCCAAATTACCAATATATGAAGGCTTTGGAAGAATAACATTATGCACAATAATTGAAGTAGAATCTACAATGGGATAGTAAAGGTCTGGTAGAATCTCATCCTATAGTGGTGGCTTAAAATAAAGAAGCACACTATCTATCATGGATGTGTCATAATAGGAAATATGAATAGGAAGAGAGAGTATAAAATTCTCTAAAGAGATGGTATGAAAATGAGGAGTAAGAATGATATAAATATTAGTAAGATCTTTGAAATTAGATTGAAGGATGCTCTGAATAATACTAGGACACATGGTGAGCTGCACATGGTGATGTAAATCATATGTAACATGTAGTGGAAAGGTACCATGAATCTTGTCACAAGTGTTATCCCTCTTAATTTACATGTAAAAATTGGTGGGATCAAGAATCTATCCATATAAGAATGGAATACCATTGTTTCCCTTTTTCATGAACAAGTGTTGCATGTAATTATGCCAAAAATCATAGTTGTTCTTTCTAAGAAGAACTACTCATTGAAAACCAACTTTCTTATGTAGGTATTGTTATATCCCAAATTTTCACCCTAAATAAGTCAACTAGACCTTCTCAAATTTGGGATAACATAGAACTATCTCTAAGTATAAACAGATTACTACAAGAGATAGATCTCTAGTTTATGGGCTAGTTTCCTTGATCTAACTGTTTAGGATCTCAACTACACTAGTCTAATCACTTATTGGAGGTGAAAAGGGAAGAATGAAATTGAAAGTAACCTACACTAATAGAGGTGATATACCAAATATATCTCCACAAACATACTTGAATTTTCATTAAGAGGACAAATTACTAAAACTAATCTAAACTCAAGGTTCTTCTAGCATAAGTGTTTCTACATGGAGGTAAATTGTGATGCATTTCCAAAGGTGGGTGAATAGGAGGTCTACTAATCTCAAACACTAATAATATCTATTGACACTTCAAAAACACCTAACAAATAGTTACACTTCATGAGACATGTTAGAAGAATTATTACTCACACAATGCATACAAGAGCAGATTGGAAGTAAGGAGAAAACATTATCACTTGTCATCCAAATAGACTACTTGACATACTTAAGTAGGAAATTTTAGAGACTAAATTAGCTTGAGAAATTTATTCAAAGGTAAAATAAGATGTTAAACTAGTAGGGATTTTCCATACCAATTATGGATCCATTACAATAACAAAATGGCTTCAATATATAGAGTAATAAGAGAAGAGAGAGAAAGAGTGACATTGGAGAGTCACAATCCTAAGTCTCAGATTTTGAAGACCAATAAAAATGCAAGAGAAGGATTTAGAAAATAGATCATGAGATCCTCTTGGACAAGTGTCTATCTAAAACATGACATCTTCCTCAATTTGGTGTAGGAACACTTCATTGTCCTTCTTAAAACTATTTTCTTGATGAGGAGTCCACTTATCTATCTTGAACTTCCTTGGAAGTCATTGACACATGTATACTAACTTGAGATTATGAAAAAATGATTGGTGCAAGTCATTATGCTCTAATCCAACTAATTTTCTTTTCTTTTCCACTTATTGTTCACTTCCTTATGCCTACTCACGAGCCCTCTATGCCTAACCTCTCACACTTGTCACTAGGGTGACCTGCATATGCTCAAGAAATTTTATTATATAGATATGAGACACATCATTATAACCTCTTTTTTTTCTATTATATCATATAGTCCTCAAGAAAACTCAAAATCACACTTCTCACAATCAACTTGATAGTCACCTTGCTTCTCACTATTCTATCCAAGACTGCCTATAACAATCATCTTAGTAGAGGAATCTTATTATATAACTAAGGTGAGAATGGGGTTTGAGGATTCAAAATACATTTACACACACATTCCACCTTGAATTTCATCTATCTATTCCCTTATGTACCTTTAAATTACCTTAAATATTATAGAAAACATAGAATTTACCTCATTCATACAAGTGATGGTATGGACAAATTGAGTGGTAGGGAGCTTGAGAGAGTGATAAATGGTCCAAATCACTTTACATGTCAATTAACCCCTTATAGATGAAATTCTCCTCATATATTTCTCGTCAAGCTCTTATGAAGGTTTTAGGTCATTTAGGTTATTAATAATGATTCATAAAATTTAATCCATTAACCCTTGGACCAATGCCATTGGTTTTAAGTTCATGAAACCATAAACTATCACTAAGTACTTGAGACCCCATGTATCTTGTTCATATAGATTTGAGTGAAAGAAGAAGTCTCTCAAGTTCTTATTATACATTCTAGACACTCCTAAGGCAAAATGAGGCCAAAAATGACCAATCTGTGTTGTTTTATACAAACTAATGAATCTCATCAACCCTACACTCTCACATTAATTATATCAAGTTACTTGTGAATATCATATGACCATATGAGTTTCATTAAAAGCCTTGAGGTTTATGTCCATTTCTAGGCCTAAGAGGCATAGACTAGATTTTTTGAGTATGTGGTCACTAATGAGTGGTGATAGTGATTTTAAGACCTTTTCAACCTTTATTCATCTATAATTTAACCCTATACATCATCTCATAGTGTTTTCTAACTCTACCATTCATCTTTTTTCATCAATGCACTAGGTCTATAATTGTATTACTCCTGGAGTGCCTTAGGTCTGAGATAAAATAGTGAGCACTTCCATTATTAGTCTAACCTGAAGGAGACTAAAAAGGTATATTAAAAATCATGATGTCCCTCTGTATCAATTTTTTAATCTTTAACATTCTTATAGATCCCTCAACATCTCAAATTCTCAAGACTAGCTTTTAGGCCTGTGACTGTGTACAGGGTTTTGATAGGGCTTAAGAACCTTTAGCTATGACTATTTCTATTCATCTTTGCTTTTGGGAATTATGTGGAAGTGTTATATTATCACTATGAAATTTATTTATACATGTTCATCTCCTTCTTATACCTTTGACTACCAACCAAACCTGTATCCTTCATTAGCTTAGGCTAGTCTGAGTATGAGTCAAACTGTAGGTGTCAATTAGGGGAATCAAGGGATTTCTCTAGGTGATGATACATGTCTGAGCACTATAATTCACACCTTCAATTTATCCTAAGGTCACTAAGATCATATCACACTTTAATGGTATCATTTATACCTTGAGACCATGCTCTTATTACTATCAATGCACTATAGGTGTGCAAATTACATTATTCTAGGTTCATTTTGGCTTAATGGCACCATAGTTATCTAAGTATTTCCATCAAAACTTTGATTGAGTTGAACACCCATTATACCATCATATTATCTTGACCTAAAAATATCCTCTTGTGTTAAGATGTTATCCCTAGGCCTAAGCTACAAGAAAGAATCTATTAGGCTTTCTTAGACCTCATAGACACTCACCATGAAATGACACTATGTGGAGCAGAATCCCTTTTTGGAGAAATTAAGGTAAACTTTTTCATATGAAAATTTATTCAACTCTAAACCTTTCTATCTATGTTTTACTATAGGTGATGGTGTCACCACTCACACAATAATCTTATCCTTATCCATGAATTTGTTTGAGATGCTAAAATAGGCTCAAATGCTTCCAAACATGTTTTGGTCCCTCTTTTAGGTCTAGACATAAGTGAGTTTCTAGTAGCAACCTATATGTGTCTATTTTAGGACTAATTGACTGTATCAAGTATCCTAGACCTTACTTTCCATCCATGATCCTCTTTAATACAAACCTTCAATGGAGAATATGATCGACCATGCTCTGAGGGGTTGAAAACAAGTGTGTTACTCTAGACCTGAAGCCACTCACAAAAAGATGAACTTTGAAACAATCAAAACACTATTTTTTAGACCATTGGTATTCACTTATAACACAAATAGATGGTTTTGCTTATCTTTTATGGCCACATGTGCCAAACCAAGTTAAAATCAACATGACATGGTAGATATGCTCTATAAGTATACATACATTATTTGGTTCACACATACCAATCTCCATAGTGTTACTATTGACCAAATTTGACCTTTAGTCAAATTGGGTCAACCCCTACATATTGAAACTTTTCAAAGTTTCCCATATGTTTGATAGGGTCTCATGTCTGTCTAAACAACTCACCTATCCTAGCTCTAGCCTTGGTGTAAACCTAGCTTCTTTGTACTTGTTTAGTCAACCAAAGTCAACTCTATCAAAATAGGGTCAAAGGCTTAAATTATTAAATAAATGTCCTAATATAGTCATTTAAGTGTTTTAAGGTGTTCATAAGTCATAAATTTGTCCTTTGCCATGCTTCATATCCAAAAAATGCCTTTTGGTCACATTTTTAACTCATTAAATGACTTGTACGAATTTGTCAAAGAAGCGTATTTGTCACCAAGAAATTTTAAAATGTGGATGGGGTCATAATATTTCATTAATTAGTAATATGTAGTGAATACGTAGTTTCATGCATAAAAATAGGGAGTTTACCTTAAAAAGAGGTCCTTAATGACACTTGTATAGATTTGGTGAGCTCACTTTCAAGTGAAAACATGAGAAAAGTGTATCTTGAGCTCCCTAAGGTCTTCCATACACCTAGTGTGTAGAAATAAAGCTAGAGAAATCAAAATTTTCTTTTGATCCTTCTTTCTTGTCTTCACAAGCTAAGAAGGGTCAACTTCAAATGCTTGGTACAATCTATACAGATGGAGTTGGAGGGAGTGATCTTGGGAGTTGAGAGGGGTATTAGTATAATTAAAATCCATGGAAAGAAGTTTGAGTTTCATGGCTCCTCCTTTATGAACCATTGCTAAGAATCTAGGTAGCATTTTATCCTCTTGCATCCATGAGGGGTCCTTGTTTGAGCTTGTTTTAGAATATTTTGCTTTGGTTTGACATTGTTGGTTTTTTTATGTGTTTCTTAGAGCCTCTCCACAAGTTTCTCCATCATATTATTAGCATGAGTGTTCTCAAATGCCTAATAAAGCCTCTTCTAGGCTTGTTTGTGCTTTCAAAATATTTTCTTTCACACATATAGGTGACTTTAGGATTGGGAGAAGATGTTTTCATGATGTTTAAAGATGTTTATTGATAAATGTAAAATATTTGAGAATGGAAAATGAATTTGAGTGGTTTGGAGGCATTTTCCCTTAAATATTTTTACTCCTTCCATGTCTCTACCTGCATAACACAACTCAAGACACTCACCTACAGGCCATGATGCCATCATTCTGATGTTTGGAGATATATAATTTAGATCCAATTGTTTGACATTATCTATGATGTATTAACATGCCTAAAAGAGCCTCTCCTAGGCTTATTTTGGTTGCATATCACCATCACTACCTTACACTTAGAAGTATACACCTACAGTTGTCTCAAACAGAGCTACAAAGGTTTTTACAGAGGTAATAGATAGGGTTGAGTCCTCATGAGATTTATGAAGCAAGTTGATAGCTTGGGGAGCATGTTTAAGACCTTTGGTAGCCTAATAGGTGTAGGGGAACTATTCCAAATAGTCAATCTATGTTTTGGTCTCTTGTCCTTTAAATTTACAAACAAAGATCTAGGGGGTTGTTGCAAAACTCATATGACATGTCTCCCAAGACTTTTCATTCATTCCAATGACCTTACCTTGTTTTCTCTAGCATGAAGAAACATTATACCAAGTTTTAAGGAAAAGATATTAGTGGAGGATAGTGTTTGAGAGCCTCAAAATTGTTTCTAAACACACTAAATTCATTCAATGTCATCTATAACCCTAAGTCAAATAATGACCTTTTCTTCCATTCAAGTAGCAACTTGAATTTCTCTCCATGGTTAGTGGTTTCAATGTTTAAAAGGTTTCTTGTGATTCTAAATATCATTAGAGGAAGTGATAAACTATTATTTAACCTCTTTTTGCATACCCTATCTATACACAGGCCTAGAAAGTTGCACCTAGAAATAGGTAGGAAGATAATGAACTAGTTTTGATGCTTATTGATGTCAAAAGGGGCATTCAATGTAAAAGTGAAGACATGAACATGCATTATTATGAGATAAGGGTGATCACCAAACATCATAAGCAAGGTCCTAACATGGAAATCAATACCTATAGGTCTAAGATGCACCTATAGGCAGGTTCTTGAGGAGAAAGATGTCTTAGTCCAAGGAAAACATAGTTTAGACCTCCTTTAAACACATAAGAGAACTCAAGATGAGTTCAAGGTGATATAGAAGGTAGTGTGAACTAAATTGGATTCAAGTAAGCCTTGTCACATCATGATCAACCTCAGATTATTCAAGGTAGCCTACAACAAGATCCGAATAAGCAAACATAGTCATATTTAGGGAAAGTCCTAGTTTATAAAGAAGCTAGTGTTTAAAATGTGAAAAATGTAAGATAATGAAACAAGTGAATCCAAATCAAGAACAAAGATATCTTGAGGAGACTAATTATATTTTGAACATCACCATTGATTTCTTAACATGCAACATATCTTAAAAGTAGGGGTGAATAGGGGTCTCACAGTCAACCATGACAAACCTAGTCTTATGGGCTCAAGTGCATAGAAGATTATGTGAGAGGTTGAAACAGAAAATGGAGATTGATATCATGTTAAACATCATAAAAATCACATAAAAATACTCTCACCAACACAAACCTATCGAAGATAAGGTACTTTCGAGTGTAAATACGTTTAATGTTTCAAAGCCCTACAGATAGTCTACCTAGGCAAGGTCTATTTGAGAAATTGAGGAGATTAAAGATCTAAAACTTGGAGTTAGGTGATAATTTATTTGTATAGAGAATCCTTTCCTATTGGAGTTCCCTCTCAAATAGCTAAATTTTATGATCATATATGGGAAGTGCCCCCTATTTTGTCTCATATAGATTGTAGGTATAGTGAGTAGCTTATTTATTAGTGTTTATATAAGATGTATTGTCTATGTCCTCATAACCTAGAATTTCTTCAAGACCCCATGCTTGAAACATTGATGTAGAAGAAGAGATTTTAGTTTGATAGATGAAGTGTATGTGTAGTTTTCCTTTTGGTTCCAAGTGCATTACAAGTGGAGTGAGTAGACCATATATTTGGTGCATCACCTCCTTAGATAGGTTTAGTTTAGGTTTATTAACCCTTTTACTCATAAATAAAAGTGTGGTTGTGGTGTGTGGAAGTGGTACATCAAGAGAATTAGCCCTAATTTAGAGGTTCACCTCAAATTTGGGTCACCCACAACCATGAGGTGTTTCCATTATGCCACTTAAATGAGGAGAGACTTGTCATCTCCTCAAGGGGTGTAAGTTCAAGTGACAATAGTTTTTGGCATGCTTGATGGGACTAAAAAGTCTATTCCTTGAGGAATTTTAGTGTTCTCCTCAAGATATCAGCCTTGGGAGGCAATTACACTAAGCACCAATGGTGACTCCAAGCATAAATCTAATGGTCAAGCAATCTAGGTACACTATTTTAGGTTGTTTTTTTTTTCTATGGTCTTCTCATGAATGATTCATGGATTATTTTGATGTTGAATTTGTCTTAACACAAGTTGGTGAGACAAATCCATCTTTTCTCATTCCCTATCAATATGAACAAAGTCCTTGGTTAGGCTTTTAAGTCCTAATATGACCATATTTAGCCCTACTATGATTTTCATCAATCTTATAATCATCCTTCCCAAGCTTACGTTTCACCTAGTTCTTCTCCAAGTCAGTCCATTACATGTTTTAAGAAGATTCTCATTGGCTGTAAGGACTATATTCTAGATCTTGATACTAGAAATGGTTTTGGTCAAGTCATCCCTAGTGATTGTATTAAGAGTGTGAGGGATGATTTAGAACTAGTCAAGAGAGAATGGATTCCCATTGAGAGAGATAATTGGTAAGGCCTTATGGGTGAAATGTTTGATGTTTGTGGTCTAATTTTCCACATAGAAGAGAGATTGAAAACTCATGAACCAGCTCAGTCTTGGAAACTCCAATACACCCCACATCAGCCTTCAAGTGTTTCAATTATGCCTATTCAAAATAATAATCCAATCCTGATTAAAAATGCCCTAATCCCTTCATGCATTCACCAAACTCTCCCTTATTAGAAGTCCATCCAAGAGAGCAGCCAAAGGAAGAGGGACACCACTGTTGGAGAAGATTTTGAGAGAATAAGGTTGATATTGGAGACTCATCTTGACAAAGAGATTGAGTTGGAAAACCAACATTTGACACAATCCATCATGGTAATAGAAAACAAAGTTTCTAAGTGTGACATTCCTCCATTTGCATCTCAGCCTCATGAATAACTCTCTAAACCTACTTTCCCAAGATGGAAAGAAGTAGTGGCAACTTGTGGAAAGAATAAAAAGGAATGTCTAAGTGAAGAAGTTTCAAGTGGAGAGAAGGATAAATCTACTCAACTCCCTCCCATCCCTCCTCAAGAAGACTTTTACCCTTCATCTCAACTTCTTTTTACTTTCTTTCCCAATGAAGATCCTATTTAACCCCAAGAGAAGCTATTTCAAGAAAACCTTGCCAAAAGAATTGAGGAGTTGGAACTCAAAATATAGAATCTCTAATCTATTCAAGGGAAGCTTGAAGCCAATGAAGTCATTAAACTTAATGTGGATTAGTTGATTGAGGGGAAATTAGATTCTAATGATGAGGATTGTATTGCTCCTTGGAAGATTTCTTCAGCTAGAATTCCTGGTTTTGAGATGCCTAGTATTGGCACCACTAAGAGGGAGAAGGAGATGGAAATTTTAGATTGGGTTGATAATGAAGAGGAGATAACTTCTTATGAGGAGACATCAGATTATATGATGGGGAAGAAGACCTTACTTATAGTGAAGAAGAGGTATTAGAAGAGGTTCTTTTGGAATCCAAAGAAGAAGAGGAAGGAAAATTTACTCTTGTGACCCTTCATGATGTTGATAAAAAAGAGGATGATGAATTATGGCAAATATTTGAAGACATTTGTAATGAAGTTGAAGGTTTCATGGGGCCCACAACTCCTTTGGAGCTGACTACAAGAAATGGTAAGCAATATGATATGTTTCAAGAAAAAGACATGTGGCACACTTATATGCAAATGTTCAAAGAATATGAAGATAGTGAGAAGGTAAGAATTATAATAAAATAATTCCAAGATGTTGATGAGAAAGTAGGTTTTGAGAGGTATCACCATCAAGAGAGTCTAAATCATGATGGAGTAATCTATGGTGACTATGAGTCTTTTGAAAATGGTTTGAAGATTGATTATAGAACCACATGTGAAGCTGCTCCTAAAAACAATCAAGAAGGAGTTTGAACAAGAAACACTCCTATAATGCCATGATACAAGACTGATTGAAGGCTTTGAAGAGGTTGTAAGAAAAGAGAAGAGAAATGAAACCTTTTAAGAGGACAAAGACATTCAAAAAGATATTCCATTCATGGAAATGCAAATTTACCATGATGAGACAAAGGAGCAATATTATGAGGTCCCTTTCTAAGGTCAAGAAGAGTTCATCTACCTTGGAGATTTGTTTGAGATGACTCCATCAAAGGACATGCTAAGCTAAGGAACAAGAAAGAAGCATGAGTCATCTAGTACTACATCCAAAAGAAAACATGCTTAGCACCCTCATTCATCTCATGAAGAAGGAGTTTCAAGATACTTTAATTTTGATCCAGGAAGGGAGGTATGTTTGATTAGATGTACATAATTAGTTTGCCTTCTGTTGTGTCTTGTGTTCCCTAAGTGCTTAATAGCACAATTGTGCCTTTGTTTTATGTGTTTGTTTGGTCTTGGTGTGTGTTTTATTTATTTTGTGTGTTTTGAGGTAAATAAACTATCTTGTTAGTCAAGTCAAGGTCTCATCCTACTATTTTTATAGTGCATTTGACTCCCTTTATCCAATGGATAGGATAAGGCTACTAATCTTTAACATAGGCAAGCATGTTACCCCTAGGAATTACCAAAAGTGTTGACCAAATTTGACCTTTAGTTAAATTGAATCAACCCATACATATTGAAAATTTTCAAAGTTTCTCATATGTTTGATAGGGTCTCATGTGTGTCTAAACATCTCACCTATCCTGGCTCCAGCCTTGACATAAACCTAGCTTCTTTGTACTTGTCTAGTCAACTAAATTCAACTCTAGTCAAACATGGTCAAAGGCTCAAATTATTATATAAATGTCTTAATATGGTCATTTAAGTGTTTTAAGGTGTTCCTAAGTCATAAATTTTTCCTTTTCCATGCTTCATATGCAAAAAATGCCTTTTGGTCACATTTTTAGCTCATTAAATGACTTGTACGGATTTGTCAAAGAAGCATATTTATCACCAAGAAAGTTTATAATGTGTATGGGGTTAGAATATGTCAAGAAGAAGTCAGAAGAAATCAAGAAGTAGTTTCATGCAGAGAAAAAGGGAGTTTCCCTTAAAAATAGGCCCTTAATGGCACTTGTACGGATTTGGTGAGCTCACTTTAAGGTGAAAACATGGGAAAAGTATCTCTTGATCTCCCTAAGGTTTTACCTATGCCTAGTGTATAGAAATAAAGTTAGAGAAATCAAAATTTGCTTCTACTCTTTTCTTGCCTTCACAATCCAATAAATGTCAACTTTAAATGTTTGGTACAATCTATCCAGATGGAGTTGGAGGGAGTGCTCATAGGAGTTGAGAGGGGTCTTAGTTTTATTCAAATCTATGTTAAGAAGTTTGAATTTCATTTCTCCTCATTTATGAACCATTGCTAAGAAGCTAGGTAGCTTTTTACACTCTTGCATGTATGAAGGGTCCTTGTTTGAGCTTGTTTCAAAATATTTTGCTTTTGTTTGACATTTTTAGTTGTTTTATGTGTTTCTCAGAGCCTCTCTATAGGTTTATCCATCAAAATCTTATCAAGAGTGTTCTCAAATGCCTAACAAAGCCTCTTCTAGGCTTATTTGTGCTTTTAAACTATTTCCTTTCACACCTAAAGGTGTCTTCAAGATTAGGAGAAGATGTTTTGATGTTGTTTCAAGATGTTTATTGATAAAGGTCATATGTTTGAGTATGGACAACATATTTGAGTGGTTTAGAGGCCTTTTCCCTTGCATATTATTGATCCTTCCATGTCTCTACCTACATAACATAGCTCAAGACACTCACCTATAGGCCCTAATGATGTCATGTTGATGTTTAGAGAGATGTACTTATGATACAATTTATTAACATTATCTAAGATGCATTAACATGCCTTAAAGAGCCTCTCTTAGTCTTGTTTTGGTTGCATATCACCCTCACTACCTTACATTCAGAAGTATACACCTATAGTTGTCTCAGTCAGAGCCACACAGGTTTGTATAGAGGTAATTGATAGGGTTGAGTCCTCATGAGGTTTATGAAGCAAGTTGATAGCTAGGGGATCATGTTTAAGAACTTTGGTAGCCCACTAGGTGTGGAGGAAATATTCCAAATAGTCAATCTATGTTTTGGTCTCGTGTCCCTTAAAATTACAAACAGAGGTCCAGGGGTTTATTTTAAAACTCTTATGACATGTCTCCCAAGACTTTTCATTCATTATAATGACCTTACCTTGTTCTCTCTAGCATGAAGAAACACTATGCCAAGTTTCAAGGAAAAGGGATTAGTGGAGGATAGTGTTTGAGAGCCTCAAAGTTGTTTCTAAACACACTGAATTCATTCAATGTCATCTATAGACCTTTTTTTCCATTCAAGTAGCAACTTGAATTTCTCTCCATGATTAGTGGTTTCAATGTTTGAAAGGTTTCTTGTGAGTCTAAAGATCATCATAGGAAGTGATACACTATTTTTTAACCTCCTTTTGCATACCCTCTCCATACACAGGTCTAGAAAGTTGCACCTACAGCTAGGTAGGCATATAGTGAGCTAGTTTTGATGCTTAGTGATGTCAAAAGGGGAATTAAATGTAAATTAAAGACATGAACATGAATTATTGTGAGATCTGTTGGGTGAATATTTTTTCGTCAACTAACTGATGACAAAATGGGTATATCAGCCACAACGTAGGGAGATTTACACCACGAAGAGTATGGGTTTACCAGATCTAGACGAGGTAAATCTCTCCTCTCATCAAGGGGAGGTTCCCTATTAATACTTGCATGCTGGATATATATAATTAAGCATAAAATAACACATGCGGGTGGTATAATAGCATCTACCTCTCTTTTTTCAGAGGTAATGTATAAGGAACAGAAGAGGGAAAATCTTGGTCTATTGCTAACAACAGTCCTCTTATTTCAAGAATGATATTAAACAGAAAACAAGAAATCACCTGTAGTAACAAAGTTCACAAGAACGCTCACGCAAGCACAAAGTCTTCCGTAGCTTCTTCACCGATCCAAAACAAGTACAAACGTAGAGTAAAGTGAAGCACAAAGTCTTCACCTGAAACTACAAAAGATAACTGAAACTTAAAGATAAAAGCAACATAAAGTCTATCTTCTACGCTCTAGAGACACCCTTAGATAAAATAAACACACCCACTTTGCTTATCAAATCAGATGAATAAGATATCACCAGGAAAAAGGACATAAAAACTATTTCCTAAATAACATAGATAATTTCAACACAAAGTCTGAAATAACCTGCTTCTCATTCATTTAACAGAATATGATTTACAAATTTGAGCACAAAGTCTCAAAAGTTGCTTCAATTTCAGCAGAGTATTTGCTATTAATTTCTCCAAGCCCCTTTACAAAAGAGGTCTCCACTATATATAGGGAGAAAATCCTCAAAAAGTGAAAATAATAAAATAAACAAAATATCTTGGTCAAAGATGACTCATCTTTGACTTTTAGATATTTTGCGTAATTACACTTTTCACAATTACATGCACTTTGCATAAAATAGAAGTGCATAAGGAGAGAAGAAAGAGGAAAAAGAAGAGAGAGAGAATCAGTTCTGGCTACCGAATTTCCTCATATGTGTGTCAAACATGGTGAAGGATGCCTAAATTCTGAGGCTATCTGGTGCAACTGCATTCTTAGAGACGATCCTTGCTCTGATAAGCGTGTCCTTCAATGTCGTGATGGCTTTAGCATGGCCAGTTAACCTGGATTTCAGATTATCCAAAGTTAACTGAGCATCTAAGATGTTGTCCACTAAAGACATGGAGAAGGATTTTTCTTCAAAGTCTCTCCGAATCATCTCTTTGAAGTTCTGAATCATCTCTTCTACCGGAAGGAACTGGTTGTCCTTAGAAGTTAAGTTACATGGCAGCTCTTCTAACTTATTTAGCAGGCTCAGTTCACTTTTCTCACTAGCTTCCTTGAAAGATTTAAGATCATCAATTAAGTCTTTGAGTACTTGGATCCTGAAGACCAGCGACTCCTGAATCTCAATATCAGAGTCCTTGTTGGAGATGACACCAATAGATATCAGGGTACTCTTTTTGAAATCTTTCATCTCCTTCCATCTGCTAAGATCCCTCTCCAAGCTATCAATCTCCTGAGAGGCAAGAGAGACAAAATCATCTACCTGTGTTTGCACCTTCTTCATTTTCCATGTCTTTGATGCTACTTTTACAAGCAGAGAAACTCCCTGAGTATGCATTTTTTTGATATAGTCCTCCAGGACTTTTCCCTTTAAATAAGTCTTTTCCACTTTTTAAATGACTGAGTCATCCACAGAGAAAGCCTCTGGAGTTGCTACTTCAGAAGGGAGAGTGAACCTTTTTATCATTGCCGTCAGCTATTCTGCTTTAGCTTTGTAATAATCTTTCATCTCCTTTTCTCTGTCAAATTTCTGGACCATAATATCCATGGCAGCTTGAAGATCTCTCTTCGCACCTTCGTGGGTGACCTTTCCAAGTTCTACACGAGAGATGGAGTAGTTACTCATCTCGAAACCCTCAAGGGTTGCATCTTGGGGAGGTCTGGCCATCTCCATAAATTTCTGTCCTTCCTCCTCAACCAATTTCGAGAGGATCCTTGGCCTCTTAGGGGCCTTTGCTTTCACCAGCACTAACTTGCCAAAGTTGAAGTCATCTGGGGAGATGGCCATCTTTTTTATTTTTGGCATGAAAGAAGACATCCAAGGTGGGAGAGACGAGGTATCTGTTGCAATGACAGTTTCTGTAGCTGGTGTTAATGTGGCTAATTCCATGCTGTTAGTGGTGATGGTAGTGGCAATTGGAGTAACTGGTGAAACTGCACCAACCACTGATTCAGGCTCTTGAGCAGGGCTCGCTGGCAGGTTGAAGGAAGGAGATGATAGAATTGGAATGGATCCAAAAGAGTGAGGGGAACTTCTAGTAGGACCCTGAGGATCACCAAATACAACCTTGGAAGGAGAAGCGGCTCTGGAAGAGGGAACACTGATTGGAGAGATAAAAGAAATGGGCACTGCAGGAGATTGAGGGGAAGGAGAGGTGCTTTGGATTGGCTGTGCTTGCTCTTGTGATAGTGGAGATCCAACACTTGGTTGTTCTGATGGTTGATCCTCTATTTCCATGGGCTGAGTTCCATGTGCCTGAGGGCTCTGTTCCTTGGTTTTCTTTGTTGTAGTCTTTGATTTTTTAGACACAAAGATGATCCTAGGCTTGTGAGGCCTAGAAGGAGAAGGGACATCACCTTTATTTTTTGTCCTATTTTCCACCTTCCTCTTCAAATCTATCTGGTAGTCAGCCTCTGATCCCATAATGAATTCCTTCAGGGTGATCCCTTTGGCTGCTAACCAATCATTGGTGTTAGCCAATATTGGTTCAAATCTTTTCCTTAGAGAAGTCAGCTCCTTCTGAGACCACTGAATTAGAGGGAGAGGGGAACCAACAATTTTTTTAGCTAGATACCTATTGTTTATGATGTTCCCATCATCAATTAAACCAGATGGGATCTCTACAAGTCCTAGGTATTCTATCTGCTCTAGTGTTAGATGATAATAATCTATTTCTCTTATTTCTTTAGCCGTCCTCAGGTCCACCCACATATCTTCAATCATGGGTTCGTGGGACTGAGTTTTCCTTCTGATCTTTTCTTTGACTCCCCTATAGTCAAATTTCTCCCATATCTTAAATGGATTGATAGCAACCATTTGCATTTCTATTTCCATGACCTTGGCTTTGGTGGACGTGGCAACTGAAAACCTGCCAATCTAGATTAGAAACTTGAAACTGAGTCTCTTGAGTTCCATCTATTTAGTATGCACGACAGCCAATTGTCGGCAAAGATCCATTAGAACTAACTTGTCTGAAGGGAATCTAGGGAGCGTATAAGGGTATCCTTGGTAAAAACCAACCCAAAAATAACAAAAAGTGGGAAACTGGAGAAACATGCAGCCATAATCATTTACTACTGCTCAGGCCTCATTTGATATTCTCTTCTGCTCAAGCTGAGGATCGAAGAGACACAAAAACATGGTAAAGAATGTGTCATTTACTCATTTGAAATGATGTGTTGACCCCTGAAGTGTTAGCTGTGGATAATATGAATAGACCGGGGTGATATTTCTATCTCCCTCTGTAGTCAACCCCAGGAAAGACTGCATTGCAGTAGCTATGTAGACCAGGTACGAAGCCATGTAGAATTTAAAGAAAGTCTGTACCTTGATTAGCTATTCATGAATGGCATTGCTGATTTTTTCCCCCCAAAAGATAGTTTTCTTGCCTTGGAGGATGATCTTAATGAATGGATACATCCATTCATGGAACTGTGAAGAAGATGGGAGGCCCCGTACTCTGCTGAGAAGGGTGATCAAGTCACCAACTTATTCGATGAAATCACTCCTAAGGAAGTTCTTCAACCATCTAGAGAGGCCAGTCCTAGGGGTCTTTAGCCACTTATAGTTCATGAATTTCTTTGCCCTTTCGGGGTCTTTTTCATACTCCTTTTGTGCATTTACGAAGTTGATTTGGGTTACTTCGGTGGCTGGAGGACACAAGAAAACTTTGTCGATAAAATCGGGGTCCAATCGAATTATCATACTAGCACTGGCGTCTGAGACCGATCTGGTCTCTTTGTCATAAAAACATGTGCACTGGAGGACAAACTCTACATGATGTGCTGCTACCGGAAAGGTGGCCACCAAGTGGATGTTGCTCTCAACAATCCTCTTTATCCCAGTGCTGAGATTTGTTGCCTTGGTTCGTGCTAGGAACTCGGCCATGCCCACGTGGCCGATCTCGGTGTCTCGAATGTCATCGACATTCAAGGAGACTGATGTGGGTGGGAAGATGCCCTAGTATTTATACTTCATGCTCTTTGCTTTCTTGGGAGACGCTTCTGTCATGGAGAATGATCCTGACTGGATGGGAGCAGGTGTACAGGAGTTCGCTGATGGTGCTGCAGTCATGATCATAAATGAGAGGATAGTGGATGAGAGGAAAAATGTATGTTAAGTGATAATGGTTATTGGGGGTCACTTAAAAAGGCTAAGATGGGAGAAGGAACAGAAAATGAGGAGAAAGGAAAAGAAAGGGACAACTCAGAAATTTTTTTGAGAGTTAAGCAAAATCGAGAAAAAAAAGGTAGGGGCGGCGAAAATCACTGCCTCTACAAAAATTAAAAAAAGAAAGGGCAATGAAAATCATCACCCTTGAAGTCAAAAAGTAGTGGCGGTGATTCTCGCCGCCCGTGCAGGCAAAAGGCAGGGACGGCAATTTTCACCGCCCTTGCAGGCAAAAGGTAGGAAACAGGCAAAGGTGGAAAAAATTGCCGCCATTGCACGTAGGGTGGGGGAAGATAAAAATGCGGTCAGTAGGAAATGCCACCCACGTGCGTTGGTTAAGAGAAACCCGTGATGAGGAGAGGAAGGACAGGAGTTAGGATGTGGGCAAGGCCGCGGGCCAGAGGAGAGAGGGTGGAGGAAAATTTAAAACAACTAACCAAAATAAAAGCAATAAAAAGAAAAGAAAATAAGAAAAAAAAAGCTAATAACAAAACTAACCTGAGGAACTGCGTGCGTCATGAAGTCAAATACATGAGTATGTGCTTCAGATCATCCACTGGGTCGCTCAGGTGTAAGAGGCAGGAGTAGAGGAGGAAGTAATGAAGAAAAAGAGGCTCAAATCGAATTATATGAGGTGAAAAACCCAACCCAACAACCCACCGCATGCGGCCATAAATGCCTGCATAGAAATTGAGGCAGGTAAGGGAAGCAAAAATCACCGCCCTTGCAAATTTGGGTTCATTATGCAGAGGCGGTGATTTTCACCACCCTTGCATGCTAAGAAGTAGGGGCGGCAAAAAATGCTGCCCTTGCTAAAATGTGCAGGGGCAACGATTTTTGCTGCCCTTGCAAAAAAAAGCAAAGAAAAGACAACTCCAGAAGGAGAGTCTGGGAGGGGAAAGCTTGGCCAGGATGAGATGGTAACCAATTTCTCAGCCCGAGGCTAAGGTGAAAATGAATTATGAAATTCGTCTCGAAAAACAAACTTAGAGAGACGCAAGACGAAATGGACAAGTTTCATAGGGGGGTTGATTCCAAAAATGAGCTAAGATGAATTTGGAAACAACAGCTGGCTCTTATTGGGGGACTTTCACTAGTCAAACTAATCAATGGGAGTAGAAACTAGTCTCTAAGTGCCTTCATCCAAGCCATTGGGCTACGGAGTCAAGCAAAAAATGGGAGAAAAATAGACAAAACATAAAAACTATACATATATACGAAAAGACTCATATGAGATTCAAGAATTAAACAGCTTCAAATGCTGCCCGTTGTGAGGTAGTACGAACGGTGTTCCATCTTGGTACTCCAAGAAGAAGCTGGCTTCCCTACAGAGTTATCGAATGGTAAATGGGCCTCTCCACAGGGAGTCAAATTTGCCATGCATTCCTTTTGGTTCTCATCTCTTGTCCCATAACAAGACCTGATCTCTGACTTGGAATCCATGCACTCTAGCCCTCTTATCAAAAGGTACTTTCACCCAGTCCTGATGCTCCTTGATTTGATCCACTACCATAACTTGTTGTTCATTCAGCTCAGTCAGACACATGATTCATTTGTCAACTGAGCTTTCAAAGGTTGAGTCTTCAATTGCTCTGGTTAACCTGAGCGCTGGTAGTTTAAGAGTGATGGGGATTTCTGTATTTAGTCCATATAGGAGTTGGAAAGGCGACATACCTATAGCCATTTTAGGTGTTATTCTATTGGCCCATAAAGCATCATACAAAGCTTTGTGCCATGTTCTTTGGTTGTCGTCTACTAACTTCCTGATAATGGTGACCAGGTTCTTGTTACTCGATTCTGCCTGTCCATTTTCCTGAGGGAAATAATCTAAAGTGTGAGATAAGGTGATCCCGTAACCAAAGCAAAATTGAGTAATTTCATATGAGGAAAAACAAGCCGCATTATCTATTACAATTTTTAGTGGAACCCCAAACCTGAAGATGATATTTTCTTTGAGAAAGCTACATACTACTTCAGATGTAGCATGCTTGGTTGGGATGGCCTCCACCCACTTAGTAAAATAATCCATCACGGTGAGGACATAATCATGTCTGGCACTTGAAGATGGGTTAACTGCACCAATGAAATCAATACCCCACTGTTGAAATGGTTCTTCAATCACAACCGGCTTTAGGGGCAAAGCAAGAAGCTTAGGCTTTCCAACAAATTGCTGACATAGTTCACACCTACGCACCCATTTGTACGCATCTTGGAACAGTGTGGGCCAATAATATCTTGCTCATAGAATTTTGTGTGCTATCACTGGTGCAGAAAAATGTCCTCCATAGGCTAGATTGTGAAAAGATTTTAAGAGTCTTTCCTGTTGTGCCTTATCAACACAGTGAAGAAATGCCCCATCCAAGTTTCTCTTGTACAGGCCGTTGTCCCACAGGACGTAACCAACTGCTTTCAATTTAAAATTCCACTTTTCTTTATAAGAGAGATGAGCCGGACATTCACCATATGTCAGAAAGTGAGCAATGTCTGAATACCACTCATCGGTAGTCATGACAAAGAGGACTGTAGGCACATCCTCGGTCTCTGCCTCATTTTCTATTTTATCCAGAATGTTATTGGTGATTAACTGGCAAAGACCCTTTCCCCACACTAGCTTGGTTGGTTTGAGGTCTAGATCAAACTCTTGAGTTTTGGCAATTCAGTTACCTCTCCTCGTACCGAACTCTTGCTGAGTCAAAATGGATTTTACTGTAGTGTCTGATACGAGAACTTCGGTGTGAGAGTTTAGGATATAAAACTTGAAATGCTTAACTGCTTTGACCACAGCGTATGCATGCTTTTCCATAAGGGAGTATTTTAGCTCATGATCTTTGAGTGGACAACTCATGAATGAAATCGAAGATTCTACACATTTTGGATTTTGCTGGACTAGAATGGCCGATAGTGTATGCTCGAAAGCATAACTATATATTTTGAAACTCTTAGTGTAATCAAGACAAATCAAAACTAGTGCTCGGGCAATTGCTTCTTGAATATCTTTAAACACTGATTTACCCTCAGCGGTCCACCTAAATGTAGTATTACCCTTCATCATGTTGAAAATATGACAGGTTTTTTTAGCAAACTTAGGAATAAACCTTCGGAGGAAATTCACCTTTCCAAAGAAAGAGTGAACTACGGTCTTGCTGGTAGGTAGAGTAAGTTCTTGGATGGAATTGACTCTCTCTGAATCAATCCTAATACCTTCTCGGGAGACAATGTGTCCGAGAAGTTTTCCTTCAGTTACTCCAAAAATAGATTTCTTTGGGTTTAAAGAGATACCATTCTAACGACAACATTCCAGTATCCTTTGCAAATGGTAAACATGTTCAGAATGACGCTTTGAAAACACTGTCAGATCATCCAGGTATACGACAATGAATTTTCCCATTTCATCTTTGAAAGTAAGATCCATTGCCCTTTGAAATGTGGTGCCTACATTTATCAAGCCAAAAGGCATTCTTCGGTAAGCGAATGTGCCCCAAGGTGTGGTGAACGCTATCTTATGTTGATCTTCCTTTCCAACTTCAACCTGATTATACCCTAAAAAATTGTCTAGCATTGATAACATCTCAAAACCTGTTACCATCTGCAGGACCTGATCCATGATAGGAAGGGGGTAGTTATCTTTTAAAGACAACTGGTTTAAGTTTCTAAAATCCACATAGATTCGAATTTTGCCGTTCTTCTTCCTGATGGGTACTATGTTGGCAATCCATGTTGAATGATGGATTGGAAAAATTATCTGGGCATCCAGCATTTTTTGTATCTCAGTTAAAATAGTGCTTGAGATTTTTGGATTGTATTGCCTAGATTTCTGTTTGTAAAGTACAGAGTTGACTTTCAGGGGAATATCGTGATGGATGTCATTTGGCCTGAGTGATTTTAAATCATCATAGGAATAGGCTAATACATTCATATACTGGCGAAGTAGACTAGCAAGCTCAAATCTTTCCTTGGGAGTGCAACATTTTCCAATGTTTACCATTTTAGGATCATACTTGGTTCCCAAATTTACTTGATCAAAGTCTTGAGAAGACTGTGAATCTGTGCGCTATTGCTTAATAAACCTATCATGGTTATCAAACAATTTCTCTAAGGACACCAAGCCCTTTGGAATTTTATTCCCTTTAAGCTGTAGGAAGTCCTCACCTGCATCCGTATTGGTCTCAGGGGCCGCTTCACACTCACGGGGTTCACTTCCTTCAAAATGCAGTTGTTTGAAACTGTATTTTTGCTCTAAGAAGGCAATGATTTGATCATCATTGTTAAATACTTGCCAGTGGCTGGCATTATCTGGTACACTTGGCTAAAAAACCAGCTCAATAGTGTACCTATCTCCCTTAAAATCTGGGTGAGGGACTAAAAGGGTGGCAGAAATATCCAATGCATCTACTCGGTTATTAAATTCCTATGAAATGGCAGAGATATTGAAAACATCAAAATTTTCAATTTGATCCCAAACCAGGTTGCGATAGTGGGGCAACCTTTCATTTTTTGTCTGGTAGAGGTTCCTCACTTGGCAGACTATCAACTCAGCATCCCCTTTAGCATGAAGTTGTCTAATGCCCTTCTCCCTGGCAGCCTGTAGTCCAAGCAATAGGGATTCATACTCAGCTGTGTTGTTGGTATTACTAAACTGCAATTTGTAGGACAAAGGAAAAATATCTCCCTGAGGAGCTACCGACACAACCCTAACTACTGAACCGGTAGAAGAACAACTACCGTCAAACTCTAAGGTCCATACCTTGTTAGCCATTGCTTTTCCTTCAAAAACTTTCCCACTTCGAGGAAGCAGTTGTTCCACGTGTTCATTTTGATTTAGCATTTTTTTAGCTGTATCAACTGAGCACAATCTCAAGTTATCGCCTGAAGAAGTTTCATCAGACATCTCATGAGTTCCGTCCGTAGATAGGAAGTAATTGCCCATGCCTGAGGACTCAAATAAAATTTGAGCTTCCGGTGCCGATGATCACGTAACTACGTACCTTACTTATTTTTAAGGAAGTAACTTCTTTATGATGCCTTGAACTGGAATCCTTGCTTCAGATAAGTCCATACTTAGCTCACCTCCAACATCTTTGCAAAAATTCCACCCAAGCAGGATGCCATAAGAAGCTGGCACATCGGCCACTAAAACTGTCATTTTTATCCGATTTCTAGAAAAGCCGCAAAGGCATATTGAGCATCTTTTATTTGACCCAGGAGAGGGACTTGCTTATTTTCCATGGAAAAACACCTCCCAAAAGTTTTGGTCAAGGTCAGGCCAAGGGAATCCGCCACCTTCGCGGGCATGACATTGTCTAAAGCTCCAGAATCTATAATACAATTACTCAGTTTATAACCATTCATAAGTAGGGAAACATAGAAAGGTTCTATTTTCCCAGGAGCGACAGGAGGAGTCACAACAAGATTGTTTTGAACAGATTTGTCTTTAGGGGGAACAGGAACAACTTTTAAAAAATCTTGTCCTACAGCGACGGTTTGGTTTTTCACATATTCTGCTAACCTATCAAACTGTTCTGGGTTGGCTCTCAAATATTCAACTTCTGTCATTTGGATTTTAGTCTTTCTAACATGGTCAATTATATCAAATAACTGAAAAGAACTTGTAATAGAGGCAGAGAGTCCATCATCAACGACTTTAACAAGTGCAGCATTGGTTTGAAAAGTAGAAGTGGGAGGTACAGGGTGATTGGAGGTATTTACCTTTTTATGAATTTCCTGATCTTTTGGTTGTGGAGGCAATGGAGTCCCTCATTTAGCGATAGTAACCGCTGGCTAAGGCTCTCCCTCTGCCTTTCCCTTATCAATCTATGAAGCTGACTGATTTTGAGATCTAGTGAAAATGGCATAGAATCCATACGAATCTTCCTCTTTACTTCCAGCTTCGTCTTGATAATCCAAGAAATCGATATTAGATTTGCCAAATAACTCTTCTTCTTGTTCATCAAAGAGATTGGTGTCCTTTTGTTGATTTAACTGAGTTTGAAAGGAGTCATCATGTTTAGCTTCCAAGTAGCCGACTGCTAAATTGGCAGGTGCTGCTTCAATGGCTAATCTCCCTAGAGGAGGAGCTAGGCGATTAGATTGCCCTTGGTTTCGAGCAGCATTACCCTAATATTACTGATTCTAGAATGTTCTCCTAGGCACATCTCGATAGGTAGGAGTAGACGTTCCTTGGGCTATTTGTCTCTTTAAAGCTATCAGGTCATTTGTTAATTTTTGCACCATATGATCAGTGGTACCTGAAGAACTTTCAGTAGATGAAAATTTATTTTTACTAGAGTCTTTTCTGATCTTACCTACCAGAATAAGATCATCTTCAATCTCAGTATCCAAACTTTGAGCTAGGGCTAGGTCCATAGGGCCAGCTCGCCTTAACAAGAAACTTACTTCAAGAAGCTGCGAATTGATGAAAAAGCATTTGAGATTTTCCAGCGTAGGCTGAGCCACAATTGGAATCCAGTTTCTCAACTTGTTGAATTTAGCTATGAAATCCCTCATGGGCTCCTGGGATTATTTCTTCAATTGTGTTAGTTGAGCCAACAAAGCGTGTGCATCTTCAGCAGGTTTAAACCTAGCTTCAAATTTGGACTTGAGTGTATCCCAATCCCTTACTGACTCGGCCTACAGGTGATAGAACCAATCTGCAGCAGCTCCTTGCAAAGTTTCCACAAAAATTCTAACTACTACATCTTTGAATTCCATGCCGATCACGCCACACGCTATGGAGAAAGCGGCGTTATGTTCGTCGGGATGAACCTTTCCATCTCCAAAAAACTTAGGAAAAATTTTCCTAGAACTACGAGGTAGTTCATGCAAGGGTGCAGTTAAGTTAAGGGGACCAAAGGAATTGCCCCATGGGCCTTGAGCCATTATGATAAGAGGATTAAATGGTGGGATAACACACCTTGGTGGAGTGTTTATAGGCAGGCAGTGATTAACAGTGGGAAAAGAAGTTCTACCTTGTGTTGGTGACCTGACAAAGTTAGAAGGAAAACTCCTAGACCGTTGAAGAGAGGCTGATGAAGGAAACAAATCAAAATTACTCTGTTGCGCCAACTTAAACACATGATCAACAACACCCTTAGATCTTTGACTTCTTGTGTAGCGTGGGGTTGCCAGATTTTCAGAATAAAAATGAAACTGAAACTACTTCAAGTTGAAGCTTGAGGCTTCAAAATGCACGTTCTTCCCAGCAACTCTAATTTTTTAGACTAGATAATGTAATGGAGGTAGCTGGTAAGGCTATAATGATAATGGGTAAGACATGAAACGGAGTCACTAGACTATGTAATGGATAAGGGTAGGGACTGCTTCAATCTAAAACTTGAGGTTTTAGACTGCACATTCGATTCCCCAGCGGAGTCGCCAAAAAATTGTTGAGTGAATATTTTGTCGTCAACTAATTGATGACAAAATGGGTATATCAGCCACATCGTAGGAAGATTTACACCACGAAGAGTATGGGTTTACCAGATCTAGATGAGGTAAATCTCTCCTCTCATCAAGGGGAGGTTCCCTATTAATACTTGCATGCTGGATATATATAATTAAGTAGAAAATAACACATGGGGGTGGTATAACATCATCTACCTCTCTTTTTTCAGAGGTAATATATAAGGAACAAAAGAGGGAAAATCTTGGTCTATTGCTAACAACAGTCCTCTTATTTTAGGAATGATATTAAACAGAAAACAAGAAATCACCTGTAGTAACAAAGTTCACAAGAATGCTCACGCAAGCACAAAGTCTTCCGTAGCTTCTTCACCGATCCGAAACAAGTACAAACATAGAGTAAAGTGAAGCACAAAGTCTTCACCTAAAACTACAAAAGATAACCGAAACTTAAAGATAAAAGTAGCACAAAGTCTATCTTCTACCCTTTAGAGACGCCCTTAGATAAAATAAACACACCCACTTTGCTTATCAAATCAGATGAATAAGATATCACCAGGAAAAAGGACATAAGAACTATTTTCTAAATAACACAGATAATTTCAACACAAAGTTTGAAATAACCTGCTTCTCATTCATTTAACAGAATATGATTTACAAATTTGAGCACAAAGTCTCAAAAGTTACTTCAATTTCAGCAGAGTATTTGCTATTAATTTCTCCAAGCCCCTTTACAAATGAGGTCTCCACTATATATAGGGAGAAAATCCTCAAAAAGTGAAAATAATAAAATAAACAAAATATCTTGGTCAAAGATGACTCATCTTTGACTTTTAGATATTTTGCGTAATTACACTTTTCACAATTACATGCACTTTGCACAAAATAGAAGTGCATAAGGAGAGAAGAAAGAGGAAAAAGAAGAGAGAGAGAATCAGTTCTAGCCGTCGGATTTACTCATATGTGCGTCAAACATGGTGAAAGATGCCTAAATTTCGAGGCTATCTGGCGCAACTGCATTCTTGGAGATGATCCTTGCTCTGATAAGTGCATCCTTCAATGCTGTGATGACTTTAGCATGGCCAGTTAACCTGGATTTCAGATTATCCAAAGTTAACTGAGCATCTAAGATGTTGTCCACTGAAGACATGGAGAAGGATTTTTTTTCAAAGTCTCTCCGAATCATCTCTTTGAAATTCTAAATCATCTCTTCTATCGGAAGGAACTGGTTGTCCTTGGAAGTTAAGTTACATGGCAGCTCTTCTAACTTATTTAGCATGCTCAGGTCACTTTTCTCACTAGCTTCTTTGAAAGCTTTAAGATCATCAATTAAGTCTTTGAGTACCTGGATCCTGAATACCAGCGACTCCTGAATCTCAATATAAGAGTCCTTGTTGGAGATGACACCAATAGATATCA
Source organism: Torreya grandis (assembly GCA_037957365.1). Taxonomy (NCBI): domain Eukaryota; kingdom Viridiplantae; phylum Streptophyta; class Pinopsida; order Cupressales; family Taxaceae; genus Torreya; species Torreya grandis. The sequence goes on along the minus strand of JARHVA010000807.1, from coordinate 895,299 downwards.
GGGTGCTCTTTTTGAAATCTTTCATTTCCTTCCATCTGCTAAGATCCCTCTCCAAGCTATCAATCTCCTGAGAGGCAAGAGAGACAAAATCATCTACCTGTGTTTGCACCTTCTTCATTTTCCCTGTCTTTGATGCTACTTCTACAAGTAGAGAAACTCCCTGAGTATGCATTTTTTTGATATAGTCCTCCAGGACTTTTCCCTTTAAATAAGTCTTTTCCGCTTTTTGAATGACTGAGTCATCCATGGAGAAAGCCTCTAGAGTTGCTGCTTCAGAAGGGAGAGTGAACCTTTTTATCACTACCATCAGCTGTTCTGCTTTAGCTTTGTAATAATCTTTCATCTCCTTTTCTTTGTTGAATTTCTGGACCATAATATCCATGGCAGCCTGAAGATCGCTCTTTGCACCTTCGTGGGTGACCTTTCCAAGTTCTACATGAGAGATGGAGTAGCTGCTCATCTCGAAACCCTCAAGGGTTGCATCTTGGGGAGGTCTGGCCATCTCCATAAATTTCTGTCGTTCCTCCTCAACCAATTTCGAGAGGATCCTTGGCCTCTTAGGGGCCTTTGCTTTCACTGGCACTAACTTGCCAAAGTCAAAGTCATTTGGGGAGATGGCCATATTTTTCTTTTTGGCATGAAAGCATACATCCAAGGCAGGAGAGACGAGGTATCTATCACAATGATAGTTGCCACAGCTGGTGTTAATGTGGCTTTTTCCATGCTGCTAGTGGTGATGGTCATGGTAGTTGGAGTAACTGGCGAAACTGCACCAACTACTGATTCAGGGTCTTGAGCAGGGCTCACTGGCAGGTTGAAGGAAGGAGATGATAGACTTGGAATGGATCTAGAAGAGTGAGGGAAACTTCTAGTAGGACCCTAAGGATTGCCAAATACAACCCTGGAAGGAGAAGTGGCTCTAAAAGAGGGAACACTGATTGGAGAGATAGGAGAAACGGGCACTGCGAGAGATTGAGGGGAAGGAGAGGCACTCTGGATCGGTTGTGCTTGCTCCTGCGATAGTGGAGATCCAACACTTGGTTATTCTGATGGTTGATCCTTTGTTTCCATGGGCTGAGTTGCCTGTGCCTGAGGGCTCTATTCCTTGGTTTCCTTTGTTGCAGTCTTTGATTTCTTGGACACAAAGATGATCCTATGCTTGTGAGGCCTAGAAGGAGAAGGGACATCACCTTTATTTTTTGTCCTATTTTCTGCCTTCCTCTTCAACTCTGTCTGGTAGTCAGCCTCTGATCTCGTAATGAATTCCTTCAGGGTGATCCCTTTGGCTACTAACCAATCATTGGTGTTAGCCAATATTGGTTCAAATATTTTCCTCAGAGAAGTCAGCTCCTTCTGAGACCACTGAATTGGAGGGAGAGGGGAACCAATAACTTTTTCAGCTAGATACCTATTGTTTATGATGTTCCCATCATCAATTAAACCAGATGGGATCTTTGCAAGTCCTAGGTATTCTATCTGCTCTAGTGTTAGATGACAATAGTCTATTTTTCTTATTTCTTCGGCCGTCCTCAGGTCCACCCAGATATCTTCAATCATGGGTTCGTGGGACTGAGTTTTCCTTCTGCTCTTTTCTTTGACTCCCCTATAGTCAAATTTCTCTTATCTCTTGAATGGCTTGATAGTAACCATTTGCATTTCTATTTCCATGACCTTGGCTTTGGTGGACCTGGTAACTGAAAACCTGCCAATCTGGATTGGAAACTTGAAACCAGGTCTCTTGAGTTCCATTTGTTTAGTATGCACGACAGCCAGTTGTTGGCAAATCTCTATTAGGACTAACTTGTCTGAAGGGAATCTGGGGAGTATATAAGGGTATCTTTGGTAAAAACAAACCTGAAGATAACAAAAAGTGGGAAACTGGAGAAACATGCAGCCATAACCATTTACCACTGCCCAGGCCTCGTCTGATATTCTCTTCAGCTCAAGCTGAGGATCGAAGAGACACAAAAACACAGAAAAGAATACATCGTTTACTCATTTGAAATGACGTGTTGAACCCTAAAGTGTCAGTCGTGGATAATATGAATAGATCGGGGTGATCTTTCTATCTCCATTTGTAGTCAACCCCAGGAAAGACCGCATTGCAGCAGCTATGTAGACCAGGTATGAAGTCATGTAGAATTTGAAGGAAGTCTGTACCTTGATCAGTTGTTCATGAATGGCATTACTAATTTGTTCCCCCCAAAATATAGTTTTCTTGCCTTGGAGGATGATCTTAATGAATGGATACATCCATTCATGGAACTGTGAAGAAGACGAGAGGCCCTGCACTCTACTGAGAAGGGTGATCAAGTCACCAACTTCTTCGACGAAATCTCTCCTAGGGAAGTTCTTCGGCCATCTAGAGAGGCCGATCCTAGGGGTCTTTAGCCACTTATAGTTCATGACCTTCTTTTCCCTTTCGGGGTCTTTATCATACTCCTTTTGTGCATTTGCGAAGTTGATTTGGGTTTCTTCGATGGCTGGAGGACACAAGAAAACTTTGTCAATAAAATTAGGGTCTAACTGAATTATCATGCTGCCACTGGCGTCTGAGACCAATCTGGTCTCTTTGTCATAAAAATGTGTGCACTGGAGGACAAACTCTGCATGATGTGCTACTATAAAAAAGGCGGCCACTAGGTGGATGTTGCTCTCAACAATCCTCTTTATCCCAGTGCTGGGATTTGTCACCTTGGTTCGTGCTAAGAACTCGGCCATGTCCACGTGGCTGATCTTGATGTCTCGAATGTCATCGACATTCAAGGAGACTGATGTGGGTGGGAAGACACTTTGGTATTTATACTTCATGCTCTTCGCTTTCTTGGGAGATGCTTCTGTCATGGAGAATGATCCTGACTGGATGGGAGCAGGAGTACAGGAGTTCGCTGATGGTGCTGCAGTCATGATCATAAATGAGAGGATAGTGGATGAGAGGAAAAACATATGTTAAGTGATAATGGTTACTGGGGGTCACTTAAAAAGGCTAAGATGGGAGAAGGACTGGAAAATGAGGAGAAAGGAAAAGAAAGGAACAACTCAGAAAAAATTGTAAGAGTTAAGCAAAATCGAGAAGAAAAAAGGTAGGGGCGGCAAAAATCGCTGCCTCTACAAAAATTAAAAAAAGAAAGGGCGGCAAAAATTGCCACCCTTGCATTCAAAAAGCAGTGGCAGTGATTTTTGCCGCCCTTGCAGGCAAAAAGCAGTGGCTGTAATTTTCGCCGCCCTTGCAGGCAAAAGGCAGGGGCGGTAATTTTTGCCACCCTTGCAGGCAAAAGGCAGGGGCTGCAATTTTCGCCGCCCTTGCAGGCAAAAGGCAAGAAATGGGCAAAGGCAGTGAAAATCACTGCCATTGCACGTAGAGTGGGGGAAGAGAAAAATGCGATCGGTAGGAAACGCCGCCCGCGTGCGTTGGTTAAGAGAAACCCACGGTGAGGAGAGGAAGGACAGGAGTTAGGATGTGGGTAAGGCCGCGAGCCAGAGGAGAGAGGGTGGAGGAAAATCTAAAACAACTAACCAAAATAAAAGCAATAAAAAGAAAAAAAACAAGAAAAAAAAAGCTAATAACAAAACTAACCTGAGGAACCGTGTGCGTCATGAAGTCAAATCTATGAGTACGTGCTTCGAATCGTCCACTGGGTTGCTCAAGTTTAAGAGGCAGGAGTAGAGGAGGAAGTAATGAAGAAAAAGAGGCTCAAATCGGATTATATGGGGTGAAAAACCCAACCCAATAACCCGCTGTGGACGGCCATAAATGCCTACACAAAAATTGACGTAGGTAAGGGAAAAAAAATCACCGCACTTGCAAATTTGGGTTCATTATGCAGAGGTGGCAATTTTCACCGCCCTTGCATGCCAAGAAGTAGGGGCGGCAAAAAATGCCGCCCTTGCTAAAATGTGCAGGGGCGGCGATTTTCACCGCCCTTGAAAAAAAAAGCAAAGAAAAGACAACTCTGAAAGGAGAGTCTGGGAGGGGAAAGCTTGGCCAGGACGAGATGGTAACCACTTTCTCATTCCGAGGCCAAGGTGAAAACGAATTATGAAATTCATCTCAAAAAATGAACTTAGAGAGACGAAAGACGAAATGGACAAGTTTCGTAGGGGGGTTGATTCCAAAAATGAGCTAAGCTGAATTTGGAAACAACAAGATCAAAGTGATCACCAAACATAATAAGCAAGGTCTTAACATGTAAATCAATACTTATAGGTCTGAGATGCACGTATAGGTAGAGTCTTAAGGAGAAAGATGTCTCAGTCTAAGGAAAACATAGTTTAGATATCCTTTGAACATATAAGAGAACTCAAGATGAGTTCAAGGTGACATAGAAGGTAGTGTGACCTAAAGTGGATTCAAGTAAGCCTTGTCATATCATGATCAACCTTAGATTTTTTAAGGTAGCCTACATCAAGATCCAAATAAGCAAACATAGTCATATTTAGGGAAAGTCATAGTTTATAAGGAAGCTAGTGTTTAGAATGTGAGAAATGCAAGATAATGAAACAACTGAGTCAAAATAAAGAATAAAGGTATCTTGATTATATTTAGGATACTATGAACATCACCATTGATTTCTAAACATGCAACATAGCCTACAGGTAGGGGTGAACATGGGTATCACAGTCAACCATGACAAACCCAGTCTTGTGGGATCAAGTGTATAGAAAATTGTGTGAGAGGTTGGAAAATAAAATGGAGATTGAAATCATGCTCACCATGGTCAAATAACATCATAATAATTTCACCAACACAAACCTATCCAATAGAAGGCACTTTCAAGTGCAAATACGACTAATGTTTCAAAACCTTGCAAATAGTCTACCTAGGCAAGGTTTGTTTGAGAAATTGAGGAGGTTAAAGATCTAAAACTTGGAGTTAGGTACTAATTTTTTGTACAAAACATCCATACCTATTGGATTTACCTCTATAATATCTATATTTTATGAGCATATAGGGGAAGTTCCCCTATTGTTTCTTAGATAGGGGGCACTCCCCTAGGCTCATAAGCAAGCAATCTTGAGAGATGTGATAAAAGAGTTACACCAGAAGCCAAAGAAACCATGTAGGATGGTTTGGAAATTTGGAACATTAATATTGAATCATAAAAAGCCAAATTATAAAGAGTGAGGGTAAGTAAGGTGGTCTAGACACCAAGAGTTGTAGACAGATCCTTTGGTCCTTTAAGGAACCTAGAACCAAGTTGAGGTACATTTTCATTCCCAACTCTTGGAAGGATAAGTAGTTGATTGAGAAATGTTTAGGGGAATGAGATAGACATGTTTAAAATTTTGAGATATAAAGAATCCATCAAGGAAGGTCATTTTGAGCTTTAGGTTACAGGCAAACTTGTGGAACATGCTTTAAGCCTAAGGCAAATGAGAGGTCAATTACATTTATAACATAAGATGACCATTCTAATGGATTGAGACATGTTTTTAAAATGATGATAGATATGTTAAGGCTACTGATATGTAGGGGAGGTTACCAATAGGCCATTTTTTGGCTTGAAGGTACTAAAACCCTATAAGATACATATAAAAGACTTCAGTGGCTAGATTGAAATGCTCAAAACTTCCATGAGGCTTTGCATGGAGAGTTAAGTTTTTTGGGGAAGATAGAGGGGGTATATAAGAAGCCCTTAGTGGAATTGGTTCAGATTCTCAATCTACCATTTCTATGACTAAATGCTAAGATCTAGAATGAATCTAAACCCTCATAAAACCCTCTCGAAGGACCTGAGTGGGAATATATTGGAAATAGAGCATCCCAATGACACAAGTTGGCCATGAAACTAATTAGAGTTGACATAGAACTCTTTAGGGATCCTCCCCATCCAATTGAGTTGTAATACACATGTACAGATGGTGTACAATAGGAATTTATTTGATATGTTTATGTGTTTTACAATTATGGATAACCTTAAAAAGATACAATCACTTTTAGGAGAAATATTGGGACTTGTTATAGGTCTCATGTTCATATATTGAGGTATCTAGGCTCCTAAGTGTGTCTGTTATCTCCTTCATCTCAACCAGTCACATTGAGGAAGTAGTGAATAGTTAGTGAAAAGATGAAAGCTCCAATTAGGAAGCTTTTTGAGGCTTGATTCATGAACTTGATGACATGGAAAATATTGACATGTGTAATTCCTCATTGTTCATGGATTATATTGAGAAATTCAAAGCATTTTGTGTGTTAAGTGTGAGGGGTACATGAGGAGTCATTTGTAACTTTTTGGGATGATTGATCATGGCTAGGGGAATATGAATGATTAGAGACCAATTAAATACATGTGAAGGCTTGTTAGTATCCCCTCCCCCTTAGATCAATCATCAGACCTGACCTATTAAGTGGTAAGGCATTCTAATGAAAGCAAATCATGAGGGTAGTTTCATATGCATGAGAGAGAATCTACACCACATATGGAGGAGCTAGATGAGTTTGAGGGATATTTTTCCTTGGTTTTATTATAAAATCTATCTCATTATTGATTCAATTCTATTGTAACTCATTCTCCTTTCTTGAAAAGTGTCCTTATGATTCTTAAGCTGCACCTTCTCTCTCTTCTCTCACATTTGCTATATATACTAGCCTTTTTGGCTATTGTACGGATCTCTCCACTTGAGTGTGGTGAATCCATACTCAATTTTTATTTTTAAATAGTAAATAATTCTCTTTTTACCTAATTTATAAATTAATGAAGTGCATGCTATGGTTTTTGGTCTTGTACAAGTGTATTTTACTTACCTTGACATGTTATCCTTCATAGTGCCTTGTGTATTTTTGAAAGCTCTCTTTTGCAGGTCAACAAGAAGTGTCTAATATGGATTTTAGGTATAGTAAGTAGCTTATTAATTAGTTTTTATATAAGACCTATTTTCTAAGTCCTCCTAACCTAGACTTCCTTCAAGACCCCATGCTTGAAACATTGATGTAGAAGAAGAGATTTCAGTTTGATGGATGAAGTGTATGTGTAGTTTTCCTTTTGGTTCCAAGTACATTACAAGTGGTGTGAGTAGACCATATATTTGGTTCATCACCTCCTTAGCTAGGTTTAGTTTAGGCTTCTTGACCCTTTTCCTCATAAATGAAAGTGTGGTTGTGGTGTGTGGAAGTGGTACATCAAGGAAACTAGCCCTAATATAGAGACTCACCTCAAATTTGGGTCATCTAAATCCCTGAGGTGTTTCCATTATGAAAATTGAATGAGGAGAGACTTTTCATCTTCTCAAGGGGTGCAGGTTCAAGTGACAATAACAACTAGATGAGAAAAATTAAGCCATTGGGAATGTACAGGCAATTTAGAGGTACTAAAAACCTTAATGATTGTTCATAAAGCATAGGCCACCAATCCTAGAACTATGACCATGAATTGGGAGCTCACAGAGACCCCTAACATCCACCAAGGTCACTCATTCTAACTCCTCTTCTCTGATTTGTACCAAATGAAAATTGTTGACCTGTTTTGAGCTAGCCATGAGAGTGATAGGAGATAAAAATTGGTTTTTATCAATTTTGGTTCTGTTGAAGCCACCTAAGCCTAGAAATAACCTGTGGGAATCTCAAAACACCTTATTAAGTAATTTTATAGTTACATACGAGTCACCTCTATCTGTACATCACCTTAAACTAAATTTTTTGTTAGGTGATCTTATTTTTATGTTGAACCTATAACATTTAAATTTTAAATACTTTATATGACATTATATGACATGTGATATGTTATCCTACTTCTTTGAACATTTTTATTTTTGTGAAAAATTGTACATTTCCTTAAAATAACCAAAAAGGTGGCATAAAAGGACATTAAGAAAATGGACATATGTGACAAGAAATAAACACAAAAAACAAGACACCAAGACACACACACATGGGCTCTCCAAGCACTTAGGGAAAATACACAAAAAAATCACACCAAATAATGTGCCCAACACTTATTGAAAACACACACCTATCGTAATATATACAAGACCTCAAAAACTTGAGGTGAAGAACAAATTATTCATTACTTCAACTATGTTAAAAGACAATGCTTGTAGAATCACCACTTCTCAGTGAAAATAAACCATCTTATAATGAATGTTTGTTAATGAAAACTTTATTATGGAGGTAATCAAATGAATTACCATTTTTAGAGCTCTTGATAATTACAAGTGTATCACTGGAAATTCTCATGAACACTCCATCTATCCTCCTTAGAGGCTTTTTTGACTTTGTAACTTGCTTGAACTTTATTATGTTCACTTGACACTCTTAAATTTGATCATTGGGATTCATGAAACCCATCCCAACTTCAAATTCATTTGAATCATGATACACTTGATATTGAGAGTCATCAAGGCTATCTTCTTTATGCTTATCAGGTACTTTATTTACCTCATCATCATGTTTATATTCCTTTTGAAGAGTTAAAGACCCGTTTACCTCCTCAAACTCCTGTACTATGGCATTGAGTTGTTGCCACATATCATCTCCCTCTTCTGAGGTTCATGCTCATGAATATTATCCTCTTTGGTAAGGATAAATGAATGCTTACTAGGAATGTCATGCTTTTTTACATCTAGGATATGAGCATCATCATCCATGTGTAAAAGGCAGTTGCCCCATACAACCTATTTTTGAGTGTAATTAGAATTTACCTCAAGAGACCCATCACATTATTCATGGAGGATGTATGTACCAAGACTAATATCTTCAATATGTTCATTTGGATCAAATCCATATTGATCAACTCCCTATTCATCAAGGTACAGGTCAACTATGGAATCAAGAAGTGTTATAGGTTATTGATCACTATGATGATCTTGTTCATTACTAATATTATAATTCATGTTTAATGTATAAGGCACATATGGTTCTACATGAAAATTAGATAGAGGTTCAGATTTGATTGACACTTTAACACCATACCTAGTCTTAAATTCCATATAAGACCAATTTGAAGTCAAGTATACTCTAATTTTAGCATTAAAATATATTGACAAGCAAAGGAAAAAGTGTGGTGGCACATCCAAAACCACAACATATTGAGGAATAATGAAAGAAGGACAAACATGAATAACAAGTTTCAAACCTTTGATAATGCCAATTATCTTGGTAGCTAACCCATCTAGTGTTAACACTCCTTTGGAATGAGGCTCATACTTCAAATTCAACTTATCATCTACTTTTTTGTGCATGACAAAGGTACTTGCTACACTATCAATAGGACAATTTTAAACCACAACATCTCCAATTATGATAGAGAGATAGAATGGATGAGGTTTATCTACTTTCTCAATTTTTTTTGGCTATCCTTCACTATGATTCAATGTGTTTGTCAAGGCTACCTCTTTCCCACTAGGCTACTTAATTGCCAAAATGAGTTTGGATAGCTCTTCTTGGAGCAAGTCAACTTGTCTAGTTATTATAAGTGTATCCCACATTGATACATTCACATGAGCCTTCTTCATCTACTCTATAATGTTAGTGAAATATCCACTAACCTTAACTTATCCACTAATAAGAATAGTGTTACCTATACCTTGAGAATTTTGAGGTGTGAAAGAGTTCATAGAATTCTGAATTATTTGATTTATTTGTGCATTTGGGATTACATTAGATACACTTACCATTTGGGATGTTTGAAATCTCATTGATTAACCATTACCAGCCCCTTGAACCTCTTCAATTATCTTTCTCTTTGCCCTTTTGTTTGTAGATATAATACTTGAGTCTTTGATTGATTTACCTTGGTAATTCATATCACATGAGTCATCTTACTACTAATTGAATAAATTAGACCCCACTTGAGCACTCTTTCCATTATTCTCTCCTCCATTAGGTACCTCATCTTGAGTCATGGATGGAATTAATTCCAAATTTTCCATGGAAGCTTGATTGAAGGACTCATTGGCATAGGTAGATGGATCATGAGTTTGATCCCATGAAGGATGACCCTAATGATCTTTAGAAAGATTGTTTTAAGCAGTCACTAATGTTTTTAAGGTGTAGTGAACATTGGGATTATAACCTTTTTATGTTTTTGATTGAACTAGTTACCCTTGACTTTCAAGATGGCCTTGAAAGGGTGGTCTATTGCATTGATAGTTTTGATAGGATTGATTATGTTGATATTGGCTTTGGAAATGTCTCAATCGATACTATTGTATGATACTTTTGAGACCTAAAATTTCTTGTTCAAGATCCTTCACTCTTTTTGCATCATTAGATTTACTTTATTGACTAGGGGCAGCTAGCTTATATTTTGGTGTAGGGATGGGAACAACAATATGTGTAAGGGTTTGAAAATAAAATAATAGAGGCACAAGGGGTCTTGGAGAAATATTCCTACATTGAATCAAATAGTTATCAACCCTAATGGACATTTCATATGCATTGGGTAATGTTTTACTTCCCATAAATTATATCATCATAGAAATATCACTGTCAAAAGCCTTAAGATAACAACGGAAATCATGATGTGTACTAGGTCTTACCAAGATTGGGATCCTATCCCATGTCTTCTAAAACTTTGTGTTGAAGTCTTGAATAGTTTCATGAGGTGCTCTCCTTATGCTGGTCAGCTGCTCAATCAATGACAAGTTGTCACTCTTGTCCTCTAATCTTCTCCTCAAATCATCTCCCAATTCATCCCATGTGGTGATAGATTAATGAGCCAAAGTTCCATACCAATCAGGAGATTTCCATTTGAAAGAGACAACCAACAACCTAATTTCTATGTTTTCCTTAATGACGTGATGTATATTGTAGAAGTTGGAAATATTTGTAATGTGCTCAATAGGGGTAATGGTAGTCTCCCCTATGTATGAAGGGACATTTTTGATGGTTGATATGGAAATGCCATCATAATGGGCAAGTCTTAAAGGATTGTAACCATTGAAAAAAATAAAGGGTAGGTTCCTTGTCATGATATATTTAAGATTTTTCAAGATTAGGCCAATCAAAAACTTTCTTATAGGTATATGAGCAAGGTAGGATCTCTTTGGGTAAGGATGGATGTTAGCCAATTTTTATGATTTGATTGAATATTAAGGAATCTCTTAAAAATCAAAAGGAATACCTTTGGTATGATATCTTGTACTTACCTTAGGCATGAAATAATGCACTAGTCTACCACCAAGATTCAATTATTGTAGTCACCATATGCTACAGGAAGTAGACTATTATAGCCTCTTTGTTTTCAAGACCAACATCCACCTTGAACAACCTTCTTGGAACACATGTCCCACTGGGCATTCTAAAACTATTATAACCCAAATTTTCACCTTAAATAAGTCAATTAGACCTCAAATTTGGGATAACATGAAACTATCTCTAAGTATAGGTAGATTGATATAAGAGATAAATATCTAGATTAAGGGCTAGATCCCTTGATCTAACTATTTAAGCTCTCAACTGCACTAGTCTAATCACTTATTGGGGGTAAAAATAGAAGAAGGAAACTGAAATTAACATACACTAATGGAGGTGATACACCAAATATATCTCCACAAACATACTTAAACTTGCACTAAGAGGATAGATTAGTAAAACTAATCTTAACTCAAGGTTCTTCAAGCATAAATATTTAAACATGGAGTCAGATTGCTATGCATTTGCAAACTTTGGTGAATAGGAGGTATAATCTCAGACACTACTAATCTCTCTTCACACTTTAAAAACACCTAGCAAATAGTTACACTTCATGAGACCTGTTAGAATAAGTATTACTCACACAATGCATATAAGAGTAGAAAGGAAGCAAGGAGAAAGGAAGATATTTCATTTCATAGATGTGAAACACATAATCATAACCAATTTTTCTTCTCTTCTATCATATAGACCTCAAGAAAACTCAAAATCACACTTCTCATAATCAACTTGACAGTCACCTTGTTTCTCACTATTCTATCCAAGACTGCTTACAAAAATTAGCTTAGCAGAGGAATATTAATATATGAATGAGGTGAAAATGAGGTATAAGGAGTAAAAGTACATTTCCATACATCTTCCACCATGACTTTCACCTATCTATTCCCTTCTATACCTTCAAATTACATCAAATATTGTAAAAAACATATAATTTGCCTCATTTGTATAAGTGATGGAACAAAAACATTGAGTGGTAGGGATCCTAAGGGAGTTATAAGTGTCCAAATCACTTTCTAGTCTAATTGACCCATTTTGGATGCATTGCTATTCATATCTTTCTCATCAGGCTCTTATGAGGGTTTTAGGTCATTTAGGTTCTGAACAATGATTCATAAAAGTTAAGCCATTAAACCTCAAACCAATACAACTAGTTTCAAGTTTATGACCCCCCTCAACTATAACTAAGTGATTGAGACCCCATGGATCTTGTCCATATAGATGTGAGTGAAATTAGTTGTCTCTTGAGTTCTTATTATGCATTCTAGACACCCCTAAGGCAAAATGAGGCCAAAATGACCAATCTGAGTTGTTTTCTAAAAACTAATGAATCTCATCAACCATAAACTATCCCATGAAGGATATCAGGTTTCTTGGGAAGATAATATGACCATAGGAGTGTCATTATAAGCCATGAGGTTCATGTCTAGTTTTAGGCCTCATAGGCATCTATTAGGTTCTTTGAGTATGTGGTCACTTATGAGTGGTAACAGTGATTATATTACCTTATTAACATTTATTCATCTCCAATTCAACCCTAGACATCATCCCATAGTGTATTATAACTCTGTCATTCATATTTTTCTCATCAATGCACAGGTCTATAATTGTATTGCTTATGGAGTGCCTCAGGTGTGAGACAAGATAATGAGAACATTCACTATTAGTATAACCTAAAGAATACCATGGAGGTTTATTAAAAATCATTATTCCCCTTTATATCAATTTTTAATTCTTGACCATGGTTCTAGATCCATCAACATCTCAAATTCTCAAGACTAGCTTCTAGGCCTATGACTGTGTGCATGATTTTGATAGGGCTTAAGAACCTTTAGCTATGACTATCAATGTTCATACTTACTTCAAGGAATAATGTATAAGTGTGATATTATCACTATTAAAGTGATTTATACATGTTTTCATGCTTCTTATACTTCTTCCTACCAACCAAACTTGTATCCTTCATTAGCGTAGTCTAGTCTAAGTATGAGTCAAACTATAGGTGTCAATTTAGGGAATCAATGGATTTTTGTAGGTGATGATACATGTTTGAGCACTATAATTCACACATTCAGTTTATCCTAAGGTCACTAAGATCATCTCACACCTGAACGGGATCATTTATTCCTTGAGACCATGCTCTTATTAATATCAATGCACTATAGGTGTGCAAGTTGCATTATTCTAAGTTTATTTTGGCTTAATGGAATTATAGTTCTCTAAGTGTTTCCATCAAGATTTTGGTTGAGTTAAACACCCATTATACCATCATCTTCTCTTAACCTAAAAATATCCTTTTGTGTTAATATGTTACCCCTAGGCCTAGGCTACAAGAATTCTCGACTCCTCAATTTGATAGATGTGTTTGATGGGTGAGTGTCATATCCCAAAAATGCCTCCACTTTGAAAATGAATAATATCACTTTCAAATATCTTAAATTTGATGTTCTCTCACATTTAAAACAATCTAAGCTTAAATTTTATGTCTTCATGGACTTTATAACAAAGAAAGGGTGATAAGAGAATGTAACATGCTCAAATAAGGTTTAGAGTCTATAGGGTGTTTTAGCAATAATCAAAACCTTCAATGTCTACGTGTATGAGGGATAGAGTCCATCATGTGTTTTGAAAAGTGTCAGAGTCTATATATTATTTTATCATGGGCCAAAACCTAATAGATGCTCAAGTATGAGTCAAAACTTGAAGGGTGTTTGAGCATGGGATAAAAACTGATAGGTGTTTGAATAGGCTTTAGAACTTGGTGGTGTTCTTAGTAGGCACAAAACATGACAAAATGCTTGGAAGGGTTGGAAAGTTTTTAAAATATTGTAAACCTACCTTAAAACATTTGATGTCTAGAAAATATCTACCTAACCCTATTTTTTTGACACCAAAAGTCTGACCCAAATGAAAAATCACCAAAATTACATGCAAGGGTTAGAAACTTTACCAAAACTAGAAAAATCTAAAATATTCAGATTTGGTATGCCTCCTTCAAAAATAAGAGACCCATTTGAGAATTCAAAAACCTAAAAAAACCATGAAATATTTTATCAATTTGAGAATCTCACTATATAAATATGCATGAAATGATTGAAAAAGCTCTGAAACCCTATAAAAATGGTCAAAAATTATTGTCATGAATATGTGTCATGTTTATAGTAAATTTTGGGGCTTTTATTGCTTATGAATTTTATGGTGCTATCTATTTCATGATTAGAGACTTCAAATATATAGTTTGCATGGGTTTCCATGAAATTCCACCAAATCTATGAAACTGTCAAAAGCCAAGAAAACCAACAAGAATGCTAATAGGTAAGATCTCATCAAGGATTTAAGAAATGATAAAATGGATAGCAGATTATAGCTCTAATACCATGTCAAATGACTCCAAGATATTTAGACATCATATATTTAATGAATCCATAGGATTAGGTGAGAGCAAGATGAAAAACAAAAGTGAGCTTCATAAATGTCTATTAGCTGATTCATTAGTTGTAAAGTACCAAGGAGGTACATTTGATTTAAATTTTTAGTGATAATGGATTTTAATCCCTAGGTAATTAACATGTATAAGTATATTAAATAAGGGTAGAAATATTATACAAATACAACCACTAATTTGTATGAGAATCGACCTAGTTTGACCTTTTTAAAAATAGCAGTAAATGATTCAAACAAATACTTATCTAAAAATTGACTGAGATAGAAGATATAGAAGATGTACATAGGGAAAAGATATGATTTGAGTGTCTTTGATAATATCTAGGTGTTAAAACCATTCTTGGATAGTGCTACCCTAATTTGATAGTAGTGTCAATGGTGCTAGTGCCCTTATTTTAGCACTAGTATCTTTTATACAAGACTATTTTGAGCTTCTGGGTGTACATCTACCAAGCCTATTTCTATACACACAAGTTATGATTTCATGTAGGTGACCTATTTTTATTAATTTTATATGTAAACCCTAAACCTCTATGTTGTTATGGCATTTGGTTGACACAAGTAGCAAAGTGTGGTGTTATTCAAGTAGGTTGGACATCTTCAACACCCAAATGTGATGAGATTTGATTACATAACAATACTCTAAAGAGGGATCAAGTCTAATGTAGTTCTCCCCACCTAAGTGATGGTGCAAGTGCAAGTGAAGCTAGTATGAATACCCACTTAAGTGATTTTGAGTAGAGCTTGAGACTGGAAATATGAGTATTTTGAGTTTGGGATGGTTGTAGATGCTTGTATGCAGAAGTAGGTTAGAATAAGGATTGATAACCTTGATTGTGCATTTATTCTAAGTTTATTTCTGTTATTTATATCTTATTTCCATCTAGTGAATAAAGGGATAAAATTCATGTATATATACTATTATAGTACTTGTGTAAGTCTTAAAAGAGGTTTAGGTCAACCCTAGGTGGTTTCTCATTTGAAAATATATTTGTTAGAGTTAAAAAGAATTGAAAAACAATATCACCCAAATTGGGACACTAGCACTATTGCTGATACTGTCCAAATTATGGTGCTAGTGTCTAAGTGTAGAACCTAAGGCATTAAGGGGTAGGATGCTGAAGTGAAGGTCTAAGACTACTTAAGGGATGTTTATAGATGATGGCATACACAAAAGATGGTTAAGTGTCTAAATAGGCCCTAAGATAGGTCTAAGACTAAGCTAGGGATGAGTGGTCTCAAGTAACACTCTTAGCACTCAAGTGTCATTTTAGATGATTACATTTGCCCCCATTTTATTATATAAATACAACAAAGTGAAATGACTAAAATATAGGAAAAATAAGCGTACCTAGACTTACCTAATAGGTGAATCCCATGAATCTAGATCTGTGTATGTGAAGCATGCTCCATTGTGTGTACTATAAATGAAAAATGCATAGATCAATCCTTACTTATGAGATATAAAAATCAAATACAAAACTAAGTAAAGACATAAGAGAGAGGAAATGAACAAATACATTTCATTAGGTATGTGAACCAATGCATAAAATTGATGATAGCTTATGTGTGTGTGTGTGTGTGTGTGTGTAGATAGTGATCAATTAGTGAATAAATTGGAATAAGTTAATGGATTTCTCAATCCCCCTGTGTGGGTGGATCAAGAACTCATCTATTTTTGAATCCATCATTTCCTGCCCCTACTTGGTAGATCATGACCTATGAATAGATGGGAATGGACTGATGGTGTGTCCAATCCTCTCAAGTAGGTGGATCAAGAACTCAAGTATACTATGACTACATCATTTTCCACCCATGTGTAGTAGATGCATTTAAAATTAAAACTACATGATGTAATTGAGGATGAGTGACTATAATTGGAACTATATATGTCATATTTATGGACACTCTAGAACTTTGGAATGTAAAATGGATCTAGGCCACTCGAGAATATTAGGTAGATTTGGGCCACTCAAAAATGCCAACCACTATAGATGGAGTAAGGTATCAATCTTTTGTGTATAACTTGGAACATGGTGCTTAATGTGTACAATGTAGAGAATGACATGGAGTTTCTCATTTTATCTAATCAACTAGTGTATAAGTGAGAATATGAAAATAATGTGCCATGCACATGCCCCCAAATCTAATATATGAGTATATAGATTCTAGATTAAGTTGTAATAATACATATCTAAGTATTTAAAACTAAAATAGGAATAATCATGCCATGCATGATGCCCCAAATCTAATAAAATTGGTATGAATCTATGCTAAACTAAGCCAAAATTGGTAATTTGTAACTAAACCTATGCAAACCTAGACTATACCTATTGTACTTTTAGATCCAATTTAGAATTTATTGAAACTGAGGCTACTGGATAGTAGTGACATATATTGGACAATAGTTATGGTTGTCTTAGTGTCCCAATTTGGGTGTTAAATTCCAACTATTTTGATTTCTTTGCACATGAAATTGGTCTTTGTATGACTATTTCCCACTATGTTTTCCTAAAACTAATTTATATATTCTATGCCTTTATGATAAAAACTATACTCTGACTGCATTTAGATAGCCTGATCTTTGTGAGAAGCCTATGTGAATGCCCCCTATTTTTAGGGGATTTATTGAACTTATGCAAAAACTATCCTCAAAAGAAAAAGCCATACAAGATGTGTGTTAACTAAAGCATTTATGATATCTACATAATAAACCAATATAATGTGCATACATCACATTAGAATGTAAAATAATTTGAGCATAATTATGTAATGTGTGATGTATGTTAGATCTGACATTCACAAAGCCATCAAGATAGATATAACAATGTATATGAATAACAAATCTAAGTAATAAATTGAGAAGCTACCTAGGGGGATGGGGGATGATGTCCATCAAGACACATAAGGAAGAAGGGGAGATGCATGAGGTTCCTTAGGGAAAGTAGCTATCACCCTCATGGAGATGAGGAGGAAGAAAAAAATATTCTTTATCCATGAAATTTGGCAATGCAACTTGGAAGAGGGATACTAGGGTAGAATATATCAGGCCTAAAAACACTAACACAAGCACATAAAATAAGAAACAAAAGGATATAAACTCTAATAACATCTAGGGATAGGGTTTGAGTAATATTCAAAGTAAGTTGAGATCACCAAATGATTAAAATTTGTTGGGTTATGGAGTTTAAGCCCTAAGTTGTTAAAGGGTATGAGTATAATAAATCAGGGTAGAAATATGCAATAATTACAACCACTAATTTGTATAAGAATTGACCTAGTTTAAACTTTTTAAAAATAACAATAAATAATGTAAATAAGTACTTAGCTAGAAATCAACTGAGATAAAAGATTTGGAGGATGTAAACTAGGATAGAAGTTGTTCTAACTATCATAGAGAGGATCCAGGTGTTAAAACCCTTATTGGACAATAAAAACCTAATTAGATAGTAGCACTAATGGTGTTAATGTCCTTTTATCACTAGTGTCCTCTATGTAGGACTATTCTAAGCTTTTAGATACACCTATGTTTGAGTCTTCCAAGCTTGTCCCTGTGTGCATGAGTTTTGATTCCCTATATGTAACTTGATTTGACTAATTTTATATGAAAACCTTAAACTTCCATGTTTTCAGGGAATCCAATTGATACAAGTAGCAAAGTGTGATGTTAGTGGGGTAGGCTAGACATCCTCAACACCCTACTATGATGAGAGTTACCTACATACCAATAATCTAAGGAGGAATCAATCCTGATGTAGTTTTCCCCACCTAAGTGCTACTGCAAGTGAAGCTAGTATGAATGCCATTTTGAGTGATTTTGAGTAGAGCTTGAAATTAGAAATTTGAGTATTCTGAGCTTGGGATGGCTATAGATGGTTTTATGTATAAGTAGGGCAGAATAAGGATTGATAACCTTGATTATGCATAACTTATTCTAATTTTGTTTGTGTTATTTTCATCTAATTTTCGTCTAGTGAATAAAGGGATAAAAGTCATGTATATATATTATTCTAGTACTTGTGCAGGTCTTAAAAGATATTTAGATTGAACCTAGGTGGTTGCTCATTTGAAAATATATCTGTCAGAGATGAAGGTGGGGAAAGGACAATAACATCCAAACTAGGACACTATGCCATTGATGCTACCATCCAAATTATGGTGATAGTGTTTAGGTGGAAGAACCTAAGGTATTAGGGGATAATATAATGAAGTGAAGGCCTAGATGAAGGCTAGATAAGTGTCTAAATAGGACCTAATATAAGTTTAGGACTAATATAGGGATGGGTGGTCTCAAGTAACACTCTTAGCATCTAAGTGTCATTTTTAGATGATTAAAACATTATATACTGAGATATTAGGTCATCATAAAGGTAAACAATCAACTCACAATTAGAAAACACATTAAGTATATTTCCCCTAATGACCTTAATTAACCTAAGTAAGCTAACTGATAACCATGTAGGTAAAACCAAAAATGGTAAAATGAAAACACTAACACCCCTCAAAGCACAGCTTATGTGGTTATAAGAATAAGGTCCTGATAATGAGGCATGATGAAGTACCCAAGCACAATGCAACTCTCATAAGGTGGAGAAAAGGAGAAAAATTGTAGGAAAAAATTCCTTTTCAAAAAGAGAGCAAGGTGAGAAAGTGTGCATGATCTTAGGACATCGGGGACAACCGAGAATGCATCCAAAAATGAGAGCAAGAAACACATAGAGAGAAGAGATAATAAGTCTCCAGAGAAGATGATGATGCTACCTACAATATAGATTATAGAATGATGAATGTCACTGATGATATCTTCTCATTAAAGACTAAAGAGGATCCATTCAAATATAAAAATGTTTTTTCCCTTTGCCAAAGGAATAACATGAATGATTTACTATAAGTTTGTCCAATAGTGGAAAATTAAGGAGGTAATAGTAAAAATAAATATAAGTAGGGTTCAAAATAGAAGTGTGGTATAGGTGTGACAAGATCATGAAAAATAATTGAATCTAATGTTATTGAAGCGAACCTATCAAAAGTGAAGAGTGGATCACCCAGAATAGTGAATGGGTCTACCAAGTCCCTAATGGAACTCCAACCAAGGAACTATACTCCTCATGCATAGTAAGAGGGCTAATTACTCTAAGTAATGATGGTATAATGGAAGCAGAGGCTAAAACAAATTATAGAATGCCCAGTACTTATGGAATAGACTACTTAATGTTTGATGTGTGTTGGATTAATATACCTACACATTTTAATGTCTAATGAATATTGGAGGTAAGTTGATCAATAAATAACTCCTCAACATCAATAAGGTGATAAGGAGATGGTCAAGGTGAATCCTCATCACTACTATAGTCATTTGTACTAGTAAAAGACTCATTAATCTTATATATGTACTCATGATTAAAAGTGTCATAAAGTATATGGGAGTCCAATGAAAAATAATGGCATGGAGCATTTGTTGAAGGGATGTCCAAGAAAAGTGTGGATCATGTATCAAAAACTCTTGAAACTAAAGAAGAGACTATAGATGAAGCACATAGAACTGTAGAGTGAATATCCATAGGAAGAGAAGATTCATTAATTATCTCACAAGATGTACTCTCACTAGAAATAATAGAGTCCTCTAAAGTACCAATTTGTGATGGATTTGGAAGAAAAACATTATGCACATGAACAAAATTTGAATCTACAATGGGACAATAAAGGTCTAGAAAATCCTCATTTTGTAGTGGTGGCTCAATAAAAGGAAGAGAACTATCCACCATAGATGTGTTGTCACATAATATAGGAGTAGGAGTAGAGAGTAAAATAATATCTAAAGAGATGATAGGAAGAGGAGGAGTATGAGTGATATAAATCTCAATAGGATCTCTGAAATGAGATTGAAGGATGCTCTAAATAGTGCTGGGAAACATGGTGAGCTGCACATGGTGATGTAGATCCCATAAAATGTGAAACAACAAGGTATCTATTGACACTGTGGATTGCACCCTTTGAAAGGAAACTTAGCTCCCTTCCTCCATGTGACATAATGGAGACATTCCTCTTGCTGTGGGTAGAAAATTTGAGGAATGAATCTCTAGATTAAGGGATAGCTGCCCTTGATGCACCTTAAGGCCCTAGATTTCTACTACTAATAATGGGGGGGGGGTGAAAAGAGAGAGGGATGTTATAAAACAAAACCTAACTAAAGGTGGTGATGCACCAAAATTGATTGTTCTACTCAAAATTTTACCTACACTTTGCATCAAAAGGAGCGATTAGACACTTCATTTGAATAAGAAAATAACTACATCAATACTTCAACAAGGGATTTTATGGAGGTATAAGGAGGAAGAACCTACCAGAGGTGTTCTAAAGACACACTATTGGACAATAGATCACCTGCACCTATACTTCAACTTGGACACTTCTTCTTGACTTGTAGAAGAGGATCTACAATACAGTAGATATACGGGCATCAACTTATGAAAGCATTAAAATAAATGACTAAACATAAGACAATACATAGGCATATGTGAAAGTGCAAGCTCAAATGGAGGTAAAACACTTCTTTTGATTAAAAGTAATTTTTTTTAAAGCTTCACCATACAAGACTAAGAGATGCTTTCTCAAAATGAGAGGTTACAATATATAGAGAACTTTGGAAAAATATCCTTGACTAGTCAAGAGAAAGAGGCCCATACTACATTAAACACTCCTATAACAAATAATTTTCCCATGCTACTGTCATCTCTCCTTAAATGTGCCTATGAAAGCCATGCTTTAGGTGTCCCAAATATTGAATTTTCTACCTAGGTTGCATTAAACACTCCTGCAAGAGCATGGGTCACTTCTCTCATCAACTGACAAGGCCACTCTTTCTCATGTTTTGGGCCATGCTCTCCCTTGAATGCTCATGTAGCTGGTTACTTATTAATATCAAATCAAGGAAAATTGGGCCACCCCCTTGAATGATTTTACAACTCTCTTAATGGCTATTTGGTGGAGACTATTCCACCTAAAAGCATTTACTTCTCCCATCAACACCTCTTGTGCCACCTACGCTAGTCTGGTTCATCTCTGTGCTTGACCTGCTATGCCACCTAGAGTTTTTTAAGCATTTGTCTTATATGTGTGTGGTTATGTTTTAGGTTACCCACTATACTTTTCTCTTTTCTTGCTATTTCTTGTCCTTTTCCTAGCCATTCAAGCTCTTGGGGCTATCCCTTTTTCTCTTAGGCTATTTCCTTGGTGGGCTACTAAGTCTTCCTTCAGGCTTCTTCCTTGGTAGCTCTTTAAATTTATTTGGGAAAAATGCCTAAAGGAATTCCCTCAGGCATTCTACCTTAAGGAATTCTTCCTTTATGCTTGTTACTTTGAGTTCTTTTGGACATTTTGTTTGAAAGAATTGTTCTTTGGCTTCTCTCCAACAGTTAACCCATCACCTTAAACTTGATGTCTATGAGCCTGTCATCTCATTTGAAAACCAACAGCTATTTCACTAGACATTTAAACTCTAATGGCTAGCTTATTACCTTAAAATTGATGTTCATAGGCCTGCCATCCCCCTTTGGCAATTCCTTTGGATTTTTGCAAATGGGATTTTACAAAGGGAAAGTGACCCTTAAAAAAAATGAAAATGTCCTCTTCTCATGACCAAGTGCCCTCTAAAAGGGTACCTACCCTTTGGACTCTTGTCTTCTGAATTCTTTTTTGTTTCTTCACTTGCCAAATTTCTTTGGACAAAATGTTTGAAGGAATTCCTTCAGACATTTTTTCTGAAGAAATTCATTCCTTGGGCATTCTTCTTTGGATTTCCTTTGGATAAAATACCCGAAGGAATTCTCTCTTTAGACCGTCAAGTTTCCTGAAGGAAATCTTCCCTTTTAGGCTTTCTACCTTGGCCTTTTGCTTTAACCATCTGCCTTCCACAAGGACACCTTAATCCCAAGGTTGCCCTTCAAGCTTTTATAAAGGTCCATTTTGTCAATTTCTTATCTCCCATAAGGGCTTCTCATCCTCTAAGTCACTTTTTGGAATAAATGCAAAGGTCTTATTTGGCACCTAAGTGCCCTCCACAAGGGTACCTACCCTTTGGAATTTTTATAAAAGACCCCTGGTCCTTTGAACTTGGTCTATTTTAATGATAAAAGGCCCTCTAAAGGAATTCCTATTTTACCTGTTAAGCATTAAAGCTCAAAATGGGTTTCAAGTTGAACTTTTGCTTGTCAGACCCAAAGGACTTGGCAATCAGAAGGAGTAAACACTTGGTTTTTTCATGGAAAGAGGCCTGTTAAAGAAAAACCCATAAGGTAGCTATGGGATGAACTTGTCAGAAACTAGTTAAAAAGACCCTATAAGGAAAAGGAAAGAGGAGTTCTCGATTTGGATTATAGGGCCAAAATTGGTTAACACATTTGGTAATTCATAGGGGAAGCATGCTTTCTATAATTGAAAATACTGGTGGATTAAAGGTCCATTGGGTATGGAGTCAGGATGTAGCTTGAAAGGTTGAAAATAACCTTGAAAAACTTAAGAACCAATAAAGACTTTACCCCAAATGGTTAAGAAAACACACACAAGGATAAAAACTATAGACATGCATAAAAACACTTAGGGAAAATGAAAAAAAAGGGAAATTATGTACATAATAAGAGAAGGTTAGTGGCAATGTTTAAGATATATCCCATTGACTAGGATATGTAGTTCTTCACCATCCAACTTGGAGAGTTGGAATGCATTATGTTGCTTGCATTGGGTGATGACATATGGGCCACTCCACAAGGCATCAAACTTTATGTGCCTTCCAAGTTTGGCTCAGTCCTCATCCCAATTCAAGATAATGTTACCTTTTGAGAATCCTTTTGATGAAGATATCTTATCTAAATGCTTCTTTGTTTGTTTTGGTAGTTGGTCATGGCATCCATAGCTTGGTCTCTTGCCTCTTGAAGCTCTATTAGTTCACAATACTAACCTTTAGGTTATCAATCTCCTCTAATTGCAGCTGATGGGCAAGATCCAAGGTTGGTAACTTAAGTGAAATAGGAAGTTTAGCTTCCCTTATATACACAAGCATGTAGGGTGAATTTCCAATTACCCTTTTTAGAGTGATCCTATCTACCCACAGATCCATCTTCAGCTTGACATGCCAAGTCCTTTGATTTTCCTCCATTGTCCTTTTAATGATCTTGATCAGATTTATATTGGTGGATTTAGCCAACCCATTCCCTTGTGGGTAGTAGTTGGAGGAATTGCTGAGATAGATGCCATATCTCAATGTCCACTCACTTGTCTTTGTTCTCAAGAAAGCCAATGCATTATCTGAAATGATCATGGTTGGGACCCCAAATCTCATCACTAGGCCTTCGTAGAAGTCCAGGATGCACTCTCATTGGCTTCCTTCAAAGTGATGGCTTCTACCCATATCATGAAATAATCTATATCAATTAAGAACCACTTGTGGCTAGCACTAGAAGGAGGGTTGATCAACCCTATGAAGTCTGAACCCCGTTGCATGAATGGTTGTTCCACTTGAATAGGATGTAGAGGCATTATAGCCAGCCATAGCTTCCCATCAAAGAGAGCACATTTATAGTATATCTTCACCCAAGCATGAGTGTCTCTAAATAAAGTGGGCCAAAATTAGCTAGGCCTAATAATCCTTGCATTTGTGGGATTGGGAGAAAAGTGACCACCAACTGGTCCATCATGAAATTTAAATAGTACCCTATCAACTTGATCAAAATTGATGCATCTCAAGAGTACCCCTAAAAAGTCTGTTCTAAATAGCACTCCATCAAATAGGACATAAGGAAGAGATTGGAGCCTAAAGTATCTCCTCCTAGTTCTATCAAGACCTTGCAGACACTCACTAGTTCAAAGGAAATGAACCATGTCTTGTGCTGAGCTCTTCATGATTGTAGGTACTTCTGCTATAGCTTCATCATGGAGTACCAAAATTCCTTCCTTTGGTTTTCTAAAGTCTTTAGTGAGGTGTTCACATAGCTTTCTTCCCCTCCCCAGATTTGTGGTCTTGATCTCCACATCATACTCCATCACCTTGGTGATCCACCCTACCCTTTTTTCATTCAAGTCATGGATCAACAAGAAGTCCTTCACACTAGGATGTGGCACCATGATGTGAATCTTGATATTAGACAACATATGACTAAACTTCTTTAGGATTTGTATGACTGCAAGTAATTTCTTCTCAAGATATGTGTTCCTAATCTCATATCCCTCTAATCCCTAGTTAAAAAATGTGAGAGGCTATTCCAAATTTTCACCATTCACTTGAATGAGCATACTAGAGATTACCTCTTCATTGACAAAGGTGTAGAGATTGAAGTCCTTGGAGAAGTCTGGACTAGTCAGGGTGGGAGCTTGGGTGATAACTTGTTTGATGCCTTCAAATCTATCTCTCCTTCTTGCTATCCATGTGAGTGTCTCATCCTTCCTTAGCATGGAAGTTAGTGTCTTGACTAGTTTAGTAAAATTAGGGATGAATCTCATAATAAAGTTTATTTTGCCAAAGAAGCTTTGTAGGCCCTTCTTGTGTTTAGGCAAGGACAATGCTAAGATGGCATGCACTCTTTTTAGATCAATGGTTAAGCCCTTTTTGGAAATGACATGACCCAAGAGTTTGCCTTCGTGGACAACAAACACACATTTGCTAGGGTTGAGAGAGATTCAAAATTCTCTACACCTCTTGAAGATTTGCCTCAGGTATTTCAGATGTTGTCCTACCTCCTTGGAGAAGACTATCACATCATCAAGATAAACCAACAAAATGTCATTTATCAAACCTTGGAAAGCCATATCCATAGATTTTTGGAAGGTAGCTCCAGTATTTGACAGTCTGAATGGCATCTTGCTATAGGCAAAATTTCCCCACTTGGTGGTGAAGGTTGTCTTGTACTAGTCACAATCTTACACTAGAATTTGATTATACCCAGAATACCCATCCAAGAGGGAGAATCATTCACTACCTATCACCATCTAGAGAATATACTCCATAATAGGGAGGGGATAGTGATCTCTTAATGAGACTTTATTTAGGTCTTTGAAATCAACACACAATCTTATCTCCCCATTCTTATTCCTAACAGGGACCAAATTGGCCATCTAAAAAGAGTGTTTGATAGGAAAGATGATTTTGAACTCAATCAGCTTGGTGAGTTCCTTCCTCATGAGAGGATTAATCTTTGAATTTATTGGCCTTTATCTTTGCTTGATGGGTTTGGCATGTTCTTCCAACTCAATGGTGTGTTGGCCCAATGTTGGGTCAAACCCCTTCAAATTGCCATACTCCCAAACAAAGACATCAGCAAACTCTTGGCATTAAAAAAATGAAAGAATGCCTTTACTCATTGGTACATACCTTCCCAAGTGTAAGTAGATTATACTTAAATATCTCTACCCTTTCATAATTCTCTTACTTGGTTGACATGTTTGATTTATAACCCTTGAGTTGGTCATCCTCATTGAAGATGCTCTCAAGAGTGACCAAACCTTTAGGATGTCTATTATTCTTTAGCTGAACGATCTACCCCTCATACTACTACTACAACCTAGATTGATTCCTAGAAATGAACTTAGATTCCTCCTATAAGAAAATTTCTATCTTCTGGTCACTATCAAACACCTACCAATTGATGACATTGTCTAGTATGGAGGGCCTCACTATCACCTTTAATTGGTGCTGATTGCTATCCTATCTCACTCCCTCAAGAATATAAAACTAAGAACCCATTGATACTAGTCTATCTACATGCTTTTTCTCCTCTCTTAGAATGGAGGTGATGTTGAAAGTAGTGAATCTCTCCATTAGGTCCCACACCCTGTGCTTGTAAGACTTCAGGGAGTTCTTGGTCAAGTTTTGACCCCTTATCTGATTCATAATCAATTCGCTATCTCCAAACACTTGAAATTATTTGATTCCCATTTTCCTTGCCCATTATAAACCATGAACAAGAGATTCATACTCTGTTATGTTGCAAGTGTAGGAGAAATGGAACCTAAAAGATGAGAAGTATTTTTTTTTGAAGGGGAAACCAGCATTGTTCCACCACTAGCTCCCAACTTGCTTCTAGATCTATCAAAGAAAAGTTACCACAAACCATAGCTCTCTTGGTTTTAATTCATCAAATTTGGCATAAAAGTATCTTTTTCATACATGCAGTAAAATCCAAGACCTACCTCTTCGATGAAATTTAAGGATCATGTTCAAAATTATCATTTCCCCATTCATCTAGGAGAAGGTTAGCAACTCCTACAAAGGAAGATGATAGGGATTAGTCTACCTAGAGTTCTTCATCAATGATGGTGTAGATAACATTTTATACCTTGGGTGAGTATGGATCCAGGTGATCTTTGTGGATGGGCTCTGATTTAATCTTCACTTTGGTTCCATACTTCATCCTAAAGACCATGTAAGACCAGTTTATCACCAAATACCCACCTATCTTGGATGTAAAATCCTTGGATAAGAAAAGATAAAAATAAGTGGGAACATCTATCACTACCATGTAATGAGGAATTGAGAAGGTTGGATAGGCGTGGAGAGTTATATTCAATCCTCTTACCACTCCCAAGGTCTTGGCTGGTGATCCATCCAACTGGAGAACTCCCTTGGTCATTTGCTCATATTTAAGGCCTAGCTTGTCAGCTATGCATTTAGGCATAACTGAGGTGCTTGCTCTACTATCAATGATGAAATTTTGGACCAAAAAATCACCAATAATCAAGGATAGATAGAAAGGAGGGACCTTTTCATCCTTCTTTACTTGACCTCCTATGGGAGGATCCCCATTCACTATCAACACATTATCAACTTTTGTTGGAACAAATTTCTCACTCAGCCCATACAATTCCTTTTGGAGTATATCCTTTTTTCCTATCATTGCTAAGGAATCCCATAATGAGATGTTCATGTGAAGCTTCTTCATTTGGTCCACCAAATTGATTGAAGGATTGTCCCATTTTGAGTTCTCCTTGGGGACATTTATAACTTGAGGTGCAACTTAAGGAGTTGAAGCTGCAACTGGTGGTCTATAATTGGGAAAATTCTAATTTACTTGTGATAAAAGAGATGCCATAGATGCTTGAGTAGCTACTTGAGCTTCTTCCATAGCTCTCTTCTTAGACCTAGTGTTGGTTGCAACACAATCATCTTGATTATTTGTGCTACCCACATAATTGACTGCATAGAACTCCCCTTCTAGGTGGTTAATAAGAGTGGAATCAGATTGAGCCTACCTATTATCCATCCCAGGTTGTGTTGATGCCTCAAAACTTAAGAATTGGGCTAATTGATCACCTTGTGTGGTCATAAATTGATTTGGTAGTTCATTGGCATAAGTAACTTGTTCTTGACCATGCCCTAGCAGTGGATAATTAGGCTATTCCTGTACAAAATTAGTTTGAGTGGGAACAAGAGCCTTAGATGATGAAGGGGCATTTATATTGTAACTATGATAAGGCCTAACTTACATAATTTGACCTTACGCTTGATTATAATTTTGTAAAAGAGGTCTATTTA
Organism: Torreya grandis; assembly: GCA_037957365.1. Taxonomy (NCBI): domain Eukaryota; kingdom Viridiplantae; phylum Streptophyta; class Pinopsida; order Cupressales; family Taxaceae; genus Torreya; species Torreya grandis. The sequence continues at coordinate 867,205 of JARHVA010000807.1, read as the reverse complement.
TCTATCTAAACTATTGGTATCCTTGATTCATTTGATAGCTCTAAGCTTGCTACCTCTTGAGGGAAACTAATTCATTAGTAACACTTTGTAGTAGACTCTTAAATTCATAGAGATCATTTGAAGGGGTAGCAGTCAAAATTTCTACACTAGGTAAAGGAGCTAAAGTGGGCACATCAGGCTGAATTGAGGGCTGCAAATCAAGAAAGAGTAGCATATGAGGTCTAGGAGCTATCTTTCCTACTTGCACCAAATAATTTCAAGTAACTATGGCTATTTCATAAGTAGTAGGTAGAACTTGTCCACCCATGGATTGTATCATGATAGCAATGTCACTATTTAAGGCCTTTAAGTAGTAAAGGAAGGTATAGCTTGGGGTTGGCCTCACTAGAATTGGGATTCTTTCCCAAGTCTTTTGGAATCTAGTGTTAAAATCTTGCATAAATTCATGTGGGGCTCTCTTCATAGTGCTCAATTGCTCAGCTAGAGACAAATGGTCACTTTTCTCTCCAAACCTATTTGTCATGAGGGTGCCTAATTCATTCCATGAGCCAACTAAATTCATAGGCAAGGTCCCATACTAGTCCAAAACTTTCCCTTTAAAGGACAAGACCAACAACCTGATGGCTACATTTTCCTCAGTAATATTATGGATGTTACAGAGGTTGGCTATGTTTTTTATATGCTCAATAGCAGTGATTGACCCCTCTCCACTAAAGGGAGGAACACTCTTGAGTGCTATCCCTAGAATTGGGTCATACTACAAAAGGTTCAAATGAATTTGACCATTGAATTCTATAAAAGATAAAGCCATGGCTGTGATAGGGTTTAACCTGGGTCTCCTTGTGTAGGTGTATTTTATGGCAAGTCTAGGAAACTAGTTTGTTGTGTAAGGATGAGTCATTTCAAACCTTATCCTCTTTGTTGAGTTTAAAGGTTGCTCAATTTTTTTTAAAGGAACACCCTTAAAAGAAGATCTTATGGTGACCTTAGGCATGGGATGCTAGGCTGATTAGTAACCAAAGACTATGTTCTTAAAATAGAGTTGCCAGATGCTGTATTATAGCTCTTCCTTTTTGGATTTTTCATAGTAACATGACCATCACCAATCTTAAAACTTATAGGACAAAAATTTGTCCCATCAAGCATGCCAAAAACTATTGACACTATGGATTACACCATTTGAAAGGAAACTTAGCTCCTTTCCTCCATGCAACATAATGGAGACATTCCTCTTGCTGTGGGTAGAAAAGTTAAGGAATGAATCTTTAGATTAAGGGATATCTCCCCTTGATGCATCTTAAGGCCCTATATTTCTACTAATAACAATGTGGGGGGGGGGGGTGAAAATAAAGAGAGATGCTACAAAAATAACCTAACTAAAGTGGTGATGCACCAAAATTGATTAGTCTACTTAATTTTTTACCTAGCTTTGCATCAAAAGGAGCAAATAGACACTTCATTTGAATAAGAAACTAACTGCATCAATGCTTCAACAAGGGGTTTTATGGAAGTATAAGGAAGAATAACCTACCAGAGGTGTTTTAGAGACACACAGTTAGACATTAGCTCACCTATGCCTATACTTCAACCTAGACACTTCTTGTTGACCTGTAGAAGAGAATCTACAATACAGTATATATACTGGCATCAACTTATGAAAGCATTAAAATAAATGACTAAACATAAGACAATACATAGGCATATGCGAAAGTGCAAGCTCAAATGGAGTTAAAACACTTATTTTGATTAAAGGTAAATTTTTTTAGGGCTTCACCATATAAGACTGAGAGATGCTTTCTCAAAATGAGAGGTTACAATATGTAGAGAAATTTGGAAAAAGATCCTTGACCAGTTAAGAGAAAGAGGCCCATACTACATTTAAACACTCTTATAGTAAAGAATCCACCCATGATACTATCATCTCTCCTTAAATGCGCTTGTGAAATCCATGCTATAAGTGTCCCAGATATTGAATTTGCTACCCAAACTACATTAAACACTTCTGAAAGAGCATGGGTCACTTCTCTCATCAACTGACAAGGCCACCCCTTCTCATGTTAGGTCGTGATCTCCCTTGAATGATCATGTAGTTAGATACTTATTAATGTCATAACAAGGGAAATTGGGCCACCCCCTTAAATGCTTATGCAACTATCTTAATGGCTATTTAGTGGAGACTATTCCACTTGACAACATTTACTTCTCTTACCGATGCCTCCTATGCCATCTACCCTGGTCTAGTTCATCTTTATGCTTGATCTGCTATTCCACTTGGAGCATTCTAAGCATTTGTCTTATATGTGTATGGCTATGTTCTAGGTGACCCACTCTACTTTTTTCTTTTCTTTCTATTTCTTATCCTTTTCTTGGCCATTCGGGCTCTTGAGGCTATCCCTTTTTCTCTTGGGCTCTTTCCTTTGCAGGCTGCTAAGTCTTCCTTCAAGCTTGTTCCTTGGTGGGTGTTTGAATTTCTTTGGGAAAAATGCTTGAATGAATTCCTTTTGAGCATTCTACCTTAAAGAATTCTTCCTTTATACTTGCCACTTGTGAGTTCTTTCAGACAAAAAGTTTGAAAGAATCCTTTTAGACATTTTATCTGAAAGAATTATTCTTTGGCTTCTCTCCAATGGTTAACCCATCACCTTAAAATTGACGTTCATGGTCTTGTCATCTCATTTGAAAACCAATGGCTATTTTTCTACCCTAAATTTGACATTCATGGGCCTATCACCAGACATTTGAACTCTAACAACTAGCTTATTACCTTAAAATAGATGTCCACGGGCCTGTCATCCCCCTTTGGCAAATCCTTCAAATTTTTGTAAATGAGATTTTTCCAAGGGAAAATGACCCTTCAAAAAAATTAAAAGGTCCTCTTCTCATGACCAAGTGCCCTCCGAAAGAGCACCTACCCTTTAAACTCATGTCTATAAAATTCCTTTAGGTTTATTCACTTGCCAAATTTCTTTAGACAAAATGTCTGAAGGAATTCCTTCAAACATTTTGTTTGAAGAAATTCATTCCTTGTTCATTCTTCTTTGGATTTCCTTCAGACAAAATACCCGAAGGAATTCTCTCTTTGGCTTGTCAAGTTTCCTAAAGGAACTCTTCCCTTTTAGGGTTTCTATTTTGGCCTTTTGATTCAACCATCTACCTTTTGCAAGGACACCTTGAGCCCAAGGTTTCCCTTCATGCTTTTATAAAGGTCCATTTTGTTGATTTTCTATCTCCTGCAAGGGCTTCTCAGCCTCTAAGTCACCTTTTGGAAGAAATGCAAAGGTCTTATTTGGCACCTAAGTTACCTTTACAAGGGTACCTAACCTTTGGAATTTTTGTAAAAGACCCTTGCCCCTTTGAACTTGGTCCATTTTGTTGATGAAAGGCCCTCTGAAGGAATTACTATTTTCCCTGTTAAGCATTCAAGCTCAAAATGGGTTTCAAGTCAAACTTTTTCTTATTGGAGCCCCAACACTTGGCAATCAGAAGTAGTAAACACTTGGTTTTTTCATGGAAAGAGGCCTGTGAAAGAAAATACCATAAGGCAGCCATGGGATGAACTTTTTAGAAACTGGTTAAAAGACCCTACAAGGAAAAGGAGAGAGGGGTGCTCAATTTGGCCTGCAGGGCCAAAATTGGTCAACAGTACTATGAACCTTATCATAAGTGTTAACCCAATTAATGTAATTATAAAAATTAGTGGGATTAGTAATATGTCCATGTAGGAATGGAATATGATTCTTTCCATTTTTTATGAACAAGTGTTACATATAAGCATGCTAAGAAGCATAGTTATTCTTTCCAAGAAGAACCATTGGTGTAAAATCAACTTTACTTGACAGTTATCTCAATGTGATTAGTGAATAAGTTAATGAATTGGAAAGATTATAGAATATACCAATAATGCATCCAAGAATTAAAATATGTGAAAAATAGGTAGCTATATAAGGTCCAAAAATTTCACCAATATGTAAAGTATGAAAAAATAAGCAATTTTGAAGAAGATGGCACTCAAAATTGAGTTACCAATCAAAAGTTATAACTATGTAAAAGTATTTATTTCAGGAAAAATTTGATTTAAAATAGTGGTGGAAAATATTTTGAATCAACTTCCCCTAAAAAAACTTGAAGCTCCTTAGAGTAAAATCTTGAAAAAAATTGTGAATCATTTTTTTCAAAAAAAATTCAAGCCTTTTGGAGTAAAAGTTAAGCACTTTTAGGTTGGAAGTGACCAAGGGATTATTTACCATATGAATAGGGGATAGGACCTATTTTGGGTGATCCCCTACCTCTAAATTTGATTTATGGGCAAGAGACGTGATCCAAAAAATGCCTCCATTTTGAAAATGAATAGTGTCACTTTCCACTATCTTAAATTTGATGGTCTCGCACATGTCAAAAAATCCAAGCTTAAATTTATAGTCCTCATGGAATTAATAGGTTGAAAATATGGGGTGATCATATAATAGATAATTCTCAAACAAGGGTTTGAGTCCACATGATGTTTTAACAATGGTTGGAACTCGTAGTGTTTGTGTGCATGAGGGTCGAAGTCGGTTGTGTGTTCTAATGGGTATCAAAGTTTACCAATGGTTTGAGCACAAGCCAAAAATTGATGGGTGCTCAAGTATAGGCCAAAACCTAATTAAGGGCTATATGAGTGGTTTTTGAATAGGGTTTAGAACTCAATGATGTTTGAAGTAGGCCCAAAACCTGATGGTGTTCAAAGTAGGCCTAAAACCTGATAAAATACTTGGAGGGGATAAAAATTCTAACAAATATTATAAACCCACCTAAAAATGTATGATTCCTAGGAAATATCTACCTAAACCTATTTTTCTAATGTCAAAATTCTAACCCAAACCATAAACTACCAAAACTACCTGTAAGGATTATAAACTCCATCAAAACTAGGAAACTAAAAAATATACAGATTTGGTATGGCTCCTAAAAACTAAGAGAGACCCATTTGAAAACTAAAAAAACCTAGAAAAACCTATTTTTTCATATTTTGAGAATCCCACTATACGAATATGTGTGAAATGATAAAAAAAGATCTAAAACCCTCCAAAAATAGTAGAAAATCAATGTCATGAATTTGGGTCATGTTTATAGTCAAATTTAGGGTTTTGATTGCTTCTGAATCTAATGATGATATTTGTTTTAACATTGGAGAATTTATTTGTATAGTTTGCATGAATTTTCATGAAATCCCATCAAATCTATGAAACTACTAAAAATCAATAAAACCAACAAGAATGTTAGTAGGTATCACCGAGGATTTCAAAAATGATAAAATGGCTATCAGATCAGAGCTATGATACCGTGTTAGATGACTCCAAGATTTTTGAACATCAACATATTGTATGAAACCTTAAGATTAATTGAGATTAAGATGTAAAGCAAAATTGAGCTTCATATATGTCTATTATTTGATTCATTAGCCAAAAATTACAAAGAAGATAGATTATATAGTGAGATATTAGGTCACCATTAAGGTAACAACTCAACTCATAATTAGAAAACACATTAAGTGTATTTCCCCTAATGACCTTAACAAAATTAAGCAAGCTGACTAATAATTATGTAGGTAAAACCAAAAATAGGAAAAATCCTACACTAACAAGGCTTTCCTTCTTGGCTCAATATTATACTGATTCTTACTCCACTCATTTCACATTAAACTTAGAATACTTTATTGAAGTCTGGTAGTTCCAACATTGGCTAATCCATCACTTTCTTATTCATCTATTGGAAAATGTGTCTACTTTTCTATCCAAATGAATATCTTATGATCCCCTCATTGTGTCTCCATGATCACTGGACATATTCCACTAAACTTTTTGATGAAATTCTATTAGAATCTTATTAGGCCATGAATTTTCACCTCAAAGGTACTTCTCGATGATGGCCATTCTACAATTGAATTCACCTTTTTAGGGTCCATATTTAAAATCCTTCATTGGATATTATAAAACTAGAGTATACTAGCTCTTCCTTCATAAAGCTACACTTATTTATATTAATAAACAACTCCTCCTAACACAATATTTGCATTACATTACTTAGATTTTCCACATGCTCTTCTTTTGTTATGCTAAAAACCATAATATCATCTAGGTACATAATAACATACTAATATAATATTAGTTTCAAATTTTTTTTCATTAACCTCATGAATGTGATCGATGTGTTATTTAGGCCAAACAACATAATTAACCACTCATATAGCCCTTAATTCATCTTGAACATTTTCTTCCACTCATTACCTTCATAGATCCTGATGTAGTGATACCCACTCTTTGTGTCGATCTTACTAAAGTAATTTTATCTACTTAAGTAATCCATCATCTCATCCATCGATGGAAATGGAAATTTTTATTTTATCATGATATTGTTAATGGATCATAATTTGGTGCATGTGCGATATTTTCCATCATTTTTTGGTCCTTGTACTATGTGTATTATGCACATGATAAAGTTTTACCTTATCAACCATTTCTTTAATAATTCATGTAGTTTCCTTTGCACTTCTTCACTTTCTACTGACATCATCCTATGCATGTCCTTATTTCACATACTCACTCTTGAGATCATATCCATATGATGACTAGTACTTACTAATGGTAGTTGTTATAGAAAATCACTCGATACAATGTTGGTGATCTCATCTAGAAAAAAATTTACTTCGTACAAAAGTACCTCTTCCATCATCACATTTCCTCTTATGCCAACATCTTGCACCATATTTGGTATTAGTGCATAACATGCATCCTCCCACTCTTCTTCTCTCAGGAACTCCTTTCCGCATACCATCAACACTCCTATGAAAATGCTATTGTGACCTCTTTATTATTCATAATTTAAGGGGCTTAGGGCATAATTAATTCCATCATTTTCTAATCTATAAGTGTTCATTTGTCCATAAAACACTACATTATGATTAAAATTACCAAGCTCTTCCTAAAAGTGTATGGTATATGTTTAGTGCGATCACATCACACCATACCTCATCCTGGTATGTCCCGTTAAGCATGGGATATATGAAGGGGGGTGAATCAGTATATCATATATCTTATAAAACTTTTCCTTAACTGAATTCCACTTAATCAAACATTCAAGATATGCAATAAAACTCAAACAATAAACACCACACAAGATAGAGAGAGACACTAGATATAACGTGAAAATGCAATGTGGGAAAAACCATAAAGAACAATATCAAGTATATGAATGAGCACCAACACAAATAATATTCACAAGCACCAACTTACAGAAGCACCAACCCCTTTGTTGAGCACCAACCCAACAACTATTCATGAGCACCAACCCATAGGAGAGCCAACCCCTTTGCCGAGCACCAACCTAGAAACAATTCGTGAGCACCAATCCACAAGAGCACCAAACCCTTTGCCGAGCACTAACTCAACAACAATTTGTGAGCACCAACCCACAAGAGCACTAACCCCTTTGTGTATACCACACACCTATCTCTCAATGTTGCTATCTCAACAAATGATAGTTTATTACAACATCTCTTTTCTCTCTCACCTTTGCTCTTCTAAGCTAAATATAACAAATACAAATCATATTCATCTCTCACAATTGCTCTTCTAAGCTAGATATTAAAATATCAAATCAACCTCTATTTCTCATCTTACAAATGGCTTCTCAAGCCTTTATTAATAGCTTTCCAAATGACCTTTGGCCTCCCCCCTTTGTGACCCTTCAATCCTCATGAAAAATGGTGCCAAAATTGTATGACCCTTCATATCCTTGCCTTTGAAAAGTCATGTGGTGACCCTTCATGAGAAAAAATGTCCTTCCCTCTTTTGTCCTTATCTTGGTGACTTTTTATATTCCTCAAAGTGTCCCTTCATGATAAATTGCGCCCTTACTCTTTTTTCTTCACTTGGTGACTCTTGAAATTCCCCAAGATGACTCTTCATGGGAAAATGCGTCCCATCCTTCTTTTGTCTTTACCCCGTGGCTCTTTTATTTCTCCATGGGCCCTTATTTTATCTCATATGCAACCAAAAATATATTTGTTAATATTAAATAAATATTAACTTACATTAGCCAAGATATATCTATTACAAACATCAATAAATGCAATGGGGCCTTTATCACCAATAATGCTAGACCTTTGACATCAATGACAATATTTACAACAATCTCCCCCTTTGTCATTGATGGCAACCTCAATCCTGAAATTGCCACATCCTTTCACCTATTCATACTGGCATATAAAAAACATACAATAACTCCCCTTTACTGTAGCAACCTGTACCTATTCCCTATACCTATTTTTGCACCTGTACTTGTACCTGTTATTCTCCCCCTTTAACATCAATGGCAAAGGGCCTACCTAGAGATAACACTTAGCTCCCCCTCAAATGATGCTGAACATCAATGGTAGGAAGTAATAGAAATTACTCCCAACTCCTCTTGCAGATCTTTGAATGTGTCCTTTGATCGTGCCTTTGAGAAGATATCTGACAATACATATACATTATTCCCTATCCTTTGAGCATCTACAATCAACTCATTTGAATCTTTACTTCTAATCTCACAACCTTCTTCATGAAACTTTAATGTGTATCCTTGATCACATATTTGACTAACTCTCAATAGATTATGCTTAAGACCTTTTACATATAAAACATTCTTAGTCTTAGTTCTACCATAATCCAAACTCAAAGTACCTTTTCCAGCTATCTTGGCAGTGGTTTTATCTCTGAATCTCACTGTACCACCATTGATATTCTTTAGAGATATTAATTTACTTTTATCTCCTATCATATGCCTCAAACACCCGCTATCAATTAACCATGGCTGATCTTTACCTCTTACATGTAGGGCTGTCTGAACCATCATAGAATCTTTAGGTTGTTTCTTTTGCCATGAACATGTTTGAACCTTCTTCTTGATGAATGGATGTTTGAAACTCTGATCCTTCTTGACTAAATCAAACACACTTCTACAATACTAAGCTATGTGTTTGAAGTTATTTCACTTGTAGCATACTGTGGTCTCTTCATCAAAGCTTGATAGAGGAGCAAAAGAGTTGTGGCTTCTACTTGACTCTACTTGACTTTCCTTCTCCTTATTTATGAAATTGTTAGTTTTTTTTCTACATTATAGTTTCTTATGACCATATCCATTACAATAAGAACAATAGCCATCAAAATGAGAGTTGTCTATATATCTCTGACCTGATTTCCTTTTGTAGTTTTGTTCCTTCTAGCCTTCTCTATTTGAAATGTCCTCTGTATTATTCATTTATCCCCTTTTTGTTTCCTCTTTTTTAAGAGCTTAAGCATAGCTCTTTTTCTTTTCAAATCTGATCCCTGTCTTATCTAAATTTTCTTTTTGACTTTCCAATATCTTATTCAGCATGTTAGTGCTATCCTCAAATTTTGAATCACTAAATACTTTATCATTGACTGCTTTCTCATTATCTTCTTTTAAAGAGGCAATTTCAATAACATACCTTTGACATTATTTTCTTGCTATTTCTAACTGTGCTGTGAGATCTTCTTCATTCTTCTTGGCTTCTTCCAAGTGTGTTGTTAGATCGTCAATAATTTCCTTTGACTCCTTTTCATTATTCTCAATCTGGCACTTTAATCCTCGATTCTTCTTCTCAACAAATTTTAACTCTTCTAGGGCACAAATGAGTTCTCCTTCCATATTCACCTCAGCTTCCTCCTCTTTTTCTTCTTGATCATCTTCATGTATGGCCATGAATAGAATCTCTTCTTCTTCTGAATCACTGACTCCACTATCTTCGACTGAGGTAGGATCCTTAGAATACAGGATCTTCTTCTCAAATCTCTTCTTGGATTTGCCTTTGAAATTCTTCTTATATGTAGGCTTTTCTTCTTCATCATCATTATGCTTATTTGGGCATCTAGCTGAAAAATGTCTAATATTTACACAATTAAAACATTTAAAAGGTAATTATCCTTGATATTTACCTATTCCCCTTTTTGGCCTACGAATGAAAAGTGCTCCGTTGTCATCTTCATCATCACTGGAACTATCACTTGATTCTTGAATCTTAGCTTTCTCTTTCTTTGATGTCTTGAAAGCCGCTTCTCTCTTTGAGGGTTTATCTTGTTCTATCCGCATCTCATATGTTGTGAGAATACCATGAAGCTCATCCATCTTTAGCTTGCCTAAATTCTTCATCTCCTTGATTGCCGAAACCTTTGGATCATATCTCATTGGTAGATATCTCAAAATATTTTGCACCACCATTGATTCTTCCAATGTTTCCCCAAGACCTTGAATATGATTTATTATTTGATCAACTCGTAAGAGATAACTTGCTATATCTTCTTCTTCTTCCATTTTCAAACTTTCAAACTATCTTTTAAAAGTTTATAGCTTATCTTGCTGAACCTTTCCATCACCTTTGTAAATATTCTCAAGTTTTACCCAAGTTTCATGAGCAGATTTACATTGCATAACTTTAACAAATTTAGATTCACATAAACCACATAAAATAGCATTTAAATCTTTAACATTACATTCACTTGCCTTCTTTTTTGCTGGAGTAATTGCAGATGTCTGTGGCTCTTCATATTCCTCCACCATTGATTTCCATATGTCAAATCCAAGGTCCATCAAATAAACCTTCATTCTCATGCTCCAAAAAGCATAATTCATCCCATCAAACAAAGGTTCCTTATTTGTAGAAAATCCTTCCTATGACCCAAACATCGTGCTTTCCCGATCTACTTTCAAGCTATAAAACTCAAAAAGGAACCTATTCTGATACCAATTTTTAAGCATGGAATATACTGAGAGGGGGGGGGTGAATCAGTATATCATATATCTTATAAAAATTTCCCTTAAAGAAATTCCACTTAATCAAACATTTAAGATATGCAATAAAACTCAAATAATAAACACCACACAAGATAGAGAGAGACACCAGATATAACGTGGAAACCCAATGTGGGAAAAACCATAAAGAACAATCTCAAGTATATGAATGAGCAACAAACCAAACAATATTTTCAAGCACCAACTTGTAGGAGCACCAACCCCTTTGCTAAGCACCAACCCAACAACTATTCAATAGCACTAACCCACAGGAGCACCAACCCCTTTGCTGAGCACCAACCTAGCAACAATTTGTGAGCACCAACCCATAAGAGCACCAAACCCTTTGCCGAGCACCAACATAGCAAAAATTCATGAGTACCAACCCATAAGAGTACCAACCCCTTTGCCAAGTACCAAACCAACAAAAATTTGTGAGCACCAACCCAAAAGAGCACCAACCCCTTTGCTGAGCACCAACCCAACAACAATTCATGAGCACTAACCCACAGGAGCACCAACCCCTTTGCTGAGCACCAACCTAGCAATAATTTGTGAGCACCAACCCATAGGAGCACCAACCCCTTTGTGTATACCACACACCTATCTCTCAATGTTGCTATCTCAACAAATGATAGTTCATTACAATATCTCTTTTCTCTCTCTCACCTTTGCTCTTCTAAGCTAGATATAACAAATACAAATCATATTCATCTCTCACAATTGCTCTTCTAAGCTAGATATTATAATATCAAATCAACCTCTATCTCTCATCTTAAAAATGGCTTCTCAAGCCTTTATTTATAGCCTTCCAAATGACCTTTGGCCTTCCCCCTTTGTGATCCTTCAATACTCATGGAAAATGGTGCCAAACTTGTATGACCCTTCATATCCTTGCCTTTGAAAAGTCATGTGGTGACCCTTCATGAGCAAAAATGTCCTTCCCTCTTTTGTCCTTATCTTGGTGACTTTTCATATTCCTCAAAGTGTCCCTTCATGAGAAATTGTGCCCTTCCTCTTTTGTCTTCACTTGGTGACTCTTGGAATTCCCCAAGATGACTCTTCATGGGAAAATGCATCCCATCCTTCTTTTATCTTTACCTCCTGGCTCTTTGACTTCTCCATGGGCCCTTCTTTTATCTCATATGCAACCAAAAATATATTCATTAATATTAAATAAATATTAACTTACATTAGCCAAGATATATCTATTACAAACATCAATAAATGCAATGGTGCCTTTATCATGAATAATGCTAGACCTTTGACATTAATAACAATATTTTCAACATGTACCTATTTGAAACTTCACTAGATATTGATCATTAACCAAAAATTATTAGCTCATTTACAACCAAAAAACCTTGTATGGGTTAGGATGCACCACTTTATTCAAACATAATTTCTCAACATTCTCAATGGAAACTAAATTATCCATGCTACCATTGTCTACTATCATCTTATAGTATTTACCTCTTAACTTGTAGATAGTTCTAAAAATAAATTTCCTCTATGGTAGCTCCTTATCTTATCTTAGAGGATTCAAAAAGACTCTCTTCAACATCAACACTTCCCCATGTTCAGGTTATTCCAAATTCTCAACTAATTATATTTATTCCTCATATCCATGAGTAATTTGTGAAACAACATCCATCCTTATGCTTCCTTTAATTTGTGCCTATGGTAATTCGAAGGCTTGATGTCCTAGTTGTCCATAATTAAAACATATTCCTAGAAATACTCTTTGAATTCCTTGACCAAATTTTCTTCACCCTTGAGACTAGTAAAATCCACTTTCACCTTAGTCATTCTCTTGTTTGATCTTTTGCATCCCACTAGCTTCCTACGTATGCATGTGACTCTATGTTTTGATTTATGTGCCTTGCCTTGGATGGTTCCTGTAATCATACTTCCCATGACCCTACTCCTCCTTATGATTACACATCAGCTCACATGCAAACTACCAACATTGGTTATCCTAGTTAGAAACATATAACACTTGTTTGGACCTTTCTCGCATGTTATTATCATCCCCTACACATCCTCAGTCCATCATGGTCTTTTCTCATGCTAGATAGGCTCTTTAGGGACCCCTTGGGCCCCTTTCAAGAATTTATTGACCACCCTAGGAATCTATTTGATCCAAGCCACAACTTAAGGAGGAAACCCATGGCCTAGGCTACATGTTTACTTCACAAACTTTGTGGCCTAGGCCGTGGTCTAGGTATAACACATGAAAAAGAACTTGGTTTGGTCTTAAATAGTTAGAAATAACTATTTTTTGGCTTGTTAGTGGATTAGGGTTGAGTTATATGTCCTTTTACTCATTCATTTGAGCCTCTACATATACTCTCTCCTACATCTCTACTATGATTTTCTCATTTGATCATTCACACTCAAATCTTGGCTATCTCCTTGAATCTCTCTTTATTCTTTCTTGGCATAATAGATTTCTATGTGATAGGGGATGCCCTACTCTATTGAAATTTCCATAGGTGATTCAAATTGTTATCTACAGTTTTACTAAAGCTTATGGGTTGCTCCTTTCTATATTAAGACTCCATCTCACCTATCTTTGATGTTCCTTGCATTGGATTTATCATATTCATAATTTATCCTTCACCTCTTCCATAAATTTTGGTTTTTGGTCTAGACTCAGCTTACACATAACCTGATCTTCTTCTATTGCCTCTTATCTTGGACAATCAGTTTGTAGAAAGTCTGCACATATTTCTTGAGCTTGATATGAGGGAAATTTGATTTCCAAAGTGAAACTCTTTGTTTATGTATTGTAGTATACATGATAGGGTTTGAATTGTTTCAGTGATTTAGTTGTTTTGTGCATTATTTAGAATAGTTTCTAAAGATTATGCATTCATATGTGGTTACAAGATATCTTTATTACTTGAAATATTTACCATTACATGTTATGCTTGCATTGGAGAAATTTTTATTATATAGTAGGACACTACATGCTCAAAATGATCTATACAAGTTGCTTAAACAATCTCTCTCTCGTGCTTCACTAGAACATTGCATTATTAGAAAATAATAATTTTGAAAGTGAAAGATAACTCAAACCTAGACAAAATATGATCTTGAACCCTTTCTTAAAAATGTTTTTATTATTTAAAAAATCTTTCATTTGGCTTGAAAGTGCCTTAGATTTTAGATTTACATTTCATTTTTTATCTCTTTTTACTTGGTATTGTTGTTTTCAAAATTCATGTGCAATCAATAGTCTAGTCTTAGCTACTTATTTTACTATGGGTAGATCTAATAGAGATACTTTCAACCTTTATGAACCTAATCATGTTAGTCCCAACCTAGTTTAAAAGTATATCTATATCTTGGTGCAATCTAAAAAACTAGATAGCCACTATAGATCTCCTATAGCCCATAGAAGCCCTGAGCCTTCTATCATTTAGTGGTTTGCTTTAGCACCAGGCCAAACACTAGTTGTTCCATTTAGATTTTTAGAGCTACATTATGGCATGCTTGATGGGATATTACATATAATGTCATGCTAGTTTTATCCCATTTAGAGCTCTCCTAGCCAACTCCCCTTTGTTAGTTGTTAGGCTTTGATTTTAGTTGTGTTTCGGCTCTCACCTTGGTTGTTTTCTCCTATTTTGGTTCTGTGTCATTCTCCTTGTTGGTTCTCCATCAGTTTGAATTTTATGTTATCTTCTATGTTTCTCTTTCTTCAATTCATCCATGTCCGATCTCCCACCCTTGGGATGCTAATCCCATTAAATTTAGGGTCTCATCCCTTACCTAGTTCATGAGCAAGCCACGACTATAATAGAATGCCATAGATACCATAAGATTTAGAAGGTTCCCTATCTAACATGGTGATTTACACCCTCTCTTATTCTAAAGGGAAAAATATTGGTAGGATTATAACCAATGGGCTCAATTTCCTTTTCACCATTATGAGCTTCATTCATCTAAGGATATTTCCTCTCAACCCCATACCATGCTTCATTCACCTGTTCGAGGTGATGAGGATCCCCTTACCCAAATAGGACTTGATGAGATACATGCGATCATTGATGATTACCATAGATGCCTTCATGTGAATGAAGTGCATCCATCTCCTCCTAAGAGTTAGTGATGTGCTTCTTCTAGGGATAGAGATCACACTCGATCAGTTTCAACTACCTCAACTAGTTATTATGTGAGTTCCCTACCTCTTTCTTGATAGGAGACTCTATATCAAGAACCTCCCCATATTTATATTATGGGTCATAGGTATTCCAAATCAGTAGGGTATCTCCATAATGGAAAATCATCCTATCCTCTTATCCCTTCTTTAAGCATTTTAGATGAGCGTGATGATTTCAACCACCATCTACAAACTCGAAATCTATGGGATGTTTGTCCTAAACATCAATACCCTCAGGATGACCCTCATCTAATGGCACATGACTATTATCATGGAGACTTAGGTCATTATGACCATTTCCATTAGTGTTCCAAATCATCCCATCATCCCTATGGGGAAGGTTATCATGCCTATGGTGATTCCCCACCCCATAGTAGAGATGATTTCCATCACGAGCATCCTCCCTATTAGGAGCTACCTCAAAATTTTCTTCCCCATGATCATGGTTATGATGATGTATATGGGCATAAAAAACATCATTACCACCCCCTCTTAGATCTCATTTTTAGCTTTCTATCAAGCTTACCTATGAGGATCTTCATTGGAATCCTCTATCCCCTTGGGTACGTGTTATTCCCCTTCCTACTCCTTTCCCTAGATTTTCTAAGTGCAATGGGACTTAGGAATCCAATCTCATAGATCATTTATGGCATTATTGATGGTGTGTATGGATTTGGAATAGGATGAAGGCATGATATTGAAGCTCTTCACTCATTCTCTATGAGTTGAAGCTCTTATTTGGTTTCAAAATTTGCTTCTAGATTCTCTCTAGTTTCCATCTCCTTATGGATGATTTCTTCCAATATTTTGATATCTTGAGACCCTTTAACCTCAACATCCAATCACTCACCTCCATGGTGCAGGCCAAATATGAGTAATACTTTAGTTTTGTTCATAGGTGGCATTTTGTTATCCATACATGTAAAACTAGGTTCTCAGATGATTAGATTTATGACATGTTCATGTGAGAATTGAGGTCCTCAAGCATGAGCCCACCTCATACGATGAGGTTATTAATAAGTGTCTACAAATCAATGTTTTTAAGGTGCATGTGGGTATAAAACCCATACTAATCCAAAATTCATCCTCTTCATTTGAACATAACCATAATGTAATTGGTGATGGTGTTACTAATTCTCCTCCTAAGAATAAGGATAAGAAGGACAACCATGAGGTCAATGCTTTAAGTAAGAAGTCAAATAAAAATAAGGCTTCTAAATCAAGCATGGTAAAATAACATATGGTGTTTCCTTATGACCCTAATAAGGTTTTCAACTTCCATCAGATTGAGGGGGCACGATGATGCTAATTATGCCATCCAAAATTTTGGTGCACAAGCCTCACTTACATCTCTGAGTTCTCCTCTTATGGAACCCAAACATAAATTGAATGTGTTCAAGGAGACTTTTCCTAACTATGATAAAGAGAAGAAGAAGAAAAAAAGAATAAGCTAAAGGCTAAGGCCCCTCATTCTCCTTCTTTCTCTTTCACCTCTTTTGACTCCTCTTCCCAAGATGACCTAAGAGGGAAAGCCAAGCACGAGAGTAGCAAGGTAATTTACACTATCAACATAGCCTCAAATAGGTATGAGTTCTTTGTCAACATGCACACTGGTCAAGACACTGACCCTATTGGAGAGACTGGTGGTGCTAGGCCTCCCATATAGCCCATGAGGGTAGGGAACCCTAAAGTCAAATTTGACTTCTAGCATAATATCCCTCCCCAAGATAGATAGAATCCTTACTATATCATAGAGGAGTTATGGGGCCTCTCAATTGGGATATCCATTTGGGACCTTCTTTGCCTTTGCCCAAAGTAAAGGGGCCTCATATTTGATAAGATTGGTCTTTATTGTGAGGGTCTATTGTGGGATGATGTTGAAATTCTTTTCAAATCTGATGCACTCAATTATCCTCATTCTCCTATCTTATCTTTCAAACCCACCTCTTTACTAGATGATTTGATTCTTGTAAAGAAGGATCGATTCCATCTCTATATTGAGACCTATGTTGATGATTGATGCATCAAGTGGTAAATTGTTAATGAAGGAGTTTCATTGAATATCATGGCCCTACATGTGTTCAATTATCTTGGGATTATTCAAAATAAGGTCTCTGATTCTCACCATAACTATGTTGGTTTCAATAATGACATAGTTAGATCAGTGGGGAACATGAAGCTCTGGGTTAAGTTTGGCCCTAATATTATCAGGATCAAGTTTTATTTGTTAGACCTTGATCTTTCATACAACATGATTCTTAGCTATCATTAGACCAATTCCATGCATGCCATCATGTTGGCCATGTTTTACATGGTTCAATTCATGCATGAAGATAAGGTTCATACCCTGGAGGTTGACCTTGATACCTAGGTATTGATCTATGCAAAAACTAAGCCCTTAAGCAAGGCTTTGGTTGTCTCCTCATATAGCTCTAGTGATTCTTGTACACCCCCTATTTTTGAATCTCATTTTCTCAAGGATGAGCATTGTGATCCGAGTGAATATCGATCAGAGTTCATTCCTTTAGAGTCTGACACACATCGGTTAAATACCTCTTTTACTCCATGACACTAGGCTAGCTCATCTCTCTTTAGAGACCTCTTCTAGGATGTATCCCCAAATGTTAAACTTCCCCTTGCATCATGCTTTTCCCATCAAAGTATAGGCTATCTCAATGCATCTCCCATTGAGACCACTAAATTTGATTTTGATTGTTGTTCCATTTATGTTATAGCACATAACCTATTAAAGGAGAGAAAGGCTTACACCAAGGTCATGTGGGATTATTGTAAGCATGATTATCCCCTTGATAATCTTGTTTTGACTATTTATCTCACTGATGTCCCAACCCCTGGCATTCTTATCATGAATGTCTTCATAGTTGAACCTGAAGTGTTATATCAATTGCTCCCTCTTGTGCTTGAGTGTTTTGAGGAAGGTAATGCTATGGATGTTGAAGGATATATAGACATCAACCTCATCACTTTAGTAAGGCCAAAGATCATTAAGATTAGTGTTAGCCTTATTTCAGAGAAATAGGATGTTTTGGTTACCATCTTACATGAATTTTTGGATATATTCACTTGGGAATAAATTGATATGGAGGGCATAGATATTGACATTATTTTCCATAACCTAGTTATACATGATAGGACATAGCCCATTCACCAAAATCAATGACTGATGGTGGTTAAAGTCTCCCAACTAGTCAAGGCTGAGATTGAGAAACTCATCTAAGTTGGATTCATCCAAGCCATTGACTACCCCCGATGGGTATCTAATATTGTTATTATTCTCAATAAGAATGAAGTAGTTTGGATCTACATCAACTTTTGAGATCTTAATATGGCTTGCCCAATGGATAATTTTCCTACTTTTTTGATAAACTAGATTGTTGATTTCATTACTGGTTTTGAGATCAAGTCCCTCATGGATGGATCTTAGGGTATAACCAAATCTAGATTGCACTTGAAGACCAACACAAGATGACATTCACTACCCTGTGGGGTACCTTCTCTTTTACCATCATGCTATTTGATCTAAAGAATGCTAGGGCCACATTTTAATGTGCCATGACCCACATTTTCCATGACCTTATCCATAAAATTATTTATTACTATGTCAATGATCTCCTTGATAAATCCCATAATTGAGATGAGCATGTACGAGACCTCATAATCATCTTTGAACATCTCAGAGAGTATCAAATTAGCCTTAACATCAAGAATTGTATTTGTGGTGTCTTCACTAGAAAGCTTCTTAGATTCCTCATTTCAAAAAGGGGAATTGAGGTCGATATTAAGAAAATCAAGGTGATCCTTGAGATGCCTCCCTCATGTAACCTCATTTATTTATAGTCCTTCTTGGGAAGGCTCAACTTTCTTAGACATTTTCTTGAGGAGTATGCTCACAAATCCATACCCCTCATGTATCTATTATGCAAGAACATGCCATTATTATGGTCTATTGAAGTCCAAGTGGATTTTAAGGAATTGAAGCCTAGTTCATAATCCTCCCATCTTGATGGAACCCATTAAGGGGAATGAGTTCATCTTATACACCTTTATCACTGATCTTTCCATTGGGGGCATGTTGTGTCAAAAGGATGACACTGGTAGAGAGAGAAATATTTACTACATCTCTCTCATGCTAGTTGGCCTTGAGCTCAAATACTCTCTTATTGAATGATAGTACCTCTCCCTCATCTTTCCCATGAAGAATTTAAGACATTACATGTTGGGCCAAACCACCAATGTCATTATCTAGTATGATCCACTTTGATATCTACTTAGCAAGAAATATTTTGTTAGCTAGATTATGAGGTGGATCATGATTCTTCAAGAGTTTTACCTCCACATTGTTAACTAGAAGTATAATAAGGTATTGGCTATAAATAAGTAACTCACTGAGTACCCACTACCCAATCCTAGCATAGAACTAGTTGATGATGTTTTTTTTGATGAGATGGTCTACTCAGTTGACTGTGTTGAGGTTGTCAAGTGTGATTGGTATTAGGACATCATCCATTACCTTAAGACCCAATCTTATCCCATCGATGCTCCTACATAAGAATGCTATCAGATCTATAAGCTCATCATTTACTATGTCATCATTAGTGGCATCTTATTCAAGAGTGGTCTCGATGGAATGTTGATGTAGTGCTTATCCATCGAGGATACTCCTCTCATGCTAGAGGAGTCTCATGGGAGTGTTTTTGATGGCCATCTAGGAGGGAAATCCATCACCCAACATATTATTAAGATGGGTTACTACTGATCCACTCTTGTTAAGGATGCAGTTTAATATGCCAAGAAGTGTTAGCCGTGATAAGTCATCGAGGATGCCATCAATACCCCTACAGGCCTCTTACATTCCCTTTCATCCCCTTAGCCCTTCTTAGTTTAAGATCTCAACTTTGTCGATAAGTTCAAACCTACCTCTTTTATTGGCCATCACTTGTTCATCACTGCCATTGACTATTTTCCAAAGTGGGTTGGGGTCATGCCTCTTAATGGCATGTGTGGGAAGATCATCACCAAGTTTGTCCTAAACCAAATTATTTTTAGGTTTAGGATTCCAATTATGATTATGGCCAACAATGGTTTGGGCTTCCAAAGCCTTGAGATTCATGAGCTCATTGAACATTTTGGGTCCAAGCTCCATTTATCCTCTACCCATTACCCCTAGGGAAATGGATAAATAGAGTCTTTAAATAAAATGTTGAAGAAGATGCTTCTTTGTACCATTACCTAGTCCAAGAGGGACTATCATCTCATTCTCTACCCCACCTTGTGGGCCTATAAAACTAGCTTCTGAATGGCCATGGGGGCAACCCCATACTCTTTTGTGTATGGGTTTAAGGTTGTTCTTCCATTAGAGGTCTTAATCCATTTGATATGGATTAAGAAATTTGGACATCTTTTTGATGAAGAGGAATGTGCCACCAGCCTCATCAAAATTGAGTAATTAAATGAGTGATTCCTGACCACTCTCAAGCACAACTGTGCTTACCAGTGCTATCAAAACCACCAATTCAAGAATTTGGTGCACTCTTGTCAATTTAAGGTAGGTGATATGGTCCTCATTTTTGACAAGGAACACTATAAGAAAGGAAAAATTGCACACAAGTGGTTTGGCCCTTTTGTTATCACTACCTCTCTAGAGAATGGGGCTTATCACCTCTCGACTCTCAAAGGAGAACTTTATGTCACCCAATCAATGGGTTCCACCTCAAGAAATTTCATGTCTAGGGCCTATGTGGCCCTCTGAGAAAGTCTCCTATGGTGGTAAGGTGAACCTTTCCTCTCTTCTAGCACCACTAACCTCTATGCCACTTGTAAATGTGTATGTACATGGGTTATTTATTAGCAGTTCCTAATGTCTAATCATATGTATTTAGTAATCTATATCAAATGAAGCATACACATTACACATAATCATATACACACATGTGATAATAATGATAAATAGTTGTATATATTATAAAAAAATGTTTTTTCTCTAGGTACATCACATGGCTTCCTTTGAGCCTAGACTCATGGTCCCCAAAACTATGATATGTATGGATATATATATATATATATATATATATATATATATATATATATATATATATATATATATATATATATATATATATATATATATATATGATACTATCCTAGTTAGCCTATGACTAGGCTATATCTATGAGAGTCATGGCTCTAGTGGAGACCTTGATCTCTACCTAGTGACTAGTCTAGCCACTATATACTCTAGGGCCACCAGTTAGTCTACCCTATCTCTGAGCACATTTGCTCCTCTAGTTTACTCTCAAGATAGCTCATCCCATAGTATATCTATCTCAACCTCTACTATAACTAGTCATACCTTGGCTCATGCTAGAATTATCTCATGCTATGCGATAATTAATTCTAACTCTACATTTAGCTATACTAACTCTACCTTTAGCTATGGTATCTAGTGTCATTCCCTTGCCAACTCAAGTGAAGCTCATGTACCCACCCACCAAAAGTGAGTATATGACTCTGACCCTACTAGTAGATGTGGCACCCAATCCATTAGTGGTTTTACTACCACATCAAGGAATAACTCCCTCAGTATTATGTCTACTTGGGGTCTAGTCTAGCTAGGTTGGTCTCTTACACACACATAACACATATGTTAGTCTCATATAAACTCTCACTAAAGATGAGTACAAAAATAAAATGTTATTTAACAAATACATTTTCTTACTTGGCAAGGTTGATGGCCGCTATGGCCTTCCTATAGGTTGTGTTCCTCCTAGTGGTGGTGGTCCTTGCCATGGTTATCTCTCTCCAATATAGCCCCCCTCACTTTATCTCAGCTACCTATCATGCTCAGCCCCAACTAGACTGGGTTGTGCCCATCTCTCCTATTTTGTTAGAGCCTATCTCCTTAGATGATGGTATGGCCCCTATGGACCTTAGAGTTCCTTCTATCCCACATAGGTTTCTACCCCTTCATCCTCTGGCCATACATGGATCTATATGGATCATGGACATAGATACCTACTACATATAGATCTAAGGTGGTCTATACAACCCCAACCTTGTTTTTGAATTGTGCATCCCATGTAGTGCCTTCCTCTAGTGTAGGGTACACATCATTACCCCATGGTGTTCTCAATCATGTCATTGGGAGCCTCTTATAAGCTCATGACATGAGTAAGTTGGGATTTATCAATCCACATGCCCTTATGTGTTATATTTGATGTAGATACTAATATAGTCCACCTAGGATATGCTATCCCTAGGAATATCTTTATCTTCCCTCTACACATTGGATAACTCCTGTCTAAAAGAGTGGTAGTCACCTTGAACTCTGGCCAACATAGAATATCATGACCATAATACCTTTGATCACTATCATGAGTGTGGGTACCCTCAATGATATCTATGTGATCTATACTCCATGGTTGTTTTATTGAAGGTGGGATCCCACCAAGTAAATATTAGTTATAGCTATATCCTATAAATTTGTAATCTCTATCTCTCTACCCATAGGCTCCACCCCATAGAGCTGATAGACATCCTCCATGTTGAGGATGACCTCTACCTCAAGCTCTAGCTAGAACACATGTCTCTATGGTACCCATGTGGTCACTAACATGTTAACCAAGTCCATAAAATAATGTAATGAGGGCATGTGTACTAGTCACCAAAGTCCTACACTCCATAGGTACTCTTTGTCATCCATAGGCAGAGCATCTACCTCCTTGGCTAACCATGATTGGACTCTCTCCCAGTTAGTCACATCACACAATCTGTATGTGTACATGAGTTCTTTATTATCACCTCCTACTATTTAATCATATGTATTTAGTAGTTTTTATTAGATGAAGCATACATATCATACAAAAAATCATATACACATATATACTAATAATGAGAAATAGTTGTATCTATATCATAAAAAATACATGTTTTTTCTCTAAGTACATCACATGGATTCCTCTGAGGCTAGGCACATGGTCCCCAAAACTATGATGTGTGTGGATATACATATGATACTATCCTAGTTAGCCTATAATTGGGCTACATCTATGGGAGTCATGCCTCTGGTAGAGACCTTGATCTCTACCTAGTGACTAGTTGAGCCATCATCTACTCTAGGGCCACCAGCTGGTCTACCCATCTCTAGGCACATCTAATTTTCTAGTCTGATCTCAAGATAGCTTAGTGTGTAGTAGATCTATCTCAACCTATACTCTAAGAAATCATACCTCAACTCATGCTACAACCATCTCATGCTATGCTATAGTTATCTCTAGTCATACTATGACTGCCTCATACTATATTGACTCTACCTATATGTATGGTATCTAGTGTCATGCCCTCACTATATTAAGTGAGGCTCATGTACCCACCTACTAGAAGGGAGTTTATGACTCTTCCCCTAATAGCAGATGTGACACCCACTCTATCAGTGGTGTCTCTACCAAATTATGGAATAGTTCCCTTAGTAGTAGGTCTACCTAAGGTCTAGTCTAGCTAGGTTGATCTCCTACACACACATACATGGCATGTATGTTAGTCACATATCATATCTCACTAAGGATGAGTACAAAGATAAAGTACTATCTAGTAAGTACACTTATCTTACCTGGTAAGGCTGATGACCTCTATGGCCCTCTTATAGGTCATGCTCCTCCTAGTGGTGGTGGTCTTCACCATGGTTTCCTCTCTCCACCATTGCCCCCCTCACTCTATATTAGCCACTTATCATGCTCAACCCCAACTATTTTGGGCTATGCCCATCTCTCTCATATCACCCTAACCTATCTCCCTAGATGATGGTATGATCATTGTGGACCTTTAATCTCTTCTTGTCCCACATAGATCTTTACACTTACATCCTCTAGCCATACTATAGATCTATATGGATCATAAACATAACAATCTACTAACTCTAGATCTAAGGTGGTCCTTATAAGCCCAACCCTATCTATGAATCATGCAACTCATTTAGTGCCCTCCTCTAGTGTAGGGTATATATCAATACCCCATGATATCATCAATCATGTCATGGGGAACCTATCATAAGCTCAGGATATGAGTAAGCTGGGCTATGCCAATCCACCTTCTCTTGTGTGCTAGATTTGATCTAGATATTGGTATAGTCCACCTAGGATATACTATCTATAGGGATATCTTTTTCCTCCCTCTACATGTTAGATAAATCCTATTTAAGAGAGTGGTAGTCACCCTATACTTTATCCAACATAGAGCATCCTAACCATAGTAACTTATATCATTATCCTCTGTATGGGTACCCTGAATGATAGCTATGTGTTCTATAATCCATGATTATTCCATTGAGGGTGGGGTCCCACCAAGTAGAGCTCAACCATAGCTATATCCTATACCTATGGAAGATTTATCTCTCTACACATAGGCTCCACCTTATAAAACCAATAGACATCTTCAATACTGAGGACAACCTCTAGCTTGGGCCCTTGCTGGAACACATCTCTCTGGTACCCATGTGGTCACCAAAATGTTCACCAAGTCCCTAAAATAATTTAATGAGGGCACGTTTACTAGTAATAAAAGTCCTACACTCCATAAGCATTCCTAGTCCTCCACAAGTAGAGAATCTACTTCCTCAACTAACCATGATGGGACTCTCTCCAAGTTAGCCACCTCACATAGTTTGTATTTGTACATGGGTTCTTTATTAGTAGTTTCTACTATCTAATCACATGTATCTAGTAGTTTATATTAGATGAAGCATACACATCAAACATAAAATCATATACACACATTTATTAATAATGTTAAATCGCTATATATATATCACAAGAAATACATGTTTTTTATCTAGGTACATCACATGACTTCCTCTAAGCCTAGGCTCATAGTCCCAAAAATTACCATGTGTGTAGCAATATATATGATACTATCCTAGTCATTATATGAATGGGATACATCTATGTTAGTCATTACTCTATTAGAGATCTCAATCTCTGCCTAGTGACTAGTTGAGTCACCATCTACTCTAGGTCTACCAGCTAGTCTACCCCATCTCTAGGTACATCCACTCCTCTAGTATACTATTGAGCTAGCTATGCTCATAGCTGATCTATCTCAACCTCTAATATATCAAGTCATACTTTAGCTCATGATATAACCATTTTGGGCTATGCTATAACTATCTCTATTTATATCATGGCTACCTTGTGCCATGCTGACTTTGTCTCTAGCTATGGTATCTAGTGTCATGCCCTTGCTAACTTGATTGAGGCTAATACACCCACCCTCTAGAAGCAAGTATGTGGCTATACCTCTACTTGTAAATGTAGCACCCACTCCATCAATTGTGTCACTTCCATATTAGGGAATAATTCCCTCAATAGTAGGTCCACTTGGGGTTCAATGTAGCTAGGTTGGTATCCTACACACATACACAAAGAACGTATGTTAATCACATATCAACTCTGGCTAAGGATGAGTACAAAGATAAAGTTTTATATAACAAATACACTTATCTTACCTATTAGGGTTGATGAAATCTATGGCCCTCTTCCAGGTCATGATCTTCTTGGTGGCAGTGGTCCTCACTATGATTGCCTCTCTCCACCACTACCCCCTTACTCTATCTTAGTTGCCTACCATGTTCATCCCCAATTAGACTCAGTTGTGCTTGTCTCTCCCACATCACTAGAGCCTATCTTCTTTGATGATGATATGACCCCTATGGACCTTATAACTCCTCATGTCCCACATAGGTCTCTACCCTTGCATTTTATAGACATACTATAGATCTATATGGATCATGAACATAACTACCAACTACATCTAGATCTAAGGTGGTCCAAAAAGGACAAACCCTATCTATAAACCATGCAAGCCATGGACCACCCTCTTCCATTATAAGATATGCATCACTACCCCATGGTGTCCTTGGTTGTGTTAATGAGAGCTTCTTGTAAGCCTAGGACATGAGTAAGCTAGGTTGTGTCAATCTACCTGCCCCTATGCACTAGATGTGATCCAAATGTTGGTATAGTCTACATAGGATATACTATCATTAGACATATCTCTCTCATCCCTCAATGTATTAGACAACTCCTATCCAAGATAGTGGTAGTCACCCTATACTCTGGATGACATAGAACCTCCTAACCATAATACATGATATCACTATTTTGAGTGTGGGTACCCCTAATGATAGCTTTATGATCTATACTCCATGGCTATTTTACTAAAGGCAAGGTCCCACCAAGTAGAACTTAGCTATAGCTATATCCTATACCTATGGAAGCTCTATCTTTTTGCCCATACAGTTTACCCCAAAGAGATGATAGATGTCCTCAATGTTTAGGATGGCCTATAGCTTAGGCCCTAGATAGAACACATGTCTCTTTGGTACCCATGTGGTCACTAATGTATTCACCAAGTTCCTAAAATAATGTAATGATGGCATGTGTACTAGTCACCAAAGTCCTATACTCTATAAGCACTCTTGGTCCTCCACAAGTACAACATCTACCTCTTTGGCTAACCATGATGGGACTCTCTCCTAGTTATTCACCTCATATGGTATATATCTCTACATTGGTTGTTCCCTCACCTATGAAGCTTCTCCATCCTTTGGTATACTAACTCCTCTACATGTCTACACAAGCAAGAAAATAGGCAAATGGATTTGTCTACTGGCCAAAAAATGAGTAAGAACAAGTAAAAATATATATTTTTATTTATCTAGCTTATTCTTCCTCCCTCCATATCATGGCCCCTTTTGAGCCCTCTCGAGCTCTTTCAAGCTCCCTGGGGCCTCAATGCCCTAGGTCATAGCTTTCTAGGTAAATTCATAGTTTGGCAGTGATCAAGGCAATGACCCCCAAAACCTATGGTGTGGTGCCTTATGGAGCCCTATGGATCCCTATTTTTTCTTCCATGAGGCATGGTTTGACCAACTAGGTCATGACCTAGGGTGTGGTGCTTTAGGGATCCCTAGGGCTCCCTATTTCTCCTTCTATGGGGCATGATTTGACCTCATGTTGGTCCCATTATCTTCGTGTCTTAAAGCCCATAATTTTTAATCATTTTTTTCTTGATTCATCCACCAAATCACCTATAATAAGTCAAAATGCATTTAAGGCCTCCCAAACCCCCAAAATGAATAAAATTTGTAAAAATTTCACTCATAGGACTTACCCAGACCATCCTGTGCATTTTTTGCTTACTTTTATGTCCTTGTTTGCTCTGTTTGGGCTTTGGTTACTCATTGGCTCTCCTTTGGCTCTCTCAAAGTGAAAAAAAGAGTGAAAATGATTTACTTTTATCTCTTTTTGGCCCCTTTTGGGTGTTTTACCCATTTTTACATTCCATACCATGAAACTTTCATTAGAAGGGTTTTGGCACATTTTGAGTGCATTGGTAGCCTTCATTTTTTGATTTGAGGCTTCTTTAGGCCTACTTTAGCCCTATCTTGGTCCCTGGGACCCCTTATAGGTCCCCATTGAACTCCTAGGCCCATGCCCCCATTTTGAGGGCACCTAATGTTAGAAGTTACTTGTACTTATTTTAGTTATTTATTTATTTGATTTTATTCAATCAATCCATTCTAGCTCCCTCTCTCTCTTTTTTTCATTGTAGTTGTAGGTAGGGTTGTTAGCTAGCTATGGTGGTTTGGGACTTGTTCTATTCTTGCTGACTGGTCTTTGTCTTCTCTAAAATTCCCCCTAATTTCCCTTATTGCCTCTTATTATGGTTGGTGTTGGTCAACTACTATGGTTATGGCTTATTTTCATTGTTTATTTCCCTCTTTCAACTTGCTTACACTACCTGACCTTGAGATTATCATTCTTTAGTTACTAGTATTATGTCCTCAACCTCCATCATGGTGCACCTGTCAATGGTGATTCACATAAATGGAAACAATCAAGTCAACCCAAGACTGACAAATATAGCTTGGGTTATTGATGATATATGGGGTCATGAGCTTGTTACAACTAGTTTCTTCCTTACTAGTGAAATTAATAATGTTTCTGAGTATCATGTAATATTTGGTGCCTTGATCGGTGCCTATGAGTTAGGCATGTGCTATCATGGTTCTTGATTAACACAATAGATTTATTTGTGATAGGGGATGCCTTACTCTATTACATCTTCCATTGGTGATTGACATTGTTATCTATAGTGTTCCTAAAGTTTGTGGGTTATTCCTTGCTCCCTCAAGACTCCATTATACCTATCTCTTGTGCTCCTTTAATTAGCTTTTTTAGATTGGTAGTTTCTCCTTCACCTCTTCCATATATTTTGGCTCTTGGTCTAGACTCAGCTTACACATAACTTGATCTTCTTCCTTTCTTGCCTTTTAGCTTGGATAATCGGTTGGTAGAAATTCTACAAATCTTTCTTGAGATTGATATGAGGGCACTTTACTTTTCAAAGTGAAACTCTTTATTTATTTTTTGTAGTATACATGCTAGGGTTTGAGTTGTTTTAATGATTTAGTTATTTTGTGCATTATTTAGAATAGTTTTTGAAGTTTATGCATTCATATGTGGTTACAATATATCTTTATTACTTGAAATATTTACCATTACATGTTATGCTTACATTGGAAATATTTTTATTACATAGTAGGACTCTACATGATAAAAATGATCTATACAAGTTGCTTAAACAATCTCTCTCTCTTGCTAAAATAGAACATTGCATTGTTAGAAAATAATAGTGTTGAAAGTGAAAAATGGATCAAACCTAGAATAGGCATGCTCTTGAACCCTTTCTTGAAAATGTATTTATTGCTTAAAACATATTTCATTTGGCCTAAAAGTGACTTAGATTTTAGACTTACATTTCATTTTTTAGCTCTCTTTAATTGGTATTGTTGTTTCCATCATTCATGTGCAATCAATAGTCTAGTCTTAGCTACTTGTTTTATTGTGGTTGGATTTACTAGAGATATCTCTATCCTTTGTGTGCTTGATCATGTTATCCCTAACCTAGTTTACAAGTCTATCTATAGATTAGTGCAAGCTATCAAATAAGATAGCCACTATATATCTCCTATAGCCCATAAAATACTTGAGGCTTCTATCCTCTTAGTGGTTTACTTTAACAACCTGTTAAACACTAGTGGTTCCATTCAGGTTTTTGGAGTTACAGTTCCTTATAACACTTCCTCTTTCTCCCCGCATGAATATTCCTCTTCCTCATGTCATACTCTATTATCTTTATGACAATTTTTCCTTTGCCTTTAATGGAAAGTAATAAGCTTCATCTATTGTTTGAATCTGGGTCATGCTTCGATCCTTTTATATTCCAAAGTGCATTTCATTTATGTATTGCATTATCTTTTTCTTATCTACCTCACTATGACTAGACCTGATAATAATTTTGTACAAATATTTGGTGTAATCTTTCATCAAAATATACTTTTGTTTGAGATTTTGAAGTCTTTTAAATGGCTCCATCTGATAGTCTCAAGCTAAAACTTTTCCCTTAATTTAACAACCATTATGTCCCAAGGGTAAGTGCATAGATTTGGGGGACAATTCTATGGACATTTTACATAACATGATCACGTTATTAAATAACATGATCACTTTATATAATTAATGTGATCATGTTATTTAAAATATGGCTCAATAGTTACCAATCCATAATGTGATCATGCTATTTAAAATAATAATGTGATCATGTTATTATTTCAAATAATGTGATTGCAATATCATTGTTTTAAACAATGAAATCATGTTAATAATATGACTGTGTTGTCATTGTTTTAAATAATGTGATTCTGTTAATAACGTGATCGCATTCCTTGTGTAACCAAAATACATAAAAGCCAAATCTAAATGCAAAATTACTCATTTTGCATTTGATCTTTCTTTTTTTCCTATGTATTTTCATTTTGTGATCAAATTTAGGGTTAGTGAGGCTGAACCTTGCCATAATTCATCCTAGGAAGCCACTAATTGATGATACCTCCATGTAGAAGAGGTAAGTGCTAAAAATATACACTTGTTAACCCTAAATTTAAGTATTTTTTTGTTATTTTTATTATTTAATTGGTAATTTATTTATTTTGAACCCATCTTGCTAATATTCCTATTCTTTTACCTAACCCTGATAACCATCCACATAATCCTCTTTTTCTTCCTCTTAACCCTCCTCCCAACCCTCCACCTAACCCTGCTATAGTTTCACAAAATCCCCTAGGCAGTCAGGAGAGTCTAGTTAAGCACATTATGGAAAATAAAATTGAAATTGAAGAATTAATTAGGATAATAAGGGATCCCATTTCCACCAACCCCCATGACACCTATCTAGCCAATTCCCTAGAGACATTATTAGGTCAAATTGACTCTATAATGAGTCAAATTGATAGATGGGTTTAATATCGGGATAGTTGTAGGGATTATTATGTTGAAACTTTTTCAACAATTGAGGTTAAGAATAAAGACCTATCAAAATCCTCCATTTGTGCCTTATTCATTGACCTAACCACCAATGCACCTTTTTTTTAACTACTAAACATTTTCCAATCTATCATTAGCACATAATTTAATCATAGCCAATTTTTGGGATCGAACGTGGATGGTGTTTGATTATCCATTGTGTAATAACCATGAGTTCCCATTTTATTTTTTGAGGAAACTCTACTATGAGTTTTTCCTCAATGAGATTCTAAATTATTTTGATTATAGTGAGTTTTAAGGCTGAGGGAAAGGCTCTACATAGGATCAAATAGGTACACATCATGTGCCTAATTGACCTAAAAATATCCATATTAAAAATCCACTTGAGTCTGAGATCACCTGTATAGTTCAAAACGTCATGGAGATCGATACTCTGTATCTACTTAGTTTACTCACTAATACACTCATTCAACATATGAGCAGGCTCTCATAGACTTATGTTAGAGATACACCATCTAGTGTGCATACCCAACCCCACCCTTAAAGTTCTTGTGGATTTATATGCACTGGGCCTTATGATGATGATGGAGTTGGTGGTTTATAGGGCTCGTATAATATACTTATGAGTGATGAATTTTTAGCATTCACATTTGGAATGTAGACATCAACCACTACATAGATGTAGGTATATTTTATATAAATGTCATGTTAAATTTAAGTTATATTTTCAAATTTAATTTAGCTAACAATTAATTTATATATAAATTTAATAATATATATGTCATTTTTTATGTCCCAGGAGGTGATGGTGCCTTCATTATCATAGTCGACATTTATAGCATTTGATTTAATGAAATTATTATTTACATTTTTAGATCCAACTGCTAGCACATCCACTACTGCATCTATCTCTATTAAAAAGACACCTTTTACTTATATAGAGGTAGAATTTTGAGTTAATATTATGCTCTATGTACATTTAGTTTATGTATATTTACCTTGTAATTTTAAGTTAAATTTATCTATCAAGGATCTCAAAATTTAAGTATAGTAATATTAAATACACTCTTGGTTTAATAAAGGAGAACAACTTTCCTTATATATCTTTGATAATTTATATAAAATTAAGTGAGACCTTGTTTACATTAAATTTATGGCTCAAGTAGACACTCCTCCATCACTGTGAGCTGAGACAGACATACACATTATTGCTACAATGTCATCTACACAGGCACTAACAAAGGTATAAATTAACTTATAATTTTGAACTATAAAAATAGATTTGTTTTAATAATTTTAATACATACTTGGGGCAAATATAACTTATGTGAATGTATTGTGTATGCAGGGTTGTCCTATGACATCTGATAGTCTTAGTCAGATGATTAGTAGCTAAACTTCTCATGTTTCTTCCCTATTTTAGACACCTATTTGAATAGTTGAGCATGTTAGTGACTTGTTTAAGTGTCAAAAATAGACTAAGAAGGACCATGAGATTGTAGTAAGTGCATGTCTAAATGATTTTTTATTTTATTTTAAAATTAATTTCTTAACAATTGGTTGAATTTATTTTATGCTAATTTTTTAATAATACTTGTATTTAAATAGGTTCAACTGCAAATGAATTATGAGTGTAGGACCTTGGAGCACTCCAAGGTATTAGAGGGATCTCCATCTACCAAAAGGGCATCCCAAGGAGAGTCTTCTTCAAGGAAGGCAAAGAGAGGGAGGTTATTTGATGAATATGAAGTCTTACATGAGATGTGCTTTTTTTTATGCTTATATATTAATTTATGCATTTTTGGCATTGTATATGCATATATGACATTCACCCAACATTAGATACTATGTTGGTATATGTAATTTTTTGTATGCCTATCATGGCAATCTATGTATTATTGACATTATACATGTGCCTATATGATTTTTTTAGAGTTTTCATCTGAATTATGTTAATCTATCTAATTTATATTTCATTTTAATTTAAAATTTTATTGTATAGTGTTGTTTTAATTTTTTAACCTATTACCTATCAGATCTCATACTTAATGTTGTACACAAATGAGGATTAAAAAGTTATTCTTTTCAATGCTTTAGATCTCTGATCTCCAATATATTTTTAAATTAAAATTTTTATTTTATTATGTGTAGTGGAAATGACTAATGACACTCTTATCTATTTTGCATTTGTCATCACCCATTTACAAATTTTCAATTGATCATTAACATAATTTGATTTCACTTAAATCTTATACCCAATCATTTTCAAACTTCTATAATGCAAAGACTTAAAATCATTCATAAATCCTTGTAAATTTCTCACTCAGATACCTATACCTACAAGTTACCAGATCTTTCACTTTTACCTGGCTCTAATGCCTTTTTGTCTAGATTTTATTGAAACTAGGCCTACTACTTGTATGCCTTCTATGATTATTTTTATTTTATATTTTCCCTCACCTCTTGAGTAATCTCTATCAATACCTATTCTACACTCAAATCCTTTTGGTGGCCATGTACATGGTTTACTTATTCATCTTTGTAGCTTTAGGTTTGTTAAACTTGCAAGATGAACATCTACTTCACCTTGATTATAATGTCTTTAGTATGATAAAATGCAATCTTACTAACCTAAAACAAAATATTAACTCATGAGACTCAAAATCCACTCTTAAAAGCTCTTATTTAAACTAGTCAATTACTCATTAGGCCTGTTCTTAACTAGTCACCAATCTCTCAGATCTACTCTCCTTTTGAATAATATTCTTTAAGACACTTTGGATAGGTCTTAAGAAAACTCAAGGATTTATGTATGTGTCAAAACTTATAATATATCAACCAACTATAGGTATCTGAGAGTTTGATCTCTCATTCTTAAATTCTATCTTTTTATGTTTCTAGGTCTCTAGACCTAGTTGTTTCTCCAATAGGTTGATTTATCAAAGTAGAGTTTCTAGTTATTAGAAATTATATTTCTAGTAGTCTTTTAGCAATTTTAATATGTTATAACCCTTACCCAAGTTTATAGAACTCAAATCAACCAAAAACTCATCTTACCTTATGCACAACTTTCTCAAAAATGGTCTTCTATAAACTCATATTACATCTAATTTCAAACCTCTTATCAACCCAATGATACTTAGAATAAGTTATAAGATCCATTCCCTAGCTGCTCACAAAGTTGTAGACCTTATAGTTCAATTATTTAATTTTAAGAGGTGTTTTAATCATGAAACCCTTCATATTTAATCATAATTTCTATAGGCCAGGAGCTTAGCTAAGATGATTGTCAACATATATTCTACATGTATTTGGTTTCTGAGATTGGTTTCTAACCCTTCAATACGTCAGTCATTCATAACCTTCAAAACCTCACTCTTGACATTTTATTGCTTTCTGGGCCTATCCTTTAAGGGTGTTAGGCCTCATATAATTGATCTTTGCCAATAGATATTTAAAAATATCACAAACCTATTCTATCCTCCAAATCACCTTGAATACTTAAAATACACTTTCATGCAAAAGTGGGTGAAAAAAGGGAGAGAGGAGTGTAAACACACTGATAATAAATGTTGTCAAAGTTTAAGTTATGTTTTTAGAACTATGATATGATGATTCCTAACCAAAAATGACATAAAAACACATTGGGGGGGGGGTAGATAACATCTAGTAC
Source organism: Torreya grandis (assembly GCA_037957365.1). Taxonomy (NCBI): domain Eukaryota; kingdom Viridiplantae; phylum Streptophyta; class Pinopsida; order Cupressales; family Taxaceae; genus Torreya; species Torreya grandis. The sequence goes on along the minus strand of JARHVA010000807.1, from coordinate 833,136 downwards.
TAGTTTCTTGGCCTCCCATCAGGCTTAATCGACAAACCCACCACCCATTTCGGCCTCAAGAATGCCCTTCCCAACGTAAGAAAAATGTAATTTTTTAGTCTAAGTTCAAACATGCATAAAATAAAACTTATATATATTTTTTTGAGATTTTAGATCCTCCTCCTACATATTTAATAACTTTAATTTCACCCCATATCACTCATGTGTAACCTTCTAGTGCAATCCATTGGACAAGTTACAGTGACAGGTCCAAAAATGCAACTTTTTGGCATTGAATAGGCAACTTCTTAAGTTCCAGCTACCATTTCTGCCTCCAAGACTTCCACTTGAGAATATATCACTTTTATCATGTATATATAGTCAAATTATATGTTATCACATTTACAAAACATTCAAATCCACCTGGAAGTGCATTTTCACTACCGTCTAGGAGTGTGGAAACATTGACAACAAATACTATCAAAGTTTAAGTTATGGTTGCGTAAGTCTAGTTTTGAAGCTTCCTGACCAAAAAGTGACATTGAAAACAAATTTTAGGGGGAGGATAACATCTAGTACTAGGTTATTATCCTCCCATTAGGCCTGATTGAAAAACCCACCACCCATTCTGGCCTCAAGAACACCCTTCCCAATACAAAAAAGTAATTTTTTAGCCTTAGTTCAAACATGCATAAAAAGAAACTTGTAAGTCATTTACATGAAACATAAAATCCCTCCCCTTACTATTTAATCCATATAATCACATGCCAAATCACTCATGCAAAAACTTCTAAAGTAATTCATTGAATAAGTTGCAGTGACAGGTCTAAAAATGCAACTTTTTGGCCTTGAATAAGCAACTTCTTGAGTTCCAACTACCAATTATACCTTCAAGACCTCCACCTAATAATATATCACTTTTATAACATTTATATAGGTAAATTACATATTATCACACTACCACAATGTTCAAATCCACCTGGAAGTGCATTTTCACTACCATTTAGGAGTACAAAAATATTGACAATAAATGTTATCAAAGTTTAAGCTATGATTGGAGAAATAAAGTTCTGATGCTTCCTAACTAAAAAATGAAACTTAAAACATGTTCAAGGAAAATATAATTTCTAGGAATAGGTTCTTATACTCCCATTAGGCCCGATTGACAAACTTACCACCTATTCTGGCCTCAAGAATGCCCTTCCCAATACAAGAAAAATGCAATTTTTAGCCTAAGTTTAAACACACATAAAATGAAACGTGTAAGTATTTTACATGAATTATCAAATCCCTACCTTATTTATTTAATCCCTATAAATTCAACCTAGATCATTCAGGTGGATCCTTCTAAAGTAATCCATTGGACAAGTTACAGTCATGGGTCTAAAAATGCAACTTTTTAGCATTAAAAAAGTAACTTCTTGAGCGCCAACTACCATTTATACCTTTGAAACATTAATATGAGAATATATCACTTATATAATTTATATATAGGAAAATTACATATTATCACATAGCCATAATGTTTAAATCCACCCAGATGTGTATTTTCACTATCATTTAGGAGTGCGGAAACACTGACAATGAATGTTGTCAAAATTTAAGTTGTGGTTGCATAATTCTATTTATGATGCTTCATGACCTAAAATTGACACTTAAAACATGTTTATGTGGGAATATAATGTTTATTTATAGGTTTTTGTCCTCCCATCAATCTTGATCAATAAACCCACCACCCATTCCAACTTCAAGAACGCCTTTCCCAATATAAAAAAATGCAAAATTTTAGCCTAAGTTCATAAATGCATAAAATTAAACCTATAATTCATTTATATGAAACATAAGATACATATAATACATATTTTATCCTTATAACATCACCCCAAATCAATCAGTTGTAACCTTCTATAACAATCTATTGGATAAGTTGAAGTGACAGGACCAAAAATGCAACTTTTTGGCATTGAACAAACAACTTCTTGACCTCCAACTACCATTTCTACCTACAAGATATTGACCTAAGAATATATCACTTTTATCATGTATATATAGGCAAATTACATGTTATCACACTAACATAACATTCAAATACACCTAGAAGTACATTTTCACTACCATTCAGGAGTGCAGAAACACTGACAACAAATGTTGACAAAATTTAAGTTGTGGTTATAGAACTCTAGTTTTGATGCTTCATGAAAAAAAATTAAACTTAAAACACATATAATGAGGTATATAATGTTTATTACCAAGTTATTTTCCTCCAATTAGTCTCAATCGAAAACCCCACCACCCATTCTAGCCTCAAGAATGCCCTTCCCAATACAAGAAAAATGTAATTTTTAAGCCTAAGTTTAAACATGCATAAAAAAAAACTTATAAGTCATTTATGTGAACATTTAGATATTTCTCCTACCTCTTTAATCCATTTAATCACATCCTATATCTCTTAGGTAGAACCTTTAATAGAAATATTTTGGATAAGTTGTAGTGACTGGTCCAAAAATGCATATTTTTGGCATTAAATAGGCAATTTCGTGAGCTTCAAATACCATTTTTTCCTCTAAGATATCCACTTGAGAATATATCACTTAATTCAAATATAAATATGCAAATTACATGTTATGAAACCACCACAATGTTTAAATCCACCCATAAGTGTATTTTCACTACTATTCAAGAGTGCAGAAACACTGACAACAAATGTTGTCAAAGTTTAAGTTGTGGTTGCATAACTCTAGTTTGGATGCTTCATGACCTAAAAATAACATTAACAACACTTCCAATGGGAAGATAATGTCTAGGACTAGGTTCTTGGCCTCCTATCAATCCTGATTGACAAACCCACCACCCATTCTGGTCTCAGGAACACCCTTCCCAATACAAGAAAAATTCAATTTTTAGCCTAAGTTCAAACATGCATAAAATGAAACTTGTTAGTCATTTCTATAAACTATCAAATCCCTCCCCTACCTATTTAATCCCTCTAATTTCACCTTGGAGCACTCAAGTGTAACCTTTTAGATAAATCTGGTGGATAGGTTGCAGTGACAAGTCCAAAAATGCAACATTTTGGCATTGAATAGGTAACTTCTTGAGCTCCAACTGCCATTTCTACCTCTGGGACCTCCACTTAATAATTTATCACTTCAATCACATCTAGATAGGAAAATTACACATTATCACACTACCACAATGTTCAAATCCACCCAAAAGTGCATTTTCACTACCATTTAGGAGCTTCTCTTAGCTTGAAGAATATAAAATTCTCTATTGACAGTGTCAACTATGTGAAGGTAAAAGCTTATTTGACACCACTAACCTATAAAAAATTGTTAGCAAGTAATTAAAAATTAAATTCAAATGTACTACCTATAAAATAAAAAACATTTGGTAAAATTTATTACATCTACATTTGAAAAGTCAACATACTTATGTATTTCAATCTAACGAACCACTATGATCTGCTCTAACCTTGATAGTATCAATAATAGCTTCATGGTCTGACTCCTGAACTTTCCATAGTTTTTTGTTTAATGGCCTTCTATGATATTTTTATAATTGAATATTCATTACAAAAATTAAATTTGAATAGTGTAGTATCTTCTTGTGCATTTCAAACTCTTCAAACAACCATTGATCCAAATTTTTTATAGGATATCATTGAAACCAAGTTCCAGTGACTACCACTGACCCAGTGGGATAGTCAATGTTTTCTCCATCTATAACTAGGGAAGTAAATTTTTTATTTCTCTCTACACACTAACACAAGTAGTAATCAATGGCCTCTTCATTGTCTTCATCTAAAATAACTATAAAAACATGCCCTATATCACAAAAAAATATTTTTAGTGATAATATGAAGATATATAATGAAAATAAATTATACATAATGAAAACTATTCTATCCAGCTACACTAGATCAGATACATGGTCAAAGTCATCTAATGATGTCATATTTATAAGTTGTAATGTTATTAAAACTTGATATGTGTTGATTGGAATTAGATGTTTGGAACTCTAATCATCCACCCACTCTTATGACTCACACTCATTGAAAATAAAGTCCATGCATGCATAATATAAACATGCCAAGTGTCTCATATGAATAGTCCAAGAACTTTTATTTAAGCTATGAAATGAGTGGAGGTCACTTGAACCCATTAGAGTCATAAAATCCTCATACTTTACTAAGTTTCTTCTTTCATTAACCAAAAATGTCTAAAAATAGTATAATTTGGTTGAGCACCATGACACATGTTCTCATTACACCATTCAACTATAGTTTTTGCATTTGTCAAATGAACACCCTATTTAATTTTTAACTCCTCCCTTGAATTAAATATTTTCACACATTATCTAGCACCATCATGCTCCCCTTTTCCATGGCTAGGCTTGGTGAAACTCCAAATATGCTCTAAACTAGTGGTAATATGCATCCTACTCAACCAATAAAATATCCATGCATTTTTGAATTGCGATGTGCAATTGTCTGACCAAATGTAATGTTGATTGAAAGTAATGTTCCTCTAACTCAAATATTCATCAAACTTGTAAAAATAAACTTGCACATACTCTAAAAAATATGATCAGTCATCACTGATATAGAAATTTTACTCCCTTAATATTCTCCATTGTTGCTCTGTACTATTAGGTGAATGTATGAATGCTATATGTAGGAATATGGCAACTTGTAATGAGTTGTAATACTGTGATTGAACTTCCATTTTGGGTTTGAATATGTAATTTTTATCAAAGTTAACTTTTAAAATAATCAAATCAAGTGGAAATCTATCCTTACTTATCTTGAAATGTTCATCCAACCATCTAGCCCTATGTGTGTGCCTTGCATACTCTTAAACAATTTTCTCCCTAAATTTGACCAAAAATTTAGAAACAAGTATCTTTTTTGTAACAAGCTCACACCTTTTAGATTATTTGCCATTTTTTACTTGATAAGTCACTAATTTTTATTTTCTTAAACCAACTAATTCCTATCCAATTACACTTGTAATCTCCTTATGGATACATTTTTTTTAAATTTTGGCAATCCACCACAAATGTTGTAATATCCGTTTAAACATGATTTGTTATAAAATAATTGTCTATCTGGTCTTTTTAAAAAGATGGTGGGATTAAATTACCTATCTAATTTTGGTGGAAATTCAATGTAACAATCTTGAAAAATATTTTTAGTAAGCAAAGTATGATGAATATGGTGAAAAACATAATAGGGCATTGAAAATTCAACATGTTGCCTATAAAAAAAGTGGTGCATGTGTGATTTATTTTTACATAAAAATGTTTAGACATCTCAAAATATCTTTGAAAAATAGAAATTTGTGGATGTTTTTTCAAAAAATTAGAGTAAAATTGTGTTTGAGCCATATCCAATAAATTTTTTGGATGTGGTTCATGGTTATGAGAGCCAAATCTTCTTTTCACTACATCTCTAATATTGGGAAAAACTCTTGTATTGTCTTTCCAAAATTAAACAAGCAACTCTTTGAAAGTATTGGCTATAGCCTTGTCTTTTCATGGAAGTCTACCAGAGATTGCCTAGATCTCATTGGTATTAGGTTAATTAAGTCTTTCACATCTTTCAATTTCTTTCATTAATGTTTTTCTATTTATATTAAGTGTTTAACATGTTTTTGAACCATTCATTTTGTCCCTGTTTGGTTACTTACTGTACAAGTTGTAAGTATACGTCAAGTAACATTACAATCTTGGGTGCATGATTTTTGGCCTATATTATGATATGCATCATATATATTTTCAACAATTTCATTGTTTTCATCATCCATGTTAGATGTTCTTAGTCCTAATGTGTACATTATAGGTCTCATCTTAATCAATTTTAACAATGAAACACATAATTTACGTCTTTGACTATCATAGTCCAAATTATGAAAGAAACTATCCCAAATTTATTGAGCAAATCTTCTTGAATGGTGATCAGACATTTTTTAATGTGTTGGTTAAAAAATATTTTCATCAACTTCAATTAAGTACTTGTCTTATGCATAATTCTTGGATTAATGGTGGAATTTATTGAGAGGGTGTTTCAAAATCATTATTACTTTCATTGTTTAGAGGTGGGATGGAATTTAATTCATTGTTTATTTCTTCATTACATATTTCCATGAATTTTTATTAATTTTTAATTTCACATTATTTATTTCCATCAAATTTTCTTCATTCATGGGGGGTGAAGCATCATACATAGACTCACATCAACAAAATCAAAAACTTGGAACTTTGAATGTAAACTTCCAACATTATCTAATTTATTATTGTCAATTTCATTATGGTTACTTTATTCATTATTCAATTCATTATGGTCAATTTCATCATTATTTAATTCATTATTATCAATTGGATTATTATCTATGGCATTTGGTTAATCAAGATTAGGGTTTGTACCTTGTCTACCATGATTTTTTTGCATTCGTATCTTGTGTTTCTCTCTCAAATATTATAATTCATCTTGTGTTTTATTCTTCAAAATATTCCTCTTCCTTGAATGTGATATGTCATCCATCAAGGATAAATGATAGTTTTTCAAAGGTGGGGTCAAAAGTACATAGGTCATGTAGAGAATGTTTGTGGGGATAAAATTCTCAATTTGGGTTAAAAATAGATGTTAAAAAGTGAGCTTAGTCTATATTAATAATAATGTAATTGATTTATCCAATAATATGATTGCATTATATAATGTGACCGTGTTATGAAATAACATGATCACATTATTGTTAATACTAGGTTCTACTTAAACATAGACATTGAGAAGTGAGTTTTATCTATATTAAAAATAATGCAATCACATTATTAAATAACATGATCATGTTATTCTTAATACTATATTGGGGTTAAACATATACATTTAGAAGTGAGTTTTATATATATTAAGAATAATGTGATCATATAATTTAATAATGCGATCATGTTATACTTAATATAGATTAGAGATTAGGGATTAAGGCATTAGTGCATAGGGTTTAGGGATTAGGGATTAAGGCATTAGGGAATAGGTCTTACAATTTAAGTTTTATGGTTTAGGGTTTAGGGATTAGGGCATGTAGGGTTTAAGCTTAAGGGTGTATATAAGGTTTAATCACTCTATGCCATGTGAACCTAATTCTTACTATAAAGGATGTTAATTATGACTAAATTGATTGGTAACTATGGAAAGTTTATGGTTTAAAATTTATGGTATAGTTTTTAGGGTTTACGATTTAGGTATTAGTTTTTAATGTATATATGGTTTAGGGTACACAAGGTCAATCAAAAAGATAATTTTTTTTCTAAATGATGTTAATTTGGGCTAAAATGATTGGTTTAAATTTTAAAGAGTTTATATTTATAGTTAAGAGTCTGGGGATTAAGGATTAGGGTATAGGTTTTAGGGTATATAAGTTACAATTGTGAAGGTGATTGGGGCAAATTTAAGCTCCTTGAACCTAGATATGTGAGTAAATAATGTGATTTTAGGTTCAATTAGCCCCCAAATCATCATAGGTTGAGCCAATTAAATTGTTTGTGATTTAATGAGTGATGTGATTTTGACCAAATTCATCCCTGAGAACCTAATTCTCATTATATATAAAGGATGTTAATTGGAGAAAAATTTATTGGTTTAGGGTCTATAATTTAAAGGGTTTGGGGTTTAGGGCTCATGGATTAGGGTTTAAGGTAAATGGTATAGGTTTTAGGGTTTAAGTTAAATGGTACAGGGTTTATGGTTTAAGATATCAGATATAGGGTCCAATCACTAAGGTAATTTAATAACATTTGAGCTACTTGTTCATATATTTGTGATAATTACCTTTATGTTTGCATTTTTGATAAAAGTAGGGTTAGTTAGGCTATACATGTTGCATAAATTATATAATCAATTAAGCCATAAATTTGGTTTAGGGGTTCAATTTTTCCCAAATCACACCCCTAATTGCATAAATTGACTAATTAGATCAATTCATAATGGAATCAAACTTTTAATTTTTCCCTAAATCATCTCTTGCTCTTAAAGGGGTTCAAATTAGCGTCAAGCACCTCCTCAATTAAATGAATCGACACTTTGGTTAATTATATATGACATGAAATTAAGCTTAATTTCACTTCAAATCACATCATATATAATTTAAAATAGGTTCATGTGGCTCATTTTGACCTTAATTACCTCCATAATTTAACTAATCGACATTTGCATTCATTAGTTGATGACTTCAAGTTTATTGAGCTCAAAACCATGCTTTATACATGTAGATCTTGCATATAAGTAAATAATGTTTCTTTAATTCAATTGAGATAATGAAATTAGAATTGATCAACCCCAAAATCAGATTTTATAGTCATGAAATTAGGTTGAAGGGGCTTGAAATAGCCCCAATTTACTTTAGATACACAACTAGATCGGTACTCCAAAGGCTAAGTTTTGGCCATAGGTTTAAAAAATGAATTTTATGACATCTCATGATAAAATTAGTTATGTCATAAGGCATGTGTTTTTGCAACATGTAGTGGTAATTAGGGCATAAGGCTTATAATTTATGTTTTAGGGATTAAGAATTAGGGTATAGGGTTTAGGGTTTAGGTTTAAGGGTGTATATAAGGTATAATTTCTCTATGCCATGTGAGCCTAATTATTACTAAAAAGGATGTTAATTGAGATTAAATTGATTGGTAAATAAGGAAAGTTTATGGTTTACAATTTAGGGTATAGTATTTAGGGTTTGTAGTTTAGGGCTTAAGTTTTAATGTATATATGGTTTAGAGTATACATGGTTAATCATAAAGACAATTGAGGACAATTTGAATCACTTGGACCCATTTGTGACTATACGATGTGTTTTTGGGTTACCATTATACCCCATGTCATCATGTATATTGAGTGAATTAGTCAAATGGGGAAATCAATCATGTTATTTAGGCCAAACTAAGCCCTGTCAACTTAATTCTTAATCTAAGTGATGTTAATTTGGGATAAAATTATTGGTTTAGGGTTTAAAGAGTTTATATTTATGGTTTAGAATTTAGGGATTAGGAAATTTATGGCTTAGGGTATATAAGGTACAATTGTGATGGTGATTGGGGAAAATTTGAGATCCTTGAGCCTAGATTTGTGAGTAAAGAATATGATTTTGTGCTCAATTAACCCCCACATCATCACAAATTGAGACAATTAAGTCAATTGTGGTAATGAGTGATGTGATATTGATCAAGTTAATCCTTGTGAACCTAATTCTTACTATGTATAAAGGATGTTAATACGGGCTAAATTTATTGGTTTATGGTTCAGGGCTTATGCTTAGGGTAAAAGGTAAATGGTACATGGTTTAGGGTTTAAGTTAAATGGTATAGGTTTTAGGGTTTAAGATATCAAATATAGGGTCTAATCACTAAGGTAATTAAAGAAACTTTGAGTTTCTTATTCACCGATAATTACCTTCATGTTTACATTTTTGATAAAATTAGGGTTAGTTTAGCGATACAGGTTGCATACATTATACAATTGATTGAGCCATAAATTTCGTTTAGGGGCTAAATTTTGCCCAAATCATGCCCCTAATTGCATGAATTGACTAATTGGATCAATTCATGATAGAATCAAACTTAATTTTGCCCCAAATCATATCTTTATCTTGAAGGGGTTCAAATTGGCCTTAAATGCCTCCTCAATTAAATGAATAAACTCTTTGGTTAAGTATATATGACATGACTTTAGGTTTAATTTCACTCTAAATGACATTGAATATACAATTCAAAATAGGTTCATGTGGCTCATTTTAACCCTAATTACCTCCATAATTGAACTAATCAACATTTGCATTCATTAGTTAATGACTTCAAGTTTATTGAGCTCAAAAACACATTGTATACATGTAGAACTTGCATATAAATAAATACTATTTTTTTTTCTTCAATCGATCTAATGAAATTGGAGATGAGCAAACCCCAAATCACATTTTTTATTCATGCAATTAGGTTGAAGGGGCTTGAAAAAACCCTAATTTACTTCATATGCATAGCTAAATTGGTACTCTACAGGTTAAGTTTTGGCCATATGTTTCAAAAATGCATTTAATGACATCTTGTGACAAAATAAGTTATATCATAAAATTTATAATGAGTTATACCTTAAAACCAAGTAATTATAAGTATTCAAATCAACATATTAAAATGCCCATAAATTTTTTAAAGTATAATGTAATACCGTGACACATTAATTCACTATCCAAGGTTAGGGACCTTTCCCATATCACATGAAATAACACCACTATTAGGGATATTAATAACATATAAGATCATATATAAAATTTGAGCTAAAGAGAAAATTTGGGTTTTTGGGTGTTATGAATATATAACATGATCACATCATTAACTAACATGATTGAATTAATAATGTGATCATGTTATTAACATGATCATGCTATTTGAATTTGAATTCAAAAATTGTGCCTTTTGGATCAGGAATGGCTTGGATACATGAGCTAAAACCTTGGACCTATCAATCTATAGTCGAGTCTAAGAGTTCTGATTAAAAAGAACAAAATTCAAATTTAATCACCAAATACACTATGAATTTTAATGGTAAATTTAAAAACTTAATACCATCATGATGAGCACGCTCTCCTCTTTCCAAAAATATGATTTTTATAAATTTTTGACTAATTTAAGGTTTTAAACTATGTTGATTTCTAACTATACCTTTTTTTATGCCACTACATGCCACAAATATACATTCCTATACATGTTCATGTAATTATTTCATTGATACAAGTGTAAAAAAATCTATATGGTCACAAACTAGGCCTAATTCTACACACATTAAAAAAACTTTTTTTTTGAAGTAGTTAGGAACATCGTACAAATGAGTATCCATGTTTTTGTTAGTTTTCCAAATCTATTTTCTTGAGAAAGTCATTAAAAAAGTATTCACTAAAAAAATATTGAAAAATATAGGTCATAAACTATAATATCTTATCTAAATTTTCCCCAAAGGGTTTCAAAGAATATTAAATTCTACTCAAAAAATGGTGTGCCACATGACCATCTATCTACTATGTTTTCTTAAAAAGTAGGAGTTCCTCTTCAAATTTTAGATGTTTTACCTAATTATACTTAACCATTTTTAAAAAAAATAATGTTTTGGAAACTAGACTATAAATTCTATATTTCATGTTATTATACCATCTTCAAATTTGGAGTGTAGATATCTCAAATTATCTACATAAGTTTAGATTTCTAAAATTTTAGGAAAATCATGTCCATGAGTAGGCCCCTTTTTGTCCCCAAATTTATACACTTACCCCAAAATAATTATATTAACCTTTTATTTTATATTTCATTTATTATGAACTTCCTTCCACCATAACATCACATGTCCTTTCAACTTCATTTGTGCCTTCTTGACATGCTAGTGACCAATAATATCCTCATACTTAAAATATTCTTCCATGTTGGTTAGCCAATCAATGATCCCTTTCAGATTTGAAATTCCCAAAAATAAAGGTAAATCCATATTCAGATCATTTACAATACATGGGATATATCTCAAAAGCCTCTCCTCACCAACATCAATTTTTTCCTCAATACCCCCTTTACCTTCAATACCATCTACTCTTTTGGCATGTTGTCCTTCCAATTTATCATCATTCTCTTCATCTCTTCAGATGAAGCCTCACCATCGATCCTCATCGATGGAATATAAATGTGTTTTCATGAATATTAACATACCTAGGAATTCATCTAGTCTTTCTGCTACACTTTATGATATAACACCTTTGCTAGCAGCTCTCCTTAGTGGCATATTATCCTCTAAATTTTTACCCTACTATTTCAATTCCTCTGCTTAAAATCCCATGTAAGAAAATTTATTCACATTTATTAGGGTTTAAAACCTATTATGATATCACCTAATGTAGTCATGGTTTAGGTTCCCAATGAAGAGAATCCATTCCACATAGCAAGTGATCCTCTCACCCTTATAACAAATACACACACACTTATTCACACACATAATTGTAGGAAAATCAAGCAAGTTTATTAATTGGTTTAAAATAGAGTACATAAAATTCTCTTCTCAATAGGATATATGGATCTATTGTAATAAATTTACTTTAAGAAACCTCAAAATTACAATGATCAAATCTCAGACTTATTTTTCAAGGATATCTCCTTGATTCTTGTCTCTCAACCTTACTCTCACTCTTCTCTTTGCTAGTTTCAACTATAAATATTAGTAGTGTTTCCTTTATAATCTAATGGTATATTAAATGGATATTGAGGCCCCTATTTTTATACCATGGAAGCTACTCAAAGACCTATTTTCCCAATAATTAAATATCTTCTAGGTTAATAATCAATTAATGCATTGTTTACTAATGTGTACAAGCCAAGTCAATGGGTGAGGATTCAAATGCAATTAGGGTACTAAAATCATAACTAAATTAGTTAATAAGATTTATTATGGGATCCTAATTTTGATGCTAACATGTGTCTACTTCAAAATATGGTAGTCTATCACAGTGATGTAGTGATTAGGTAAAACTTACTGAATTTATAGTAGATTCTAGATCTATCTGCACACTTTGTGCTAAAAAGTTCCTTCATGCACTAGATAGATATGTGTGTGCACATAAATTTTTTGCATGTGATTATATCCAAAAATTTCACACTATTTTTATGCATTAATTATCCTTTTACATGTTTAGACACTTCATTTCTAAAAAACAACACTAGAACTCCAAAAATGATGCAAGATTATTTTGCACTCTAGGTGCTCCTGCATCATTTTGAATATCCATTTAGTTTTTTAAGGCCAAGAAAACTCTTGGAAACTTCACCTATAAGCCTTATTAATTTATCCATTGAGCTAAGACTTATGAATTAGGATTGGGGTGGCTAGGGTGGGTCTTGAATTTACTCAAGAAACAATAGATTTATGGGCATTTGATAAATTTTACTAGCTTATATTAGATATTTCTCATCTATCACAATAAGGTCATATGCATTATGAATATTCATTACACCTAGGGATTAAATCATGAGGGTTATATTATAATCATATTCTTTTAAAAATATATAAAATTCATATTTGGAAATAGAATTATACATGAATTCTTTCCCACGTATTTGTAAATTTGAGATTGAAGCCTTATATGGTATCTATGAATGCTATTTGATTATTTGAGATGATAAATTAAAAAAACATCCACATTATTATTTAATTGGATATGAGTTAGTTTCCCCAACTCATCCCATTTTGAAATTTATTGTGAATACAATCCTCTAAACCATTATTGTGCTATGCCTTTGAGATAATATGTGAGTATCCTAATATCTACATCAGGTTCAGTGTTGTGATGTGATGATATACAAAGAGGTTTTCCACATCTTTAATGTAATTTGAGAAGGTGACAAAACCATCACCTATAAATATGGGCACAATTTTAAAGGTTGGATTTAACATAATTTTCCATTGATACAAACATAATGGGCTTGTAGAATAAGAGACAAAAGATGGATTTATATGTATATCCATATTTTTAACCTCATTATAGCATTGGGAAGGAGCAAGGTCTAATATAATAGGGGTTTTTTATTCCTTAAAGTAGAGGAGTTTCCAAGTAATATAAAATTTATTCACAAAAATATAGACCTAATATTATCACCAAAATCTTAGAAATATGATTTATTCCTTCATTCAAGGCAGATGAAAAGACTAAAGCTTTTAATTTTGGTCCCAATGGGATTGTAAAAACTTGTTGATGGTCTAATATATCCTCTAAATGTACCCACACAATTTTTAAAACATGGGATCTCTTACTAGTGTGGGATTTTTATTGCAATAGAACCTCTAGAGATAATTGATTCTATTTCCTATCCTAGTGCTCCTACACTAAATGCTTTAAAGAAGAGATTTAAAAATAAAATATAAGAGAGAAATAAACATAAAATGGTGGTGATGCACTAGAATGGAATTGGGCCAAGTCCCTATATGTTTAAACACATAATTATTCACCATGTAGAAGGAAAATGAACATGGTTCAAATAAATAGAAAGCAAGAGATAAGAGATTGATTTGTAATGTCCCCATTTTCCTAATGAATCTTTTGAAGAATACCATTAGCCTATTTGGTTCTCATAGTCTAATTCAGGTGATGTCAGGGAATATTTATGTGTGGGTCACTATTCATGAGTTACTATTCACATGCACTATTCACTATCACTATTCATGGTGACATGGTAGGTGATGTAGATGATGATGCAGTATAGGAGATGACTTGTGGATGATGTGGCATGGCCCATGGGAGAGATTACATGTGTTAAAGTTGACGTGAGAAAAAATGGGATGAATTTCTAATAGGGAATAGTGTTTTGGCATGTGAATCTCTTTTGAATGAGTCAAAAGTTGATTAGATCTTGTTTGGGAATCTTTGGGGTCACATGGAAGAAGATGACAAGACTACACTATTCCAAATTTGCTCTTACATGTGTGAGTGAGGTGTTCTTTTGGAAGCATGTGTGCTCTAAAGAAGTGGGAGAAAAGAGTTACTATTCTATTTGGAGGCACATGTGTGAGTAGGATGCAATTTTAGAGGCACAAAGATAGTGGGAGATAAAGACAAAGCCATAGTGGAAATATGATCTCCCTTTTTGACTCTTACACTTGGTGACAAGCTTGTCACTGTAACTCAATGGTGAACCCACTCAAGGAAGGCAAATTTCTTAGCTTGTTCATGAAGTTTCCTCTCTCTCTCTCTCATGAATTTTTTATTTAAGGAGATCTCTCTCCCATTATAAATCATGTTGAATATTATAACCCCCCTTTTGTAAGAACTAAACTAATGCTCATTCTTGGAGATTGAACCTGGTTCAACTTATCCCTCTATTAAGGATTAAACCCTTGGAGATAAGATATTTTTGAGGATGGAAGCCCTCTAATATTTATTAGGTTTGGTGGTGAGAGGTCTACCCTAGCTGGTGGTAGTTTCATCTAGAAACTATAATTATGCTTCAAAGGATATTTATTTAAGCATATGTATTGTAATATTTTTATATGGATGTATTTTAAGTATTTCATTAGTGGTAAAGTGTAATCAATTTAGTGAATGAATATTAGAGTGTGAGTGTGAGTTTGAATATTAGAGCTTAAGTTTATTTTCAAATTTAATAGTTTGTGTGGTTTTAGTAAATATCCTTGTCTGGGATATTATAATGACATTAGAGCATAATTGTGGAGTGGTGTCAATTTCAGATTTGAGAGAATTAGTCTAAGTGTGATATTATTATAGTTTTATATATTTTTAGAAAATATTCCATTTGAGATAATACAATGGTGTCAAAGCTTGTGATCCTACCATCTTGTAAGGGCTTGTGTTTGTAAAATTATTTGTTGTTTATTTATAGGGATCATGGAGTTGTGACGAATACCTAAAATTTTATTAGAGATAAAATACATTGATCCTATCCAAGAGGTGTTGTTGTAGATGCAGACTTATGAACTATATGCCATAAAAAATCTGGACAAGTACTAAGCATTTTTTGATGAGTACAAAAATGCATTCTCCTTTGATGAATACTTGTACATCGAAGTGATATTAGATACAAAAAAAGGGTCTTATAATTTACATAAAGAGATCAAGGAAAAAATAAGAGAAGACAAAGGTCTCCAAGAAATTAGAGGAGATGAAAAAGTTTATGAAGGAAGAAGAATCAAAAGAAGTTTTTGCAAGAAAAGAAGATAGTAGCAGATTCGTGTTCAGAAGAAATAATATTTTCTTCACATGCAAGGAGTCTTGGGAGACTATATACAAATGCAAGAACAAGGAAGTATATAAAATCAAAGACATTATGTCAGAGGAGTATGAGAAATATGAAATAGTTAAACCTGAGACACTCCAAGCCATATAGGTTGAAGGTAAAAATTCTTTGAAGGTAGAGGATATATTATTGACTTATAATAATTGCATGTTTCAAAAAAATACTGAAGAAGTCAAGGAGGGATCCACCATTCCAAAGGAGGAAGTTGAGGAAGAAAATTTCAAACTAGAGCCTCAATAAATTGCTAATGAGGATAAAATCTTCTTATAGGAGGAAGAAAGAGTTGAACCAAAAGCACTCCATAACACAAAAATTGAAGAGAAAGAAGCATCATCTGTTAGATGTGGGAAGCACATGTTGAAGGAGTTCCTACATGCAAATACAAATAAGAGATTGATATGACACTAGTGATTGAGGAGTTGGTTATGGATTATATCACAACCTTGGGTGAGTGTTTTCTAGTGTATATGGAGGTAAAAGAAGGGGATAACACAGGAGAACAAGTTTGTTCTCAATATGTAGAAAATTATCATAATTCAAAAATTGGTTGTGTTCTTCCTAGTACTTTAATCAAATTTAGAAGGTCTTTAACTGATGCCAATATGAATATCAGAATGGTATAATGGAAGTAAAAGTGGATAGAAGAGAAGTTTCTAGAAGGGCCAACATTGGCTCATGTAAACATGAGCCCTATTGTTTAATAGGTGCAACATTTCTTGAGATTCACACTTGGATGGGTGTCATGCCAACTAGTTTGGGATCTTGGTATTTGGATCCATGAAGTTGAATAGATTGCTTCGGGATAAGCAATATTTACGAAGGGAGGATTTTAATGTTCCCATTTTTCCCTAATAGACTTTTGAAGAAGATTGTTAGCCTATTTGGTTCTCATAGGCTAACTTGGGTGATGTTAGGGAACATTAGTGTTAGAGTCATTATTCATATGTTACTATTCATTGACACTATTTATGGATTACTATTCACCATCACCATTCATGGTGATATGGTAGGTGATACAACTAATGATGCATCATAGGAGGTGTATTATGGAAGATGTAACATAGCCCATGGGTGAGCTTACATGTGATAAAGTTGATGTGAGAGAAAGTCAGACAAATTTCTAAGAGAGAATAGTGTTTTTGCATGTGAAACTCTTTTGAAAGAGTCAAAAGTTGATTAGATGTTGTTTGGGAATCTTTGGGGTCACATGGTAGAAGATGACAAGATTGCACTATTACAGATTTGCTCTCATATGTGTGAGTGAGGTTTCATTTGAAATAATGTGAAGATGTCAAAAGGAAGCATGTGTACACTAAGGAAGTGGGAGACAATATTAATTATTTTAAGTTGGCTCACATGTGTGAGTGGGATGCATTTTTGGAGGCACATGGATAGTGGGAGACCAAGACAAAGAAAAGGGGTGATCATGTGATTCTCTCTTGACCCTTGCACATGGGGTCACATGCCAAATAGTGTACCCACTCAAGGAGGATGAATTTATTAGCTTGTGCATGAAGTATCCTCGCTCTCTCACACTCTGTCATACATTTTCTTTTTAAGGAGAGCTCTCTCCCATTGTAAATCATGTTGAAAATTATAAACCCTCCCTTCTTTTGTAAGTTTGAACTTGGTTCAAATTAAGACTCTACTAAGGATGAAACCCTTGGAGAGGAGATTTTTTAGGATGACAACCCTCTAAGATCTATTGGGTTTGGTGGTGAGAGATGCACCCTAGCTGATTGGTGGTAGTTTAATCTAGAAACTACAATTGTGATTCAAAGGAGATATTTTGTAAGCAGTTTTTATGTAATGTATCTATTTTTAGTGATTGTATAATTTAATTTTATTGATTGTAATATATTTCAGTGATAATAACATAGTTGGAGTTTTTTGAGTCTATAGCCTCTTATTGTATGGTTGTGTTGATGCATAAGTGATGAGTTTGAATATTGAGTGTGAGTGTTAATATAGAAATATTACCATTTAGGGATATTATAGTGGTGCAAATCATAATTGTGGAGTGGTTTCAATTTCATATTTGAGATCATTAGTCTAAGTGTGAGATTGTTATAGTTTTATATGTTTGTAGCAAATATCCTTAGTGGGATATTATCATACCATAAGTTTAGTGTTAAGTCTATTTCAGATTTGAGTTTAAGTGTTGAGATTTGTATTTATATATATTTGTGTGTATGTAGTAAATATCCTTGGTGGGATATTATAGTGGTATCAGAGCATAATTGTGGAGTGGTGTCAATTTTAGATTTGAGAGCATTAGTCTAAGTGTGATATTGTTATAGTTTTATATGTTTTTAACAAATATTCCATTTGGGATAATATAGTATTATCTCTAATACAAAAACAAGATCTAATACCACTGTATTATCCCAAATGAAATATTTTCTATAAACATATAAAAATATAATAATCTCACACTTAGACCAATGCTCTCAAATCTAAAATCAACACCACTACACAATTATTCTCTGATACCACTATAAATCCCACCAAGGATATTTACTACATACACACAAATATATTAAAATACAACTGTCAACACTTAGACTTAAATATGAAATAGAATTAACACTAAACTTATGGTTTGATACCATTATAATATCCTGCTAAGGATATTTACTACAAACATATAAAACTATAATAATATCACACTTAGACTAATGCTCTCAAATCTAAAATTGACACCACTCTACAATTATGCTCTATACCACTACGATATCCCTAAATGGGAATATTTCTATATTAGCACTCACACTCAATATTCAAACTCATCCCTTATGCATCAACACAACCATACAATAAGAGGCTACAAACTCAAGAAACTCCAACTATGATATTATAATTGAAATAGATTACACTGAATAAAATTGAATTATACAATCATTGAAAATAGAGACATTACACAAAAACTACTTATAAAATATCTCCTTTGAATCACAATTGTAGTTTTTGGATGAAACTACCACTAGCAAACCAAGGTGGATCTCTCACCACCAAACCTAGTAGAACTTAGAGGGTTACCATGCTAAAAAATCTCTTCTCTCTAAGGGTTTCATCTTTAGTATAGCATTAATTTGAACCAAATTCAAACTTACAAAATAAGGGGGGTTTATAATTTTCAACATGATTTACAATGGGAGATATCTCTCCTTAAATAGAAAATGTATGAGAGAGAGAGAGGAAACTTCATTCACAAGCTAAAAAATTTTCCCTCCTTGAGTGGGTACACTATTGGGCATGTGACCCCATGTGCAAGGGTCAAGAAATAATCACATGATCACCCATTTTCTTTGTCTTAGTCTCTCATTATCCATGTGCCTCCAAATTTGTGTCCTAATCACACATGTGAGCCAATATGGAATAGTGAATATTATCTCCAACTTCCTTAGTGCACACATTCTTCCTTTTGACTTCTCCACATCATTTCAAAAGGACACCTCACTCACACATGTGAGAGTAAATCTAGAATAGTGCAATCTTGTCATCTTCTACCATGTGACCCCAAAGATCCCCAAATAAGATCTAATTAGCTTTTGACTCTTTCAAAAGAGCTTCACATGCCAAAACACTATTCCCTCTTATAAATTCATCCCACTTCTCTCACATCAATTTTAGCACACATGTGAGCTCCTTTGTGGGCCATGCCACATCATCCAAAAGCCACATCCTATTTGGCATCATTAGCTACATCACCTACCACGTCACCATGAATAATGATGATAAATAATAATCCATGAATAGTGCTAGTGAATAGTAACCTATGAATAGTGACCCCCACATTAATGTTCCCTGACATCACCCAAATTAGCCTATGGGAACCAAATTTGCTAATGGTCTTCTTCAAAAGTTTGTTAGGGAAAAAATGGGACATTACATACTTGAACATAGGAATGAAACTATCATACCAATAAAAAACATAAATATGATCACTTAAAGTCACACCTATCTTCATTAATTGTATCAAATATACACAAATGAACTTTATTTCATTCAAAAATTCTTGATGATAATAATATATGAAAATAAATAGAGGTTAGATACTATAATTACAAGAAAAATAATAACTTAGATTAGGTCCAAAGATTTAAATCTATTTATAATGAGGAAAACACACCCTTTTATAGAATGACGAGGAATCAAGAAGAGAGCAAGAATTATTTTAAAGGCTTAGCTACTCATTTTATAAGTAGGAAGGGCCCCTATGTGTATGCCTCCCACCTACTTATTTCTTGTAAACATTTTGCATCTAAGTAGTCTTATGGACTATTAATTTTTGTAATTTGTATCCTTTCATATTTTATAAGTATGGATCATATCCCATATTTGTATTTTTTTTTGTATTTTAGGTGATTGAAAATATTTTCACAATCCAATCTTGAAAACTCTAGTTTTAGAATTTACATAATTTTTGATATAGAAACTTGATTTTTCTTTTAACTATTATTCCATCAAGATTTTATTATATATAAGTATGGAATAAAACTACAAAATTTCATAACCCTAGCTTGGCTATCATAAGCTTCTAGTTTTCATATCAAATCATGATATCAATGTTGGAGATAAAAACTAATGGCCATGGCCTTTATTGGTGATAGCTTCAACCTTAATCCTCAAACTAGCTTACAACCAACATGTAGCTCTTTTGAATATTTAATTCCTCCATGAGTCCCACCATGTGTAGTTTTTTTCCACATTTATAGATATATGGATTGAGCCATTTTTGAATAGGATGCCATTTGTATTTCTTTGAAATAAATTTTGTTGTTTGATTGAAGATGCTCTGATGGTTGGAGATCTGTCTCGAGTTGTTGAGTTTAAATCAAGTAAAATAGTGACTAACTTTGATTTCTCAAAATTGAATAAAGAATTTAGCTTAACTAAATATTAAATATTTTAATTATCACATAGGTGTAGACACCAATATCATGTCAACCCCCCCTTGGTCCCCTTTTAAATGTTAACACTCCTAACCCACACTTGCACACCTTATTAATTTAAAAACTACTTATTTTAAATTAATTACCTCACCTTGGACACCTCACCTAGACACCTCACCCTAAGACTATTTCTTATCCTATGAGTTAGCCAGAGACTAGGTCCTCTAAATCCTAACTTCCCATGACCTATTCTCACTCCATCCTAACTCCCTAACCAACTCCCCTCATAAGCCCTTGTTTTAACCATTCTCCAATGGAAAAGGCACTTGGTGGGTGGAGAAATAGGCAAAGAGCTAAAAATAGCCCTTTTACCTATTCTCCCTCCGCCAACGTCAGTCAACCTGCGGCCGATGTTAGTAATTCTACATTGACACCAGCAGGATCACCAACATTGGTTACATAAGCCAAGTGATAACATTGAGCTAAGGCCACCTTTTCTCACATTCACATGCACACTCTGAGATTTCAAGCACCAAAACTCGACTATCATTCTCCTGGCTACTGAAGCTCTACACAAATAATTTTAGAGACTGGATTGAAATATTGTACGAGGACCTCGAGCTACTAAATTGAAGTAATCCATGTTCAATTCATTGGCTCACAACATCGGTCACATTAGCCACAATGGGAATCACTATTCTGACACCTCTGGTTCTTCACCTTATAAAGCTAAGTACTCTAGTTTTCATTTCAGTGTTTTAGAATATATTATCAATTAGTTTTAATTGATATTTATAAATACTGTCGAGAGGCCCAACTTCTTCTATGGAGGGGCTAAAAGGCCTTCCCCTTGTTCTCACCCCCCTTTTCACACCAATCCTCTACATATACCCTTCCTTAGACCTCATTCACCTTCCTGCAACCCTGCACCAACCTCGAAACTTCTAGAAACCCCTCTGTCTATCCCAAAAATTCTCTAAAAGCCATTCAAGGCCGACTACCCCAACCGACATCAGCAACCCAACTGATGTTGGCACCATTTACCCGACTAACCTCAACAGAACTACTGATGTCGGTGACTGTGTTCTGAACCAAAAAACTAGAAAGCCATCCAAATAGCCCATCTAAACTAGACAGAACCTCCAGCCAGACTTCTATAGCATTTTGAGATACATAGACTACAGGAAATAGGTACACATCATCTACTTTTCTATTTCTTTAGTCATTTATCATTTCTTCCTTTACAATACTTTTATCTTTAAATAGTGGACTATCATCCCTTAAGGAGCTTCACGCTTCTGGGATTGAGCGTGTAGCTTGGTAGTCCACCATAGCCTTTTCTAACATCTTTCTTGTTTAAGTTTCATTCTTACTACAGGTGTTTCCTCCACAACCAAAGAGGAGATCCCACAAGGCTTGGATACGGTGTGCACTAAATCTAGGTAACATCAAACCCATAACCTCTTAACCTTAGTTTCTTTCTCAATTGAATGTAATTAGTGAAAATCTAGAGAAACATTCTGGCACGCCCGGTGGGACCCTTGGAGTTTTCCTTGGGTTCATTCTTCTTTTTTTAAAAATCAAAATTTCATGTAGATGTATTAGAAAAATATTCACTTCTTGCATCTCCTCTTCTTTGCCTTTATTTCTTGAGAAATAAAAAACTTAGCTTCTCTTACTTTCTATTTTTTTACATAAAGTAATTAATTCTTTCTCATTTTTTACCTCTTCTATATTTTTGTTTCAAAAGGAAATCATTAGCAGAGTTTAAAAAGAACATCTCTTTTTCTTCTTGTTACTTTTTGCATGCATCATAGAGTAGTTAAAAACTCATACTCTTTACCTCTTCTCCATTTGTTTGCATTTGAATAACATATTTTGATTTGGGTTAAAAACTACTGCATTTCATTCTTGCTTGGATGCACACTTAGCCCACTTAGTAATTAAAGCATTATGAATGAATCGTAGTGCACAGATGTGACACAACCAAACCACAATCACTTCAAATCAAACACATAAACTTACTTGAGACAAGGCCCATCTAGGAATTCATCACCTAGCGGATACCTTACCCCACCCAGTGATCCTACTTGGATTTCACCACCAAGAGGAGGACGCACTCTGTTCTCTGGCAGAGTATAAACTATAGGGAAGGTATATTCTAGCTAAGTGGCCTAGCTCAGCTCTGGGTTCGTGAAGTGAAGGGAGCAAGCCCTAGCACCAAGCCATGTACTAACCCTAACATAGATATCTTTGAGCACCATAACACAACCTAAAACCAGCCATAAACTTCCTCTTTAGGAACTGTTCTATAAGCCCAACTCCTAACACATTCTTTTAAGGCATAAGCCACCACAACTTTAAAACTCATTCCTAGGAATCTAACATTTTAAAGGTTGCTTTCCTAATCATCTATTCTTCTAGTTTTATTTGAGTGTTTGAGTTGGTAAGGTCATACCATTCTAAAGTCCGAAACAACTCAGAATATCTTATTCTTCCAAAAACTATCAATCTTCTATGTTTCTAGAATTACATAGAAACTAACATCAGTTTCTCCATTGATGTCAGCAACCAAACCTTCACCGACATCGATTAACTGACCAACGTTAGAAACATTTTCTAATTGATATCGGTTAAGCAATTGACATCAGTCACTGTCAATAAATAAATAAATAAATAAAAATTTCCAAACATCAAGCTTAAAACCCAAATTTATTGCTGTTTAACACAAATTCTAGTTTTCTAAAATTAAAACATAGTTTTTGGAACCTGAACCCCTTTCACCTTGGATGGTCCTGACACGCAGTCAAGCCAAAGTCCTTGTTGACCACACAAGTCAACAGCCACTCCCACCTTTGCCCTTCGTGCCAAGTCATCTAATGGAGTATACTTTAGACATTGAGCATACTCCTATCCAACCTACCCCCGATCAACCTCCTATTGTTCCCGAAGGGGATCAGGATTTTGAGAGATTCCTTGACCACAATGTCAAGGCTCTCCAACATTATCTCACTAGAAGCCAAATATGAGATCCTTTAGGTAACCCTATTTATGGAATGCCAACTTCTTTGGTTGAAGTGGCAATGATATCAACAATATCTGCTACCCAAACTATGGTCACTCAGGCCACTGCCTCGACTAGTAACCCAAACATGGCCAATGTTAAAGATTTGGCCTCCCCTTCTATCCTTTTTTTCCCTACCTCCATCGGGGTTTCCATACCCCCTCAAATGCAAACAATTCAACCAAGTTTGACACCTTTCTATAACTTGATTGTCTCTATCCCATCCAATCTTGTGCCTATAAACATGAGAGTGACCACTTATCCTTTAACTAGTGTCACCGCCATTCAACCACCCTTGGCGGCATCTAGTCATGTTGTGCCCTCCAACTTTGTGGCACAAGCCCCCTTGGCCTCGACATCGGCCCCTATGATGAACTATCAGTATGTTACACCTACAAAAATGCAACCAAGTACATCATACACCCCTTCCAATGCCTTCTAGGTACCCTATAACTTAGGGGGTGCCCCTCATGCCAATCCATCTGCCGATCTAATTAAGATGCTGATGGATAAGATGTCCAACCTTGAGACATATGTTTTAGGTTTGAGGAGTGTTCTTTTGTACAAACAAATTTGCAATGAACCTATCCACCCTTTAGTTCCTATTCGACCATACCCTAGCTAGTGGGAACTCCCAAAATTTACTCACTTTTAGAGTAAAGAGGACCCACAACAACATCTGCGAGTGTTTAGACATGCTTGCTACCTCATAGGGCAAGATGATGCATTATTGCTTCACACATTCCCTATGTCACTTTTTGGCACCACCCTTGACTGGTATAGCTCCATTACCAATCATTCTCTCTTCACCTTTTTTCAACTCACTTAGCTATTCCTTGATCATTTCTCAATCAATATTACCAAGAAGGTCTCCGTCACAGACCTTTATTCCATTAGACAATTTGAGGATGAGTCAATAACAGACTTTGTCGCCCATTAGAGAGGTTTGATCAACCAACTCTACTTCTCACTACCTCAACATGAGCTCATTGAGCTCTTTTCAAGAGCATGTGCCAAGCACATCTCATCCACTCTATGGGTTCAAACTTTCCACACATTCGATGAAGCTTTCACTATGGCCCGAAAGATTGAACTCTGTGCAATCAAAGAAGACAGGGTCAAATTGCGTAACAAAAATACCAATGCAAAACCCAATGACCCTTCTTCTTATAAACCTTCTTCTTCCCACCCCAAGTCCAAGGGATTGGAAAATGCTGTAGTCATTAGGTCACCATCTTCTACCACAACCAACCAATCTGAGCCCTCCACTTTGCAAAACATCACTAGACAATTTCAACAACGGTATGAACAATGACGATACATTCCAATAGGAGAATCATATGCTTCCTTATTGGATAAATTAGTGAAGCAGGGAGTCCTCAACCTCCCTCAAATTTGACCACCTATCTAATTTGACCCCTCACGAGCCATCCCTACATTGTATAGGGAAAATGACTTTTGTAACTATCATCGTGTCAAGGGTCATGACATGGATAATTGTAAAACCCTAAAAAATATTGTTTAAGACATGTTAGACAAAGGGGACCTTGTTTTGGATAACCCTAATGAACTAGCCAACCAAAACATGGATGATTTTAGGCAACCATTTCCTAACCATCCCCAAGTCAGAACAATGTTTAGACCATGGTTGATAACCCTCAAGAATGCAACATACACATGGTTAACATAGTCTTTCCTTTCATTCCTAACCAACCTCCCCCATAATCTGAAGAGGTTGGTCAACCCATTTCTCCACCATGGGTAGAAGAGCCTATTTTACCCATACCACCCCCACGCAATGAAGAGCTCCCTTTGCCTCACCCTCTTCCTCGCATGGATGAACCCGTTTCACCTATATCACCCCCATGACATCAAGCACCTTCTCTACCCATTCTTCTACCTCGTGAGGATCCCATATTACCTGTTCCTCTTGCCCCCACCTTCCCTCTTCTTCTACCATTGGAAGAATTTACCATTCATACCCCATGCCCTCATGAAGAAGGGGCCATCATCCCTCTGCTTTACCCTTTAGAGGAGCCTTCCTCTCCTATTTTTCTTCCACTGATGGAGGATAGTCCTCGATCTACCCCCCTTTCACACGGAGGAGAGTCTACTTTGACCTCTCCCATATTGGAGGATGCTTTGATGGTACCAACGCTAGTGGCCCCACCCTTATCCTTCTTATTATCAATGGAGGATCATACTTTCCACACTCTTAGATCACATGTGGAAGGCATGATCATCCCTAAGCTCTATCTGATTGAAGAGCCAAATTCTCCAATCCCTTCTCCGTCAAGAAAAAAACTCGCCACCTCACCCACTTTGATCGAGAAAGATTTGGTGATGGTTCTCTCTCGCCTTTGGCCCATGATCACTGTGTCCAACATGTTTCTGCTCTCACAATCACCCAAATCCTTTGAAGGATTGACTATAAGGCCTCATGTTACATCATCTAAACCCTTCTCTCGATTGGTAGAAAACTTAGGATTTCTCCATTCTAGGAACCTAGAGTATGAGGCATTATGGGAGTGACTTAGGGCTCTTTATCCTACACATCCCACTTCACCTTCTACTACCAACCCTTCCATAATGATTTACCCTAAAGTCTCTGATGAGGATCGAGTTTCCACTTCTAAATCATCATAAGCTCAGCCTTCCATGTCTGAATCCAAACCCTCATTGGCGTCTACCATGCTAAAATAGATTAGATCTCTCGGTGTTCACCCAGTATCAAACCTAACTCACCCACAAGTGAAGTTAGATTTGGACCTCACTTTGCATAGTAGTGGTCCTTGCACCATCCTAAAGGAGGATGCTAAACCACGTCGGTCTACTCCTCCCCCACCTTCACCATTGCCTTCTATCTTGGCTCCACATCCTTCCACTTTAATAGGAGTGCTCCCTATTCCAACACCTCACAAAGACAAATTACCTCCATTACTCCCTCTACCTATCAAAAACATATTTCCTCTAAGAAAATTGACACCTCTCATAAAAAAAGTGCCATCTACGCATGTGGCCACACCACCAACCAAAAAGGTGGTACAAAAAACTCCCCCTACAACTCCTAAACAGAAGTTGTCAACCCCTACTGCAACAATGAGCATAGACCCATTGGTGGGTTCCTATGCTTCATTGTTATGACATTTGTTGCAGTCTTCTAGCATTGTTCTCCTAACCATTAAGCCATACCGACCTCTTAGATCAAAACCATCTTGGTTTGATGACACTCAAATCTGCTTGTATCATCACACACATAGGCATGATACTGAGAGTTGCTACGCTCTTAAGGTTGTCATTCACCAACACCTAGAAAAGGACACCCTTCTCATTGAGGATTCTCTTGACCACCTTTTTGACAAACTACCAACACCATCCCATGCCTCCCAAACCTCCTCACTTAAACTAGGATCCTAATGTGAGATTATGGTCCCTCTACCACCTTTTGCCCCTTTATTTGAAATCAACACTATTAATGTGGTCACTAGGTCCCAAACCCTAAAGGATAAAGGAAAAGAGAAAGTTTCTACCCCTTGGACATATACATTCACTAAGCCCTCTCCACCACCAAAGCCCAAGATTTCTATCTTGGGCACATCTCAACCAACATCTTTGGGGGCAATTCACGACTCCATGGTGAAACAACTTCACCAAACCCTTGTGAAGATGTTTTTATATGAACTAATAAAAAGCTCTCCAAAACATTTCCAAGCCTTGATCAAAGCTTTACAGGTAGTGGAGGTCTAACTTGAAGACCCCCAACCACTGGCTGCTTTAGTCAAATCATTACCCACCGTTGCCTCTATCACCTTCAGTGATTCTGAGATTCCTGCCTACAACCTGGAATATCAAGATGTTTCCCTCTTTATCATAGCTTAGGTCGATCAAACTCACATTAAGTGGGTTATGATTGATGGAGGTGCTAGCATCAATATCATTTCTACCCATGCATATGATCAACTATCCCTTTTAAAGAACTGCATGTCAAAAATTGACATAATTCTTCATTCTTTCAACGATGCCACCACCACTACCATTGACACTATGGTATTGCATGTTCATGTTAGCCCACGTAAAATTCTAAAACTATTCTATATCATCGAGGGGGAGTTCCAATATAACATGCTATTGAGATGACCTTGGATACATTCCATGACCTATGTCCCTTCCACGTTGCATCATTGTGTCAAGTTTGAACACGAGGGGCAGGTTCATGTCATTCTTGCTGACCCTTGCCCCTTTAAAACATGAAACATGACCTACTAACCTAATGATGTTCTCATCCCTTTGAAAACATCCACCCAAACACCACCTCTACTCGTGGAAGCCTCGACAAGCTCATAAACACCGGTCACACCTATGCCTACTCCTCAAGTGACCATAAAAGATCCTATGGAAGATACCTTCCAATGCCTTTCACTTGGGGAGTATCATTTGCTTACCCTTGACATGCTCCAAACTCTACAATAATATGGAAAAATTCATCACCACCCTAACTATGACCATCACATCGGAATGGTCATCCCATATGGTCCTCCTGATCTCCAAACTAATCTCATCGATGGAGGGCTAGATCGAGCTCCTACTATTGGAAATCCTCTCTCATCACCCTGACTATTCACTTTCAATTTCTCCTTCCTTGGCAACCCTAGCTTTGCTCACACCTATCTTCATAGGTGTACGTGGAAGGGTTTTGGCTTTGGGCATTATGAATAAGGTCCCCGCAAGCCCATTGAGCCTCCAAATGATGAGGTAATCAAAAATTCCAAGAAAAGACATGGCATGGGTTTCAAAGAACCTAAAAAACCCTCTAAGATCCCTCGCCATGAAACTTTCATAGAGCATTCTCCTCCAACCTCGCCTATTTTCCCACCCTCACCTATGGAGTCAGTGGTCTCCATCCCTCCTAGTTTTTTTTCTTTCATAAATGCCATTCACTTAGAACCCCTGACCTATCAACTAGGTGAGGCATCAAGGTCTCTTCCTCACATTTATCCAGACATGATAGACGATGAATCTTCTATCATTAACATTGTCCAATGCCTAGACGATGATGCCATTCTCACCTACATGGGTGCATGACTCCTTCATATAATGATCACTTCCTTTGAAAACATAGATTATGTTAAATGAATCAAATATTGACATTAATCTCCCATCTTCTGATGTTCCTCACATTTTAAAGATTGGTCAATCTTTAGATGCCCAAGAACAAATTGACTATACCACATTCCTTACAGATCATAGCAAAGCCTTTGCTTGGTCTTATAGCGATATGCCTAGTATTAACCCTGACATTATTATCCATAACATTGTCACGAACTACAAAGCTAAGCCTGTCAGGCAAAATCTTTGCAGGATGCATCCTCGCATCGCACTCCTTGTCAAAGAGGAGATTCAATGTCTTTTCTCTGTCTCATTTATCCAACCCATTGATTATCTGCAATAGGTGTCAAACATTGTCCCTGTTACAAAAGCAATAGGGGGAATTAAAATTGGTACTGACTATTGCGACCTCAACCTAGCTTACCCAAAAGATGACTTTCCTTTGCCAAATATTGACCAACTTGTTGATCTTACATCTTGTCATGAGATGCTATCCCTCATGGATGGGTTTTCAAGATATAACCAAATCTTGATTGCCCTAGAAGATCAACATAAAACCACCTTCATCACCCCATGGGGGACATTCTACTATAGGGTCATGCCTTTTGGCCTCAAAAATGTAGGTGCTACATACCAACATGCCATGAATTATATCTTTCATGATCTCCTACACAAAATCATGGAGGACTATGTGGATGACCTGCTGGGGAAATCCAAACTTCGCCATGACCACCTAACAATTCTCAAAAAAATATTCACTCACCTACTACAATATAATGTTTGACTCAACCCCAAGAAATGCGTCTTTAGGGTTCTCTCAGGGAAGCTTTTGGGTTTCATCATTTCTCTCCATGGCATTGAGGTAGATCTAGCTAAGATTTGAGCCATACTTGAGATGCCCCCACCAACTAACCTAAAACAACTTCGCAGCCTACAAGGGAAGCTTCAATCTATTCGTTGCTTTATCTCACAGCTATTTGACCGATGCCAACCCTTCCATCACCTCCTCAAGAAGGATGTCTCCTTTAATTGGAATAAGGATTACCAAGAGCCTTTTGAGGCTCTTAAATGCTATCTTGTCTCTCCACCAGTCCTTATTCCACCTAAAGATGACCAACCCTTCTATCTTTACTTTTTGGCAATAGATCATTCCTTAGGTGCCATGATCATGCATCGAGATGAACAACATCATGAGCAGGTAGTTTGTTATATAATCCAAACACTTATTGACTATGAAACTCGGTATACTCATACTAAAAAACTTTGTGGAGCATTAGTCTTTGCTGCCTCCAAACTCTGCCACTATTTCCTCAACCACAAGACTTACGTCATCACACACACTGACCCTCTCAAATACATGCATTCCAAGCCATACCAAAACCAACGTATGGCTTGTTGGCTCATGCTTCTCACTGAGTTTGATTTGGAATTCATTCAAAAAAAGTCTATAAAGGGGAAAAAAATTGTTGACCAATTAGCAGATGCCCCTTTACCTGATAATCAACCCTCTAACTATGAATTTCTTAATGAGTCTATCACCATGCTATCCACTGATGACATCCCCTATCAAATGATAATGTTCCTTGATGGATCTAAATGTCAACTCAGTTGGGGTGTGGGGGTCATTCTCATCCTTCATGAGGGCGAGCCCATGCCTCTATCCTTCAAACTCGACTTCAAATGCACCAATAACATGGTTGAGTATGAAGCCTTAATTTTGGGGCTTCAAACTACAATTTTCTTGGGCACTAAGACAATCAATATCTTTGGCAACTCGTAACTATTTGTTAATCAGATTAATGGTTCATATCTTTGTAAAAATGAAGTTTTGCAATGATATAAACACCATGTTGACACATTGTTAGGGTCTTTCGACCATTATCTCTTGAAAACTATTCCTCACTCTACGAATAAGTTTGTTGACACAATGGCCTCTCTCACCTCACACATCCCATCTTCATCTACTTCCTCAAGAATCTATGTCACGGTACACCATTTGGCATTGCCCTCATATATCTCAACTGACATCAACTTTGTTGGCAATATTGAATCTATTCCACATGATGTTTGGTATAAACAACTTATTGACTACTTGACTTATTATATCATTCCTCTTGACCTCTCTAGCAATGGATGGTGGGATTTTATCAAGAGTACTACTTGATACACCATGCTATGGGGTCTTCTCTACAAATGAGGTTTCGACAGCCTCCTTCTCTGATGCCTAACCACCACTGAGACATCTCATGCCATCAAACAAGTCCATGATGGGATTTGTGGAGGACATTTCAGTGGTAACTCAGTTACAAAGTGCATCCTCCACCTGGGCTATTATTGGCCCACTCTTAACCAAGACTGTACTGACTATGTTTGGTGTTGTATCAAATGTCAACAACATGCTAAATTACTTCACGTCCCTAGCCACGCTTTACAAGTTGCTAAGTATTTTTGGCCCTTTTCACAATGAGGCTTAAATCTAATTAGTGAGATTAACCCTCATTTATCTCTCCAACATCAGTCTATTATCACAACAACTGAATATTTCACTAAATGGGTGGAAGCTGTTCCCCTCATCTCCACTAAAGCTAACAAAATCATCAACTTCATTAACCAACACATCATCTATCATTTCAATGTACCTCACAAGATAATCACTGATAATGGCAAATCTTTAAAAAACAAAACCATCCAAAAGCTTTGCGACACTTTTGGCATCAAACTCAGCTTCTCCTCACCTTACTATCCACAAACAAATAGACAAGTAGAAGCTTCTAACAAAATCCTAACTAAAATCCTAATGAAGGTGGTCAATGACACTGGAAGGGATTGGCACACTCACATTCCCTTCACTTTGTGGGCCTATCACACTAGCATCTGAACCCCTACGGGTGCTACACCTTTCTCATTAGTGTATGGAACCGAGGCCATCCTACCTCTTGAAGTACAAATACCTTCTCTTCACATCACCTTGCATGACATGCTCTCTAATGATGACTTTCATCAAGATCAATTAACACAACTCAAGTTAATCGATGAACGTCATCTTGCCACCTTTAATCATCTTCATATCTACTAAGATCGCATCAAGCGTGCCTACAACAAAAATCTAAAAGAGCGAGATTTCAAAATCAAAGATCTCATCCTTAAAGAAAACCAACATGTGACCAATATGGAAAGAAGCAAATGAGACAAGTTTGCTCCTAATTGGCTTGGACCTTATATAATAATGCACAAGTATGGATTAGGCACTTATCATCTATCTTCTCTCAAAGGCTGGCCAAAACTTGAGCCCCTTAATGCCTTGCATCTATGACCATTTCACTGTTAACCAAGTAATAATTCACTTGATGTTTAACTTGAGCTCATCCCTTGAACAACCCCCATCATCCTCATTCCTATTCCTTTCAACCCTTTTTCCCTAAAAAAATTAGTTAACCCTTTTTTAAGCATTAATGCTTTGTCCTAATAAAAGGGAAACCCCTAAACCTCTATAGTCTAGTCCATGACTAAAAGTTTAGTTAAAAATTAAAAAAAAGGTCATAAACTATCAATATAGACTGCTCCCTCGAAGGACAACTGGATTATTGCTGTAATTAATAGACTGCTCCCTTGAAGGATAGCTATTCAAAGAAATCAAAACATACAAATCAAA
The DNA here is from genome assembly GCA_037957365.1 of Torreya grandis. Classification (NCBI taxonomy): domain Eukaryota; kingdom Viridiplantae; phylum Streptophyta; class Pinopsida; order Cupressales; family Taxaceae; genus Torreya; species Torreya grandis. The sequence goes on along the minus strand of JARHVA010000807.1, from coordinate 800,612 downwards.
ATATAGACCATTCCCTCGAAGGATGGCTGTGCCCAAATTTTTCTACAAAAATAACACCCTCTCAGAAGCTTCCCACATCGATTAGCTTCACATGACCACAAAACAAAACAACATCCCCAAGTAGACTTCCCGCATTGATCAGTCTACCAAAAAAAAAGAAGTGACTAACAAACTATTACGTCATGGACTTGCCTATAGTCAATCTCAGGGTCACCTATAAAAGGGACAAAGTTATCCCTGCTAAAAAGGGTTACACTATCCTCACATATCACATAATCACACCTATTACCCCAAAATACCTAAGGGATTTTGAGCTCACTTAACGTCAAGTGATTAGGGTACTTCTCTAACACAAACCAATGGTCAATGACATAATGCATGAACGGGGCCTTTATTTGCAAAAACCCTATCTATGCTATCATTATGGTCCTTGTCAATGAAAGAGCAATGTGCCTTTCACTTCTTACACACCTTTGTCACATGCCAGTTTATCTTTTAGGATGCAGTGTCTTAAAATTATATGCTCGCATATTGTCATCTCATAATTCTCACTATAAAGTTATGAACCTAACATTCAACTCAATTTTATCATAAATAACATCACATGTTTCTGATAAAATACAACCAAAAAATTTTCTAACCACTAACATAACATCATGATTTATTTAATGCAAATACTAATTTGTGTTATATAAATTATCATAGCCCATTCACATTAGTTTCTATGGAAAACAATACACATGGAAATTATCAACCAAACACAATTTATGTCAAGCATATACCATCACCAATATGGAAACCTGCTGAAGCATAAATAAACTCATTTCATTTTTAGCATACACCATCACCAATATGGAAAAATGCTAAGGATGAAAAACCACATAACCTATGTTACAACATACACCATCACACAATATGGAAAAGGCTATAACATCATCATACACTCATCATTTCAAGCATGTACCATTAAACATATGGTAAATGCTAAAAACACTAACATAACCAAAAAAACTAACACAAAGTCACATCCATAACATGTCAATATCTCAAACATCTCAAATATATATAACTGTCAAATGAAGGTATACATCAAAAATATCTAAAATAGTACAATATATCTATGCCTCTCTCAAAATGTATGTACATCTTGTGTCAATGACAGATAGGCCAATCTATACACACACACACACACACACACACACACACACACACACACACACACACACACACACACACACACACACACACACACACACACACACACACACACACACACACACACACACACACACACACACACACACACCTCAACAAATACAAACACCTCAAGGCTATGGTGGTGGTGGTGGTCGTGAAGATGCCAAGTTGTCTCCACCCTCTGACCATTGCCATCTCTGAGAACTGGAGGCAGTGGCACGTGACACAGATCTCTAATGAGCTAGCATCTCAAAATATCACTGGATCTATAGAAATTCCCTGATGACACCCTCATAATATGAGATCTCATCCAATGCATCATTGTACCTATATATAGGTACAGTATGAGATGGACCCATCGATCCCATTGCCATGCCCTGTAGAGAACTCTATGGCTGTGGCTGAGGTGGTTGCTCCACTACCTACTGAATTGGTGGCTGCACTAGCTACTATGGTGGTAGCTGAATAGGGCCCTACCCTCCAAAAACCTACCCTACCAATACCTATGCTTGGGGTATGACCAACTACCCCTGCAATGTAGTAACCTACCCTGTCAGGGCAACCACCTGCATAATCAAAACTATCACTTGTCCTTGAAGCACTGCCACCTGTGCTCATGCTACATCTCTCACTTGAATGGTAGCATCCCTCTCTCTATTGACCTACCTATAGATCAGGAGGTGGTCCCCTCTAAATCGTAGCATAGTGACCTGCCCACCAAGCCAAGTAGGCCATTGTACACCCCAGATCTACCACACTTGGATCTGTGGGTATATCCTCAAAATTTGGCTGCTCTTTCTCCTCTAATAGTGGGAGGGGCACCTCAATATCATCGTGTCTATACTATGGGAGAGCAAGTGGCACATCCTATAACAACCCATACTGGTGCCACACTCTCTTAACAAGAACTCTCTCGAGCTCACTAGCTTGCCTGCCCCTCACCCATCACAAACTCTGAACCCCCTCTAGCTACTCTGCCTGACCTCTAAACACTAGATGTAACAAGTATGGCCTCTAAATGATAACTATTAGGATCAAGGCATCTAATACCCCCTATAATACTCAATATCTCAGACGATGGCATCCACACGTGTTTGTGCCATGACCTCTTGCCACCGCCTAAAACCAACTCTAAAGCTAGCCTAGATCACTACTGGGAGGCCTAGAGGTCGTGTAACCATGATATGCTTGTAATCCCAATAGTGCAGGAGGTGGCCCACACACAAACTATACCACCATTGTCAGTTGATCCCCCATAACTCCCTGTATAACTGAGCTAAAAATACTAGAGCCCACATAAAAACTATTTACTCCCATAACATGTCTGCCAAAACCTTGGACATTAAGATCGAGAATCTCCCTCCCTCTACATCAGGAAGGGCGTATACAATGATGCTGATCATCATCAGGATGATTAGTCGATGCTCATCTTCATTAGCTACATAAATAAGCTCATAAACAAAACTCACTGAATGGTAGGTCACCTCAATAACATGCTCCCCAAATAATGTAACCATATGAATGTCATGCTCCTCTCTCAAGCATGCATATAACTCTACCTATGTATCAGCAACTACAAAATCTGGTACATGTCCTCCACTATAATAGTCAACTCTCTAGTTGATAGGTGAAAGGTGTTGGTGGTATGATCCCACCACTTGATCAATGCCACCATCAAACTGACATCCCTGGCAACTCAGAAATATTGCCACAACCCGCTGAGCCCTACAATGACCATATGTGCCCACTCATCCACTGTGATGTCTTGATGCATCCATGTCAGCAATGTAGGGAGATGATCTCACAATGTCAATGTCTACCTAGCCTACATCCAACTAACACACATGCAACAATGTTAGCAAATGTTACACAAACAACTCACAACCTCTTTGACTCTTCTTCCATTTTGGGAGAACTAAATTGGCCTAAGGCTCTTAAAATAGGGGCTATGTAGGTAGCACTCAGTTGACATGGGGTCTTCTGAGGTTAGCTCAGCCATTTGTTCATTTATCTACCTAATGGACCAACTATCTAAACCCTAGGCTCACTGCCTACCCTGAACTCTAGGCTCACCACCTATCCTAAACTGCCTCATTTTTAGTCTTTTTAACCATCTAACCTTTAACCATGACCTAACCTAGTCAAACCCAATCCACAACCTACCCTCTGCTTTCCATTTTTGGGAGAACTACATCACCCTGAGGCCCCTCACATGGGCTATGTAGGTAGCACTCAATTGACACGGGGTCTTCTGGGGTTAGCTCAGCTAAATCACTGCATAACTGGTGCAACTGACTTACACTTTCCCATCAAACAAACATATATGCCCATCACCACACCCAAAAGTGCATCGACATGACTTAGGCTCTTTGGATTATCATTTTCAACCTTTCTAAGGCCTAAACAACCTTTAATAGGCAACTAACATTAGTTTGAGTGCCGACAATGGCTCTAACCTAACTGACATTGGCATTTAACTTGCTGACATCAGTGGCTAAATGTGACTAATGTCGGTCATATTGACTGACATTGGTCACTTTGTCAATTGATGTTGGTGGCATCGCTGACGTCAGTGATTGGTTCGGCCCTAGGGCTGAATGGGGTGATCCCTAAAATTTAGGGATTACCTACTTCACCCCTAAAGACCCCCCAAAACACTCCTAAAACTACCTAAAGTACCCTACCTAACCTACCAACCCTTATAAAACCCCTCCCCCCTTCGATCTATCGCTAAAAACTCAAAAAATTATAAACATAACATCAAATTCAAAACCAATCAAAAATTCAAATAACACACCCTACCTCATCTCGTCATCACCACCGAGGTGGTATAATGGGTGCCAGTGGTGGTGGTCCTCCTGCAAGGCCTCATCTAATGTCTACCATCTCTGTCTACCTCATCTCCTCAATCCAATCATCAGTGGCCCACAATGCTCCCAAAAACTCACAAACACTCTAACACTCACCAACACTCCTCACCACTCACACCCTGACACCTAACACTACCGACATGAATAAATAGGAGGTCTCTATCACTCAAAAACTCAGAGCTCTCTTTTTCAAACACTTCAAAAGTCATAAACGACTTTTGGTGGGCTACCAATCCACTTTTGTTGGGTTTGTTAGGCTACTGACATTAGCAAAATTATGCCCTAGGCCGTTGACATCAGCCAATGTTCTATCAACATCGGCAAAATAATGCCTTTCTACTTACCGACATTGGTGACCTAAAAACATAGGTCTTCTCTAAAACTACCTAAAATCATGACCAAACAACTAGCCCTAACACTATAGAAGTCACCTTAAACCTCTCATGGGGCACATTAGAGATCACATACATCTCCCTAACCACAACAAACAACACTCGAGATCACTTATATCTTAGCTCGACTTGACAAATGACCTCAGAGATTGCGACTATCTCCTTAGACCATGACCACTTTCTAGACAACTTTGCTTTGGTTATTTTGATTGCATATGCTACCTCATGAATAGTTAGCAAATTATACGTGCCCCTCACACCTATTGTCAGATCATGACCAAGTTGATCCCCAATATCTATGACATTTTTGTGTTTTCCAGGAGCACTTCCTAGCCCAGATACTTGGAACACGATGCCCATGGGAGCTACAACTTTGATCATTTTAACCCAATTAGCTACCACTAATAAGCTAGGGACTGATTACTTTGATTTTAGTCTTCCTCGACCATTAGAGCTACAACTTTGATCATTTTAACCCAATCAGCTACCACTAATAAGCTAGGGAATGATTACTTCAATTTTAGTCTTCCTCAACCTTTCTTGTGATAATTTGACCTACCTATCAAGTGAAGTGGTATACGTGCAATCTCCACTATTACAACATTCACACTTCAACCTCACCCTACCTATCCACTACCTATCAAATTGGCACACGATTTCAGATTACCTTCTCTTGATTCCCACTTTGAGGTGGAATACCTCATCCCATACCTGGGGCAACCTACATCTATTTTTGTCTTGCAGTTCATTAGAATAAACCACAAGACAAAAAGGGGCAAATGTAGACACCAATATCATGTCAACCCCCCCTTGGTCCCCTTCTAAATGTTAACACTCCTAACCCACACTTGCACACCTTATTAATTTAAAAACTACTTATTTTAAATTAATTACCTCACCTTGGATACCTCACGTAGACACCTCATCCTAAGACCGTTTCTTAGCCTATGAGTCAGCCTAAGACTAGGTCCTCCAAATCCTAACTACCCATGACCTATTCTCACTCCATCTTAACTCCCTAACCAACTCCCATGCCTCATAATCCCTTATTTTGACCATTCTCCAATGGAAAAGGCACTTGGCGGGTGGAGAAATGGGCAAATAGCTAAAAATAGCCCTTTTACCTATTCTCCCTCCACCGACATCAGTTAACCCATGGCTGACATTGATAGTTATATGCTGATGCTAGTGGGATCGCTAACATCGGTTAAATAATCCAAGCTCTAACATTGAGCTAAGGCTACCTTTTCTCACATTCACACACACACTCTAAGATTTCAAGCACCAAACTTGACTATCATTCTCCTGGCTATCGAAGCTCTGCACAAATCATTCCAGAGACTGGATTGAAAGATTGTACAAGGACCTCAAGCTACTAAATTGAATCAATCCATGTTCACTTCATTGGCTCACAACACTAGTCACATCAGCCATAATGGGAATCACTATTCTAACACCTCTGGTTCTTCACCTTATAAAGCAAGTACTTTGGTTTTCATTTTAGAGTTTTAGAATATATTGTCAATTAGTTTTCATTGATATTTCTAAATATTGTTGAGAGGCTCAACTTCTTCTTTGGAGGGGCTGAAAGGCCTTCCCCTTGTTCTCACCCCCCTTTTAACACCAATCCTCTACTTATACCCTTCCTCAGACCTCATTCACCTTCCCGCAACCCTGCACCAACCTCCAAACTTCCAGAAACCCCTCTGTCTATCCTGAAAATACTCTAAAAGCCGTTCAAGGCTGACTACCATGACTGACATCGGCAACCCAATTGACGTCGGCACCATTTACCCGATCGACCTCTGTAGACCTATCGATGTTGGTGACTATGTTCTAAACCAACAAACTAGAAAGCCATCCAAACAACCCATCTAGACTAGATAGAACCTCCATCTAGACTTTTGTATCATTCTGAGATACACAGACTATAGGGAATAGGTACACACCATCTATTTTTCTATTTCTTTAGTCATTTATCATTTCTTCCTCTATAATACTTTTATCTTTAAATAGTAGACTGTCATCCCTTAAGGAGCTTCATGCTTTCAAGACCAAGCGCATAGCTTGGCAGTCCACCATAGCCTTTTCTAACATCTTTCTTGTTTAAGTTTCATTCTTATTGCAGGTGTTTCCTCCACAGCCAAAGAGGAGCTCTCACAAGGCTTGGATACAATGCACACTAAATCTGGGTAACATCAAACCCATAACCTCTTAACCTTAGTTTCTTTCTCATTTGAATGTAATTAGTGAAAATCTAGAGAAATAATAGGTGCTATTGAAATTATTTAGTAGATGGTATTTTTTTCTATAATTGAGAATACTAATTGAAGAAAACACAACCTGAGATCTTTGGAGAACTTCATTTCAAAAGAAAATAAGGATGTGATAAAATCAAGCTAGAAGGTTGATTATTCTCGACATATAATTCTTGTCTCTTTGTTTTTATTTAATATGGTTTCAATACACCTACTTATTTTTGCAAGAGTGTTTACCACATATTTAGAGTTCCACCATATATAACATATCTAGAGTTTTGATTCTTACTTCTTTGAAATAATCATTTGATATATGCCTCAATATTAATGGTGTTTCTCTTATTCATAATATATGGACTGATCAATTATTTCATGTTACTTTTGGCACTTAGTTTGTAATATCTATACATGTATTACTACGATGCTTCAAATAAAATGTAAATAAATATATACATTTACACTAGTGATACATACATCTAGTGTTTAATTGATACATAATTATACATAACTTTTTGTGTGAATTAAATGTCAAAATAAAAAAAATAATACAAAATCTGATAGTTCATAAAATATTAGCAAAATATAAAAAATAAAAAATTACATTTCCTTTATCTTATTCATACTATACATATCATGCCTATTTTACCCATATTAGAGGTTTTTTTCAACATCCACGTGTCCAAACAATCTTCTCATGATATTATTTAATAGGTAAGATGCAATATATTCATGTTATATATGGTTATGGACTCATTTCATGCCTCGCTTATGGGGGGAATTATTATACACTAGTAATTATTACATGGTGACATTCTTACTATTTTTTCTCTAGTTATTATATTGATCCACTTTACATAGATAATGTATCTTACATTTGTATTCACATAGAGTATACATATATTAATTATGTATATGGATATATACATGTATTTATTTGCATATTATTATTAAATTGGATGAGTATATTTTATCAATTTACATGAGATTGATTCTTGTATATATATATTTCACCTTTATATTATATCATCCATATCTCTTTGACTAAGATTTGGGCCTCGTCGATACATATTTACCATACCATAGTCTTGTACATACCTTTCTTATTCGATATGTCATGCCTTACATGTGGATTATTCCTAATGATTAATTACATTCTTCTATCTTCTTGATTTCACAATGAAGCTTAATTTCATTTGTATTGATATTTTACTTGACACTTGTTTCATGTTTCTTGTTATGTTTCACTAGCCTTATTTTTTTTATTTTTATCCCATTCTTATCATGTGCATTGGTTTCTAAATGATGACAACAAATTTATCGGGCCTTAATTCATAGCATGTATTGATTTTTGAGGGAAACCATAAGCTTCTTAGAATCACCCTGATCTTATTCTTCTAGTATTTTAGCCTTTCCCATCTCTTTTCATGTGTGATCCTATATATTTTAGGTGTTTATTCTCTATTATTATTCTAGATATATTACTAAAAAACCAAAAACAGGTTTTTATACATGATCATATCTATTTTCCTATGGAGACATAGTACCCATTGTTCTATTCTATATACACATTTTTTGCAATGGGGACATGGTACTCATCATTTATATCATTTATCATATATCTTCACCAATGGGGCATAATACCAATTCATGTTTCTTATTGACATATCCTATGTATATAATATATTATACACCTTTTGCTTATGAGTATACATTTATTATTTATACTCTATATCTTACACATATGGTGACACATGACAAGCCATCATTCATGGTGGATTGGTTTCCATATATTTATACTATTGAGTTATCATAAATTTGGAATCATGTTACTACCCCATGTGCATCATCACTTATGGGCCTTGCCACATATTTAGCTATATCATGTGATCAAACCACATTAATATTATCTTATGAATGAGGATTATTCTACATATGTGCCTTGCCTTATTATGTTGATGTGTATTTATACCTTACAAATCATTTTACATCTTATCACATTATTCTCATCATACTTAATATGTACATGATTTATATATTTTTCACATTGTATGGCAATATCAAAATACACAATTACAAAATGCCATAAAATACAAAAACATTACAACATATAAAAATAAAAAAATATTACCTTATACATGGCTATATATTCATTTATGCTAGAGATTTTCATATCCATGATTTACACATTATTTTCATGGTATTTCTTCTGTGGGTGCCATGCAAATTCACTAGTTAAATGATATTGGAGTACACACTATTTTCGCACATATTGGGAAATCATTTTAATATACAACATACCCTATCTTGTGAAAATTTACATATATAAAATTTTTCATGATGATATATTTCCTTACTTTTCATTTATCATATTGAGATATATTACATTGTTTACTACATCTTAAGCTAGTACCTAGATCTTATGCATCACATGGATATCTTCACTAGGATTTTAACATGGTTATATCAATTGTTGTGTGTGAATTATTATTTTTATGTGGATGTATTTTCTTTTTTTTGTATCCTTGTCTATATAGTGTTATCTTATCATCATGTTTTGTGAATCCTATCCTTTTGTGGTATTGCTAACTTGTCTTGTCACTAATTTGGGTGTGGTCACTAACTTGTGTGGTCCTTTGTGTTATTATTTTTTTGTATCCATCATATTAATAATGAATATTATATACTATGATTATATCCATGATGTCTATCATGAATATAAATATAATTTCTTGGTTCCTATTCATATATGGGGACATGTTACTTGTGTGTGCTCTCCTTTCTTTATGAAATTTAGTTGGGACATATATCAATTTGGGATTCTAATTGTTCCTATCTTTATTTACATGAAAGGTAAAATATTATCTTGAGTTGTGCTTGATATGAAACTATATTTACAATGATAGACTAAAACTTAACATAATTCATTGGTATCAGAAACATTCAAATATATTTACATATGTCTAATGATATTAAAGCTTTATAATTATTATTTTATTAACATTATATTTTGAGATAAGTTATTGCATCACAAGTCTTCATCCCTTATATCAAAAGAGAGCATCTATCAAGGGATATTTAAAAAAAATCAAAATGAATAAAAATTAAGTGAACTTGATGGAATTTGAGAAAAAAATTCTATTTCCTTGATCAAGAAGTGGATCAGACTCTAGTGACTCCTAAAGAAATGTTGGTTATGTTTTAGCACCTATCAAAAGTATAGTTTCAAAGGTGTTTTTTATGGTATTTGGATAAAAAACCAATAGGTGTATTCATTCATACATTCTCTTTTCAATTTAAAATATTCAAATCTTCAAAAATTCAAAATTAAAATATTTATTATGTGCATTAGCTAATTGTATCAATTTTCAATTATTCTAGCAACATCAAAATCTTTGTGAATGGAAGCTTAGCTTGATAATTTATGTCAAAAACCTTCACTCTTTCCAAAGTAAGTGAAGGTATGTGATTTAAATTATTAAACTTAAAATTTTGATACATGCATGTATTCACTCATGCCCACGTCAAAGTGGGGGCATTTAGTAGACACCTAAATTATGTATACAACCCTTATTCCCAAGGTTTTATCACTAATTTAACATGTTTGACATACTTGTGTATATTTACATATTTATAGGACTTATCCAACACTACTTTTGTATTTTTTAATCCCTTAACCATTTAAATAACATAAAGATAGTAATAAAAACCTATCCATTTCCATCCTTGGACTAAACTCATTTTTTTTATCATGCTTCTCATTTTAATATGAGCCTTTATTTGTCCCAAGTCAATTCTGCATAGGTTCTTTCTTGGTTAGATTTTCACCTTACACAAGTCTGTTCCATTTACCTTTGTGGGTACTTTTTTCTATTTTTACTAATATTGTGTCTTTAATCTCACCTCTTGTCATATTTGAATTCATATAACAAGTCTCATATTTTTATAAATTACCCTATATATACAAGTCATCCTAAATCATTTAAAAAAAAGGAACATCAAATACAATAAAGTATCAATGTATAGACCTAGATAAATTACAAGCATCTATCTAATTCATTCTTCTGACTTCAAGTTGATCTTCATTGAGTCACATCTTACACACTTGCAACAGAGTTCTATTTTCATCTCCTTATGACAAATGAATGTTCTAGCTTACATATAATTCCATCATACTTCTAGTGAAGTGGAGGTTCAAAACCCTTACTTGAGCTATCTCATTTATAATCAGTCAACACTACGTGAAATTTTGATTCTACTATGTTGGTAAAGTATTTTTTTAACTTTTTTGGGTGGTTTTCCAAGTCCATAACCAATTTTTTTCCTTTGAGTGCCAAAGCTAGGTCAAAGAAGGGATTCAACAATTTTTACCTATAAAATTAAAAAATCATAGGTTCTATAGGTCATAAATAAGGAGGTGAACCAATGACAAAAAAATAGGTTCTTCAGACCTGTATAGGTTAGATTTTTAAAAATAGAGATAATTTAAGGTGTGGGGAGCTATCCTAGGTAGATCTATCTAGGTTGAAATTTCACAAAGAGAAAAATTATCTAGGAGGGTACATATGTAAAATAAGAGATCTATATAGTGCACAACTATCTTTCACATTTACCTTTATAGTTTCATACTTCCATAATAACATAACTACGATCAGGTATGATCATTCATTATCCCTTTGTAATTTCATTGCATATCCTAGTTGATTATTATTGTGTCTTCTTACTGTTACTTAGTCAATTGGATAGGTCTAAATTTTATACTGTCATAAACATATTATTATATCTATTATTGTAATATTTTATTCCTTATATTTTTTAAAACTATAATTAGAGTAAATAATGGCCTATCGAAGTCAAGGTGCTATTAAAAAAATACATTTTTAAAAATTTTCTAGAATGAGCTATAAAAAATGGTTAACAACCATTAGGTTCAAAAAATGGTTATTGTAAATGGTTAAAATCCATTATACTAAAAATGGGGATGCTAAAAATAGTTGGTGGCTTCTATCTTCAACTATAACTTTGGTTGTTCAAAGATAGTTGGAAACAACTACCTTACAAAAAAACTTCTGGAATCTAAAAATTTTAGGTACTAATTTGCAAAAAACTATCTAGGTGGCATCTTGAATTTTTCAAAAAACTAGAAATGTCCAGGTGGCATATAAAATTAGTGGGAAAGGCTTTATAAAACTTGGTAGATCCCTAAAAATTGGATATCATTTTAAATACAATAAAAATTGACCCAAGGATCCTTTTTAGCAAGTTACCTAGGTAGTGAGCTTAGATGAATTTGTAACTTGTGGTGTCTTAAAAAGACTAGAATAAGGGTCACTTGGGAAAAGGACCTAAATTTTTGAAGGTTGTGACTAGAAATATGAAGGTTTAATGAAATGTTTTTATGTCTATTCTTATAATTAGTGGAAAAAAAGATGTAGGCTCTACAAAAAAAAAATCATATATGCTCTTATAACTAGATATGCAAAATGCGTAACATAACCTATAAAAAATGTGAAATAATTACAATTTTTTGACCCATTTTTTAATTTTTGCATACTTTTATTATTATTCATTTTTTTTTAAATAGATAAACTAACTAAAAAAACTATAGAAAGAAGTAATTCCCAAGAAAGAATTTTGCATAGAAAAAAATTCCAACCTCCATTAATTAAGTAATGTCACTCTACTTCTAATAAAGTGAAAGTCAAAAATTAATTTTTTAGACATTCTAGATGTAATGGAATGGTTGAAAAATCTCCAATGATCTATAAAAGTGGTGAAATCAGCATGGTCCCTTTGATGCAAATTTATCAAACACCCCACAAAACTAAATACGAAATGATTTCCAAAGATAAAAACCATCCATGCAATGAAGTGAATCTCAGATTTAGACAAAGTTTACATGTAAACTTTGTTACTTTATTATTTGGAGAGCATACACATATATTGTAACCTTGATATCTTAAAAGTAAGGAGGTATACATTATTTAAATCCAATCCGGATCCCTAAAATATATCCTAAACTCCTATTCTATGCTGAGTTATAAAAACTCAATGTACATTCATATCTAATATCTGTTATAACAAATATGATTTTTTTCTCATGAGGCTTGAATGTATCAAGTAAGCCCATTATAATGCACCCTTTTTGATATGAGAAACATAGCCTGCATAGTCACTAATCTCAAAATAAATCATATGTGAAAGAATAATCACTTTGAATATTTGAAATTGATGGCATTCATGATATTGAATATATCATTGAATTTTGCATATGAAGCATGTTGTATAAAGATATAACATTGAATCATAAAGACAATGTATGCATGATATAAATCATGGCACTAGAGTAAACATAGAGTATATATAAGTTAATCATGGCATGAGTCATGGAACCAAAGTAAAATATACATAATGCATAATATGAATCAGGGCACCATAGTAAGAAACAACAAGCATTGGAGTAATGTAATAAAATTTGTCATGTAATTTTCATAATATGTCATGTGTAAGGTCTAATATCCCACATAAAAGGGACATTTAAATTTCACATAGCACATAAGGAGAAGGTCCACACAAATGGCATAATGATTCCATACAAGCAATAATTTGAACATACAAGGCTAAGGGTCCAACACATGATAAAAAAATAAGTCTAATAACATGTAGGAAAATACGAATGTAAAGCAAAACATGTAACAGATGAGAGTAGTATGGTTTCATCTATGTATAAATTTGAATGTTAGCAAGTAGAATATTTCATGTAATACATGTGAAAAATATGAGTGATTATCAAGACATTTATATGATATGTAGATCAATATGGTAGAGAGGCTATGGATAAATAAAACCTATAAAAGTGTTCATGGAGAAAAAATAGATGCCTCAAACTTAGCAAGGCTATTGGATAATAAGGGAAGCCCAAAATATTAGAATAATGTAGAAGTATGTCCTATATAACATTGAATTACCTTGTGAGAAGAATTATGTATTGAAATATCAAATATGCTATCTACTTAACATATAGTAAATAACATATGAAAAAAAATAAGCTAAGAAAATTTTAAAATGTTTTAGATTTTATAGAGTTTCATTTTTTTGAAAATATTTTAATGTTTTTGATTTTTTTTAAATATATGATTTTTTTAATGTTTTAAATATATGCATTTTTTTGGGGATTTTTTCCAATATTTTAATGCTAAAAAATATTTGAAAAATAAGTGCTAAGAATTATTTTTTTGAAAATAAAGAAAGTGGGAGGGATTCAATCATTCCTTAACAAAGTGTAAAAGCATAACTTGATAAGGTGGAAGGCAAGCAATGTGCCCCCAGTGTAGATTTAACTTTGAGTCATAGAAATGTAGTGTAAATATGTAAAATATGTAAGAGTATACATGCTTCTCAAATGGGGAAGATGATAAATTTGCTTAGGTAAAAAGTAGTGATATGAGATCATGTGAATGCCATAGGATATAGGATATGAAATAATAAGCAAGTGGAGTGATATAGATATAAGTGCATGAAATAGTTTGAATTAATTTAAAAATCAAGAGGGTAAGTACCAAAAACAAAATCAAGGGGTTAAAAGAATGTTTGGATAATGGATAGAAGAATTAGAAAGAAAACAAAGAATCCATATACAAGAAAAAATGAAAGTAACTAAATAATGATATGAATGATGGGAATTTCTGTATAAACCATGGAATGATATGAAGGAGTGATTTTTTGTGATGAATAATTTATCACTATAGATGCCTTTAAATATGAATAGGAGCCATATGATGTAATATAACCTTATAAAACATTTATCTTATACTGATGAAGACTTTCATTCTCATGTGAAGGGGAAAAATATGTAACAACCCTTATCTGTACCTATGGTTAAACTCTTTGAATAACCTATTTTGCCTTAAGAGATGGAGGTCTATTTATATGTGCCACTTTCTATGTAGAAGGATGTACTATGCAATATGAAAAAATCTAAATATGTTAACACATAATTGTATCATACTCATAAGAATATGGAGAAATTGATTCTTTAATATGCTCATGCTCATTAAAAACTGTAATATGCTTTGAAAAATTCTCTTGAATAGTTTTGTAAATTAGTTCATTACCATGTTTCCATGAATTGTACTAGGTAATTATTCCATATAAGAAGTAAACATAATTTACTCCAAAGAATATTCATATTGTATTCCTTGAATTTTGACCATTTTATTATCATGAATGAATTTGATATATTTATGCACTGTATAAGTAACTCCTTTAATCTTTTGTATCCATGGGCATCCTAATAACATCTCAAAGACCCCTGTGCTTCGTAGAAATAAAAATGTAGTAGGCACCATGAGAGAACCCACTTTTAATAGAATCACTCTATATCTAAGAGTATCTTATGTATGCCATCAAATGATTTGAAAACTATAGAAGTATCCTATAAATATTGTTCTATATAACCAAGAAAATTAAGGAGGGTTTTGGTGAACACATTTTCCCTTAATCTATTATCTATCATAACACTATAGATGGATTATTTGTTAACATAAGCTTGATTAAAAGGTACATGTCTATCTAAATCATCATTAATAATTTTATCTTCTTAAAATATGATCATAGGACGTGATGCTTATTTGCTTTTAACTGTACCGATAATGCTATCAAGTGGATGTCCATATGTAGAAGGAAGAGGATGAGCATTGTATGCATAATGAACTTCAAAATTATCCTTGTTATTTGCTTCATGATTTATAATAAAAATTGTACATTTTGAGCTTTGCATTATCATTTACTTGTGGCTTATCCTCTTTGATAGGTGTACTGATATCTATGATATTTCATCAATGATATCTTGAATCTTATGCTTATTATTGAAACATCTATTTGTATAATGTTTAATACATATATGATAATCAAAATATGTATTGGCATCAAAATTTATAAATTTGGGACTAGACATATCTATCTCCATTGATGGAGGAAGAGTGATTAGATTGTATTCTAGGAGATTTTTCAACCAAACATGAGGAGGTGATGGAAAATTTGAGAATTTCCTCCTTGATGGAGCTTTTAATTAATTTTTTTGAGGTGATTGTGATATATAATTAATTATAAAATTTTCTTCACTCTTAATTTTAGTTGGTTTGATCTTGTAATTAGTCTTGGTTTGAAACTATTATATTAGAAAGAAAATTTAAAACATATTTAATTTTGTTCATGGTAATCAAATTGACTTCATTCTCTTTGACTATAAGGCATAGTTCATCATAGGATTTGAACTTATCAAACATAATAGACCCTTGAAGAGGAGGGAGTAACCTTTGTGTAAAAATATCTTGAAGTTCATTCTCAACCATTTTATTTTTCATTTTGATAAGAATAGTCTTTTACCTTAACACATATTCAATGATTGTTTTAGTATACTCTTATTTGAGATTTTCAATTTAAGCATATGATAAATTGTCACCAATGTTGATAGAAAATTGTCAAAAACTGAGTTTTTGAAGGATTGAAAGTCATTACTGATTGAAGATGAAGATCATAGAACCATCTAAGAGCATATTATTTTAGGCTTCTTTGAAAAATATTTATCAACAATTTATCATTATCTACATAATCGAGATAAGATGCATGGAAGGCACATACATGTTTAGAATCATCTTTGCCTTCATAACAAGGAAATTTAGGAGCCAAAAACCCAACTGGTGTTGGAAAATTAAACTTATTTGAGTCCTTCCTATAGGTTTATAGATTTATCCTAAGTCTTATAAATGTGTGAATTTATTGTATTTATAAATAAATTTTATTATAGCCTTTTTATGTGTCACTCCCCTGTCTAGTCCACTTATAGGCTTTGGAGTTACTTGCATGTAACTCCTCTCCCCCAACATGGAACAAACATCCTCCGCATTTGTAAGAGGATTATGGACACATGATACATATGTTGATGTTTTCCCTTGTAACTCTTTTTCTCTGTTAGTTCTAAATAAAAAAATTTCATCTCTCATTCTTCTACACTTGATACAACACAACATAATCTTGTTCATCTAGTTTTACTCTTGGATCCTTGATGCTTTATTGGCCTAAGGTTATTCTTCTCCTAACTTCTTAATGCTATTATAATTGGATATTATTATTGTAAGCTTTCAATAATATTGTGATATTTTTCTCCATATGATGGTTTCCCAACTTGTCAACTCTCATCTCACATTTTGTGCCTTGATTCACTCTTGAGGTCATATTACTTCTTTTTTAATTCTTTCACTTTATGGTTTTCAACGTTATTCTAGTGATCTTTGTTAATTCACAAATATGGTATCAAATCAGATTCATTTTAACATTGATCCTTGAACTTGTGTCAGTTTGTTTTGGTGGAAAAATATATTTTTTTAAAATCATGAACTACTAGTTGTTCAACCATTTAATTACACATAACTAGTTTTTATTCTGATTGAATACATATGAATGTGTAGTTATATTTATATATTTTTTCTATTGGATTTTTTATGCTTCATTAATTATATATTCATGATATTCTAGTAATGAACTTAGTTTTGGTGCCTCATTTTGAATTCTAAGTTTTTTATGCACTTATTTTTGAGTTTTTGAGTTTAAACTCATTCTCTTTTCTAAATCATGGCATCTCCCTTATTAAGTTCAGTGCCTTAGTGCATAGTTCTATTTTTTTAACTATCATTTCTTATCTATGTTCTACCACATTTCTTTGGTAATACATAGTCATTATTTATTTACTATTCTCTTATTGTCTCTATGGTAGAATTTTTTGACTATATGTCTTTATTACTAACACCTACTATTGGAATGCTTTTTTGGATTTGTTTAATAGGTTCTGGCTAATTCTCTTCTCACTAGTTGGCTACATAATTTTTATGAGTTATTACCTATATTTATAGAGATTTTTTTAGAATTTCATTTTGTGTTTTTCTTTTGGCTCAATTTTACATAATTTTTTCCTTTTATTATAAGGCTTTAATGATTAAATGAGCTTCTCTATTTTCCTAATCACGCTTTCTACCTAATCCCCCTATTAAGTGGTGTTTTGATTTAACCTGACATTCTAAGTTTTCTTTTAGAATGTTAATATTCTTGATGCTTTGAAAAAAATTCTCTTAATGTTATATTCATCTTAAGACCTTGTAGTTCTCCTTGGATTTGATTCTTTTTATAGTTTGGCTGCACCTGGTAACACTTTTTTCCTTTTTCAATTTTTATTGTTAAGGTGTTTTATTCTCTTAGTGCATCTTTATTCATTCATTTTTTTTAAAATTTTTGGTTTTCATTCAAATTTTGTGACGTATAACTCACTTTATTTCAAGTTTTTAATATCAAAATAAACTTTAATAACAAAAAACATTTTCAAAAAATATAATGCATTTTTAAGCCCAACATCTTTTAGTGGGTAAACCAATAGATTTTTGGTTTAAAACATTCCATATTGATGCATGTAGAGACAATTATTATTTATCTTTTAGCATTTCATATGGCATATTTTAAAATTTCTTAAGTTTTCTTGAAAATCATTTAAAGTTTTTTTTTGTTATCTTTTGTCCAAAAAAGGAAAAATAATATCTTATCCACTTAGTTTGTTTTAAACAAGGCATTCTTTATATTTTGTCTTTTTATTTTTATTTTATCAATTCAATTTAAATTTTTCTAAAAAAAGATAAACAAACCTTAAAACTTAAAAAAAAAAGCATATCATGCTTTAGTTTTTTTTAGAACTGTATTTAACTTCCAATTGGATTTATGAAAAAAAAAGTCAATTTTTTTCAAATCTTTTTGAAAAATTAAAAACTTATATGTAATTTGGTTATATAAAGATTATTCCTTTTTAATTATTTCACATTATGTTGTATACCAAATCTTTGGATTTTTCCAGTGCTTTAAAATAAACCAAATGTATTTTGTATTTTGGTGTGGACTTACATGTACACATTGATCTAAAGGTTAGTTTTTCATGTAAGTATTATTTTTAGTTTTTCATGTAAGTCTTATTTTTAAGCATTATTATTTTTTAGAAAGCCTAAAACTTGTGTAATCCTCTTATTTCAGTTAATTTCAACTTATATTTTGAGAAAGGAAGAAGAAAAAATTAAATATGGGTATGGTTGAAAAACTTGTTTGATTATGTGTGCATTGAATCAGATGATTGTGAAGAAATCCTCTTTGGCTTGGGAGGATGACATAACAATAAGACAACACTAAAGAAAATGGTTGATTAGAAAGATATCTGGGTGGATTACCTAATGCTAGCTAGATCTTTAAAGTAGGAGTTTCCTTGGGGTTTATCAATCCACACATTTTAAACAATTAAGTTTATAAATAGAATGATAAAGTACTTGCATCAATAATAAAAAGGTACTAAAATTGAATACAAGATATGCTTGATAAATAAATAATTTATAATGACTAATATAGTAATAATCAAGTCAATACTAGTACAAAATGGATCAAGTGTGCTTCAAAAAATCAAGTAGGGCCTTGTGAACAGGTAGGGACACAAAAAATTGGGTTTGGTTAAGGGTAAGAGGGAGAAAATAACTTGTTATTTTCTATCATAGTGACCATAAATAGTTGAGAGGACCATCGATGATTAAGGAGACCATCAGTGGTTAAGATGACCATTGTTGGTTGGATAGACTGTTGACGGTTGAGACAACCATCGATGGTTACTATGTATAGGCTTTGGTTACTAAATAGAATGGTTGATGATATTTCATATGGCAATTTTGGGAGGTTAGATTATGCTATGTTGATTGAAAAATACAAATAAATTAATTGAATACTAAAAAATAAATACTTAGGTTATAGAAGTTAATCAGATGAGTTATTAAGGTGGTTGGCTCATTGATAGAGGTTGGTGTGATTTCAATAGAGTAATGATACTTGGTTATCAATCGAGAGATGGTGACAAGTTGGCTCTCTATCATGATGGCTATATCACTATATTGTTGGAAAAACACGTAAAAAATAAAGCTTTGGATGCAAAAGCTCTTGATATTTGTGGATTCAGTCCCCTTTCACCTCATGCTCCTCTCTTCTTATAAACAAGGAAGGATAGGTGCAACAAGATGTTAACTAATATTTCTAATTATAATTCATGCATGTAATAGCTTACACATAGACTTAGATGAGCTAATTTTAGAAAGGTAAGGTAGATGTTTGCATGTTAGTGATTAGGATGATGGGCCCTGACCATCGACAGTCATGATGACCATCAATGCTCACCCTGACCATTGATGATTAGTGGTCAAAGGTAGGGTGGGTTAAAATGTTGGTTTTAGCTAATAAGTCAACTAACTTAGGGTAGATGGGTTAAGTTGATTTAGGGGTCAAGAAGGTCAAGGTGGGGCCCAAGGGGGTCCTAAGGTGGTCTAGAGTAATTTAAACATTTAAAAATATGGTGTGAATATTTCTAGTGTATATATTTTCCCCCTTTTTATTATGTAACTTTGAATCAATAAGCTGTAAAGCTAATTTCTAGTGTCAAAGGTCTGGTTGCCTCAAGTATGGGAGGAGGTATTACCCCTCAAACCTAGAGTTGATGAGGTAAAACAAAATTAGGTACATGTTTGATAAGGTGGATGAAGGTGGATGTCATGAAGGTGGTTATAGGTTGGTTATCGAAGCACAAATAAATACACAAAATGCAATAAAAAGTATGATAGCCAAGATCATGCATTGACTAGGTTATCATAATTGATAAAAATAAAGATTAGTACTAGAAGGACAAGTGACAAGTGTACTACATGACCACATTTAGGTATGGTGGTTGGGTACACTTGTAAATGCAAATCTCATAGGCAATGTTTGTGTATTAGTGGGTATCCAAGGTAGGTAGTGCTCCTAGTGAAAACAAAAACTATTCAAGTGTTATGGGCATTCAAGGTAAGAAGTGCTCTTGAGAAGACACAAGTGGGTTAGGTATGCATGAGGTGGCACATGGTAAAAAAGTGGTCAACATGGTAATGTTGTCATTGTGGTCAAAGGAGTAGGCAAAAGTTGTCACAAAATGTGCACTAGTTTGGCTAACATAGACCAATGGAAAGATGATGAGGTGGTCAAGGTGGGCAGTGAGTTCAGTCTTCATGGGTGTGAGTGTGGTTAACATGCACCAAAATAGTGTGATTGAAGAGGCAATGGGTAAAAGGTTAAGACCCTGACCATTGATGGTTAGGGGTCCAAAGAGTGACTGTTGATGGCCTCCCTTACCGTTGATAGTCAGGGTGAAAACCCTAAAGCTATAGAGGTTAAAAGTGAAAGTGAATGTCATTTTCACTTATTGTAACTTTTGACTACTGAGCTCTAACATTAGTCATCTTGGGTGAATTTGTGTTGATGGTGATTTTTAAGGTATACCTACTAAGTTGGATTGATCAAGAGGATTGAGGTAGGATGTAGGACAAGCATGAACATGGATGAGGATGGGTAGGTCCATATATTGTTCCTCGATGATGGTCAAGAAATGAGTTGGGTGGAATCTTTAAATTGGTGGTTTTAGTTTTCTTTGGTTATATCATTTGAATTGGTATTTGATTGGTTGGGTAGTTGATTTTTTAGGTTGGGGTTTATGTTTTTTGTTTAGTTTATTTGCCCTAGGTAGGGTTTTTGATTTTTTGTCAATTTTATGGGTAAAATTTTAAATTGATAGGGTGGGGTAGGTGAACTAGGGTAGGGGTAGGTATTAGGTATTAGGTTATAATTCAGAAGAGATTATGGTTTCTTGGGTGGTTGTTAGGTAAGTTAGGTTTATGGGTGTTCCACTCACAAAACACCCATAGTGACCATCGATGGTCAGGGATGACCATCGACGGTCAACATCTAGAAAGAGATGGATGTCTGACCATCAGTGGTCACCATGACTACCGGTGGTTGGTCCAAGTGGAAAAAATATTGTAAAGTTAAGGTTAGAAAAGGACTCATGATTATGATAATTTTGAATGGTATTTTTAAGTTACTGACATGAATGGGTAGTGGTTTTGTTTAGGGTATAGGTAATGATTTTAGGGTAAATATAAGAGAGCACAAGTTTTTGGTTTTGAAGAAATGGTCAAATGGGGAAGGTTAGGTAAGTTTAAAAGGGGGGTAATAGTATAGGCTAAATAAAAGTGATTAAGGTATGGTGAGTCAACATAGTAATGTTAGTGACTTAGTAATGTTGTTAAGTTGAAAGGAATATGGTAAAATGGCATGTAAAGGGGTTGATCAGTAATTATGTCAGTAAGGTTTGATAGATCAGGTAAGGGGTAGTTGTATAAAGTTTCATGATTTGTAGAGGTGAAATAGTCATGATTAGGTAGGGTAAGGTGAGAAGTTATAGTTCTTAGGTAGAGTGCAATAGTGAACTAAGTTTATTGATATTGATTGTTTATAGGCATGAGAGTAGATTCTGATGCATGATCTGGTTCCATGCATATTCATAGAGATTCACCAAGGGATGACCCCAGCTAATTGGGCACATATGGAGGAGGTCAACCTTAAAGTGATGAGGCATTATTAGCATGTGCCTTGTGATGTATCCATGATCGTGGCCCTCATCGAGAGATGGGATTTGGCCATGAATACTTTACTATTACCCACTAGCAAGCTCATGATCCTACCAAAAGATGTGCAATAGATTACATGGTTAATCTTTTGAGGTGATCTAATTTACCACATTGAAAGGGAAGAGCATGATGATTTATTAGAGCTAGTATGCAGAGATGACCAGGATCATGTTAGGTAGCACACTAGGGGTTTAAATTACTCTATGCTCTATCATAGGGTGAGGGGAAAGAGAAAATTAGTGATGATGATAATGATGGTAGTGTCATGATTTTCCCTTCCTAAGTTGAGTCATGAGAGGTTCCCATACTTGCTATTGGGGGATTTAGTTGAGATGTTGTTGGGGCATATAGTGTTTACCTAGGTACCTATGCTTTTGGTGCATATATATAGGGAGTTGTGGGGGTTTAGGGCCCACAAGAGATATGGCATTAGTGTCAATTTGGTTATACATTATTGGACCTATGAGCACATTTAGGTGTTGAGGTCGATGGGGTTGTCATGGGTGGGATATGGCCAGATAGAGTTCCTAGTTGGATTCATGTGGTGGAGAGGTAATTTTGCCACATCAAGTGTATTAGGAGGAGCTTATGATGTTGATTAGTTTAGGGATACACTAGATACACTGGTGATTGGAGACATTATGTGGAGACCATATGTTGGGTTCCTAGAGTGGGTTGGGTACACGAGACAATCTTTCTCCTTACTGAGTTATAGATGGATTATCAACTAGAGGGATGGAAAGGTAGAACTCATCCCATTTGATAGGGTATGAAAGTATTTTACCATTATTCAAGGTATCTCAACCACATTTTTAAGGTATAGGAAGGAGGATGCAAAGATCCTTCTACTAGAGCCACATCTAGTGAGGATTTTTCTAGATCATGATGAGTTACCAGCCAGGCCATAGATAGATGACATATGTTTTACAAATGGCTACATGGCATGGTACCAAGATTTATACATGGTAGCATATTTTGGTGATGGTGATGGTGGGAGGAAGCCTATTGATGTGGACTCAATTGGGAGAGGAGGATAGAGGGAATAGGTAAAGGGGGTTATCCTAGAAGGATAGGTAATAGTGGTGTTAGCATTGCACAGGCACAAATCATAACACTATAAGGTCAGGTGGCTACCTTATAGGGTTAGATTGTGACACTCATGAGTGATAGGGACCAGGAAAGAGATTCACTAGCATTGGTCACATAGGAGAGAGACTCCTTATGATAGAGAGGAAGAAGGGTTGTGACATCTATAACACCACCCAACACCATCCCCATGGAATGGTAGATAGCTACAGTGGAGGAGTTATGGTACTATGAGGCTATAGTTTTGAGATGGTGTCTTAATGAGCCTTAATGGGGAAAGTATAGAGAGATCTTGGTAGGTGGTGCTAGTGTGGCAACACTAGGCTAGTGGGTTGTATATGTAGGTGGATAGTGTTTCTAAACAAGATTCACTTTTCACATTCAAAGAGAGAATAAGAAACTAGAAGAAATGGTCTAAGGCTTGTGTGTACCTGGATGAAGTCGTGCACACCGTTATCTAGACGTTGTGAGAACTCCTCTTTGGTTGTGGAGGATGACACTTGAAAAAGAAAGAGACTAAAACATGAAAAGGCGTTAGATGAGGAGATGGTGGGTTGTCAAGTGAAAGCTTAATCCCAAAAGTACAATGACTTCCTTGAGGGATGTCAAACCACTGATTGATAAAAATAATGTTTGATAAAAGATAGAATGATAAAAGACTAAAATAATTAAAGACTGAAACAAAAATGGAAGCAAATGCTTACCTAAATGCTTCTGTCAGCTTGGTCACAGTCACTAGTGTCAGTTATTCTATAATGTCCCCAATTTTCTATTATAATGGTTTAATTAATTAATTAAATTATTATGAAAATAAAATTGACTCCTTCTAGAAGTTTTCTAGGAAGGCTTTAAAAGAAGGGGAAAGCAAAGCAATTGCATTATCTAATATCTTCTTTTGCAAAAAATTATTCTGAGAAGCTTGAATCTGTGATTCAGCTGGAATCTCTGAGGACGAAACCCTTCAGTAGATTGGCGAAGAGTTGGATGAAAACCCAGCACTTTGTCAGAGGTGGATTCGAGACAAAATCCAGGTTGTGCATATTGGTTAGATCGGGAGCTTCAGAGGGCCATTCACTGAGGATATCAGGGTTCAGCCTATGCAGAAGTCTCCAGGTATTTATCCTATGTTTTGATCCCAGGTTTATATATTTTTATAGTCAAAGCAGGTTTGGTACGGAATCCGTACAGATAGTCAGATCGGCACCAGGCCGTACCAGCAGGTCAGACTAAGAAAAGGGCACAGTTCGGCCGCAGGGTTTTACAGAGATCGGCATCGGCATATAGACCGACATCGACCGACTAGTGACCGACACCGGCAGTCAAGTGGTCACAGGCAGTCAGAGATCGCTCGCGAGACGACCGATGGCGGCAGGGTATCGACCGACGTCGGCATCATCCTCACTGACGTCGGCGACTGTGTCTTTACACAGTGTCCAGATTTGTGCATACTACCAGGTTCCTGCTTATTTTGGGGTTTCATTATACCCTTTAAATTATTGTTGTGTACTGTAACTTTTGTTTATTCACTGTTGAAGTAAATCTGGGCAATATATTTTTGTATCTGCATTCTCTAAAGGCAAATAATCAGAATTATATCTTTGTCTTATATTTTGTGTCTTCAAATTGAGTTGGGGATCTTTCAGTGGTATCAGAGCCATGCATCTTGCCAGCCTGTAGGGGTAAAACTATTTTATTTCTATGCATCCTGGAAGATTTGATAGAAGCCATAGATATTTTACACGTAGTAGAGCTCAGTACGAGCGAGAGTTGGGTTTAGGACAGCCACCTATCATGGCCAAAGAATAGAGGAATGCCCATAGAAACCAGGATGAAGAAGAAAGGGAGATGATGAGGACTCTCATCACTACCCAGACCAGGATTGTTCAGGCTCTAGACTGATTACTGGATACCATGGAACGTTTAGAGGTGGATAGACATAGAGGTAGAAGGAATAGATCAGCTTCAGTGACTAGTAGTGATCATACCCATCACTCTAGTCAGCATAGTCACCATTCCCGTTCTTTAGTGGGGAGTTCCCGTCATTCCTCTAGGCGACATCATCATCATACACCTACTCCTGATAGACCATTACTGCCTCAATTTGTACCAGGTGGACAACCAGCACACGTGGAACCACTAGAGATGGGGTTCCAAGAGTCTGTTTTGGCAGCCACAACAGAGTGGAGAGCTTTACCCCCAGAGGTTAGGGAGGTTTTTCCTCTTCCCTAGTATTGTGCACAGCGTAGAGACACAGTGAGACTCAGGGGAGATCGGGGTAATAGACCACCACAGCAGCAGCATAATCATGACCTCAATAGAGCTATGGGGAAGATTACATTGGCTTCATATAATGGCTCTAGAGATACTAGTGCAAGAGCTTGGGTCCACAAGCTGGACATATATCTTTCTTTGAGGCCCATGCCTGAGCGTGAGGCCATTCAGTTTGCAGTGTTACATCTAGAGGGGATTGCATATGATTGGTGGCACCATGGATTGGTCACCTAGGATCACGCCTTAGTTCACTCCTATGCTGAGTTCACTGAGAGACTTATTGCACGGTTTGACCGTAAGGATACATAACTTTACTATAGGGAGTTGGCTCATCTTAGACAGAGTGGACACGTAGAAACTTATATTAATGAGTTTCAGCGTATTACGGTTATGGTACCTGATATGCCACAGAGATGGAGTGTGATGTTATTTATTGAGGGGTTACAGGATAGACTTAAGGGACTGGTATGTGCTTTCCAACCAGCCACTCTTAAGGATGCCATTGATGTGACATTGAGACTGGACACTGTGCCCACTTCTTATCAGGGTGATAAGAAAATAGCTGCGGAATCTCGGCCTATACAGAAGGCCAATACACCACAAATTAAAGAAGGGCCATCCTCTAAAAATCCTTGGATGAATCACGAGACTAGGAATGAATTGAGGAGGAAAAAGTTATGTTTTTCCTGCAAAGACCCATGGGAACCAGGGCACCGTTGCATGGGTAAAGGAAAGGTTCATTTGATTAAGGTAACTTCTAAGTGTGGAGATGAGGAGGTACCTGATATGGACATTGAGGATAATATTTAGCAGGATCAGATACAGTTGGAGTTAGACACCCCAGAGCCTTTGGCATCAGCCAAAGCAATTATGGCTACTCTCTCTAGTTATCCTAACTTTCATGCCTTTTGGTTGAAAGGTACACTTGAGGGTAAGTGGGTAGTGAGCTTGGTAGATACAGGTGCTACACATAACTTCATTGACCGGAAGTTAGTGGGAAGGCATGGATTATAGTATGAGAAGTTTGGTGGTTTCGGGGTAAGGTGGCTGATGGTGCAGTATTGGGTTGTACCAAACGAATTCCACAGCTCAGCATTCAGATGGAAAATTACACTTTGAGCGATGATTTTTATGTCTTTCCTTTAGAGGATTATGATGTGGTCTTGGGCATGCAGTGGTTACAGGGTATTGGGCGCTACATTATTGATCACTGCCGTATGCAGTTAGAATTCCTTTCTGGGGGAAGGAAAATTATCTTGAAGGCAGCACAAGATGGAGGTCCAAAGGAGGGGTCATCTCACAGGTTGGAGTCTCATTTTACAGGTGATGTGGTAACTAATTCTATTTGTTGCCGGGCATTTTCCTTTCCAATTATTAGTCAACATCCTTATGGGGATTGTGAGAGTTTGTTAATCAGAGTAGCGCAGCGGCCCTTTTCTAAGTCTAAGGTATGTGATGGTGAATTTGCTACTTACATATTGAGGGTTATCACTCTACTCTCTAGGAGAAATAAGGTGAATGTAGTCACAGATATTTTCCAGCATGGTGTTTCTGATAGAAGAATTTGCAAATTTTTGAGATTAATATGGCATCCAGGTAGTTGGTATTGGGTATCAGGAGCGAATTGCTTGAGGACAAGCAATCTCCAGGAAGGGAGGACTGTAATGTCCCCAATTTTCTATTATAATGGTTTAATTAATTAATTAAATTATTATGAAAATAAAATTGACTCCTTCTAGAAGTTTCCTGGGAAGGCTTTAAAAGAAGGGGAAAGCAAAGCAATTGCATTATCTAATATCTTCTTTTGCAAAAAATTATTCTGAGAAGCTTGAATCTGTGATTCAGCTGGAATCTCTGAGGATGAAACCCTTTAGTAGATTGGCGAAGAGTTGGACGAAAACCCAGCGCTTTGTCAAAGGTGGATTCGAGACGGAATCCAGGTTGTGCATATTGGTCAGATCGGGAGCTTCAGAGGGCCATTCACTGAGGATATCAGGGTTTAGCCTATGCAAAAGTCTCCAGGTATTTATCCTATGTTTTGATCCCAGGTTTATATATTTTTATAGTCAAAGCAGGTTTGGTACGGAATCCGTACAGATAGTCAGATCGGCACTAGGTCGTACCAATAGGTTAGAATAAGAAAAGGGCACAGTTCGGCCGCAGGGTTTTACAGAGACCGGCATCGGCATACAGACCGACATCGGCCGACTAGCGACCGACGCTGGCAGTCAGGTGGTCACAGGCAGTCACAGGCAGTCAGAGATCACCTGCGAGACGACCGATGGTGGCAGGGTATCGATCGACGTCAGCATCATCCTCATCGACGTTGGCGACTGTGTCTTTACACAGCATCCAGATTTGTGCATACTACCAGGTTCTTGCTTATTTTGGGTTTTCATTATACCCTTTAAATTATTGCTGTGTACTGTAACTTTTGTTTATTCACTGTTGAAGTAAATCTGGGCAATATATTTTTGTATTTGCATTCTCTAAAGGCAAATAATCAGAATTATATCTTTGTCTTATATTTTGTGTCTTCAAATTGAGTTGGGGATCTTTCATATTCTGCCGACGTCCATTGGTAAAGGTCTACCGACGTTGGTTAGGCTGCCGACATCAGTTGGGGCAGTGGTCTCTGCGGCTAACGTCGGTCAGGGAAGTAGTATTTAGACAAGGTCTGGTCAGGTCTGGATGGGTTTATGGCCTATGGATGGGTCTAAAAAGGATTTTGGGTCTGGTTGAATGGTCTATGTAGGGTTGCAGGGACAATGGACAGAGTGTATGCTCAGAGAAGGAGGATAAAGGTGATGAGGATATGGGAAGGCCTCTCAACCTTTTCAAGAGTTAGTCAAGTCTGGTCTGAATAACAGATAGATTAAAGAGAAGATACTAAAATGAAAATAGTAGCAAATACTTACCTCATACCTGCTGGAGAAGGAATGTTGTAGACTTGGTTGTAGATTGATTACTGATGGTGTGTTGTGGAGTGGTTGCAAAGTCCCTACTATTGCTGTCGCTAGTGCAGAAGGGCCTGTTGCTACCTGTTGTGTGCCTAAGAGAGAAAGAGAGGTCTGAAGATTGGAAGGTCGATTGATTAATCAGATTGTAAGAGTCAAGAGTCGAATGAAGAGTAGGGGTGAAGGGAGGATAATGGATGCAGAAAACCGTTATGAAGGAAACTGATGCTGGCAATACCGCCAACGTCAGTCGATAGTTGACCGATGTCGATGGCTAGAAGGTATGAAAAAGGCTAAAAATAGCCTTTCATCCATTTTCCCAACTGTCGGGTTTAAGTGGTAGGGTAAGAAATAGTCGAGAGGGGTTAAATGGGTGTGAGGATGAGGAATAGGTCATAAATGGGTCATGGGGGGATGAAGGGAATCCAAAGAAGGGCATCCTAGGGTGGTGAGGTGGCAAGGGAGAGAGAATTATTAACTTAAAATAAGATAATTATTTCAA
The DNA here is from genome assembly GCA_037957365.1 of Torreya grandis. Lineage (NCBI taxonomy): Eukaryota > Viridiplantae > Streptophyta > Pinopsida > Cupressales > Taxaceae > Torreya > Torreya grandis. Next base: position 771,519 of record JARHVA010000807.1, on the reverse strand, counting down.
ATTAATAAGACATAGGTTAGGAGTGGTTAAGAGGACCAAGGGGGAGAGAAGGGGAGGACGACCAAGGGAGTAGACATGATTTTGGTGTCTACATTTGCCCCTTTTTGTCTTATTGGTTGTTCTTGACGAACTGCAAGACAAAAATAGGAGTTGATTGCCCCAAGTGTGGGATGAGGTTGATTTCATCTTGTTGGTTGTTAAAGTGAACTGCAAGATAAAAACAAGAGGGTTGGTTGCCCCGATTATGGATGAGGTATTCCCCCTCAAAGTAGGAGTCGAGGGAAGGGAACTTGGAATCGGGTGCTAATTTGACAGAAAGTGGATGGAAATGGTGAGTGTGAATGCTGTAATAGTTGTGATTATGTGCATACCACTGCACGAGATGGTCAGGTCAAATTGTCATAGGTTAAGGGTCGAGGAGTGCCAAAATTGAAATAATTGAGCCCCAGCATTAGTCGTAGCTGATCGGGTTATTCAATCTAAGCTAAAGCTCTAATGGTCATCATGTTCCAGGTATCTCGGGCTCATGAAGTACTCTTAGAAAACATGAAAATGTCACAAGTAGTGGGGATCAATCGGCTTGTGATCCTATACTTTTGAAGGTCATAAATAGTCTGCGCATAATTTTGCTAACCATTCATGGGGTAGCATACATGCAAAAACAACCAAGGCAATGTTGTCTTGGAAGTGGTTAGGGTCAGAGGAGATAGGCATGATCCCCAAAGTGGTTGGTCGAGATGGATGGATGGACGAAAGAATGTGGCTGAGCTAACCTCAGAACACTAAGTGCTACCTACATAGCCCCTGTCGTTAGGGCCTCAAGCCAATGTAGTTCTCCCAAAAAGGGAGGAAGAGGGTCAAAGGTATGGATTGGTCTTGGTTGAGGTCAAGTCATGGGCAATAGGAGAAAAGAAGGTTTGTCCATCAGAGAGATGAACAAATGAGGGTGGTCGAGCTAACCCCAAAAGACAGTCGTGTCATCTGAGTGTTGCTTACATAGCCCTAGTCTTAGGGTCACAGACCAATGTAGTTTAGAAGAAGAGACAAAATGAGTGATGATTGGTGTTGGTCATGATGAATGATGAGGGTAAGATGATGTTACAGCCTTTTCCATATTGTGTGATGGTGTATTCTACAACATTGGTCAAGTGGTCTTTCATCCCTAGCAATTTTCCATATTCGTGATGGAAGTATGCTAAAAATAAATTGAGTCTATTTATTCTTCAGCAAGTATTGGTTTATGCTTAACATAAATTGTGTGGTCAATAGTTTCCATGTGTATTGTTGTCCACAGAAACTATGTGAAATGGACTGGGTCATGTCGGTGGTCTGAAAATGTGTGGGTCGATTGGGTTGAGTGTGACCAAAGTGTGACAAAAAGTGAAAGGCAAATTGCTCTTTCATTGACAAGGACTAGAATGATGGCATGGATAAGAGTTGTTTAGAAACAAAAGACCCGTTCATGTATTACGTCATTGACCAGTGATTGTGTTAGAGAGGTAATCAAATCACTTTGATATTTAAAATGAGCTCGAAATCCCTTGAGTAGGTGATGTGATATGGATGGAAGGGGGAACCCTTTTTGGCAGGAACAACTTTGCCCTTTTTATAGGTGACCCCGAGAATGACTATAGACAAGTCCATAACTTTAAAGTTATCAGTCAATTTTTTTTTTGGTGCAGACTGATTGATGCGGGAAGCTTGCGAGGGGATGTTGTCTTGCTTTGTGGTCATGTCATGAAGTTGATCGATGCGAGAAGCTTCAGAGATAATGCTATGTATGTAGCAAAATTTATGCATAGCCATCCTTCGAGGGAGTGGTCTATATTCTACTTTTTATGTTTTTGATATGACTTTGGCCTAGCTATCCTTTAAGGGAGCAGTCTAGTAAATACATCAATGATGATGCAGCTATCCTTCGAGGGAGCAGTCTACAATTATAGTTTTATGACCTTGGAATATGCATCCCATTTTTATATTTTTGATTGATTTTTTTGTTGACTAGACTTTTGGTCATGGACTTGACTATAGAGGTTTAGAGGGTTTCCCTTTTATTAGGACAAAGTAGTCATTCTTGACAAAAGGGGTGACTGAGGTTTGTAGGGTTGAGGGTTGAAAAGGAATAGGAATGACAATGACAGAGACTGCTCAAGGGATCGAGCTCAAGTTAAACGTCAAGTGAATAATTACTTGACTAACAGTAGACTGGTCAAAGATGCAAGGCATGAAGGGGCTTAGGTTTTGACAAAGTCCTAACCCATGCTTGTGTTATGATGCAAGGTTCAAGTCAATTAGGAGCAAACTTTCCCCATTTGCTTCATTCCAATTTGGTCACATGTTGGTTGATTTTGAAGGAGTTGGTTGATGTTTGGTTGAGGTCGGTTGATATTTGGTCAATGTTTGGTTGAAGTCGATGCTTGGTTGAATCTTGGTCGAGACTTGGTTGAGGCTTGGTCGAGGGTAGTTGATATTTGGTCAAAACCGATGTTTGGTCGAGGTCAGGTTGATATTTGGTCGATGTTTTGGTCGAGGTTGATAGATATTTGGTCATTGTTTGGTCGATGTCTAGGGTTGATGTTTGGTTAAGGTCAATTAATATTTGGTTGAGGCCTAGTCAAGGTTTAAGATTAAAAGAGTGATTGATATTTGGTCGAGACTGGGTTGAAAGGTTAGTCGAGGCTTGGATAAAGGTTGAATTCCCCCAGCGGCTAGGGAGAATGTTTTATAGATTGGTCAAGGTAGGTTGAGGCTTGGTGGTTAGATTGACTGTGTTGATGTCGAATAAGGGGGTTAAAGGCGGCAAAGGGACCATAGTCAGGCATGGAGATCCCAATTTAGGTGACGAGGTTTGAGAAGCATGGGCCGGTATTGATGATTTGTTAAAGGGGTGGTCAAGAGGATCCTTGATGAGAAGGGTATCCTTTTTTTGGTATTAACGAATGACAACTTTAAGAGTGCAACAATGCTCAGTGTCATGTCCTAGTTTTTGATGATAGTGATAAAATTTAGAGTTGTCAAACCAAGATGGTCTTGATCCGAGAGTTGACGAGTGGGGCGGTGAGGAGGTTGAAGGTTTGTTGATAGTATGGTCGAGAAGAAAGGTGTCTTTCTCCAAGCATTGGCGAATGACAACTTTGAGGGCACAGTAATGCTCAGTGGCGTGCCCAAGCGTGCAATGATATGCACAAATCTGAGTGTCATCGAACCAAGGCAGTTTTGGTTTGAGGGATTGATATGGTTTGAGATGCGGGAGATTAATGCGAGAAGACTGCAATAATTGTCGTAATAGCAAGGCATAAGAACCTGCTAATGGGTCTGTGTGTCTTATTGCAGTGAGGGTTGATGACTTTGGTTTCAGAGGTGTAAGAGGTGTTGGCCGTACCATCATTTTCATGGGTGGTGTAGCCACACATGTAGATGGCACTTTGGAGGTGATAGGTGTTGGATGTTTTGGAGGAAATATATGTCTGATGGGTTAAGGGGATAATGGAGGTGACTTGCCTCTATGAGGTATGGGAGTAGGAAGCACCCCTATTAAAGTGGACAGATGCGGGCCCAAAATTGAAGGTAATGATGAAGGTGGGGGAGGAATCCTCCAGTGTGGTTTAGTGGCCTTCTTTGGTTTGGGTTGAGGGCCACCATTGTGCGAGGTGAGGTTAGATACAGGTTGGGGTTTAGATGTGGATGGAGGTGAGTGAGATGTAGCAATCTCAGGCAAAGGGCAAGAGGAAACCGTGACTGGGTCTTCCTCGGTCAAAATGGGTGAAGAGACTGGTTCTTTTCTTGATGGAGAAGAAATAGGAGTGTGCAGATCCTTAAGAGGGTAGAGGGCAGGGATGATCATGCCCTCTACTTGTGGTTGAGGAGTAGGAAGGATAGGGTCCTCTATTGGTGGGAGGAAGGATGAATGTGGGCTTAATGGCATTGGTGTGGTCAAGGCATCCTCCAATATGAGAGAGGTTGATGGAGGAATAACAGGAGAAGAGGATTCTTTTGCCTGTGGGAGAGGAATAGGGGAAGAAGGGTCTTCCTCCTGTGAAGGAGGTTGGTCAGGGATAAGAGGCGAGACAGTGTTGACCGTGTGTATGTCATGATCTTGGGAGCCACTGGTCATGGTTCAGACATTGTTTTGGGTAGGAGGATGGTTAGGAAAGGGTTGTTTGAAGATGTCAAGGTGTTGGTTGGGTGGGGTGTTTGGGTTGTCCAAGACGAGATCACTCCTATCTATCATGTCTTGAATGATGTTTTTGAAGGTTTGGCAATTGTTGATGTCATGGCCGTGGACGCGATGATAGTGACAGAATTCGGCCTCTTTATACCAAGTAGGGATAGTTTTTGAAGGGTCAAATTGAGGTGGTCAGATTGGAGGGAGATTGAGGACCCCCTGCTTGACAAGTTTTTCCAAAATGGAAGCGTATGATTCTCTAAGTGGAGTGTATGAACGTTGGATGTACCGTTGTTGGAATTGTTTGGTGATGCTTGGAGAGGTAGAAGGTTGAGATTGGTCAGGTGTTGTCGAGGATGGTGATCTAACAACCACAGTGTTGGCCACCCCTTTGGATTTAGAGTGGGAAGAAGAAGGTCTAGAAGAAGAAGGGTCATTAGTTCTTGCGTTAGTATTACGCAATTTGACCTTATCTTCTTCAATGGCACAGAGTTCAAGCTTTCGGGCCATGACGAAATCTTCATCGAAAGTGTGGAATGTTTGAATCCGCAAGGTAGAAGAGATGTGCCTGGCACATGCTCAAGAAAAGAGCTCGATGAGCTCAGGTTGAGGCAAGGATAAGGAGAGCTAGTTAATCAAGCCTCTCCAACAGGTGACAAAATCGACTATGGATTCGTTGTCAAATTGCCTGATGGAGTAGAGGTCTGTGATTGAGACTTGTTTAGTGATATTGATAGAAAAATGGTTGAGAAATAATTGGGTGAGTTGAGTGAATGAAAACATAGAATGTCTGGTAAGAGAGCTATAATAGTCAAGGGTGGGGCCAGAAAGTGACATGGGGAATGTGCATAGAAGTAATGCATCGTCATAGGCTATGAGATAACAAGCATGGCTGAATGCTCGTAGGTGCTGTTGTGGGTCCTCTTTACTCTGAAAGCGAGTAAATTTAGGAAGCTCCCACTGGTTGGGGTAAGGTTGGATGGGCATAGAAGGATGAATGGGTTCATTACAAATTTGCTCATATGATAGAGCATTGCTTGAATCAGAAATAGAGGTCTCAAGACTAGACATTTTGTCTATCAGCATCTTGATGAGATCAACTGATGGATTGGCAGGTGGGGCACCCCCTAGGTTGTAGGGTACCTAGAAGGTGGTTGAAGAGGTGTATGATGTACTTGGTTGCGCTTGTGTAGGCACAATATATGGGTAGTGCGTCATAGGGATAGATGTCGTGGTCAAAGAGGCTTGTGCCATGAAGTTGGAGGACACAAGTTGACTAGATACCACCAGAGGTGGTTGAGTGGTGGCACTAGTAAAAGGATAGGTTATCACTCTCGTGTGTATAGGTGCAAGAGTGGGGGAGGTCGAGATAATCAAGTTTTGGTATGGTGTAGAACTTGGTTGAATTGTGTGTGATTGAGGGGGTAATGGCACCCCAATGGAGGTAGGTTCAAAAATAGATGGGGAGGCCAAACTTTGCGTATTGGCCATGGTCGAGTGAATAGTTGAGATAATAGGCTGAGTCATGATGGGTTGGGTAGTGGATGACGTTGATGTCATTGCCGCTGCACCTGAAAGGTCCCGCATTTGGTTTCTTGTGAGATAGTTTTGGAGGGCTTTGACATTGAGGTCCAAGAATCTTTTGAAATCTTGGTCCCCTTCAAGGACAATGGGGGTTTGAGTCAGGGTCGGTCGAGTAGGAGTTATTTCGGTCTTCGAGTGGAACTCCATTATAGGACTGGTTATGGATGGGGAAGGCAAAAGCAGTTGATGCCTTGCTTGGTCAAGAAGAGCCTTGGTTTGACTACGTGTCAAAACCATTCAAGGCAAATAGGGTCAGGTTTCAGAAACTATGTTTTTTTAGTTTCAGAAACTCAGAATGTGGTTTTTGGCAAAAAAGGGGTGGGTTTTAGGCTACTATTTTCAAAAAAAGGACTATGACAGTGATCGACGTTGGTTGAAAAACTGATGTCGGTGAGAAAAGATGGCCGACGTCGGTCAGATAATCGATGTCGGTGAGGAAGGTTGCCGATGTGGATGGTAAAATAGATGCCAGTGACTGTGGTTTTCAGAAACTCAAAAAATTTGAGAGTTTTTTTTAAAAAAGGAAGAAGAACATCCTCACTAGCTCAAACAAGCAAATAAGAATAGAAAAATAGATGGAGACACAAGCAGACCCTAAACGTTAAATCCTAAGAATCAACTTTTAGAATCCTGTGGCTTATGCCTTAAAGTGATGTTTGGGAGGTTGGCTGTCAGAATGGGTCCTAGAAGAGGTAGTCTAAAGATGGTTTTAGGTTTGTTTAGGTGCTCAAGAGTCTGGGTTAGGTTCCGTACATGGCCTGGTGCTAAGGAGTAAGCTCGCCTCACTTCACAAGTCTAGTGATAAGCTGGTCTCACTTAGCCAAAATATACTTTCCCTAGAGATTATCCTCCGCTAGAGAACGGAGTGGGCTTTCCCCTTGGTGGTGAAATCCAAGTGAGATTGCCAGGGAGGGGTAAGGTATCCACTAGGTGATGAAATCCTAGTTGGGCCTTGTCTCCGGTAAGTTTGATGTTTGATTTGTGTAAGTGATTCGGTTGTGTAACATAAGTGTGATTAATTCATGATGCAGTCTAATTACTAGATGTAGACTAAGTATTCAATCAAGAAGAAATGAAATGCAGTGTGTTTTAAGCCCAAGTCGAAATGTTAGTTTGTATGAAGACAAGTGGAGAAAGGGTTGAAGAGTATGACTTTGACTAGTCTATGATGCAAGAAAAGAAAGAAGAGTCCTTTTTAATCCTACTTATGATGTCTTTTGGAAGAGATATAGAAGAAAGAGGTGAAAAGGAGAAACCTAATGCACCCTATATGAACAGAAAGAAAAGAACCCAAGGAAGACCCTAGTGTCCCACCGGGCGTGCCGGAATTTTTCTAAACAAGATTCACTTTTCACATTCAAAGAGAGAATAAGAAACTAGAAGAAATGGTCTAAGTTTTGTATGTACCTGGATGAAGTTGTGCGCACCATTATCTAGACGTCATGAGAACTCCTCTTTGGTTGTGGAGGATGACACCTGAAAAAGAAAGAGACTAAAACACGAAAAGGCATTAGATGAGGAGATGGTGGGCTGTCAAGTGAAAGCTTGATCCCAGAAGTACAATGACTTCTTTGAGGGATGTCAACCCACTGATTGATAAAAATAATGTTTGATAAAAGACAGAATGCTAAAAAACTAAAATAATTAAAGACTAAAACAAAAATGGAAGCAAATGCTTACCTGAATGCTGTTGTCAGCTTGGTCACAGTTGCTGGCATCATTTATTCTGCCGATGTCGGTTGGGGAAGGTCTACCGACATTGGTTAGGCTACCAACGTCAGTTGGGGCAGTGGTCTCTGTGGCCGACATCAGTCGGGGAAGTAGTCTTTGGATGGGGTTCTGTCAAGTCTAGATGGGTTTATGGTTTGTGGACGGGTCTGAGAAGGATTTTGGGTCTGGTTGAATGGTCTGTGCAGGGTTGCAGGGACAATGGACAGAGTGTATGCTCAAAGAAGGAGGATAGAGGTGATGAGGATATGGGAAGGCCTCTCAGCCTTTTCGGGAGGGAGTCAAGTCTGTTCTGAATAATAGATAGATTAAAGAGAAGATACTAAAATGAAAACAGTAGCAAATACTTACCTCATACCTACTAGAGAAGGAATGTTGCAGACTTGGTTGCAGATTGATTGCTGATGGTGTGTTGCGGACTGGTTACAGAGTCCCTGTTGTTGCTGTCGCTAGTGTAGAAGGGCCTATTACTGTTGCTACCTATTGTGTGCCTAAGAGAGAGAGAGGTCTAAAGATTGGAAGGTTGATCGATTGATCAGATTGTAAGATTCAAGAGTCGGATGAAGAGCAAGGGTGAAGGGAGGATAATAGACGCAGAAAATTATTATGAAGGAAACTGACGTTGGCAATACCGCTGACGTCGATCAACAATTGACCAACGTCGATGGCTGAAAGGTAGGAAAAAGGCTAAAAATAGCCTTTCATCCATTTTCCCAACTACCGGGTTTAAGTGGTGGGGTAAGAAACAGTCGAGAGGGGTTAAATGGGTGTGAGGATGAGGAATAGGTCATAAATGGGTCATGGGGGGATGAAGGGAATCCAAAGAAGGGCATCCTAGGGTGGTGAGGTGGCAAGGGAGAGAGAATTATTAACTTAAAATAAGATAATTATTTCAAATTAATAAGACATAGGTTAGGAGTGGTTAAGAGGACCAAGGGGGAGAGAAGGGGAGGACGACCAAGGGAGTAGACACGATTTCAGTGTCTACAGATAGATAGGTATTGCATAGGGATATGCACTAGGACCTAGTGGTGCTCTAGGAGATAACAGTGATTTAGGAGACAGTGGTGCCCTTAGGGCATAGATAAGACATGGTTTATGACATATTATATATATTTTTACATATCATTTTGATTTTAGCCTACGAGCCAATGTAGTGAGAAGTATATTTTGAGAGATAAAGATATGTATATTTGTTATATACATTATGATGTTATTTAACTCATGAGTTATTTATATGATCTTTGTGTTGACCAAATTTTACCCTACAAGTCAAATTAGGACCCCTATAGGTAAAATCTTGACTTTTTAGATGTTTTAGGGGTCTCATATTTTTTCATGGGGTATATTATATCTCTTTTTATGTCATTTAATGCTATATTAGCCTTAGTCATAGTTATATTAATCCTTGTGTCTTGTAAAGTCATTTTAGGGGTCATAAATGCAATTGGCATAGTTTCTAAGGTTTAAAAGTGCCCTAAGTTCTTTTAAAATGTCTAATAAGTGAGATTACCTATTAGGAATGTTAGACACATCTGAATCTTGTAGGTTGTCTAACTAAAGATCAAGAAACCAACTAAAAAGAGAGATTGTGGCACTTGTATGGCCAATGAGGGAAGATAACATGTGGGATAAGGTTATTTAATGTCTCTTCATATTAATAAAACTAAATTACATATTTTAATTCTTTTTAAGTGCCAATTTTGAGCTAGAATCATTCTACTCCTTTGCCATTTTAGACACACAAAAGTGATCAACAGGTTTGTGCTTGGTACAGACACTTAAAGAGGTTTCAAGTTAAATTTTTTTTATAGGTGGTATTAAAATAAGAAATATCCATTTAAATAAAAAAAATTCCAATATTGGTCAACCATGATTTATGAACCATCCTTTACAAGTTGACTATGTTTTTTTGCTCATTATTTCCTGCACCCTATAGGTTTTGATCTATTTTAGATAGGTATATACATTATAGTTGGTGATGTTCACTCCATATTATGTTGAATCCATATTAAATTGATTCCCATGCTTGGTTTAGTATTTTAATGTGTTTATATATGCAAATCATCTCATGTTGTAGTAGAAGGCACCATTTTATGTTACAAGCCTATTTCTACCATTTTAAGATCTCCATCTTTTGATAATGAATATTTAGGGTGATGATAGATTTTTTTACATGTTTTTAATTCCCTTTACATTATATCACCTTTAAATCTCATTCTCCAAGCAATGTTTCATGAGGATGTAGTCTTAAATTGCCTACAGTCAGTCTACTATAGGACTATCATATACAATCATTTGAATTAGTTGTGTTGAATCTTGAACACATTCCTAGGAGAGTGGAAGAGAATTATATGGTTTTTGACACATATTTATCACATGGGTTATCAATTTAAGTTTAAAAAATAATGTGAATATAACATGAGGTAATCTTTTTATCACTTTACATAGTTTCCTACCATTAATATGCACCTATAGGTGCTCTCATGAAGGGTTAAACATTAAAAGGAGGCGTGAGATATTATTTTGGGTTTTTAAACATATTAATGTTTAATTTAAACACCATTTATGGGGGACAAATTTATTGTGAAGGTATATTCTTTCATCACATGTACTATTTCATGATCACTGTCTATATATAGCTCACAGTGCACCTACAGGAGTCTCCCTAATGATATCATACTGAGATGGAAATTTTGATAAGTGTTTCAATATTTCAAGAATTATAGGAGTCCATTTGAACACTTGGTGAAGGCTTGAATTTATCTTAGACCTTTATATCTTGCATACTGCTCATATTTGCTTATTATCTTTATATATGCAAATAGCCATCTATAGGTGGTGTTAACTAATAACTGAGGACACTTGATAGAGAATTTGGATAAGATAGAACTTTATTTAAGTTCTAAGTATGAATTAAATAATGAGAAATAAAGCTAATAAGTTACCATATGGGAAAACAAACCTAGAAGTTGGTGAAACAAAACAATGACTGTATTCAAGGAGCTAATCCCTAACAAGTGAAAATAAAGGCCTAAGGCCATTTTGGTAGAATCATACAACTTGGTTTCAAAGACTTAAAATGCCTCTTGATGAAATATATTTAATTACCTACATATTAAAATTACTTTACAAAGTTTGAAGGACAGATGACTAAGGGAGAATGATTGTTTAGAACCTCAAAATTGCCCATTTATGCACTATCTCGAGGTAGTAAAACCTACAGGATCTAAGTTACAAATATACCTATTCAACTAAGGGTTTAATGTGAGACTATGCCACCATGATATAATGGTTATATATTATTAAGAAAGCATTCATGACATAAAGGTCATCTAAATATCTATATTTATATGTTTGGACCCTATATATACCTACAAATACCCCTTCATTTGAAAATATGCACCTATAACCACTGTAGATGACTATCTCAAGTAGTGAATAAAAGGGTGATAATTCTGAGTGATTGGTATATTAAAAACATGGATGAATAGGTCCAAAAACTTATAAAATGATCTTATAATATCTCAAAAGTTCTTATGCACTATTTCTATGTCTAATCCATGCATAGACATCTACAAGTGTAGCTCTAAAATAGAGATACAGTCAGGAAGGTTATACATAGGCTTGACTGGTCAAGGTATGGGAAGAAGTATGTATGGGTTGAAGTGTTTGAGAGACATATAAAACCATAATCATGACCATGATGGTCTATATAATCTCTTGTGATGAGAAACAATCAAATAAAGATCCCCAATCAATCAACACACAACCTATACTCCAAACACTGCACACAGTCTACCTTTACAAGTCTATCTTGGGTCTTAAAGATTTTGGAAGGTCAAATGACTTGATCAAGGGTTAAAAATTTGTATCGATCACATATATAACTTGAATAATCCCCTCAATAATTCATTTATTCTAGGGAAATATGGGAAGTGCTGTTTGTTTTGTCTCAGACAGAGGACACTCCCCTTAAGTGTAAATTGGCATATTTAGGAGAAAGGGTGATAAATGGATGGACCAGGATCTATTTGGACCATGAAAGGAGGTTTTTAAAGTTTAATTACATCTAATAAAATATTATAAAACATTTATAGTAGGATGGAACTAAATAGGGTGCTCTAAACCCTTAAGGTTGTAGTTAAGTCTTGTTGGGCAGGGTTTTGACCTAAAGCCCAAATGGTGGACCAATGACATTTCCAACCTTGGAAAAGATTTAAAATGCATTGAAACATGTTTTTAGATTCATTTAAGATGTTTTAAATCTCTTCATATGTAGATAAATCATCAAGGTGCCTTAGGCTTTCAAACATTCAGATAGACCTACTAGGCCTAGAATCAAAAAAGGGGGTCAACTTCATGTATAACCTTAGATGATCACTCAAATAGACTAGATCATGTTTATAGGGTCGCTTAAGATGAGAATACGCCTAAAATTGTATATAAGGCACAAAGGAAGCCATTTTTGGGCTCAAGGACAACACTAAGCCTATGTAAATGGAAGGAGAAGCTCGATATAACAACTTTAGTTGCTCACATCTCCTTAGACACTTTGCATAAGACTCACAAGGCTAAGATGAGTTAGATAGGATCCTAAGAAACTATTTTGTGGTATTGAGTTGAGATTTGAATGTGAAATCTCTATGAATAATGGCTAAGAGGGTAAATAGACCTAAACCCTTGCTAAACCCTTAGGATAGATCTAAGGAAGGAAATAAAGGAGATAATGCACCAAAATGGCATAGTTTGTCTAGAAAAAGGATTGGATATTGTATAAGGCTTAGTCAAGCTCCCTACCATCAAGATGAGTTATATGAAACCTATATGAATAGGGTACATAACTAATTATTTTGATTATTTTGTGTATTGTGCAAGTTAAAAGGACTTTAAAGGGATGAAACCAACTTTGGGAGGAATATATAAACTTGTAAAGACTCACTATGTTAATTTATTACTTCATAAAAACTCCTAAGTACCCCAACAAAAGCACTCATCTCAGCCATTCAAAATTATCATAGTGAACATGGTAGTGAGAAGGGTATAAAGCTTTAAGTAAACTAATTTTACAGTGTTCCTAATGCCTCTAAAGAAATAAAGGGTCTTGAAATATCTCATTCACTTCCTTGTAGAAATTTTCATGGAAAAATGATGCCTTTTTGGAGGCCAAGTGTGTAGTGTGTGTGAAAGAAGATTTATTTTGACTGTAGATGGTGATATCTCATTTTGGAAAGATTCTAAATGACCAAGACTACAACCAATGCATGGAGATGCATGTATGAAACCCTTCCCCCTCATTACAATAATTAGAAATATCCCTAATCAATTTTGGGACATTCAAACAAAGGTCAATAGTGGAGGTAGTTTTTTGAGCTAACAAAGGGAATTTTATGCCATTTTTCAAAAGTTTCATGCCTTGAATAGACACTTGTCTCTTCTGACCTTGCATGGTCTATTTCACATCCTCTTCTCATGCATAAGTAACTCATTTTCTCATCTTGACAAGTGCCCTTGTGACCTTTAGACTTGTCTCTTCTTCTCTCTCTCTCAAGTTCTATAAGAGCTAGCCATATTGGCCTTTGTAATTCATGCTCCACCTGAGTATGGAGAAGCCCTACTCATTTGCATAACATGAATCAATAAATGATACTAATTTTTACCTATTTCATGGATTTTAATAGTGTTTTTTACTTGGATGATTGATCTTTCTTAGTGATGACTCTTGTTTCCTTAGTATGTTGTCTCATTATCTCACCTATTTGTAGTTGGAAACCTTCTTCTTTCAAGTCATGTGAAGTGTTCTATTGATGTGTCAAGGTGGAGTGAGTTAATATATTCAAATAATGCCATTTTAGGCCTCTTGTTTATTCTTTCTAGACTAAACATTTATCACAACCTCATAATGAAATATTGATGTGAGAAGATGTAGATTGGAGAAGTGTATGTTTGGTTAGTCACTTGTTCTCATGTATAACATGCAAATGTTTGGTAGTCATTAATAAATTTGGTGTATCACCTCTTTTCAGATAGTTTTATTCCATTTTTCTTTCTCCCTTTTCCCTCACAAGTTTATGTGTAGTAGTTATTTACAAGTGGTACATCAAGGGAACTATCCCTATCTAGAGATTCACCTCATCCTTAGGCTACCCATATCATAGAGGTGTTTCAATTGTACCACTTGGATGAGGAGAGATGAGACATCTCCTCAAAGGGTGAAAATCCAAGTGATAAAACTATGTTTATTTCTCATGCTCATAGTCTATGGTTTATTTTAATGTTAATGCTTATGGTGTGATGTTTATATTTATTATGCTCATGTTATATTGATTATGCTTATGTTAGAGATACAGATGCAAATGCACTTAGTTAGGAATGTGATGAGATGTATCATGTTTTGATCATGGTTATGCTTTTTGACATGTATGTTGATGACATGATAAATTTTAATGAGTATATGATTCATTGTTTATATTTATACATGTGGTGGAAAATGGTTGGTTACTTTATTGTTCATGGATGTTATGGTGTTATTATTCTTGTGACGGTTATGATTATGGTTATGTGTTTTTTTAGGACATAGATTGATATGATGTGATGTGATGATTATGGTTCTTGTTATTCTAATTAGGGTAAAACACATGAAGCAAGTTAATTAATAACACTAGATGTGAGACCAAAGGATATAATCAAGAGACAAAGGTCTTTCGTGAAAATATCAATGAGTTATGAGAGGATAAGAAGAGGGCAAGATGCTTCTTATTTGATAAGTACTAAAACAAAAACCAAAGTTAGATTGGCTTAAGGAACATAAGTCTTTTGAATGCTTTACATTAGCATTTGTTAGTTGGTTAAAAAGGTGTCTTAACCACATAATGTCAAGTAATCTCAAAAATCCCTTGCTTATAGTGTATAAAGGGGATATGGATAAAAATGGAACCTTATTGTGAGACTAGCATGCCTCTTTTGTAGATTTTTGAAGAGTCAATATAAATAAGTCTATGTCATACAAAGTGTAGACTAATAAATGTGGGAAGTCTACTCATGAGAGCCAATTTTAACTTTCAAAATTATGTTTGCTTATGAGAGCCGATTGTGGCTTTCAAAATTATTGTGTTTTTGCTATTGCTTGATAATGGGTCTTGTGATTTGTGTTATAGTTGCTTGGGGGTTGGGGAAGCTGATTGATACAGGAAGCTTCCAATAAATTACTTATTTTGACAAATGTTTAACCCAACCATCCTTCAAGGGAGTGGTCTAAATTTGTATCCTTTGTTTAATGCCTTTGATAGTTGTCTTTCAAGGGAATAGTCCACCTTACCTTTAACAATTTCAAATATGTTTTCCATAGCTATCCTTCAAGGGAGTAGTCTATGAGTGTTTAGGAATGACCCATGATTGCTATTGGTTTGGATTTTGAATTTTTTTTGTTTGATTTTTGTTTGACATAGACATGATTATATAGGCTTAGAGGTTCACCTTTATTAAGGCAAAACTAAAAGCATAAGAAGGTTGATTAAATGTAAAGAGATTTAGGTGAAAAAGATCATGGGGATCCATCCTTGTGAAAAGGGGTAGAAAGTACCATGAGAATCATGCCATGGGTAGAGCTGTGGTACCCATTATTCAAGATGAGGCTATGATTGTGACAAATAATCACATGATTAAGCTTTAATCAATTGCCCCTAAAATAGGGAGATGAATGTGATGTGAAAATAATGGATGAGCTTAAGTTAAAAATGAAAGGTGAAGTTGATCCTTCTTATCAAAAGAATGAACATAGATGTAAAGCATTGAGGGGCTTAGGCTCTAGGTTTTCCTCAAGAGAGGACAACCGATAAGCTCCTGATCCATAATTGTGGGTTATGATATAGGGTCCAAGTCAATTGAAATCAAATTTTCCCCACTTACTTTTCTCTATATTGGTGACATGTTGGTTTTCCTTTAGGATGAGGTTTCCAATGTTGAATTCTTGCACTTTAGGGTGTTTATTATAGGCATGTTTGACATGATCTTGATAGACATGAAGATAGGTAAGGGTAGCTAAAGTATTCTCATCAAGTAGCTCAAGTTAGGCTAAGTGATGCTAATGATAATCATCTTCAGAGATAAGGTCCTAAAAATATATGCAAAGAGAAGGAATTTGGACTTCAAGAGGCAAGACTACCTCCACTCCAAACATAAAAGAAAAGGGGTAGATCTAGTAGGGGTTCAAATGCTAGTATGACATACCCATAAGGTGAACGGGATGTGCAAATGTTAATCCCAACTAGATGCATTGTCCATTTTAGTGAGCATGTTGTTAATGTTTTTTTTAAAGGTTTCTAATTGTCCATTCACTTGAGGGAAATAGAGTGAGGAGAAACTTAAATTAATCTTGAATGCATCACAAAGACTCTAGAATTTCTTATTCTTAAAATATTTTCCATTATCGGTGATAATTTTGTGAGGAACATCAAAGCAATAGATGATGTGATGGTTGATAAAGTTGATAATCTTTTCTACTTTGGTCAAGATGAGAGGAATAACCTCTACCCATTTGGTAAAATATTTTGTCATAGTGATGAAAGAATGGTGTCATTATGAAGAATGGGGATTAATCTCATCAATGAGGTCTAATCCCCATTATGAGAAGGTCCAAAAATTAGTATAAATGTGAAGACTATGACTAGGTACGTGATGTAGATTGGCTTGCTGTTGATACTTAACATACTTATTCACATAGTCACAACAGTATTGGTTAAGGTTAGGCCAATAATAGGCAAGGTGAAGGATGCATTTAGCTATGGCAATGCCACTAAAGTGTCCACCACATATCCCATCATGCGTTTCCTTGATAGCATGAGAGTCTTTGTGACTATGTACGCAATAGAAGAGGAGACCATCAAAGTCGTGCTTGTAAATAATTCCCCCCATAATGGTATAATGTGAGGTACTCTAGATAAAAACTCTTTGAGCATTCTTCGAGAGCCCAAAAATATTGATGGTAAGGTTGAGATAGTCGAAGGTCTATTGATACCAAAGGTCAGCTTGGATCTCTTCTACATTGAAAGTGGTAGGAGAATCAAATTTGACATAGGAAGGCTAGGTAAGTCTATGGATATTGATAGCTAGCTTAGAGTTAGAGGGTGCAAATTAGATTTGTGAGGTGAGGTAAGCCATGGTATCATCAAACTTATTGGTAGATCATGGGGTTGAATAGATGTGGTAGTGTTTAAATGACACTAAGATTTCATCAAATAGTTATTTGTACTATTAAAAAACATCATTCTTACACTGGTAAGATCCATTGATTTGATTGACCATAAGTTGGGAGTCACCAAAGATATTGATTGTTTTGACTCCCAAGGATAAGGTAGTTTGATGGCCTATGACTAGGGCTTCATACTCAACTAAATTATTGGTACATTTAAATTCAAGCTTGAAGGATAAAGGAAGGGGCTCATCATCAAAGGGAATAAGGATGATACTAGCTCCCCCACCATGTTGACATTTTGATCTATTAAAGAACATGGTGACTTGATAGGTGAAGTCCGCTTGAAAGAGGGTCATGATGGACTCATCAGGGAACTTAAGAGGAGGACATTAATTGTCTATTAATGGTTCTTTAGCCAATTAATTGGTGATGACTTGACATTTAATTGAATTTTGATGAAGTAACTCAAGATCAAACTCTAAAGAGCATAAGACACTTGGCCATATGTTGGTTTTGGTATGAATTGGAGTGCATATACTTGAGTGGGTTGATATTGGTTATGCCATAGGTTTTGTGGTTAAGAAGGTAGTGGTGAATTTTACTGTCCACAAATACTAAAGCTAATAAAGTTTCTTAGTATGGGTATATAGAGTCTCATACTCTACAGCATGTGACTGATGTAGTAGACAACTTACTCTTTATTTTTTTCATCTTGATGAGAAAGCATTTCCCCTAGGGAGTGGTTAGTGGAAAAGATATAAAGGTAAAAAGGTTGGTCATCTTTGGGATGGGTGAGGATAGGTGGAGACAAAAGGTATTTTTGAGTGAATCAAAGGCCTTTTAATAGTCACTATTCTGCTTGAAAGACACATCCTTCTTTAGAAGGTGGTGGAAGGGTTGGAATCAGTTTGAAAGTTGGAAGATAAAGCAATAGATGGATTGGATCTTCCCTTGTAAACTAAAAATTTTCTTTAGGTTGATTAGAGAAAGCATGTTGATGATGGATTTAATTTTGGTAGGGTCAACTTCTATTCCCGAAAGGGAGACAATAAAGCCAAGAAGATTTCCTAACAAGACCCCAAATATACACTTCTCTGAGTTAAGGTGGATATGGTAATGGATAAGTCACTCAAATATAATCTTAAGAATAACCAAATGATTGTTACAATACTTATATTTCCCATGGAGGTCATGTACATAGTCTTTAATAATCTTGTGGATAAGGTCATGGAAGATATAAGTCATGGCACATTGGTAGGTTGCACCAATGTTATTTATTATAAAAGGCATGAATCTATAGCATAAGTTCCTCCATGGGGTGATAAAGGAGTCTTGTGTTGATATTCAAGGGAAATTAGGATCTGATTGTAACCTGGGAATCCATCCATGAGAGATAACATCTTGTGGCCAATTGTAAGATCAAATAGTTGGTCAATGATTGGTAGAGGAAAGTTGTCTTTTAGGCAAGCAAGGCATGAAATTCCACACAAATACATAGTCCCCTTATGGATTTGGTGATAGGTACAACAATTGAAACCCATTAGGGATATTTAATGGGTTGAATGAAATTAACATATAGGAGGTGTTGAATTTCTTCTTTGATGAGAAGGGCTATGCAAGGGTGCATGCAATAAAGTTTATACTTGATGGGCTTGGAATCATAGTTGGTGACTATGTTATGGGTGTAAATGGTGGGGTCAATTCTAGGCATGTTGCTATAAGACCAAGCAAATTCTATGTTGCGGTCTTGGAGGAAAGAGGGGAAGTCCCAAAGTTCCTCGATATTTAGTGATTGGTAAATTTTTATAATATGAGGGTTTTTCAGAGTGCCTAAGTTGATATCCATGGTTTATTCATTCAACATGGTTGAAGTATTAGGAGGAATGTATTTTTGGATGTAATCATTATGGCACCAAGGTAGGTGAAAATGGAATCATCATCCTAGAACTAAATAATGTTAATGGTAAGAGAATCATCTCCTATCATCTTAGTATGGGTCAAAGGGATGGTTATGGTTGCCCCTCCCTTCGATAAGGTAGGGGTTCAGGGTTGATCATGTTTATGAAAACAAAGTTAAGGGGGATGATGTTTTCATCGTCACATGTAGGTGGAAGAGAATTTGGTGAGGGAGGGATGTCTTCCTCAATAATGGTGATGATAGGTGGTTTGATTTTCTTCTTATTGGTTATAATGAAACCAAGTCCATATTTATCATGAGGATTTATAGTATCAATAGAAACAAATTCATGTGGGGAATGCTCATATCATCCATGACCAAATCCTTCCAAGCACACTTGTGGAGGTATGTCTTGGCAAAACTTGATTTATCTAAATTGGAGAAGTTAGAGGTGAATGGTTAAGGTGAAGAGGAGGTAGTAGAAGCATCAAGTGGTTTGTCAAGTCCCCCATATATGAAATGGGTTTGATAGTGTGAAGGTCCAAAGGGAATATGGCTTTGACATTAGGGTCATATCAAGATTGGTGGTCAAGTTTCCCATACTCTTGGGGAGGAGAGAAAACATCAAAGGTGAGGAGGTGATATTCCCCCAGTGAAAGATGTTGGAATGTGGATTCCAAATGGTCTGAGGTGGGGATATAATTAGAGGGGATGGGTGAGTTATTTGATGCCTCATTGGTAAAATAAGGTATGACTTCTTATTTCATGGTTGAAGGATTGTTGTTGGCTGATGAGGGTGTGCTAGATGAAGGTAGGAGAATGCCATTAGGTCGATAAATCATGTTGCATGATGAAAAGGGGCTTGGATCAGCTTGTATAGTGATAAACCAACCTTCATTCCCAAATTTTATGCAATGGTGAAGGGTAGAGGGAGCACACCCCATGGAGCAAATCCAAGTTCATCCCAACAAAACATTGTATTAGAATTCACCTTCCATTACATAAAAGAGTTTGGGGAGCATGCAAGGTCCTAAATAGATATGAATGGAAATAGTTCTTAAGGTAATGGCCATGGTATCATTTAAGGATTAGAGGATGACTAAGGTTTTAGACATGATATTATCTGACAGGTTGAGATGGTTAAAGACATGGTAGGAGATGATATTAATAATAGCTCCCCCATCAATCATGACCCATTTGGTGTAAGTTTGGTTGATTTAAGTAGTAATAAAGAGTTGGAAATTTGGAGAGCATTGACAAAGGTTGCCAGAGGTTGAGGGTATTCAAGTTGGACCTCTACTAATTTTAGTGCCTCTATCATTTCTTCGTGATGATAAGGTGAAGTAGAAATAAACACATATAGGCTCATCTTCATTGGGGTCTAGTGAAGCTATTTGAGCACCACTTTCCTGATGGATTCAAAGGGGTTGGGATGGGAGGTACTCAAAATAGATACCTTGGGTTTGGTTAAAGGTGAAGGTGTTTGATTTTGGTTTGGTTAGGATGTGGAAGATGGGTATGTCCATGGAATGGACACTTTGGCTTTCCCCTTATCCTTCTATTGAGCATGTGATTATGTGACCATATGGATAGGATGGATAGAGGGAAGAGTTGGGGTAGGACATGGGTTTGGTTTCTCATCACTTTGAGATAAGAGTGGGGGAATAGGTACATGTTGGGTAGTGGTTTTTTTTGGTTGGATTGGTAGTAGGCTAATGGGAGGTTCTCTATTAATAGATTATTCCCATCATAGAGCTGATGGATAATGGGTTAGAGAGATTTGTAGTTTTCCATGTCATGCCCTAGTGTCCTATGATAGGATCACACTTGGTGGTCATTATACCAAACTAGTTTTGGACTGATAGGGTCAAATGGCCTGATAGGGGGTAAAGTCAAGCAAGAAACTTGCAATAACCTTTGGAAAATAGTCGAGTAGAATTTAGCTAAAGGTGGAGAAATTTTAGAGGATTTGGTCTTGGTTGGTGAGATTGAAGTCTTTTTGGCATTGGGATTGGTGGTAAGAGGTTTGGGTAAGGTAGTGATCTTAGTTGATAGTTTTGGTTTTGGCAAGGTGGAGGTTGATAAGTTGGAGGTAAGAGGTTTTAGGGTAGGTAGTCTAGTTATTGATGGATCGGTGAAGATAGGTGTGTCTAAAAGCAAGTGTGATGGTGTAACCAATAGTAGTGGTTGGGTTTTGGATAAGACAATTAGATTCCTAATAAAATTAGAGGCATGAGGCCCAAAGATAGAGGGCAAGGTTGAGGGTGGTAGGAGTTTGGTCTTATGGCCCTTTGGTGGCTTTACTTCCTTAGTTGATTTGGTTTTGTGTTTGGTTGTTGGGATTGGTGAGGTAAGCTCTACTTTCATTGATGGGTAATTAAATATCTATGTAGGGAAGGTGACAAAGTTTGTGGTTGGTTTAGTAATTTGGTTGGATAGGTTGATTTTTTTGTTTGGAGTTTAGGTGCATTTGATGGTTGAGAAATTATTGTGTTGGTAGAGGCCTTTATTAGTTTGGTTGATAAGATAGGGGTTTGGATAATAGGAGTGGTGGGTTGGTTTGCTAAAGGTATGGTTGGAGGTTCTCACTT
Organism: Torreya grandis; assembly: GCA_037957365.1. NCBI lineage: Eukaryota > Viridiplantae > Streptophyta > Pinopsida > Cupressales > Taxaceae > Torreya > Torreya grandis. Next base: position 750,361 of record JARHVA010000807.1, on the reverse strand, counting down.
GGTAATATAAAAAATCCTCAATTACTACCAAAATATGGCTCAATCCATGTCAGGGTTGGAGACAAATTCTAATTTCTGCACTAACCTAGAGAATGGTTTGTAGACTAGTTTTGTTCCCTAGATAGTGGACTTGAAATATAAGACCATAGGTTAAGAAAGGGGAATGGTGACCTCATACTTTTTCTCAATAAAAGGAGGTAAGGTTTGGATGGGTGACTCTTCTATTGAGGGGGCAAGACATGGTAGCTTCCTCTTTGGGAATGATCTCTAAATGGGTAGTAAATTTCTTGATACTTGAGGGAGAAGGTAAAATGGGTGCTTGTTCCAGTATGCCAATTGAAGGAGGGGTTGATGGATCCAATACCTTAATATGTGGAGGAGGAGAAAGGGTTGATTCTTTGGTTTGGGTCTTCAAAATAGGAGAAGGTAACTCCACTACCTTAATAAGTGGAGGGGGTAGAGAATAGATAGATTGGGAAGTAGGTTCTTAAGCAATGAGCATGTTAAAAACCATATTGACAGTATGGGCATCATGAGAACACTCAAACTTGTTTCTCTCATTTTTGGTAGGTGAATGATTAGGGAAAGGTGTCCTCAAAATTTCAAGGGCTTGATTTTGAGGTACATTTGGGTTTTCCAACACAAGCTCCCCCTTGTCAATGAGAAATTAGACAATGCTCTTGAAGTTATTACACTTACTAACATCATGGCCGACTACTCGATGGAAAGCACATAGGTCAATTTCATTATTCCAAGTAGGTGTAGAATGATAACAATAAAATTGATAAGGTAATTTGATAGGAGGAATTTGTATGATGTTGGTCTTCAGTAACTTCTCTAAGATTTAAGCATAAGATTCTCAAAGTGGAGTAAATTGCTTCTAGTTTTTTTGGTTTTAGTTCCTCATGTTTTACTTTGAGGAACTAGAGGAATTTTTTTGGTTGACAGATGGAGAAGAAGTGGCTTTAAAGATAATTTCATTCATATTTCCCTTGTTCTTGGTATTGGTATTGGTTTGGTTGCTTGGTTTAGAGGAGGAATCCTCATTAGTTTTGTAGGTAAAGTTCTTTTATTCAACTTTATCTTTCCTTCTTCAATGGATATATTTTATAGATTACATTCCATGGTAAAAGCTTCATAATTTTTTTTGAAGCTCTAGACATGCATTACAGAAGGGATGTGCTTGGCACATGCCTAAGAAAAAAGTTCTATCAATTTAGGTTGGGTTAAGGAGAAGGAAATTTGATTGATTAGGCTACTCTAAAAAGCTATAGAATCATCATCAAATTGCCAAATAGAGTAAAGGTTAATGCTGGAAACCTTCTTGGAGATATTTATTGAAAAGTGATCCAAGAAAGTTTGGGCTAGCTAGGTGAAGGAGAATACATAGTGTTTGGTAATGGCACTATACCAGTCTAAGGTTGGATCGGATAAGGACATGGGTAAGGTACAAAGAAGGAGGGCATCATCATAGGAAATCAAATAACATGCATGCCTAAATACCCTGAGGTGTTGTTACAGATCCTCCTTACTCTAAATCTTGGAGAAATTGGAGATCTCCCACTAAGGATGATATGGTTTGACAGGGACAGATGGGTGGATGGGTTCATTATAGATCTGATCATATGATAAGATGTTATGAGATCCAAAAATGGATGATTCTAAGGTATTAATCTTATCCATGAGCATCTTCGTTAGGTCTACCTAGGGTTGTGTACCCAAAGTGTTGTAAGGTGCATACTATTGTGGTGGTGGTTGGGTGACATACTGATATCTGGAAGGAGGTTGAGGAGTGACCACATATTGGTACATGGACACTCATGGTTGGGTGGATGTTATGTAGGGGTAGGTGGATGTAGGTGGTTGGGTAGTAGGTAGAGGTACATGAACTTGTTGGTTAGGGATGTATCTTAAGTTTGGAAAAATGGGCACCTATTCAGTAGAAGTGGTGGTTAGGTTAGTGAAAAAGGAAGGGTATTGACCTTTGTGGTAATTGGTGGTAAGGTAGAAGGTATAGGTACCACAATATTTTGAAGTGGGATAGTAGTTAGTAGATTGGGGGTAATCGATGGAAGGTTGGTAATGTTAGTGGTAGGTATTCATATGGTGAGGAGAGTATAGGTGGCTAGTGGTTGGGTTTTTCCTAAGGTAGAGGATTTATTGGTGGGGGTGAAAGGTATAAGGGTTTTTTTAGGTTGGGCAGGTTGGTTTTCCACAGTAGTATCAAAAGGATTATTGGTGGATGAGGAAGTTTGGGTAGTCAATGGTTGGGTGGTGATTGTGGTAATAGAAGTGTTTCTTATAATATTAGAACTCATGCCGTAAGGTAGGCCCATAGATGGAACTGAAGTAAGGGTACAATAGGGCATAGTGTTAAGATAATGTTGAAGGGCCATAATATTGTTATCTAAGAAGGTGGTAAAATCCACATCTCCTTGGAGAACTTCCTAAGGTAAGGGAGGATTTACCAAAGGGTGAGGAGAGTTTGTTGGTTTAGAGACATAGTTCATGGATGAGGAGGTAGAAGAGGTTGACCAATTTGGTGATGGGTTTTATTTTGCTAGATTCTTTTACTATTGATGAGTTAGAAACATCCAAGGTAAGGGAGAGAGAATACACAAAAAATCTCACCACTCAAATAGAGAGAAGATAAGAAATGATCAAAGAAAGCAATCACACTCTAAAAAGTATGTTAAGTCCTAAAAGTTATTTTTAGTCTCTCTTTTGGCTTATGCTTTACACTTTTAAGAAATTGTGTGACTAAAAATTGACTTGTAGAGTGGGTACTAGAAAAGAAGTCTATGGTTGGTTTCAAGTTGTTCAGGCTCTCAAAAAGAATCTATATTGAAAATCAATACATGGCTTGGTATTAGGGCCTACCCCCTTACTTCACACACTACAATGATAAGGGTGTGAAGTGCTTAGCCAATATATAATAATTTCTAGAGTTTATACTCAACCAGAGAGCTGAGTTGGTTCTCCCCTTGGTAATGACCTTCAAGTAGGATCATTAGGAAAGGTAAGGTGACCACTAGGTGATGAAATCTTAGTTGGGCCTTGTCTCAAGTTTTTTTACGTTTGAATGATGAAGGTGATTTGGTTTAGTGTGTGAAACAAAAGTGATGGTATGATTGAATTACTTTTCTTTAGTTTAACTAATTGAGATAAACTTACAAGCAACTAATGTATGCAATCAATTTTAAATACAAAAAAAAATTGATTTCATTTATGAGCACAGAATAGAGAGAGGAATATAGATGAAAAAAAAAGAAAATAAACCCAAGTAGAGACTCAAGGTCTCATGGGGCATGCCAGAATGTTTTAGTGAATTTTAGCTTATATTTTGAGAAAGGAAGAAGAATAAACTAAATATAGGTATGGTTTACAAACTTATTTTATTGTACTTACATTAAATTAGATGATTATGAAGAACTCATTTTTAGCTTGGGAGGATGACCTGTAAATAAGATAACACTAGAAAAAATGGTTGGTTAGATAGATAGCTGGGTGGATTACCTAGCACTAGCTAGATCCTGGAAGCATGAGCTTCCTCGAGAGCTATCAATCCACATGTTTTAAATAATTAAGTTTATAAATAGAATGATAAAGTACTTGCATCAATAATCAAAAGGTACTAAAATTGAATACAAGAGATGCTTTATAAAGAAATAGTCTATAATGACTAATATAGTAATAAGCAAATCAATACTAGTGCTAAACTAATCAAGTGTGTTTTAGAAAATTATGTAGAGGTCTATGAATAGGTAGGGACATAGAAAATTGGATTTGGTTGATGGTAAGAGGGTGAAAATAACATGATATTATTTTTTACCACAGTGACCATCTTTGGTTGAGATGACCATTGGTGGTTAAGGTGACCATCAGTGGTCAAGGTAACCATCAGTGGTTAGACAGACCATCAGTCATTGAGACAACCATCAATAGGTACTATGTGTAGGCTTGGACTGATAAATAGACTAATTGATGAGATTTTAGAAGGTAATTTTGGGAGGTTGGCTTGTATTAGGTTGATTGTGAGATATAAATAAAGTAATTGAATACTGGAAAATAAATACTTAGCTTTAAGAAGATTGATCAATTGAGTGGTTGAGGTGGTTGGCTCATTGATAGAGTCTAGCATGATTTTAGTAGAGTAACGGTACTTGGTTATTGATCAAGGGGTGGTAGCAAGTTGGATCTCTATCATGATGGTTGGATCATTAGATTGCTAGAAGAACACCTAAAAAAGAAAGCTCTTGATGTAAAAACTCTTGATGGTTGTGGATACGGTCCCCTTTCACATCCTATTCCTCTCTTCTTCTAGGAAAGGAAAGAGAGGTGAAATAAGAAATTAACTAGATTTCTAATTATAATTCACACATGTAATGGCTTGCACACTGATTTAGACAGGATAATTTTAGAAAAGCAAGGTAGATGTTTGCATGTTAGTGCGTGGGATGGTGAACCTTGACCTTCGACGGTCAAGATGACCATTGATGGTCAGGGGTCAAAAGCAGGGTTAGTTAAAATATGGGTTTTAACCAGTAAGTCAACTGACTAAGGTTATATGGGTTAGGTTGAGTTAGGGGTCAAGAAGGTCAAGGTGGGGCCCAAAGGGGTCCTAAGGTGGTTTAGGGGAAATTAAACATTTAAAATTATGGTGTGTGGATTTTTTGTTTCTACACCTCTTGCAATGACATTTAAATTAGCCATTTTTTATCATTTGAAAAATATATGCATGCTTTTTCTTCCAAAAATGATGAAGTTATTGCTACCAAACATGAAATTAAATGTCAAAATGATACTATTTATAGTTTTCATAATTGTGATATTGCACTTCAAAATAATTTTCAAAACCAAATGGAAAATATGCAATCTTCATTTGATGCTCTAAATGAAGAATGTGTGTCTTTTGCATATAAAACTAGTTCTAATGTTGAACCTCATTGTGATTCTTAAATAACCAAACCTTCTTTGAACACTTATTCTACCAACATGAACATAAAAATTATGAACTCTATGGGCTATTCAGGTGGTGGGCTTGGTAAGTGCACAACTAGTATTCTTGAACCTTTTTTACCTACTTATAATTAAAATTGTAAAGGTCTTGGTTTTACCGATTCACCTAATTCTAATGTAAATTAAAAATCATATCATCCTTCACATCAAAGGACTTATAATGAAACTTGTTTTGATTATAATGCTTGTAATGCTCATGCTTTAATAAAAAAATGTTAAACATTATGTGCATAGTGAAAAGCATAGGCATAATATATTCAAATATTTAAAATTAAATCCATGAAAATCTTATGGTAAATCCACCCATGACACTTTGCATTACTATAAAATGACTAAATATGCTACCTTTAAGGTTAATATTTTTTTGATTCTTAAAATTGATGAATACTTTAAAGACTTTGATATGTCTTCTTGTGATAATTTTTATAATACTTCACATAGAATATATTTTAAAAGTGACATATATTTTTTTATCTTCGTTTTGATATTCTCAATCTTTTATGCATTCCTTACTCTTTGTTCCAAAATAAATATGATTTATTTATAGTTTTTTTGAATAACTTCTTTTCATGTAGGATTTATCACTTTATGATGGAAGTTATCTTTATCTCAAATTTGATTAGTTTTTATAACTACTTTTATTACATTATGTATGTAGGTTGTATTTTATTGGCATATGGTTATTTAATTTGAAATATTGGTGTTAGATTATTTATTTTTCTAAGTTTTTTGGATAACTTCTCATTTTATTGGTATTTGTTCCACTGTGGATTGACCATATTGTCTAACAAGGATTCTTGGAGATTCTTGTTGATCACATTTTCTTCCTTATGACTTTTGGTGGCACCTTCTCTTCTTTCTTATCTCAATCTATTATTATTCCTATTGAAAGAAGTTTATCTTAAGGAGGATTATTATATAATTTCAACTCCCTTCCTTGTTTTTAAAATATTTTATCCACTTTTGTAACCCGAAATTAAGCTTAATGGGGAGTGTTCAAGAATTAAAATTATTTGGGTCCTTCCTACATTTTAATAGGATTATCCTAAGTCTTATGTGTGTGTGCATTTATTTTATTTAAAATTGAACTTTATTATATCCTTTTGAGGTGTCACTCACCTCTCTAGTACACTTGTAGGCTTTGGAGTTACTTGCATGTAACTCCTCTACCCCACATGGCACACACATACTCCCCACTTGTAATAGGATGAGGGACATATGGCACACATGTTGAATCTTACCCTTGTAAATTATTTTCTCTCTTAGATATATATAAATAGATTTCAACTCTCATTATCCTACACTTGCTACAACACAACTCAATCTTGTTCATCTATTATTGCTCTTACAACCTTGATTCTTTCTTTTCCTAAGTTTATTTTTCTCCTAGTTTCTTCATGATATTATAATTGGAGATTATTATTGTAAAAATTTAATACTAGTGTGGAGTTTTTTTTCCAGATGACGGTTTCCCCATTTGTCAAATTTCATTTCACATTTTATGGCTTGATTCACTCTTGAGGTAATATTGCTTCATTTTTCATTCTTTTGATTTATTGTTTTCAGCATTATTCTAGTGATTTTAGTTAATTTCCTAATAATTGGTAATGGATAAGATGGAATTTTGGGTCCCAAAGGGTTATGTAACAAATAAAATGAGTCTATAGAAGGGCTAGCATGAGAAATGGATTGCTCAATATGGGTGAATTTAGCTTGTAATGTAAAAATGGTATGCTCTATAGTAGCATTTGAAGAGGTAATAAGAAAATTGTAAGTAGCATGAGTAGGAATAAAAATGGATATTTTTTAAAGAGAAATTAATTTACATAAAACAAGAGATGGTAATATAGAGGTAGTAATTAGATTATATGTAATAATAAAAGTAACAACATTAGAAGTGTTATTTTGGGTGCCTTTTTTGTGTTTATATATAGCCACATATAATGAAGAATCAATCTTTTTGATATGTTCATGAAGATATTGTAGGAAATTTTTATCATCATTTATATCTTCAAACACTTATTGAATGTTGGATTCTAAAATAATAGCCATGATGCACTCCTTAATAGGGTGCAAAGTGATGAAGGAGAAATCCTATGAAATTTATTGTGTGATACAATTGATAATATATGTTTTCTCTTGTTCCCAAGTCTTTTTAGATTGAATGTTGTGACACTGAGCAGTTGTAAAAATGATATCTGAACACAACTTGACTTGACTTAGTCCATGAGTGGAAGAAATTATATTATACCCAAGACTTGTTCATTCTTCTTTAGAAGAAAGAGAAATAGGGTGAGTAATTATTTGAGAATATTTACCCAACCCTTGTCTGATGGTATACTTATACTTTTATACATATTTAAATCTAAAACCATATTGATTAAAATCTAATAATAGATCTAAATTAAGTTTTGGAACATTATTAAACTTTAAGCATGCATAAATAAAATAAATAACATCTTAGCAAGTAGGAGAAGATTTAACAAGAAAATGCATAATCATATGTAACATATGAGAGAAAATTTAATTCATTGAACCCCTTATAGAAATGATTCAATATAATTTAAGAAATGTTAAAATATTATTAAAGCAATGCTAATGACTAAAAATACATTACAAGTAACAATCAAGGTATGAGGGTGATCTAGGCAAGGATTTGAATGATTTTTAGGTTCTCAAATATATTTTCTCATTCATTAATAAGTGTTAGACCAATATTTTAGATCACTAACTACAAAGGTAGAACCATTCTTGTAGCCCACTAACCCTAATTTCAAGTATATGATAAGAATAACTTCTCTGGGTGATACACTCCTCTCAAGTACATATCAAAATTGATAGATTAAAGAGGATTCATATGTTATAAACAATACATCCTAAGCATCTTTCATATATTATGAGGCACACAAAAACTAAACTCCATGTTTAGTGTTGTAATATGGCTATGAGCATTGGGGTAAACCCCTCATGCCATAGTTTTTTGAAATAGATACCACATAGCCCTTCACACTAAGTAGTTTGAAAACTACAAGAACACATTTTTTCAAAAAAAAAAAAAAAAAACAAGTGATAAATAAAAATTGAAATATTTTTATTTCTAGGAGTCAAGCAAGTTTCAACATGAGGTCAAAATAAAGTGATTTGTGTCGGAAAAATCCAAGGTGACAAGAACATTTATTCAGTGTCTAATTTAATCCAATGTTAAATAAATTGAATCATTTTTTGTTAGATATTATCCTAGGTCAAAGGTTATTTTATTTTAGTGTTAATAATTTATAGAAACTTGAAAGAATTCTTATCCCAAAAATAAATAAAAACAACAAGCAATGCTCTAAAAATAGTAGGTTTACTAGAATGTTTAACCCTTTTAATTTAAGATGACTTAAACTAATAGAATTAAAATACTAAAATAAAAATACTAATATTTACTCATATGTTATTTAAATACAATAAAATATAATAAACTATAAAATTTATAGATATTAGAAACTTGCTAAAAATTGTAAAATAAGCATAAGAATGTGCAAACCTCATTTAAAAAGAAATAGATTTGATTGTGAAAACTATTAGATGTACAAACTATAGGAAATGACCTACAAACACAATCATGTTAAAAAGTAGTATTTTCTAGTTTGTTAGGACAAGTCTTCAGGAGGTATATAGGATCACACAATGGACTTGTCTAGTTACTGCAACCATGTCTTGGTTAATTGTATTCATGTTTTATCAATCTGTACATGTGTGAAAGTTTCTAAAGGTTGGTTGTTGATCTCTATGTGGCAATGTGTCATGTAAAATACATGAAGATATAAAACATTAGTCCTACACATGAACTATATGGTAAATGGATAACAATAAAAAATAAAAATGGGTAGTAAGAATAACTGAGATAGTTTTAGGAACTCCTTATGATTGAGTGTTGCCTACATAGCCCAAATGGGCCTCAAACTTATGTAGTTCTCCTTGGTAGGGTGATTATGTGATCCATGATTATTCAACTAAAATGAATGTAGCTAGAGGATTGATTAAAATGCTTGAAAATAAATTCCCTTGAGCTAAAATAAATAATATTTAGACTTGGCTATTGATTTTTATAATGATATAGAGTTGAAATAGGAGGAAATAGTGGTTTTTTGCTCAATGGGTAGTGCTAGATAGATCCAATTATGTTATAAGAGTAGCATTGATGTGGATTTATAAGAGAATATTTATAATAATTTCATTTACCAACTTGAAAAAATGTGGTAGAGAGCCTTTATGTAATGTATCAATTTAAAAAAGTGATTGTTGGAGTGTGAGAGACAAGGTCGCACTAGAGGATAGAGTTGCAATGAAACATTATCCAACTAGTGCAAACTTATCTAAGTAGACAAAAGACTATTGGGACAATTTATAAGGATCCTTTAGGTTGAATAGTATGAATGAAAATAAAATATGGATATATGTATGATATTTGTGTGCTTAAAATATAGTGAAGTCTCTCTAATAAATTGCAAGTTAGCGAAATGGAGAATAGAGTAAGGGTAAATATGTTAGTAAAAACATTGTTAAGTACTTAATGAATAATTTTATGTGTCTACATTTTCCTCCAGTTTATTATAGTGATCCACAAAGTGAAATTACTAAATTAAAGTAGATGTGATCTTGAGTGTGCATACACACTTTTTATTTGGATGCAAAACTTGATTGTGCAAGATGCCTTAATGTAAGAACCTGCAACAATATAACTAAAAGTAATAATTTATCATATTGAAAACTAAAAATTTATAATTTTTTTATTTGTATTTTGAAATAGAATATGGAGATAAATTTTTCTAATAAAATTAGAGATGGTGGAGTCATGCTTCCTTATTGGGACATTTGGAGAAATGTTCAACCATGGTGAATTGAGAGTGATCAAGTATCATTTTAAAAATCATTGAATGATCTCAAGTTAGAAAAATTGTATGCTCCAACTCTATTTGAACTATATATAACACTCTGTAAAATATTTTAAATGGGTAGAACCATGAATTATGGCCCACTACATATTGAAAAAGTGTAATCATAGACATTGAGTGTCACTAAAATTTAAGGTGGCCCACTTGCAATAGAGACAAGTCACGCCACTACAAATGAATCCAAATTTTATTTGAAACTTTGAAACTTGAAACTTGAAACTTTAGAATTTAAAAAATACCATAGTAAAAACATGAACATGAATGAATATCATTCCCATTGTATATGTACTATATTGAAATTATATTTAAAACTGTAATTAAAACTTTTTACATTGAAAATTTACAACTTTAAAGCTTTTGAAACTGTCTAAAACTTGTGATTTTAAAACTATAGTGGTGAGTACACATACATGCCACATGCCCCCATAATATAAAAAAATTTAATCATATTTCCATTTAAAAACTATATATTGCCATAATCTGAAATTTTGCTCATGAGGCTTGAATGTTATGAAAAATCTCATTGTGATGCCCCTATTTTGAGATGAGAGATGTAGCCTATAGAATCACTAATATTATAAGCAAACATATGTAAAATGTATATTACTTTGAATATATTAAATTTATGGCATTCATAGTATTGAATATATCATTGAATTTTTCATATGAAGCATGTGTTAGAAAGATATAACATTGAAGCATGGAGGAAATGTATACATGATATACATCATGGAACTAGAGTAAGGTAGAGTATATAAGTGATTCATGACATGAGTCATGACACCATACTACCTTGTGATAAGGTACTTAAGTGTGGAAGTATGTCTTATATTACACTCAATTACATTGTGAGAATCATTGTGTGTTGATATATAAAATATGCCATCTACTTTAATTAGAGTAAACAACATATGAAAATAAATATGGTAAGAACATTTGAAAATGATTTAGGTATTGATTTTGAATTTATGCATATTTCTGATATTTTTTCCAATGTTTGTGCTAAAAATTATTTGAAAAGGAATTGATAAGAAGCATAAATTTGAAAATAGAAGAAGTGAGAGAGATTCAAACAATCATCAACTAAGTGTAAACGTATTACATGATAAGGTGGAAGGAAATAAATGTTCCCCCAATTTAGATATAACTTTGAGTCATGGAAATGTAGTTTAAATATGTAAAATATTTAGGGATGTTCATGCTCCTAAAATGTGGAAGAGGATAAATGTGCTCATGCAAAAATAAAAAATTTGAGATCATGTAAGTGTCGTAGGATGTAGGATATATAATAATAAGTGGAGTGGTATAGAGATAAGTATTTTAAATTGTTCAAATATGTTTGAAAATCAAGAGGGTAAGTACCCCAAAAGAAAATTAAGGGCCTAAAAGAATGCTTGGATAAGGGATAAATTAATTAACAAGAAAACAAATTCACCATATAAAATAAAAAATGAAAGTAGTTAACCAATGATATCAGTGATGGGAATATATATATAACCCATGGAATGATATGAATGAGTGATTGTTTTTGATTAAAGAGTGCCTACTGTAGATGCCTCTTAATATAAGTGGGATCCATATGATGTAATATCCTCTGAATCACCAATCATATGATCGTGTATACCTACATCTTCATGTGTATGAGAAGACTATGTAAAAACCTATACATGTACCTATGGTGAAGCTCTTTGAATAACCTATTTTACCTTAAGAGATGGATTTTTCTTTGTATGTGCCACTTTATATGTAAGAGGATGTATTATGCTCTATGAAACAAATTGGATATGCTCATGTGTAATTGTATCATGGTCATAAGAATATTAAAAAAATGATTTTGTAATATGATCATGCTTATTATAAAATATAATATGCTTGAGACAATGCTCTTGAATAGTTCTGTAAACTACTTCATTACCATGTTGCTCAATAATTGTACTGGGTAATTATTTCAAAGAATAAGTAAACATCATTTTATCCAAAAGATATTCATATTGGATTCCTTGAATTTTGAACACTTGATTATCATGAATGTATTTAATAAATTTATGCATTGTGTTATCTCCCAAAAATAACAGTCATTTTTGGGACAACATTTGAATTATTTTGGTCCTACAGACCAAAATTGTATCTTCCATTTTCACAAATTTGTCTTAGACATTCAGATTTCTCATTTTAAAAGCTTCTCAAAAAATCTCCAGACTTTGCAAGTCAAGGTCAATGGATTTTACATGATTGATTTCTACAGACTTTGTATTTTCAGTTTCTACAGGTAGGTTCAAAGGCTTCTACATGTTGTTTAAGTTAAAAGAATTAGTTTTCAACACTTGGTCATTTTACAGAATTAGTTCAGAGCTTTGGTTCAATTGAAAATCTTCATCGACAAGCATCTAAGTATAAAAAGAAACTAAACCATTGAACCATTGAACAACATTGGTTCAAAGGTTCAATGGGTTCAAAGTTCAAAAAGTTCATCTTTGGCAAGAGTTAAGCACTTCATCAAAGTTCAAAGTTCAATTGCTTCAAAAATTTCATCTTTTGCAAGAGTTAAGCACTTAATCAAGATTCAAAGTTTAATCGCTTCAATTAGTTCATCGGCTTCAAGACATTCAAGATAGCTTGAACCATTGAACCATTGAACCACTTTGGTTCAAAGGTTCAATGGGTTGAAGGTTCAAAGGTGGGTTCAACCAAAGGAATAGTTTAATAGCTCAGTTCAACCAAGTGGTTCAAACTCTTTATTTCATTCAGTTAGTTCATTCTTTTAGTTCATCCTTTGGTTCAACATCTATAGGTTCAACAGTAGGTTCGAAAACATTTTTCAAAGCTTTGTTTGAACCGTTAAACCAAAACTTGGTTCAACATCTTGGTTCAACGATTGGTTCAATCACTTGGCTCATTGGATGGTTCATCAGCTTTATTTCAAAGGAGATTGGTGCACTTCATTGAACCGTTGAACCGATTCAACAACAGGTTCAACCGATTGGTTCAATGAGATGGTTCAACTATTGGTTTAAAGGAAAGTTCAAAGGAAAAGTTCAATGCTTAGTTTATAAGCTTGTTTCATTCATTAAACCATCATCTTAAACCATTTTTGGTTCAACTGATAGGTTCAACATCAAATTTCAAAGGCAAGTTCAAAGGTGGTTCAATGCAAAAGGTGACCTCTCAAAAGGACAAGTGCCCTTGCGGAGGGCACTTAATCAAGTAAGCCAAAAGGTAATTATTTCAGATTTGTTTAAAGCATATTAAAATAAAGGGCTCAAAAGACTTTGTGGAACAAATTTCCATAGACTTTTGTCCATGAGAATTTACCCCAGGCAAATTGTCCACGAGAATTTTCCATGGAACAAATCTCCATGGGAGTTACCCGTGGGGAAGACTCAAATATAAAGCTTGGGGATTTGTCCATGGGGATTTCTAAAGCAAAGGGATGCCAAAGGACCCCAAAGGGCATGTGCCCTTGCAGGGGAATCTTGGCTGCCAATTTAAAGACACTGTTTGAAGTTGAAGGGTCATCCAAAAAACTCCAAAGGCTTTTAAAGACTGCCCAAAAGATAAAAATCCTTACGGGAGACTTTTTTGACTCAACAAAGATCATTACCAAGCAGAAAGCCAAAAGACAAAAGAGGACCAAGGGGTGACACCCATAAAGATGTCAAACTCAGGATAATGAACTAGCCATTGAGATCACATTGACGGGCATGTAAACGTCAATTTTAAAGACAATGAAATAGCCGTTGATCCTTTGATTTACAGACACGAATGCATTTCCAAAATTTAAGACAAAAATTAGCTGAAAGTGAGGAAAGACAGAATAATGGATGAATCTAAGACCCGATTCAAGTAATCTGGAAAGGAGGAATGATGAAGACAAGATCAGATTGCCAGCTAGACATTGAAAGTTGTAATCTTTCAAATACACGACTTGTTTATCTACATTGAGAAGATCAAATGGGTAAAATGCCCCAAAATTCTAGCTTGTCTTCGTAACATTTCCCAATGCATCATGATGTATTACTATTCCTGAGTCCTTCAAGTGGCTATATAAGGGACCTTCTTTTCATTATAAAGAGATCTTTTTGACTATATGAATGAAACTCTGCCCAAATTGAGAGGCATCATTGAGACTTTGTGCTTAGTCTGTTGATCATATTCTGTTGATGGAATAAGAAAGCAAGGGACTTTTTCAGACTTTATGCTGTGAATTCTTTTATGGTTAAGGAAACTATTCTTATGTTTATTTCCTTGATTTATCTTCTATTTCATTAATTTAATAAGCAAGATTAGTAAAAATTAGTCAAAAAGGTGTCCTAAAAAATCAACTGTGGAGACTTTGTGCCCCCATAGCTGCTTTCAGTGTGTTTGCTTTTTCATTGCTATGTAAAGGACTTTGAAAAGACTTTGAGATTTTATTGCCCTTCATATATTACTCTTGAAAATTTTAGATAGATACTTTGTGTTCTATTTTGATTTGCTTGTTACCATACTCCCAATTACATTCTGCTTTAATTTCTAGGAGTATTCTTGTGGCTGGCTGAATAGTTTTTCCTAAAAGAAGAGGAGAGATATCTGTCATTCCCTTGAGTTTTTCCTTTATTTTGTATACATCATCTCTAAAGAAAGAGAGATTGATGTCTGGTCCTATCCTTCAGTATTATTTTCTATTTATACATATACATAGCATATCCATAGGGAACCTCCCCTTGATGAGAGGAGAGAGTAGTCTCCTTCTGATGTGATAAACTTACACACTATGATGACTAATCTTCTTGATTTGGCTGATAAGACCTATTTGTTTACCAGTATGCTGATAGACAAAATATTCAACCAATAGTTTTTGGTGACTCCGCTAGGGATATACCCATAATCCATTTATAGTTTATTCATTCCATTGACCTCCACACCAACTGGGAAAGAATACACAGTTTAAAGCCTCAAGCTTTAACTGAAGCAAAGTAAATTCTTTTTCACTTTTGTTTTACAATCTGGTAGATTCAAGGTATACATGAGCCAAAGGGCTAAAGGTGTTGCTGATCCTGTGTTCGAGTTGGTACAACAAAGTGATTTTGATCTATTTCCTTCACCATCTCGTTTCCAATGAACCAAGAGCTTCCCTCCTACTAAAGCTAGATCTCCATTATTAGATGAAGTATCTACTTCTACTATTGATAAAGTTGTGCCTATAATTACCCCTTTGAGATTTGTTATCCCTCCTTTTCAGTATCTTATAATGGCAGTTCAAGGCCTCTGGGGTAATGCTTTTGACCCTCTCAATCTTACTCCTCCTCTACATGAACTTCCACATAGTTTTAATAAGAATTTCCCTAAATTTTATGGTGATGGGAAAGTTCATTCTAATGAACACATTGTAGCATTCAGTATAGCTTATGGAGTAATCAGGGTGGAATTTGAAGATGTAGCAGTCAAGCTTTTTGTTAAAACACTACAAGGTCCTATTGCAAACTAGTTTTACCATCTACAAGCTTGATCTGTGACTGATTGGAATACTTTGAAAGCTAAGTTTGAAGCTAGATTCAAACCTGTAGAGGATGCACATACACTTCTGGCTCAACTTACACAGATGAAAAAAGAGCCTCATGAGCCTATGAAAGATTTCATAGCTAAATTTGACAAATTGAGAAACATAATACCTGTCATTGCTAGACCCATAGCTGAGAATCTCAAATGCTTTTTCATTAATTCTCAGTTACCTGAAGTCAGTTTCCTCTTGAGGTGTGCTGGCCAAATAGATCTCGCGGTAGCTCAACTTTTAGCCACTAAAGTAGAAGATGATCTCATCTTAGCAGGGAAAATCAGAAGAAATCCAAATAGAAATAGAGCTTCATCATCTTTCAAATTTACATCTACAAGCACCATAGATCCAATGGTGCAGAATTAGCAAATGAGCTTCTTGCCCTCAAAAAGCAAATGGCTTAAGGAATGTCTTTTGCTCCTACATACAAAAAAACATTCTCAAATCAGTCATATCAGGGCAATGTTGCCAGAAACTAAGGACAACAAAATCACCTTCCTCCCCCACAAGGGAAACTTGCCCTAGAAGCTCCTCCAACTAATTTAGCAATGGGATATCTTAAAGTAGAATCAAAATTCTCTTATCAGCCTAAATTAAATCAATAAAATGACGCTGATATCATTGAAGACAGTAAAAAAGAATCAGCTGGTGACTCCCACATTGATTTTTTGAATTATCAGGATGAACCCGAAAGCAAAGGAGAAGTTTTAGATGGATCATATGCAGTGTTTACTAGGTATAAGAACCAATCAATCCAACATGTTGATAAAGAAAAGATATAAGAGTAATCACAGCCAGCAATCACAATTGTCCAGCATGGGACAACTCTACCCTTTCAACCAAAGTATTTGGTAATCACTCAAAATGTAAATACATTTGTTGTGCCTTCCCCTTCTACTTCTAATTCACAAACTAGCCCACCTTCCATCCCTCCTAAAACTCAAAAAGCTGAAGTACCTTTCTCTATACCTAGCTCGATTTAGCCATTTGACATAATTGATCATGTTACAAAGACAAAAATATAGATGTCTGAATTTGAGTACTTGCAGTCCAATCTAGATCAACTGAATAAGCTGGTCCAATATGTTAAAAATTAGACTATCCTTGTAAGACAAAAGGCAAAAAAAGTAATTCTTGATTCTCCTAAGAACATGCCTATTCCATATAATCTGATTATTACTCCTCCAACTACTTCTAGAAAAATAGAACCCTTCTATGTTTCCCTATTAATCAATGGCCACAAGTTGAGTAACTGTATAATAGAATTAGGTGTATCTGATAATGTTATGCCTGCTAAAGTCACTGAGTCTCTTGGTCTCACATTGACCAAAATGTTTAGGAGATGTTTCTCCATGGAGAATAAGCAAGTGCCATTGCTGGGGCAAATTAAAGATGCTCAATTTGCATTCACAGCGTTTCCCGACAAGAGGATTAAAATGACTGTATTAGTGGCCGATGTCCCAGCATCTTATGAAATTTTGCTTGGACAAAATTTTTGTAAGGATGTGGGAGGAGAACTGAACATGGATCTATCTGAGGTAAGGATCCCTGTCCAAGGCGTGATGAAAAGATTACTTCCTAAAAAGGAAGAAAAGTATGTAGTTACCAAGACGTCAGCTCCTGAAGCTCAAATCCTTTTTGAATCTGTAGGTATGGGTAATTAATTTTTATATATAGATCATGAAGAAAGACCCTTCATCTCTGATGAGGGAAAATGTGAAGAAAATATAGTGTCTGATGAGATTTGGACTCTAGAATTTGATGGTAGTTGTTCCTCTACTGGTTCTGGAGTTGGGATTGTCTTGATATCTCCTCAAGGAGATTTATTTCCTTCATCCTATAAATTATAATTCAATCATACTAACAATACAACTAAATATGAATCACTATTTTTGGGCATGAAGACTACTAAAGAAAGAGGTGTCATGTTTCTTCATGCTAGAGGGGATGCCGAATTAGTGGTCTGTCAAGTAAGAAATTTATATTAGACTAAAAATGAGAGGCTGTGCCATTACCGTAATCTTGTTTGGGACCAAATTGAAAGCTTTGATGCTTTCAACATTTCTTCCATTCCAAGAGAATCCAATGATAGAGCTAATGCACTTGCTATTTTAGGAACTCTTTTAATTCCTCATTCTAATTTTAAAGAAGCCAAATATACCATTGAGCTCGTCTATAGGCCGAGTGTTCCTAACAATGCTAATCATTGGTAAATATTTAATGATGATCATTAGGTCATTGCTTTCTTGGAATGAAAAGACAATTTTGAACAGTTGTATTTTAAAGGTAGTGAATCTCAGATGTCTGAATCTTTTTCTGAATCCAGTTCAGATGTAAATAAAGAGTTCCTATAGCTAAAAGGAAATAAAATTCTTAAAGGCCTAGTTTCTCTTGAGAAGTTGTTTGAAAAGCATGATAGATTCGTCAAGCAATAGTAGATAGATTCAAATATCTCTCAGGGATTTGACCAAGTGAATCTGACCAACAAAGAAAATCCCAAGATGGTCAACATTGGTAAGTGCTGCACACCTAAAGAAAGATTCAAATTCACTTCTTTGCTCTGTCAATACATTGATGTCTTGGCATATTCATATGAAGACCTGAAGTCTCTCAGACTTGACGTAATTTGCCATCATATTCCTCTCAAGGCTGATTCAACACCTTACAAGCAGAAATCTAGATAATACAATCCAAAAATTTTAGGTACTATTATGTCTGAGATACAGAAGATGTTAAATGCTAGAATTATCTTCCCAATCCATCATTCTACATGGATTGTGAACATAGTTCCTGTAAGGAAGAAGAATGGTGAAATCTACATTTGTGTAGATTTCCAAAATCTGAATTAGTCATCTCTGAAAGACAATTACCCTTTTCCAATCATGGACCAAGTGCTTCAAACAGTAACAGGATCAAAAATGTTATCAATGCTGGATGGCTTCTCAGGTTATAATCAAGTTGAGGTTAGTGAAGCTGACCAACACAAGACTGCATTCACCACACCTTGGGGTACATTTGCTTACAAAAGAATGCCTTTTGGCTTAATAAATGCTGGTGCTACCTTTCAAAGAGCTATGGACATAGATTTCAAAGATGAGATTGGAAAATTCATAGTAGTATATCTTGATGACTTAACTATCTTTTCAAAGCATCGATCTGATCATATACGCCACTTACAACAAGTGTTGGAGCGCTGCCGCCTGAATGGTATTTCTTTGAATCTTAAAAAGTTTGTTTTTGGAGTGATAGAGGGGAAAATCCTTGGACACATTGTGTCTAAAGAAGGCATAAATATTGACTCAGATAGAGTCAAGTCTATTCAAGAGCTGAATTTACCTGCAAGTAAAAATGCTATTCACTCTTTCTTCAGAAAAGTGAGTTTCTTATAGAGATTTATTCCCAAATTTGCTGAGAAGACAAGACACATTGTAAACATGATGAAAGGAAAGACTACCTTCAGCTAGAATAAAGAAGGCAAATCAGCATTTCAAGATATCAAGGTCACCATTGCTCATGCCCCTACCTTGGTTTGTCTAGATTACCACAGAAGTTTCATTATTTACAGCTATGCATCTGAGCATACTCTTTCAGTGATTCTTGTCCAACAAGACAAAGAAGGCATGGAATCCCCTATCTCTTTCATGAGCTACCCTCTCAAAACTCATGAAATGAAGTATTCAAATATAGAGAAGCATGCCTATGTGTTAGTAAAAGCAGTCAAATATTTTTGCTTCTATATTATGAATTCACATACTACTTCCTTAGTTCCTGATAGTATAGTCAAATATATCTTAACTCAGTAAGAATTTGGGACAAATAGAGTTAATTAAATTGCAAAGATCCAATAATTTGATCTAGATATCAAGCTGACAAAGCTGATCAGAGGTAAAGGCCTTTGCCAATTAATGGCTGACAATAAGCCAAAAGATACACAGTGTGAAGAAGCTGAGGTTGAAAATGTGCCAACAGTCCTTTTTGTCTCCACTACCAATGAATGGTACTCAGATATTGCATATTTTTTGACTTATAGCGAATGTCTTGCTCATTTATCTTACAAAGAACGGAGGACTATCAGGTTGAAAGCTACCAATTTTGTCCTCTGGGATAACGGCCTGTACAAGAGAAGCATAGATGGAGTTTTCCTTCACTGTGTAGATAAAGAATAACAAACCCAACTCTTGAAATCTTTCCATAATCTAGCTTGTGGAGGACATTTTTTTGCCCCTGTGACTGCTCACAAAATTCTGCGAGCCAGGTATTATTGGCTGACTCTTTTTCAAGATACACATAATTGGGTAAGGAAATGTGAAATTTGCCAGCAATTTGTTGGAAGACCCAAGTTGGCTGCCCTGCCTCTCAAGCTAGTAACCATAAAGGAACCAGCAATTTGTTGGAAGACCCAAGTTGGCTGCCCTGCCTCTCAAGCTAGTAACCATAAAGGAACCTTTCTAGCAGTGGGGACTCAATTTTATTAGGAGAATAAATCCATCTTCAAGTGTTAGACATGATTATGTCCTTACAGTGAATGATTATTTCACTAAGTGGGTAGAAGCAATCCTGATAAAGCATGCTACTTCAGAAGTTGTATGGAACTTCCTGAAAGAGAATATCATTTCTAAATTTAGAGTCTCACTCAAAATTTTTACTGCTAATGTAGCTTATTTCACCTCTCAAAAAATTATGAAATTCTATTTTTATTATGGAATTATGCTCTCTCATTCTTTTGATTATTTTCCACAAGGGAATGGACAAGCTGAGTCCAACAATAAAAATTTGGTAACTATTATCAAGAAGCTTGTAGATGATAATCAAAAGACGTGGCATAAAGCATTGTTTGATGTTCTATGGGCTGACAGAATTATGCCAAAGAGGGTGATTGGTATGTCTCCTTTCCAACTTCTCTATGGGATTAAGGCTGAGATACCAATCACCTTAGAGTTACCAGCATTGAAATTGGCAAAGGCCATTGAAGATCAGACATATGAGAGCTCTTTTGAAAAAATAATCATGTGCCTGACTCAGTTGGAAGAACAAAGAACCATGGTGGTGGATAGAATTACTGTTCATCAAAGTTTGGTAAAGAAACTTTTTGATCAGAAGGCCAGAAATCGTGATTTCCAGATTGGAGATAAAGTCCTACTGTGGGATAAAAGAAGAGAACCAAAGGGGATGCATGGAAAATTTGACTCCCTTTGGAGACGCCCATCCATAATTCATCAGCACATGGGCGAAAACATTTTTCTTTTGAAATACCAAGATGGCACACTCTTTTCTTTGCCCCACAATGGGCAGCATCTGAAACACTTCAATTCTTGAAGTATCAGATCTTTGCCTGTATATATATGTATATTTGTACAGTTTTATTTCTATTTTGTTTTATTTGTTTCCATTTTTATTGATGCCTTTAATTACTAAATAGCGTGACTCTGAAGCCCAATGGTACACTTGAAGACACTGGAGATTCTGAATTCTACTCCTAATTCATTTTGCAATTGACAGAAGTTCCCCAACTGGAGCTAGCTGTTGTCTCCCAAAAATAATAGTCATTTTTGGGACAATATTTGAATTATTTTGGTCCTACAGACCAAAACTGTATCTTCCATTTTCAAAAATTTGTCTTAGACATTCAAATTTCTCATTTTCAAAGCTTCTCAAAAAATCTCTAGACTTTGCAAGTCAAGTTCAATGGATTTTACATGATTGATTTCTACAGACTTTGTATTTTTAGTTTCTACAGGCAGGTTCAGAGGCTTCTACAAGTTGTTTCAGTTAAAAGAATTGGTTTTCAATGCTTGGTCATTTTCTAGAATTAGTTCAGAGCTTTGATTCAATTGAAAATCTTCATTGACAAGCATCTAAGTATAAAAAGAAACTGAACCATTGAACCGTTGAACCATTAAACCACTTTGGTTCAAAGGTTCAATGGGTTCAAAGTTCAAAAATTTCATCTTTGGCAAGAGTTAAGCACTTCATCAAGGTTCAAAGTTCAATTGCTTCAATTAGTTCATCGACTTCAAGACATTCAAGATAGCTTGAACCATTGAATCGTTGAACCATTGAACCACTTTGGTTCAAAGTTTCAATGAGTTCAAGGTTCAAAGGCAGGTTCAACCAAAGGAACAATTCAATGGCTTGGTTTAACTAAGTGGTTCAAACTCTTTATTTCATTCAGTTGGTTCATTCTTTTAGTTCATCTTTTGGTTCAACGTCTACAGGTTCAACAACTGGTTCGAAGACATTTTTCAAAGCTTTGTTTGAACTGTTGAACCAAAACTTGGTTCAACATATTGGTTCAATGATTGGTTCAATCACTTGGCTCATTTGATGGTTCATTGGCTTTGTTTCAAAGGAGCTCAACACACTTCATTGAATTGTTGAACCAGTTAAACAACAAGTTCAACCGATTGGTTCAATGAGATGGTTCAACTGTTGGTTTAAAGGAAAGTTCAAAGGAAAAGTTCAATGCTTAGTTTATCAGCTTGTTTCATTCATTGAACCATTAGCTTGAACCATTTTTGGTTCAACCGATAGGTTCAACGTCAAAGTTCAAAGGCAAGTTCAAAGGTGGTTCAATGCAAAAGGTGACCTCTCAAAAGGACAAGTGCCCTTGCAGAGGGCACTTAATCAAGAAAAGCACCTTTTTGGAAGATCATTTTTCAAGTAAGCTAAAAGGTAATTCTTTCAGATTTGTTTAGGGCATATTAAAATAAAGGGCTCAAAAGACTTTGCGAAATAAATTTCTGTAGACTTTTGTCTGCAAGAATTTTCCTTGGGCAAATTATTCGCAGGAATTTTCCATGGAACAAATCTCTGCAGGAATTACCCATGAGGAAGACTCAAATATAAAGCCTGGGGATTTGTTCATGAGGATTGCTAAAGCAAAGGGCTACTGAAGGAACCTAAAGGGCACGTGCCCTTGCGGGGGACTCTTGACTACCAATTTAAAGACACTATTTGACGCTGAAGGGTCATCTAAAAAAGTCCAAAGGCTTTTAAAGACTGCCCAAAAGATAAAAATCCTTTCAAGAGACTTTTCTGACTCGACACAGATCATTACCAAGAAAAAATATAAAAGCCAAAAGAGGACCAAGGGGTGATGCCCATAAAGATGTCAAACTCAAGATAGTGAACTAACCATTGAGATCACATTGACGGGCATGTAAACGTCAATTTTAAAGATAGTGAAATAGCTGTTGATCCTTTGATTTATAGACATGAATGCATTTCCAGAATTCAAGACAAAAATTAGTTGAAATTGAGGAAAGACAAAATAATGGATGAATCCAAGACCTTATTCAAGTAATCTGGAAAGGAGGAACGATGAAGATAAGATCAGACTGCCAACTGGACATTGAAAGTTGTAATCTTTCAAATACACAACTTGTTTATCTACATTGAGAAGATCAAATGGGTAAAATGCCCCAAAATTCCAGCTTGTCTTCCTAACATTTCCCAATGCATCATGATGTATTACTATTCCTGATTCCTTCTTTAAGTGGCTATATAAGGGACCTTCTTTTCATTATAAAGAGATCTTCTTTTTGACAATCTGAATAAAATTCTACCCAAATTGAGAGGCATCATTGAGACTTTGTGCTCAATCTTTTGATCATATTCTGTTGATGGAATAAGAAAGCAAGGGACTTTTTCAGACTTTGTGCTATGAATTCTTTTGTGGTTAAGGAAACTATTCTTATGTTTATTTCCTTGATTTATCTTCTATTTCATTAATTTAATAAGTAGGATTAGTAAAAATTAGTCAAAAATGTGTCCTAGAAAATCAACTGTGGAGAGACTTTGTGTCCCCATAGCTGCTTTCAATGTGTTTGCTTTTTCATTGCTGTGTAAAGGACTTTGAAAAGACATTGAGCTTTCATTGCCCTTCATATATTACTCTTGAGCATTTCAGATAGAGACTTTGTGTTCTATTTCGATTTGCTAGTTACCATACTCCTAATTACATTCTGCTTTAATTTTCAAGAGTATTCTTGTGGCTGGCTGAATAGTTTTTCCTGAAAGAAGAGGAGAGCTGTCTATCATGCCCTTGAGTTTTTCCTTTTTTTTTGTATACATCATCTCTAAAGAAAGAGAGATGGATGTCTGGTCCTATCCTTGAGTATTATTTTCTGTTTATACATATACATAACATATCCGTAGGGAACCTCCCCTTGATGAGAGGAGAGAGCAGTCTCCTTCTGATGTGATAAACTTACACATTAGGATGTCTATTCTTCTTGCTTTGGCTGATAAGACCTATTTTTTTTACCAGTACACTGATAGACAAAATATTCAATCAACACATTGTATAAGGTACTTCTATAATATTTTGTATCCAAGAGTGTGCTAATAACATATCAAAGACCCCTATTATAAGTAGAATTAGAAATGGAGTAGGCACTATGAGAGGACCCACTTGTAAAGGAAGAACTATATGCCTAAGAGTATCTTGTGTATGCCCATAAAATGCTTTAAAAAAATATAAAGTATCTTATAAATCATGTTCTATATAACTGAGGGAATGAAGGAGTGTTATGGTGCACACATTTTCACTTGATTCATTTTTTATCATGTCACTATGGAATGTTTTCTTGTTAACATATGATCATATAAAAACTGCATGTATATCTCAATCGTCATCAATAATTTCATTATCATCAAATGTGACCATAGGATGTGATGTTTGTTTTGTTATAACTATACCAATAATTATATCAAGTGGATGTCCATATGTAGAAAGAGGTGGATGAGCATTGTATGCATAATGAACTTTAGAATTATCCTTGTTGTTTGCTTCATGATTTGGAAAAAGGATATTTTTTGATTTTGAGATTTGAATTATCATTTTATTGTGGCTTAGCCTCTTCAATATGTATATCAATAGCTATGATATTTTCATTGATGAGATCTTGAATATTATGCTTAAGCTTGAAACATCTATTTGTAGAATGCCCAATACATCTACGATAATAAAAATATTGATTACATAAAATTTTTTTTATTTGGGTTGAGACATATCTATCTCCATTAAATGAGGAAGAGTAATTACATTACATTCTAGGATCTTTTTAAATAAAACATGAGGAGGTGATGGAAATTTTGAGAATTGCATCCTTAGTAGAGCTTGTAATTGAAGCTTTTGAGGTGGTTATGGTATAACATTAATTTTAACTTTTGATTAACTCTTGACTTTATTTGGTGGTTTAAAACTTGAAATTTGAAGTAAAAGGAACATTTGAAACTTACTTGAGTTGGTTCAAAGTAATCAACTTGACATCACACTCTTTAATTATATGGCATAGTTCATAAAAGGATTTAGAATTATCAAACGTAATGGATTCTTGAAGAGGAATAAGCTTTGTGTAAAAATATATTTAAATTGATTATCAACCATTTGATTTGTGATTTTGGAAAACATAGTCTTGTATCTTATCACATATTATATGATTATTTCAGTAGACCCTTGTTTAAGCTTTGCAATTTGAATATGTGATAAATTGTGACCAATCTTGATAGAAAATTGTTTTAAAAACTAATTTGACAAGGATTCAAAGATTTTAATAATTAAATAAGAATATCATAAAACCATATAAGATCATATTAATTTATACTTATTGGAAAAACATTTGTCAATAATTTATCATTATCTACACAATCTAGATAATCTACATGGAAGGCAAGTAAATGTTGCTCATGATCACCTTTTCCTTCATAAAAAAAATCTTACGATCCACAAAGCCAAATGGTAATGGGTAAGACACAATTTAGGGTGCATTTTTACCCCTAAATTTAAATATGGGGTATCTAAAGTTAAGAACATATAAATATTCTAAGGCACAAGGGTGATAAACTACCTTTATAGCATGCCAAATAATAAAAAAAATTAAAAAAACAATATTATGAATTTATAAAACTAAAATTAATAAAAATAGTAAAGTAAAACTATTGATAGATATTTTAATAAATTAGAAATGATGATACTTAGTTTACAGTGCACATGAAGGACTGAGTAGGAATGAGTTGGAAGTGGATTGGATGATGATCCCAGAATAGTCATCAAATTCTAGAAATATCATTTTTATAGATTTAGATGCTTACATAGATCTAGATAGTTGTGATGACACATGTGTCTAACTCTGCTATAGGTTTCATGTAAAAAATATTGATTAGATTTAAATGTGACCCAACTGGTCCTTCTGAGTTTTCTCTCACCTTTTTTATAATGTATTCAGATCATTTGCATAGGTTATCACTTTTTGTGGAGTGATTATGGAAAAATGGGTTAGTGGGCTTACAGTGTTGAGCTAACCCTAGAAACCCTTCTATCAATGGGCACTAGCTAAATAAATACTACTTTGAAAAGGGCCTTAGACTATTGTCATTCTCTCTTATGTGTTGGATTGTGTGTGCACAAGGGTGTAATGTGTGATAAGTAAAGAGTTGAAATGACCTAGTTTTTAAATTATAAAATATGGCTCATGAGATGTTTTTTGAATGCTTAAGACCTATAAAAAGATTGTTTATATGCCTAAGATGGAAATAGGGACAAATAGTGCAAATTTTATCACTTGAATACCTAATTGAGGGTTTCTTGGTATATTACCTTGTGAGTTGTATGTGATTTCTAGGTGAGAAATGGATGAGGGTTAACCTTGTATATATATCATTCCCTTTTTATAAATATCTCACCTTAAATCACTTAGGTTGACTTTTTGGATATGTTTATTTTGAAAATTTTATGACTTTTGGGCACCAGACACTTTGTAGGAAAATGGATAGTTGTGTTGACACATGTGTCTATTTAAGACACAAGTGTTTGGGGAAATATCAAATAAGTACAGGTCCAAAACTACTAGTGAAGGATTAAAATTAGGTTTAGAGCACATTTTACATCATAGAAGGCCTAGTTATCATAATAATAAGGGTCAGACTAAAAGATAAGAAATTAGGGATAAGAAGATAGTGAACATGAGCCTTTTGATAATGGGAAGGTATAGAAGTGAAAGGTAAAACCATGATATTCATTTTCCAAGAGTAAAATAATGAGATACTATATAAATCATATTTTAGTATCTAAATTTCCCCCCATTTAATCTATTAATGAAATTTATAGTTTAAAGGAAATAAATTTGTACTTGGGTGTATACAACACACCTTGTCTTTGTGTGAGCCCACATTGAGTGCTTTGTTGGTGAATGATTTGTAACCACGAGTAAATTAAAGTATATGATAAATTTATGAAATATGAAATTAAAATAATTTGAAATGATTTAAAGTAAAAGGAGAAATGTTAGGAGTACACCTATGTGTTGATACAACCATATTAACTTTTAGCATTTTGATTTGAAAGAATGATTCATTATGAAGAATTAAAATTAAGATTAAGATAATTCTAAACCTTCAAGTGCATACATACGTAAAAATTAAACTTGAGTGCTAAGAGTGTTACTTGAGACCACCCATCCCTAGCTCAGACCTAGACCTATCTTAGGGCCTATTTAGACACTTATCCATCCTTCATGTGGACCACACACATCCCTAAACATCCCTAAATCAGTCTAAAACCCTCAATTTTGCATCCTAGCCCTTAGTGCCTTAGGTTTTACCACCTGGACACTAACACCATAATTTAGACAATAATGCTAATGGTGTTAGTGTCCCATTTTGGGTTTTGTTATAATTTTCTTACCTTTGGCCCCCAATGAATATATTTTGAAATCAAAAACAACCTAGGGTAGGTGTATACCTCTTTTAAGACCCACACAAGCACTAGAACACACACACACACACACACACACACACACACACACACACACACACACACACACACACACACACACACACACACACACACACACACACACACACACACACACACACACACACACACACACACACACACACACACACACACACACACATGACTTTTAGTTGATTCTCCACTATATGGAAATCATATGCAAATAACATGAATTAACTCAGAACAAGTTTTGCATAATCAAGGTTATCAATCCCTACTCTACCCTACTTCTATATATACTCATCTACAACCATCCCAAGCTCAAAATACATAGATTTATGGTCTCAAGCTCCACTTAAAATCTCTCAAGCCAACATTCATACTAGTTTCACTTGTACATGCACCAAAACTTAGGTGGGGAAAACTATGTCATTCTTGATCTCACCATAGAGTATTGGTATGTAAGAAACTATCATCACATCAGGTTGTTGAGGAT
This sequence comes from Torreya grandis, assembly GCA_037957365.1. Classification (NCBI taxonomy): domain Eukaryota; kingdom Viridiplantae; phylum Streptophyta; class Pinopsida; order Cupressales; family Taxaceae; genus Torreya; species Torreya grandis. The sequence continues at coordinate 722,636 of JARHVA010000807.1, read as the reverse complement.
CTCCAACCTACCCCAATAACATCACACTTTGATACTTGTGCCAACTGGATGGTCTAACAATATGTAAGTGTAGGGTTTACATGTAAAATTAGTCAAAGCAAGTCACAAATAGGGAATCATGACTCGTGCACATAGGAATAGGCTTGGTAGACTCAGACATAGGTGTAATTAGAAACTCAAAATAATTATGCATAGAGGACACTAACATTTTAAAAAAATCATATCTATAAAATTTTATTAACACAACCAAAAGTGAGAGACAATATTGACATCAAGGTCATAAAAATTTGGAGATATATATTAAGTAGAGATTAGATTACATGTTGAATTCCTTCCTCACATGAAGGAAAAAAGTTATGTATAAGAAACGTATTTTTAAATATAATATATTTTTCAATTCTTAAAAATTATACTATAAATATTATTTTTTTCTCAATAAACTAAATATAAATAATTTATATTAAATTAAAAATATATATTATATATGTGTATCATTATTTATAACTTAATAATTGAAAAAATATTTAAAAATATAAAATTATGAAATGTAAGATATATAATATAATTCAATCAAAATTAAGTATACATTTAAAATTAAAGATACAATGAAAATTGAATTCAACATTTTATTAAATATATTATTATTTTATAAAATATTTTAAATGAAAACATAGGACCATATTATTTATAAAAAATTAATTTAATTTTAAATTTTAATTAATTATTTCAAATTTTTATATTTATTAATTTAAAATATTTAAAATAATATATATATATATATATAAATTAAAATAAAAATTAAAAATTTAAATAAAAATATCATATGCATTATAAAGTGTTCATTCACATTTTATTTTTCTAGCAAATGGTGTTGCGACTACTGTTGCAGCAAAAGAAAAACCTGTTCAAAACTGCGTCACTGACATGAAACCCTTCATTTATACCCTGCACACTATGCCTAACTTTTTCCAACATTTACTTATCACCCCTTTCCCCTCCTTTGGTAATTTTGATGTGGAAAGCTCCATTTTTTGTACATCTAACCTCTCATATGTGAAAGAGTAAAAACACATTTAATTAAAATTACAAAACAAGTAACAAAGAGGATTTAGAAATGTATTTTTAATTTCATCTAATTCAAAAATAGTTGTTATAATTTAATAATAGAATAAGGGTCTTTGTGGTAATATATAAAAAAAAAAAAAATTGTAATGATCTAAGTATTTTTATATAAGAATAGATTTCTTTTTTAAATGTTACCTGTCTACCCTTAAGGCATCACCCCAAAAGCAAATATGTTAGATTAGAAAATTTTTAAATAGATTTTAAAATTTTTGTGAAAAATATATGAAACTTGAAGCTAAAATAATGCCAAATTTTGAAAATTTAGGAGAAAACACATGGTTTTATAAAAAAAATCATCCAAAATGGAGTCTATATGACCCCAAACCAAGCATTTTAAAATGGCCTATTTGGCTCTCAAGTTTGTGTTTTTAAGAAAAACACAATGATTGACGTCAATTTTATAACCAACATCAGTTACACTTACTAACTGATGATGGTTATCTAACTGACATTGGTTATACTAATAGTGACTGATGATGACTATGCCAACCAATGATGGTTTTACTAATCGACATTGATTACTGTGTCAACCTGAGACAAAGAAAAATGGCAAAACAAAGTTATAAAATCAAATCAAAATATTTAATGATCCAAATGAAGATTTTAAAGTTGCATAATGATCTTCTTCATGTGTGGGATGCATTTTGTCCCATATGGCGTGCAAAGATGTAGAGAGGATTACAAAGCATGTTAGTCAAACATTAGCCCATAAATCATGAAAAATGCATAAATAAATACCTAACTAAGCCTATCTATTCCTATGGGAATTAAAAAGGATAGAAAGAAAAAATGAAAAAAAACATCATATTACCTTCCCAAATGGATTCACCATACCCATGTGGCTCAAAAGCATGTTCTCCCTTGATCAAGCATCCTTGTCTTTGTCAACAAAGGTGGAAAACTCCTCCAATGTCTCAAGAACACTCCATAAAACCTAGGTTCATGATTCCAAATCACTAAAATAGCCTATCAATGAAGCTTGTAACTAATTTTAATGGTCTATTGCAAAGGATTATGGAGACAATTCTGCATAATAACTTTGCATAAATCAAGCTTAAAATTCATGTCCATGGCCTCTCTATTTATAGATTTTTGAGATTGGTCAGGATCAACCATGACCATCCATCTCAAGATTGAGATTTGTGGCCATGGATAATCCTAATATTTGGAATTAAACTCATAAATATCCTCAAGATAAATAAGCATTAAAGAGGCATGGGAGGCATTAACTAGGCATGGGTGACCCATAATCTTGATATTTTATGCACTTATGGCTTAATGGATGCCACCCCATAGATGATGTCACTAGGTGATATAGATACTCAAAATCATTTTTCAATAATAAGATATTCAAAAATATCTATGGAATTCTTACTTAAGCTCTTAAATTGGATTAATTAGCTTAAGTAAGTTTAATCAAGTTTAGTGCAATTCTTTATAAATTGGTGCACAATTAATCGAAATGGTCAAAAAGTCATATTACTAGGTCATAATTTAACTAGAGAGGAAATGAAAGGTGATGTTAGATGTGTTGGAGCTATATTCCCATTTAGTATGTTGCCAACATCAAATAACAAAGGTACATGATGTGTACCAATGAATTAGAAGAAAAGAGTAATCTAGAGCATTAAATGGCAAATTTATCATTTTAACTCAAAATTATCTGATCAAAGTTAAATAGCTCATAAAATTCATTGCCTTATTTAGGGATACTTTGACCTAAATTGGCACTTGTAAGTGACAATTTTGAACCATTTATGGCATTTTATTGATTTTGACCTAAAATGTGCATTTGAGTGTAATTCGAGTAAGATTGACAATTTCAACACAAATGGTGTTAGGAATTGGATGTCTACACTTTCCTCTAAAATGTTTAAAATTACCTCCTAACTAAATATCAAAATATATGTTCCATGTGCATTTTAAAAATGTGAGGATTTGATAAAATGTTTCTATTTATACACTTATACTTGTATCTTACATTGCTTGAAGGTTCGATTGACGTAATTCGATAAAAATGATGACACTTTTATATAATGCACTAAGTGCAATGATTGTTTTGTGCATCCTATCTACATAATCATATCTATCAATTATTTTTTACATACATGACAATATGCCCTAGTTCTTCTCAATTTGGCACCATAACACATTATTTGATGAGGAAGTTTATCATCAAGATACCCTTATAAATGTTGATGCAAGTTTGCAATTGTTTATAGTACTTAGTATTCTAATTTTTTGTATAAATATTGTTAAACTAGACTAAATATGGTTCTTCATTATAACATTCAAAAATAAATAGTGAAATCTAAGATAACCCCTAAATATATTATCATGGTATCTCATCAAGTGCAATTCATACTCATGAATATAGACATCCTTTATACTTAGCTTCATCTACTCAACATCACTATTAGGAAAGAGAGATGAGAATGCCATGTTAAATAAACCTTTTTTATTATATTAATTAATGCAAATAAGCCATTTTGAGGCCAATCAATCAAATCAATTAATATGCTACCCTCTTTTTCTTAAAAACACTTGACTTCTTGCATCTTATGTTATGCACTTCAAAATATAGCCACAAATTAAGAGGGTTGATGTTGAGGGTTGTTTTCATCCAATGAATCATTGCCATTAATATTAGACTATACATAATGAAGACTAATAGAAACATATCTTCCTCTAGAAATTCCATTATTGAATCATCACTACGTTCTACAACACTTTAATACCTATCATGCATGATCTTATATTGTAATTCATCCAGTAAATATGTCCTCTTATCATGATAATAAAAATATAAAGATCCAACATCTGTTGAGGTAGAGATGTTGCACTAATAGTTACATCTTGTTGTTTGATCAAAATTTATAAAAATAGAAGCTGATTACTTAAATGAGACAAACTATTGCATAAAATAAAAATATTCTATATATGCCATAAATTACAAAAATTGATTTAGAACTTACTATAGCTATAAAAATGTTAAAAGGGGAAATAACAAAGATAAAGTACCTCACTAGAAATTTGATAATGCAGGACTAAGATAGAAACTGGGAAATTAACTATGTGATTGTGTTGGCTAGCTATGAATCAAGAACAATGTCTCGCTTTATATTTTGGGTGTATACATTATTTGACTATGTGGGAGCTCTCAATCTATTTTTAAAATTAGTATGTGCCATATTTTTCACTTTTAACCCTAAATCAATATATCATGAATGATAAATGAAATAAAACAAAAAAATTTAGCAGATGAAGTTGTGATAGGCCTCAACACCCCCTATGTTGAGTATTTCCTACATACCAATACTCCAAAGAGGGATTAAAATCCATGTAGTTATCCCATGCTATGGTGGTGTGTGTATAATACTAGTCTAGTATTATATGCTTATGAAATTCTAGTGTGACTAAATACTTCAACTATGACGTGTGACCTCAGATGTGTACTCAAACTTTAACTTAGGGCTACTAGGGTTGTATGTATTTATAATTGGGAGAAATAGGGAATTTAATCTCAATGTGCAATTAGAATTCTAGTGATTTTTAATGTTTGAGCCTCTTGGGTGAAAAATGACTTGAAATTATGGCTTTATAGTGATCAATTAGGAATTCATTCGAATAGGGCTTTCTAAATGTGCGAGACAACCCATTACACGAGTTTTAAATTGAGCAACTAATTTTTATTTGGTAGGATGATGAGTCTAATAGAATTGGACATGATTAGGGAGTGGGATATAGTCCAAATGACATGTTGTTGTCTAAGGATAAAATCTAGTCTAGATATGAGTATGGATCTATCATCAGATAAGTTTGAGTTGTTTTGAATAAGGAATTTGGACATTTTGAGATCATTAGTTATTTGTGGGAATGAATCATCCACATATAAAGTGAAGGAAGGGTTGTCAAAAGACCATGGAATGAGGTATGAGCTAAGTGAATATAAGGATTGGTCACAAGTACATAGTTTTAAATTTAAATGTTAATTTATGTGTTTACATTTAACCCCCTTTTATTCTAGTAATGCAAAAAAACAAAAATACTAGAGTAAAAAGAAAAAAGTGTGTACCTAACTTACCTATGAATAATAATATTAAATGTAGGCCATAACGTTGAACTGTGCTTCACCCAAAACCTAAAATGAAAAAAGTATAAGATTATTCCTTCCTTAAGATAAAGATTAAGAACTAAAGACAAGAAAACCTATAGATCTAATAACAAGGAATGAATACACTTCATTGGGTACGTGAACTGTTATATTATCTAGGTATGAACTGGTGACTATAGAGGGTAGGACCCTTAGATATTTTTTATTTTTTTGAAATAACTTGGATTGGAATATTCATGCCTCAATCCTCATTGATAGGTGAGTGTGATTAAGAGATCAAGGTTTGATTGACTCTATCATTACATAAACAAAGTGGTGAAGTAGTTTTGAATCTTTGTATGAATTCCAATATATTGTTCTGGTGTAAAAACTAGTGCAAAAGGGTGAGTCAACTTTTGAAGATGGAATAATATTCATTTTTAGTACAAAATTGGTGAAAAATAGTATAATTTGGGTCTATTTTACACAACTTAGATAATTACATTAATTTCCATTCCTTTTATGAAACTAGTGCAAAAATGAGTAAGGAGGTAGTTATGTGCCATGCACATGCCCCCAATATGATATATGGGTGTAGATAGATTCTAAAATTGAGTAATATCATGTTATTTTTAGAGCCAAAACTTTTGTGATAACTTGGAATACATGTTGCACATGATGCCACTAAACTAAGAAAATTGGAGTCAAACCTGTGTATTTTTAAAAAAATAGTGATTGAGTACCTATTGTAAACTACCATATATTACCTATGATTCTAAAAATGACTATTTTCTACTTGATAGAATAACACCATACTATTTTAGACATGATCTACCAATTCCTTTGTTAAAATGGAGCACTATTGTCCAAAACTATCTTCTAAGTAATTTATCGGTATGAACTATAACCAACTAAGTAAAACCTATAAAATTCTATATATGTATTGTATTATAGGAGCTTAGTCTCTTAAAAAAGCCAATGTGTATGCATCCTATTTTGAGGTGACTTGTGGATCCTTCACAATAACTTAATTTAAAATAAAAAAAGTTATGCGAGAGATGATATGAAAAATATGTAAATCTAAGTAGTAATGATAACATGGAGGAGCATGACATCAAAATATATTAACTGAGAAAATATTATTTATAATGTGAGATACATGTCTTTTTGTTCATTTATTCCTAATTTATACACAATATCTTCCATGTGTTTAAACTCTTGGAGTATATACTCTTCTTCATTTATATATCTATCCATTTATATTTTTCTATTTTTTTGTTGTATATCAATTTGATCTTGATGAGAAAAAACACCATTATTCAATCTTTCCTTTTCAAGAAAGAATACAAGGCTCTAATTTGATTATTATTTTTTGGGGATATATAGGTCACAAACAAGACAATATTAATATAACATGAGGCTTATTTGTCTTGTTGTTGGCATGTGATGGGAAGACTTTAACCATTTTAAAGGTGAAGCCTTATTGTGCTTTAGTTAGTTGATTATTTTTTGAGGTATTGTAATATAGTCATGGGTCAAGTTCCTAATGAATATATCCTAATACACATAGTGAGTGATCTTCTCACCATTTTAAAACACACACACACACACACACACACACACACACACACACACACACACACACACACACACACACACACACACACACACACACACACACACACACACACACACACACACACACAATTACATCAAATTCAAGCAATTTTATTACTTATTTACAAAAAAGTACATAAAATTCTATTCTCAATAGGAGATATGGATTTGTTGTAATAAAGTTACTTTAGGAAGCTTCATAATTATAATGATAAATTATTATACTTATTATGCAAGGCTATATCCTTGGTATTTGTCTCTTTCCCTCGTTCTACCTCTCCTCTCAGCTACTTTTGATTATAAATCTTAGTATAATTTTTGTTCTGATCTAGTGGTTTGTTGAATGGATCTCAAGGATCCTATTTGTAGACCTTAAAATCTCATTGATGACTTATTTTCCCACCAATGAAATATATACTAGGTTAATGATCAACTAATGCATTATTTCCTAGTGTGTACAAGCCAAGACACTAGGTGAGGATTCAAATACAATCAAGCCAGGAAACCTTAACTAACTTATTTGATCATATTTTTTAGGCTCCTTCTTTTGATATTGATGTATTCTTATTTAAATTTTTTTTGGTCTATCTAAGTGACACGACATCTAAGTCAAACTTACTAAATTTATAGTATCTTCTAGGTATATCCACGTACTTTGTTCTAAAATATTACTTTACATGCCAAAGAGATGTGTGTGTGTGTGTGTGTGTGTGTGTGTGTGTGTGTGTGTGTGTGTGTGTGTGTGTGTGTGTGTGTGTGTGTGTGTGTGTGTGTGTGTGTGTGTGTGTGTGTGTGTGTGTGTGTGTGTGTGCACTGAGTCTATGCATGTGACTCTATCCAAAACTCATGTGTTATTATTCCATGTTGATTCTCCTTTTTCTTAGTCACATTTAAACAATTCATTTTCATAAAATAGTAATAGAACTCCCAAAATGATGTAAGATTATTTTGTGCCATGGATGCTGCTACATCAGACACCCTAGGTAACTAAAATGTGAACCTTGACTCACAAGTTAAAATTTGTGAGACCATATCCATAGTGGCCAATATTTATTAGGTCAAACCATGATGACTCTTCTATTGCATGATTCTTCCATGTCAAAAAATATTTATTATGTTATTTACTATGCATCCTTTTGACTACCTTAATGCCCAAAATTGACTCTGTCTCTTCTCTTTCCCTTTTTGGTAACTATGCCCTCTAGTAAAGAATCTATGCATCTTCCTCTTCTCCTTCACCCTTATCTTTCACCTTATGAAAATCATATAAATGTACTCCATGGGTGATATGTACATTCCTTTCATCAAATTAATATCATACACATTATCTAAAAACTTTCACAACACTTTACATGGTCCTATCTTATCCAACTTCAACTTATTATAGGTGCCTCATAGAAATATTTCTTTGAAAAAATATACCAACACTATATCTCCTACCTAAAATTATTTCCTCTAGAACCTCTCATATGTGCACCACATATAACTTAGGCTAATTTGTTAGAGTTTTTTCATGTAATTTTAACATATATTCTACATAATCTTTGGCTTTTATGACTCTTCCAAGAATCTCATCTATCCTTCTTAACTTGGTAACTCTCCTAGGACTAACTCCAAAAATAATCTAGAAAGGTGCTTTTCCCATGCTTCGATTCATAGAATTATAATATGGAAATTAGGCTTGTACCAACACCATGTCTGATTATTGCCTATTTGTATCTCTCACTAAACTTATTAACATATTCCAAAGGCTCCTATTAACTAATTTGGTTTACCCATCAGTCTATGGATGGTACATAAAACTTTAGTTGAACTTTGTTCCGAAATTCCTCCATAACATGTGCCAAAAATGGCCTATAAACTTAGTGTATCTATTTAGCACTATTTTACATGGTAGTCCATAAAACCTCACCACCTATTTGAATAATAATTTGGTGATTCCTATCATATTATTAGTCTTATTATAGGTAATGAAATGCACCATATTGGAGAATCAATCTATCATAATAAAAATGGAGTCATTGTCTCTCTGTGTTCTTGGCAATCCAAACACAAAATCCATGCTGAGATCTTTGATGGCTTGTCTAGAATCATTAAGGGTTGATACAAACTTGTATTTTGGTTTCTCCTCTTTTCCAGCTAGAAAAATCAACATCCTTGCACATACTTGCACACATCTACACCCATCTTCTACTATTAATATATTTCGGCCAACAATGCCAACATCTTGTCCACACCAAAACATCTTGCCATGATTAACTTTGATAAGATTATTATTCATTAATCTTATAAATATACATGATTTTTCTCCTCTAAAAATAATCCCTTCTTGAATTACATAATCTAGCCATGGTGTCTAATCCATGTTTTTTTACCTCCATACAGGCTCTCCATGCATCTCAAAAATCCTCATATTTTAGGCATAGCTCTTTCATTAAATAAAATCTTAATACTTTGATCTTCATCTCATTTATTACCAATGATCTCCTAGTTATCATGTTTAAAACCTTGTTCAACCCTCCACTTATGTGCTTCAACATGAATGTGTATCTCTAAAAGTAGTCTACCCACTTCATATGTATTTAATTTAACTTCCCCTAGTTGTTAATGAACTATAACACTTGGTGATCTATGTACAACAAAAAATATTTTGACAATAAATAATGCCTCCACTTCTTTAAATTTTTCACAATCACATAGACTTATTGGTCATAAACTGAATATTCACAATTCATATCATTCAACTTCTCAATAAAGTATGTTATAGGCCTGTAATATAATTCTAAGATCTCTGAATGTCATATATTACATGAAACCCTTAATTATGTGAAATCAAGATACAAATCAAAAGTAAGATTCATAAATGTCTATTAGTTGATTCATTAGCCAAAAATTACAAAGGAGGTACATTATATAGTGAGATATTAGGTCACCATAAAGGTAAAAACTCAACTCCTAATTAGAAAACACATTAAGTGTATTTCCTCTAATGAATTTAACAACCATAATCAAGATGACTAACAACCATGTAGGTAAAACCAAAAGTAGGAAAAAGCCTACACTAATACCCCCTTGAAGTGAACCTTAGGTGGGTAAAATAATTGGGTCCCAAAATTAAGGCCTAATGAGGTACCCAATTACAATGTAACTCCCATAAGGTGGAGAAAAATAAAATACCCATAGGACAAAACTCCTCTTCAAAAAGAGAGCAAGGTGAGAAAGTGTGCATGCTCTAAGGATGTTGGGGAGAATCAAGAATGCATCAAGTGAGAGAAATATAACACATAGAGAGTAGAGTTAATAAGTCTCCATAGAAGATGCTAAAGCTACCTATAATAGAGATTGCATAATGATGAATGTCACTAACAATATCCTTTGATTGGAGACTAAAGAAGCTCCATATGAATAAAAAAATTTATTCCATTTGCCAAAATAATAACATGAATGGTGTAATTTAAGTATGCCCATTCCATAGTGGAGGATTAAGGAGGCAACAATACAAATAACTCTAATTAGGGTCCAACATAGAAGTGTGAAATAGGTCTGGAAAGATCATAAACAAGAATTGGATGTAATTTCACTAAAGTGAACTTATTAGAAGTAGGCATAGTGATGAGTGGATCACCTTGAAATAGTGAATGGATCCACTAAGTCCTTTATGTAACTCCAACCAAGAAACTATGCTCCTCATGCATAGTAAGAGGGCTAATTGCTCTCAGTAATGATGATGCAATGGAAGTAAAGGCTAAAATAGATTACATAATGCACTATACCTATGGAATAGATTGCCTAATGTTTGATGTGTCTTGGATTAGTATACCTACACCATGCAATGTCTAAAGTGGACCAAAGGTAGGTTGATCAAGAATTAACTCCTCAACATTAGGAAGTTGACAAAGAGATGGTGGAGGTGTGCCCCAATCACTATTGTAGTCATTTGTACTAAAAAAAGAGTCATAAATATCATAAATGTAATCATGTTTAGAAGTGTTATCAATTATAAGTGAGTCCAATGATAAAGAATAGAATGGATAATTTTCTAAAAGAATGCCCATGTGAAGTGTGGATCAAAGATCATCAACTCTTAAAACTAAAGAAGAGACTATAGATTAAGCACATAGATACACAGACTAAATATCCATAGGAGAGATGAGTCATTGATTCTATCACAAGCTGTACTCACATTGGAAAAATAGAGTCCTCTAAATTATCAATATATGAAGGCATTGGAAGAATAACATCATGCATAGTAATGGAAGTAGAATCTACAATGGGATAGTAAAGGTCTGTTAGAATCTCATCCTATAGTGGCAGCTTAAAATAAAGAAGCACACTATCCATCATGGATGTGTCATAACAATAAATATGAATAGGAAGAGAGATTATAAATTTATTTGAAGAGATGGTAGGAAAATGAGGAGTAGGAGTGATATAAATATTAGCAGGATCTTTGAAATGAGATTGAAGGATGCTCTGAAGAATATTGGGACACATGGTGAGCTGCACATGGTGATGCAAATCCCATGAAACATGTAGTGGCAAGGTACCATGAATCTTGCCACAAGTGTTAGCCCACTTAATGTACTTATCATAATTGGTGGGATTAGGAATTTATCCATATAGGAATTGAATACCATTCTTTCCCTTTTTCATGAACAAGTGTTGCATGTAATTATGCCAAGAATCAAGTTTCTCTTTCTAAGAAGAAATACTGATGTAAAACCAAATTTCTTATGTAGGTATTGTTATATCCCAAATTTTCACCCTAAACAATTCAACCAAACATTCTCAAATTTGGGATAACATAGAACTATCTCTAAGTATAATCAAATTACTACAAGAGATATATCTCAAATGTATGGGCTAGCTTCCTTGATCTAACTATTTAGGATCTCAACTACACTAGTCTAATCACTTATTGGGGTGAAAAGGGAAGAATGAAACTAAAAATAACCTACAATAATGGAGGTGATATACCAAATATATCTCCACAAACATACTTGAATTTTCATTAAGAGGACATATTACTAAAACTAATCTAAACTCAAGGTTCTTCTAGCATAAGTGTTTCTACATGGAGGCAGATTGCTATGTATTTCCAAAGGTGGGTGAATAGGATGTATAATAATCTCAAACAATAATAATCTATATTCAAACTTCAAAAACACATAACAAATAGTTACACTTCATGATACATGTGAGAAGAATTATTACTCACATAATGGATACAAGAGTAGAACAGAAGCAAGGAGAAAAAATTATCACTTTTCATCCAAATAGACTACTTGACATACTTAGGAAGGAAATTTTCAAGAATAAATTATCTTGGGAACTTTATTCCAAGGTAATATAAGATGTTAAACTAGTAGGGATTTTCCATACCAATTATGGATCCATTATAATGCCAAAATGGCTTCAATATATAGAATAATAAGAGAAGAGAGAGAAAGAGTGACATTGGAAAGTCACAATCCCAAGTGTCAAGTTTTGAAGACCAATAAAAATTCAAGAGAAGTATTTAGAAAATAGATCATGAGATCCTCTTGGACAAGTGTCTATCTAAAACATGACATCTTCCTCAATTTGGTGTAGGAATACTTCATTTTCCTTCTTAAAACTATTTTCTTGATGAGGAGTCTACTTATCTATCTTGAACATCCTTGGAAGTCATTGACACATGTATACTGACTTGAGATTATGAAAACATGATTGGTGCAAGTAATTATGCACTACTCCAACTAATTTTCTTTTCTTTTCTACTTATTGTTTACTTCCTTATGGCTACTCATTAGCCCTCTAGGCCTAACCTGTCACACTTATCACTAGGGTGACCTACATATGATCAAGAGAGTTAATTATAGAGATGTGAGACCTATAATTAGAACCTATTTATTTTAATTTATATCATATAGGCCTCAATAAAACTCAAAATCACACTTCTCACAATCAACTTGATAGTCACCTTGCTTCTCACTATTCTATCCAAGACTGCTTGTAACAATCATCTTAGTAGAGGAGCCTTCATATATGGCTGAGGTGAGAATAGGTTCTGAGGAGTCAAAATACATTTACACACACATTCCACCTTGAATTTCATCTATATATTCCCTTATGTACCTTAAAATTACCTCAAATATTATAGAAAACATAGAATTTACCTCATTCGTATAAGTGATGGTATGGAAAAATTGAGTGGTAGGGAGCCCGAGAGAGTGATAAGTAGGTCCAAATCACTTTATAGGTCAATTAAACCCTTATAGATGAATTTATCTTCATATATTTCTCATCAAGCTCTTATGAGGGTTTTAGGTCATTTAGGTTATTAACAATGATTCATAAAATTTAATCCATTAACCCTTGAACCAATGTCATTGGTTTTAATTTCATCACCCCATCAACTATCCCTAAGTGCTTGAGACCCAATGTATCTTATTCATATAGATGTGAGTGAAAGAAAAAGTCTCTCAAGTTCTTACTATGCATTCTGGACACCCCTAAGGCAAAATGAGGCAAAAAATGACCAATCTATGTTGTTTTATACAAACTAATGAATCTCATCAACCCTCCACTCTCGCATGAAGTATATCAAGTTACTTGTGAATGTCACATGACCATATGAGTGTCATTAAAATCCATGAGGTTTATGCCCAGTTTTAGGCCTAAGAGGCATATACTATATTTTTTGAGTATGTGGTCACTTATGAGTGGTGATAGTGATTTTAAGACCTTATAAACCTTTATTAATATCCAATTTAACCCTATACACCATATCATAGTGTTTTATAACTCCACCATTCATCTTTTTTTCATCAATGCACTAGTTCTGCAATTGTATTACTTCTAGAGTGTCTTAGGTCTGAGACAAAATAGTGAGCACTTCCACTATTAGTCTAACCTGAAGGAGACCACAAAGGTATATTCAAAATAATGATGGCCATCTGTATCAATTTTAAAATCTTGAACATTATTATAGATCCCTCAACATCTCAAATTATCAAGACTAGCTTTTAGGCCTATGACTATGTACATGGTTTTGATAGGGCTTAAGAACCTTTAGCTATGATTATTTCTATTCCTCCTTGATTTTGGGAATCATGTGGAAGTCTGATATTATAATTTTGAAAGTTATTTATACATGGTAATATCCTTCTTATACCTCTAAATACCAACTAAACCTATATCCTTCATTAGCTTAGGCTAGTTTGAGTATGAGTTGAACTGTAGGTGTCAATTAGGGGAATCAAGGGATTTCTCTAGGTGATGATACATGTCTGAGCACTATAATTCACCTCTTAAATTTATCCTAAGGTCACTAAGATCATATCATAATTTAATGGGATCATTTATACCTTGATACCATGCTCTTATTACTATCAATGCACTATAGGTGTGCAAATTGAAGTGTTCCAGGTTCATTTTGGCTTAATGGCACCATAGTTTTTTGAGTGTTTCCATCAAGATTTTGATTAAGTTGAACAATAATTATACCATCATCTTCTTTTGACCTAAAAATATCCTCTTGTGTTAAGATGTTACCCCTAGGACTAAGCTACAATAATGAATCTATTAGGCTTTATTAGACCTCAAAGACACCATGAAATGACACTGTGTGGAGCAAAATCCCTTTTCAGAGAAATTAAGGTAAACTTTCTCATTTATAAATTTTTTCAACTCTACACCTTTTTATATATATTTGGCTATAGGTAATGGTATCACCACTCACATAATGATCTTCTCCTAATCCATGAATTCATTTGAGATGCTAAAATAGGCTCAAATGCTTCCAAACATGTTTTGGTCCCTCTTTTAGGTCTGGACTTAAGTGAGTTTCTTGTAGCAACCTATAGGTGTTTTTTTGGGAATACTTGACTACATCAATGGTCCTAGACCTTACTTTACATCCATGATCATCTTCAATAAAAACCTTCAATGGAGAATATGATCAACCATGCTTTGAGGGGTTGAAAACAAGTGTGTTACTCTGGACGTGAAGCCACTCACAAAAAGATGAACTCTGTAACTATCAAAACACTCTTTTGTAGACCATTGGTAATCAATTATAACATAAATAAATGGTTTTTCCTATATTTTATGGACACATGTGCCAAACCAAGTTAAAATCAACATGATATGGTGGATATGCTTTGCAAGTATACATACATTATTTGGTTCACACATACCAATCTCCATAGTGTAACTATTGACCAAATTTAACCTTCAGTCAAATTGGGTCAACCCATACATATTGAAACTTTTTAAAGTTTCACATATGTTTGATAGGGTCTCATGTGTGTCTAAACATCTCACCTATCCTGGCTCTAGCCTTGGTGTAAACCTAACTTCTTTGTACTTGTTTTGTCAACTAAAGTCAACTCTATTAAAAAATGGTCAAACATGGTAAAATGCTTAAATTATTAAATAAATGTCCTAATATAGTCATTTAAGTGTTTTAAGGTGTTCATAAGTCATAAATTTGTCCTTTACCATGCTTCATATCCAAAAGATGCCTTTTGGTCACATTTTTAGCTCATTAAATGACTTATACGGATTTGTCAAAGAGAATATTTGTCACAAAGCAAGTTTAAAATGTGTATATGGTCATAATATGTTAGTAAGTAGTCAGAGGTAGTGAAGAACTAGTTTCATGCATAAAAATAGGGAGTTTACCTTAAAAATAGGCCCTTAATGACACTTGTACAGATTTGGTGAGCTCACTTTCAAGTGAAAACATGAAAAAAGTGTCTCTTGAGCTCCCTAAGGTCTTCCCTACACCTAGTGTGTATAAATAAAGTTAGAGAATTTTTTTTTTTACTTCTGCTCCTTCTTTATTTCCTTCACAATCTAAGAAGGGTCAACTTCAAATGCTTGGTAATGTATGTATAGATGGAGTTGAAGGGAGTGATATTGGGAGTTGAGAGGGGTATTATTCTACGTCAAATCCATGGAAATAAGTTTGAGTTTCATGTCTCCTCATTTATTAACCATTGCTAAGAAGCTAAGCATCTTTTTATGCTCTTACATCCATGATGGGTCCCTGTTTGAGCTTGTTTTAGAATATTTTGCTTTGGTTTGACATGTTGATTGTTTCATATGTTTCTTAGAGCCTATCCACAAGTTTATACAGTAAAATTTTTGAATGAGTCTTCTCAAATGCCTAAGAAAGCCTCTTCCAGGCTTGTTTGTGCTTTCAAAATATTTCCTTTCACACTTATAGGTGTCTTTAGGATTGGGAGAAGATGTTTTGATGTTATTTCAAGATGTTTCTTGATAAAGGTCATATGTTTGAGAATGTAAAATGAATTTGAGTGGTTTTGAGGCCTTTTCCCTTGCATATTCTTACTCTTTCCATGTCTCTACCTGCATAACACAACTCAAAACACTCACCTACAGGCCATGATGACATCATTCTGATGTTTGGAGAGATATAATTCATATCCAATTGTTTGAAATTGTATGTGATGCATTAACATGCCTAAAAGAGCCTTTCCTAGGCTTATTTTGGTTGCATATCACCCTCATTGCCTTACACTCAGAAGTATACACCTACAGTTGTCTCAGATAGAGCTACACAGGTTTGTTCAGAGGTAATTGATAGGGTTGAGTCCTCATGAGGTTTATGAATTAATTTGATAGCTTGGGGAGCATGTTTAAGACCTTTAGTAGCCAAATAGGTGTAGAGGAACTATTATAAATAGTCAATCTGTGTTTTGGTCTCTTGTCCCTAAAAATTACAAATAGAGATCTAAGGGGTTGTTGCAAAACTCATATGACATGTCTCCCAAGACTTTTCATTCATTCCAATGACCTTACCTTGTTATCTCTAGCATGGAGAAACATTATGACAAGTTTCAAGGAAAATATATTAGTGGAGGATAGTGTTTGAGAGCCTCAAAATTGTTTCTAAACACACTGAATTCATTCAATGTCATCTATAGCAAATAATGACCTTTTCTTCCATTCAAGTAGCAACTTGACTTTCTCTCCATGGTTAGTGGTTTCAATGTTTGAAAGGTTTCTTGTGAGTCTAAAGATCATCAAAGGAAGTGATAAACTATTGTTTAACCTCCTTTTACATACCCTATCTATACACAGGCCTAGAAAGTTGCACCTACAGTTAGGTAGGCATACAATGAGCTAGTTTTGATGCTTATTGATGTCAAAAGGGGCATTCAATGTAAAGTGAAGACATGAACATTAATTATTATGAGATAAAGGTGATAAAAAAACATCATAAGCAAGGTAATAAAATTAAAATCAATACCTATAGGTCTAAGATGCACCTATAGGGAGGGTCTTCAGGAGAAAGATGTCTCAATCTAAGAAAAACACAATTTAGACCTGCTTTGAACATATAAGAGAACTCAAGATGAGTTCATGGTGATATAGAAGGTAGTGTGACATAAATTGGATTCAATTAATCCTTTTCACATCATGATCAACCTCATATTATTCAAGGCATCCTACAATAAGATCCAAATAAGCAAACATAGTCATATTTAGGGAAAGTCCCAGTTTTTAAGGAAGGTAATGTTTAGAATCTGAGAAATGCAAGATAATGAAACAAGTGAGTCCAAATAAATAAAAAAGGTATATTGAGGAGAATAAGGATATTTTTAACATCACCATTGATTTATAAACATGCAACATAGCCTACAATTAGGGGTGAACAAGGGTATCACAGTCAACCATGATAAACCCAGTCTTATGGGCTCAAGTGCATAGAAGATTGTGTGAGAGGTTGGAAAATAAAATAGAGATTGAAATAATTTTCACCATGGTAAAAATAACATAAAAATACTCTCACAAACAAAAACCTATCCAAGAGAAGTCACTTTCAAGTGCACATACGGTCAATGTTTCAAAACCCTGCAGACAGTCTGCCTAGGCAAGGTTTGTTTGAGAAATTGAGAAGGTTAAAGATCTAAAACTTGGAGTTAGGTGATAATTTTTTGTAAAAATAATCCTTTCCTATTTTATTTCCCTCTTCAATAGATAAATTTGATGAGAATATAGGGTAATTACCCCCTATTTTGTCTCAAACAGGGGACACTCCCTTAGGTTCATAAGTAGGTAGTCTTGAGAGATGGGATAAAAGAGTTAAACCAAAAGCTAAAGAAACCATGTAAGGTGGCTTGGGAATTTGGAAAATGCCTATTTAATCATAAAAATCCAAGTTATAAATAGTTAGGCTCAGCAAGGTGGTCTAGACACCATGAGTTGTAGATAAACCCTTTGGTCCTTCAAGGAACCTAAAACCAAGTTGAGGTCCATTTTCATTCCCAAATATTGCAAGGATATATAATTTAATAATACATGTTTAGGGGAATGAGATAGACATGTTTAAACTTTTGATATGAAAATAAACCATAAAGGAAGGTCATTTTGAGCTTTAGGTTATAGGCAAACTTGTGGAACAAGGTTGAAGCCTACGGCAAATGAGAGGTCAATTGCATTTATAACATAAGATGACCATTAAAATGGTTTGAGACATGTTTTAAGGATGATGATAGATATGTTGAGGTTACTGAGATTCAGGGGAGGTTACCAAGGGGCCATTTTTGGCTTTAAGGCATGAAGACACTTTAGGATACATAGAAAACACTCGAGTGGCCAGATTGAAATGCTCAAAACTTCCATGAGGCTTTGCATAGAGAGTTAAGGTGTTTAAGGAAGCTAGAGAGGGTCTATAAGAAGCCCTCAGTGGTATTGGTTCAAATTTCCAATGTGTCATTTCTATGAACAAATGCTAAGACCTATAATGACTCTAAACCCTTATAAAACCCTCTCTATGGACTTGACTGGGAAGATATTTCAAATGGAGAATCCAAATGACACAAGTTGGACATGAAACTAATTGGAGGTGATAGAGAAATATTCAAGACTCCTCCCCATCTAATTGAGCTATAATACATATGTATAGATGGTGTATAATAGGGATTTATTTGATAGGTTTATGTGTTTTATAGGTATGGATAAACTTTAGAAGATGCAATCACCTTTAGGAGAAAGATTGGGGCTTTTTACATGTCCCAATTTTCATATATTTAGGTATATAGGCTCCTAAGTGTGTATTTTATCTCTTTCATCTCAACCAATCAAGTAGTGAACACTTAGTGAAAATATGAAAGTTCCAATTGGGAATACTTTTGAGGTTTGATTCATGAACTTGATGACATGGAAATTCTTGAAATGTGCCATTCCTCCTTATGGATAGATTATAATTAGAAATTGGAAGCATTTTGTGTGCCAAGTGTGAGGGGTGCATGAGAAGGAATCATTTGTAACTGTTTGGGATGATTGCTCATGGCTATGGGAATATGAATGATTAGAGACCATTCCAATGAATTTTAATTCTTTTCAGTAATCCCCTCCCCTTAGGTAAATCATTAGACCTAACCCTATTCAGTGATGAGGCATTCCAATGAAGGCACATCATGAGGGCAATTTCATATGTATGAGAGAGAATCTACGCCACATATGGAAGAGTTAGATGAGTTTGAGGGACATTTGTCATTATTTTTATTTCAAGACCTATCTAATTATTTATTTAATTTATTTTAACTCATTCTCCTTTCTTTAAAAGTGTCCTTATGACTCTTGAGCTTCACCTTCTCTCTCTTTTCTCATATTTGCTATATATGCTAGCCTTTTTGGCTATTGTACGGATCTCTCCACCTGAGTATGGTGAATCCCTACTCAACTATTGCCTTAAACTAATAATTAATTATCTATTTACCTCATTCATGACTTATTGAAGTGCATGCTATGGTTGTTGGTCTTGTACAAGTGTATTTTTCTTACCTTGACATGTTATCCTTCCTAGTGCCTTGTGTAGTTTTAAAGCTCTCTTTTGTAGGTCAACAAGAAATGTCTAATATAGATTGTAGGTATAGTGAGTAGATTTTTCATTAGTGTTTATATAAGACCTATTGTCTATGTCCTCCTAACTTAGACTTTTTTCAAGACCCCATGCTTAAAACATTGATGTAGAAGAAGAGATTTTGGTTTGATAGATGAAGTGTATGTGTAATTATCCTTTTGGTTACAAGTGAATTACAAGTGGAGTGAGTAGACCATATATTTTGTGAATAAACTCTTTAGATAGGTTTAGTTTAGGTCTATTAACCCTTTTCCTCATAAATAAAAGTGTGGTTATGGTGTGTGGAAGTGGTACATCAAGGGAACTAGCCCTAATT
The DNA here is from genome assembly GCA_037957365.1 of Torreya grandis. Taxonomy (NCBI): domain Eukaryota; kingdom Viridiplantae; phylum Streptophyta; class Pinopsida; order Cupressales; family Taxaceae; genus Torreya; species Torreya grandis. The sequence goes on along the minus strand of JARHVA010000807.1, from coordinate 702,605 downwards.
TAGAGACTCACCTCAAATTTGGGTTACCCAAAACCATGAGGTGTTTCTATTATGCCACTTGAATGAGGAGAGAATTATAATCTACTCAAGGGGTATAATTTAAAGTGAAAATAGTTTTTGGCATGCTCAGTGGGACTAAAAAGTCCATTCCTTGAGGAGTTTTAGTGTTCTCCTCAAGATATCAGCCTTGGGAGGCAATTCCACTAAGCAACAATGGTGAATCCAAGCATAAATCTACTAGTCAAGTAGTATAGGTACTCTATTTGAGGTTGTTTTTTGTTCTATGGTATTATCATGAATGATTCATGGATTATTTTGATGTTGAATTTGTCTTAACACAAGTTGGTGAGACATATCTATTTTTTCTTATTCCCTATCAATATGAAAAAGTCCTTGGTTAGTCTTGTTAGTCCCAATATGACCATATTCAACCCTAATATGATTTTCATCAGTATTATAATCAACCTTACCAAGCTTATGTTTCACCTAGTTCACCTAGTTCTTCTCCAAGTTAGCCCATTGCAAATTTTAAGAAGACTCTCATTGGCTATAAGGACTATATGCTAGATCTTGATACTAGAAATGGTTGTGGTCAAGTCATCCCTAGTGATTTTATTAAGAGTGTGAGGGATGCTTTAGAAATATTTAGGAGAGAATGGATGCCCATTGAAAGAGCTAATTGGTAAGGCCTTACAGGTGAAATGCTTGATTTTTGTGGTCTAATTTTCCATATAGAAGAGAGGTTGAAAACTCATGAACCAGCTCAGTCTTGGCAACTCCAATACACCCCACATCAGCCTTCAAGTGTTTCAATTATGATAATTCAAAATAATAATCCAATCATGATTTAAAATTCCCTAATCCCTTTATGAATTCACCAAAGTTTCCGTTCTTGGAAGTCCATCCAAGAGATCAACCAAAAAAAGAGGAACACCACTATTGGAGAAGATTTTGAGAGAAGAAGGTTGATATTGGAGACTTAGCTTGACAAAGATATTGAGTTGGAAAACCAACATTTGACACAATCCATCATGTCAATAGAAAATGAAGTTTATAAGTGTGACATTCCTCCATTTGCATCTCAACCTCATGAAGAACTCTCTAAGCCTTGCTTCCCAAGATGGAAAGAAGTAGTGGCAACTTATGGAAAGAATAAAAAGGAATGTCTAAGTGGAGAAGTTGGAAGTGGAGAGAAGGTTGAATCTACTAAACTCCCTCCTATCCCTCCTCAAGAATAATTTTTACCTTCATCTCAACTTTTTTTTACTTCCTTTCCTAATGAAGATACTATTTCCCCCTAAGAGAAGCTATTTCAAGAAAACCTTGCTAAAAGAATTGAGGAGTTGGAACTCAAAATGTAGAATCTATCATCTATTCAAGGGAAGCTTGAAGCCAATGAATTCATTGAACTTAATGTGGATCAGTTGATTGAGTGGAAATCAGATTCTAATGATGAGGATTGTATTGATCCTTGGAAGCTTTCTTGGGCTAAAATTACTAGTTTTGAGGTGCTTAGTATTGGCACCACTAAGAGGGAGAAGGAGATGGAAATTTTATATTGGGTTGATAATGAAGAGGAGCTAACTTCTTGTGAGGAGAAATTAAATTGTATGATGGGGAAGAAGATCTTACTTGTAGTGAAGAACAAGTATTATAAGAGGTTCTTTTGGAATCCAAAGAAGAAGAGGAAGGAAATTTTCCTCTTGCGAACCTTCATGATGCTAATAAAAAATAGGATGATGAATTGTGGCAAATATTTGAAGACATTTGTAATGAAGTTGAAGGTTTCATGGGGCCCACAACTCCTTTGGAGCTGACTATAAGTAATGGTAAGCAATATGATATGTTTCAAGAAGAAGACATGTGACATACTTATATGCAAATGTTTAAAGAATATGAAGATAGTGAGAATGTAAGAATTCTAATAAAACCATCCCAAGATGTTGAGGAGTAAGTAGGTGTTGAGAGGTATCACCATAAAGAGAGTCTAAATTATGATGGAGTAATATATGATGACTATGAGTCTTTTGAAAATGGTTTGAAGATTGATTCTAGAACCACATGTGAAGCTGGCACATATAAACATCAAGAAGGAGTTTGAATAAGAAACACTCCTATAAAGCCATGATACAAGACTTATTGAAGGCTTTGAAGAGGTTGTAACAAAAGAGAAGAGAAATGAAACCTTTTAAGAGGACAAATACATTGAAAAAGCTATTCCATTCATGGAAATGCAAATTTTACATGATGATACAAAGGAGCAATAGTATGAGGTCCCTTTCTAAGGTCAAGAAGAGTTAATTTACCTTGGAATTTTTTTTGAGATGACTCCATCAAAGGACATTCCAAGCCAAGGAACAAGAAAGAAGCTTGAGTCATCTCTTACTACATCTAAAAGGAAGCATGATTGGCACCCTCATTCATCTCATGAAGAAGTAGATTCAAGATACTTTACTTTTGATCTAGGAAGGGAGGTATGTTTGGTTAGATGTACATAATTAGTTTGCCTTCTATTATGTCTTGTGTTCCCTAAGCGCTTAATAACACAATTGTTCCTTTATTTTATGTGTTTGTTTGGTCTTGGTGTGTGTTGTCTTTATTTTTTATGGTTTGACGTAAATAAACTATTTTGTTAGTCAAGTCAAGCTCTCATCATTCTATTTTTAGAGTGAATTTGAATCCCTTTAACCAATGGATAGGATAAGGCTACTGATCTTTAACATAGGCAAGCATGTTATACCTAGGAATTACCAAAAGTGTTGGCCAAATTTGACCTTTAGTAAAATTGGATCAACCCATACATATTTAAAATTTTCAAAGTTTTCCATATGTCTAATAGGGTCTCATGTGTGTCTAAACATCTCATCTATCCTGGCTCTAGCCTTGGCGTAAACCTAGCTTCTTTGTACTTGTCTAGTCAACCAAAGTCAACTCTAGTCAACTCTGATCACACATGGTCAAAGGATTAAATTATTCTATAAATGTCCTAATATGGTCATTGAAGTGTTTTAAGGTGTTCCTAAGTCACAAATTTTTCCTTTTCCATGCTTCATATGCAAAAAATGCCTTTTGGTCACATTTTTAGCTCATTAAATGGCTTATATGGAGTTGTCAAAGAAGCATATTTGTCACTAAGAAAGTATATAATGTGGATGTAGTTATAATATGTCAAGAAGTGGTCAGAGGTAGTCAATAAGTAGTTTCATGCACAAAAATAAGGATTTTGCCTTAAAAGTAGGCCCTTAGTGGCACTTGTATAGATTTGGTGAGCTCACTTTAAGGTGAAAACATGGGCATAGTGTCTCTTTATATCCCTAAGGTCTTACCTATGCTTTGTGTGTATAAAAAAAGTTAAATAAATCAAATTTTGCTTCTACTCCTTTCTTGCCTTCACAAGCTAAGAAGGGTCAACTTCAAATGCTTGGTACAGTCTATACAAATGGAGTTGGAGGGAGTGATCTTGGGAGTAGAGAGGGGTCTTAGTTTTATTGAAATCTATGGAAATAAGTTTGAGTTTCATGTCTCCTCATCTATGAACCATTACTAATAATATAGGTAGCTCTTTACGCTCTTGCATCCATGAGGGGTCCTTGTTTGAGCTTGTTTCAAAATATTTTGCTTTCATTTAAATTTTTTGGTTATTTTATGTATTTCTCAGAGCCTCTTCATAGGTTTATCCATCAAAATATTAGCAAGAGTGTTCTCAAATGCCTAATAAATCCTCTTCTAGGTTTATTTGTGCTTTCAAACTATTTCCTTTCACACCTAAAGGTATCTTTAGGATTAAGATAAGATGTTTTGATTTTTTTTCAAGATGTTTCTTGACAAAGGTGTAGACACCAAAATTGTGTCTACTCCTTGGTCGACTCCCCCTTGGTCCCCTTGGTCCACTTCTAACACATTCCTAACGCACACACTTATTAATTTAAAATAATTATTTATTTTTAATTAATAACACCCCGCCTTGGATACCTCCCCTTCAATGCCTCCCATCACCCTATGACCAATTTATGACCTATTTCAACTCTCCCATTAACCTCTCATGCCTATTAAACCCACCTTTGACCATTTTCCAATGACAAATAAACTCGACAGATGGAGGAATGGGCATAAGGCTAAAAATAGCCTTTTCCCCATCTTCTAGCCGCTGATGTCGATTACCAGTCAGCTGACACCAGCGAGATCGCTGATGTCGATCACTTAAAACAACTCGAAGGTGAATTCTCTTCCCCCTGGGACACTAAAATCACATTGCTGAATTAATCAATAACAGACCCAAAAGGCTAATTCTCTAGCTCCTGGTATCCAACTTCTCTCTCTCTCTCTCTCTCTCTCTCTCCTAGACACACACCAAGCATCACAGGATACAGGCACTCTACAGAAATAGCTCTAGACTTTGGGTTAAAGACATTACAGGTACATCAATCACATCAGTAACAAATCTTCCACACTCCTTCATCAACAAGCAAGAGCTAAGTATTCTTCTTTTATTTCATTTCAGTAGTTTAAAAAGCATCAGTAATAAGTTCTCTTTTTACTATTTCTAAGTACTATAGACTAGACCAGACCCGACCTTCCTCCCAAAAAGGCTAAAAAGCCTTCCCTCATCCTTACCTCCCTTTCACCCCTATCCTCTATCTAATCCCCTTTTCAGGCCATACTCTCTACCTTACAAACCCTGCACAAACCATTAGACTCCCACAGACATCCCAGACCATTTTGTTGATCACAGACAGAGCTAAAACTCATCCAAAACCCATCCAAGGCCATTACCCTGACTGACATCGACCATTTCCCCTACTGACGTTGGTAGACTAACTGACGTTGGTAACCTTAACCAACTGATGATGGTAGACTAACCAGCATCAGTGACTATGAGAGGCAGACAATAGAATACAGGTACGCATTATCTTTATTTCTTTTGTTTAGCTTTTCATTATTTCTCTTTCTAGTAGCATTCTTTTATCAACTAGTGGACTGTCATCCCACAAGGAAGTCTTTGTACTCCTGAGACCGAGCATATCGCTTGGAATTCCACCTTATCTCTATCTAATAATATTTGTGTTTGAGTCTCTTTCTTCTACAGGTGTCATCCTCCATAGCCAAAGAGGAGCTCCTTCAGTCGTCTGGATACGGTGCACAAAATTCATCTGGGTATCATCTAATGCCTAACCATTATCTTAGTTTCTTTCATCTTTTGAATGTGAAAAGTGTAAATAGTTAGAACAAAAGGTCATATGTTTGAGTATGGAAAACATATTTGAGTGGATTTGAGGCCTTTTCCCTTGCATATTATTTCTCCTTCCATGTCTATACCTGCATAACATAGCTCAATACACTCACCTATAAGCCCTAATGATGTCATGCTGATGTTTAGAGAGATGTACTTGTGTTAAAATTGCTTAACATTATATAAGATGCATTAACATGCCTAAAAGAGCCTCTTTTAGGCTTGTTTTGGTTGCATATCACCCTCATTGCCTTACACTCAGAAGTATACACCTATACTTGTCTCAGACAGAGCCACAAAGGTTTGTATGGAGGTAATTGATAAGGTTGAGTACATATGAGGTTTATGAATTAAGTTGATAGCTTGGGGAACATGTTTAAGACCTTTGGTAGCCCACCAGGTGTGGATGAACTATTCCAAATAGTCAATCTATGTTATGGTCTCTTGCCCATAAAAATTACAAACAGAGGTCCAGGGGGTTATTGCAAAACTCTTATAACATGCCTCCCAAGACGTTTCATTCATTTCAATGACCTTACCTTGTTCTCTTTAGCATTAAGAAACACTATGCCAAGTTTCAAGGAAAATAGATTAGTGGAGGATAGTTTTTGAGAGCCTCAAAATTGTTTTTAAACACACTGAATTCATTCAATGTCATCTATAGCCCTAAGTTAAATAATGACCTTTTCTTCCATTCAAGTAGCAACTTGAATTTCTCTCCATGGTTAGTGGTTTCAATATTTGAAAGGTTTCTTGTGAGTCTAAATATAAATAGAGTAAGTGATACATTATTTTTTAACCTCCTTTGCATACCCTCTCTGTACACAGGCCTAGAAAGTTGCACCTACAGCTAGGTAGGCAGACAGTGAGCTAGTTTTAATGCTTAGTGATGTTAAAAGGGGCATTCAATGTAAAGTGAAGACATGAACATGCATTATTGTGAGATCAAAGTGATTAAAAAACATAATAAGCAAGGTATTGACATGGAAATCAATACCTACAGGTTTGAGATGCACATATAGGTAGGGTCTTAAGGAGAAAGATGTCTCAGTCTAAAGAAAACATAGTTTAGATCTCCTTTGAACATATAAAAGAACTAAAGATGAGTTCAAGGTGATATAAAATGTAGTGTGACCTAAATTAGATTCAATTAAGAATTTTCACATCAAGATAAACCTTATATTATTCAAGGTAGCCTACATCAAGATCCAAACAAGTAAACATAGTCATATATAGGGAAAGTCCTAGTTTATAAGGAAGCCAGTGTTTAAAATGTGAGAAATGCAAGATAATGAAACAGGTGAGTAAAAATAAATAAAAAAGGTATCTTGATGAGACTGAGGATACTATGAACATCACCATTGATTTCTAAACATGCAACATATCCTACAGGTAGGGGTGAAAAGGGGCATCACAGTCAACCATGAAAAACCCAATCTTGTGGGATCAAGTGCATAGAAGATTGTGTGAGAGGTTGAAAAAGAAAATGGAGATTGAAATAATATTCACCATGGTAAAATCACATCAAAATACTCTCACAAACACAAACCTATCTAAGAGAAGGCACTTTCAAGTGCAAATACGATCAATGTTCCAAACCTTGTAGATAGTCTACCTAAGTAAGGTCTATTTGAGAAATTGAGGAGGTTAAGTATTTAAAACTTGGAGTTAGTGATAATTTTTTGTACAAATAATCCATACCTATTGGATTTACCTCTCCAATATCAAAATTTTATGATCATATAGAGGAAGTTCCCCTATTTTATCTCAGATATGGGGCACTCCCCTAGGCTCATTAGTAAGCAGTCTTGAGAGGTGGGATAACAGAGTTAAACCAAAAGCCAAATAAACCATTAAAGATGGTTTGTAAAGTTGTAAAATGCATATTTAATCATAAAAATCCAATTTATAAAGAGTGAGGGTAAGCAAGGTGGTCTAGATACCAAGAGTTGAAGACAGATCCTTTGGTCCTTTAAGGAACCTAGAACCAAGTAGAGGTATATTTTCATTCCTAACTCTTGGAAGGATATATAGTTGATTGAGACATGTTTAGGGGAATGAGATAGAAATTTTTGAACTTTTGAGAAACAAAGAATCCATCAAGGAAGGTCATTTTGAGATTTAAGTTACGAGCAAACATGTGGAACAAGGTTTAAGCCTAAGGCAAATGAGAGGTCAATTACATTTATAACATAATATGACCATTCCAATGGTTTGTGACATGGTTTTATAATGATTATAGATATGTTGAGGCTATTGAGATGCAGGGGAGGTTACAAAAAGGCCATTTTTGGCTTGAAGGCACTAAAACCCTACAAAATACAAAGAAAAGACCTGAGTGGCTAGATTGAAATGCTCAGAACTTCAATGAGGCTTTGCATGGAGAATTAAGGTGTTTGGGGAAGATAGAGAGGGTCTCCAAGAATCCCTCAGTGGAATTAGTTTAGATTCTCAATTTGTCATCTCTATGAATAAATTCTAAGACCTATAATGAATCTAAACCCTCATAAAACCCTCTCTAAGGACCCGAGTGGGAATATATTGGAAATGGAGCATCCAAATGACACAAGTTGGCCATGAAACTGATTAGAGGTGACATATAACTCTTTAGGGATCCTTACCATCTAATTGAGTTTTACTACACCTATACAGATGGTGTACAATAGGGATTTATTTGATAGGTTTGTGTGTTTTATAGTTATGTAGAAACTTAAAAAGATGAAATAACTTTTAAGAGAAATATTGGGACTTGTTTCAGGTCCCATGTTCATCTATTGAGGTATTAAGGCTCCTAAGTGTGTCTGTTATCTCCTTCATCTCAACCAATCACAGTGAGGAAGTAGTGAACAATTAATGAAAAGATGAAAGCTCCAATTAGGAAGCCTTTTGAGGCTTGATTCATGAACTTGATGACATGGAAATTCTTGACATGTGTCATTCCTCCTTGTGCATGGATTATATTAATAAATTCAAAGAATTTTGTGTACCAAGTGTGAGGGGCACATGAGAAGGAGTCATTTGTAAATTTTTGGGATGATTGATCATAGCTAGGGTAATATTAATGATTAGAGATCACTCTAATAAATGTGAAGGATTTTTAGTATCCCCTTCTACTTACATCAATCATCAGACCTAACCTTATTCAATGGTAAGGCATTCTAATGAAAGCAAATCATGAGGGTAGTTTCATATGCATGAGAGAGTATCTACACCACATATGGATGAGTTAGATGAGTTTGAGGGATATTTTTCCATGTTTTTATTATAGGATATATCTCATTCTTGATTACATTCTATTATAACTCATTCTCCTTGATTGAAAAGTGTCCTTGTGACTCTCAAGCTTCACCCTCTCTCTCTTCTCTCACATTTGCTATATATACTAGCCTTTTTGGCTATTGTACAGATCTCTCCACTTGATTATGTTGAAGCCATACTAAATTTTTATTTTTAACTAATAAAGAATTATCTTTTTACCTCATTCATGAATTAATGAAGTGCATGTTATGGTTGTTGGTCTTATACAAGTTTATTTGCTTACCTTGACATGTTATCCTTCATAGTGCCTTGTGTTGTTTGAAATCTCTCTTTTGTAGGTCAAAAATAAGTGTATAATATGTATTGTAGGTATAGTGAGTAGCTTATTCATTAGCGTTTATAGAAGACCTATTGTCTAAGTCCTCCTAACCTAGACTTTCTTCAAGACCCCATGCTTGAAACATTGATGTAGAAGAAGAGATTTTAGTTTGATGGATGAAGTATATGTGTAGTTTTCATTATGGTTCCAAGTGCATTATAATTGGTGTGATTAGACCATCTATTTGGTGCATCACCTCCTTAACTAGGTTTAATTTAGGCTTCTTGACCCTTTTCCTCATAAATGAAAGTGTGGTTGTGGTGTGTGGAAGTAGTACATCAAGGGAAATAGCCTTAATATAGAGACTCAACTCAAATTTGGGTCATATAAATCCTTGAGGTGTTTCAATTACGCCAATTTAATGAGGAGAGAATTGTCATATCCTCAACGGGTTCAGGTTAAGTGACAACAATAAATAAATGAGAAAAATTGAGCCACTAAGATTGCACAAGTAATTTGGAGGTACTAAAAATCTTAATGATTGTTCATAAATCATAAGAAACTAATATTATAAATATGACCATGAATTGGGAGCTCAAAAGGACCCATAACATCCACCAAGTTCACTCACTCTAACTCCTCTTCTCTTGTTTGTACCAACTGAAAACCGTTGACCTTTTCTGAGCTATCCATGAGAGTGATAGGAAAGAAAATTTGGTTTTTATCAATTTTGGTGTTTTGGAAGCCAAATAAGCCTATAAATAACCTATGAGAATCTCAAAATACATTCTTAAAGAGTTTTACACTTACATACGCGTCACCTCCATCTGCCCAACACCTTAAACTAACTTTTTTGTAGGTGATCTTATTTTTATGTTGAACATGTAACATTTCAATTTTAAATCCTTTATATGACACTATATTAATTGTGATATGTTATCCTAATTCTTTAAACATTTGTCTTTTTGTGAAGAATTGTACATTTTCTTAAAATGACCAAAAAGGTGGCATAAAAGGAGATTAAGAAAATAGACAAATGTGACAAGGTTAAAACATGTTGTATGACCCTCAAAGTATAACTTGACCCCATTTAGGACCATGGTGACCATTTTAAAACCTATACAACCTTATGAAAATTTTGAATATGTAGTCGGGTTGACCCAATTTGACCTAGGGTGAAATTTTGGTCAACATTTTGGCAATTTTTAGGGATAACATGCTTGCTATGGTAAGGACCAATTATATTTACCTTCCATTGGGAAATAGAGTCAACCATATACTAAAATTGACACTGATGTGCCTCTAAAAAGACTCCAAACTCATACCAAACACAATAAGAAATAAACACAAATAACAAGACACCAAGACACACACATGTGCTCTCCAAGTACTTAGGGAAAATACACAAACAAATCACACCAAATAATGTACCAAAAAATTATTGAAAACACACACCTATGATAATATATAAAAGACCTCAAAAAATTAAGGTGAAGGAAAAATTATTCATTACTTCAACTAGGGTCAAAGACAATGCTTCTAGAATCACCACTTCTCAGTAAAAGTAAACCATCATAGAATGAATGTTTGTCAATGAAAACTTGATTATGGAGGTAATAAAATAAATTACCATTTTTAAATCTCCTAATAATTACAAGCGTATCACTTGAAATTATCATGAGCACTCCATCTATCCTCCCTAGAGGCTTTTTTGACTTTGTAACTTGCTTGACCTTTATCATGTTCACTTGACACTCTTCAATTTGTTCATTGGGATTCATGAAACCCCTCCCAACTTCAAATGCATTTGAATCATGATACACTTGATATTTAGAGTCATCAACGCTATCTTCTTTATGCTCATAAGTTACTTTATTTACCTCATCATCAGGTGTATATTCCTTTTGAAGAGTTGCATACCTATTTACCTCCTCAAACTCCTGTACTATGGCATTGAATTGTTGCCACATATCATCTTCCTCTTCTTGAGGTTCATGATCATGAATATTATCCTCTTTGTTAAGGATAAATGAATGCTCACTAGGAATGTCATGCTTTTTTAAATCTAGGATACGAACATCATCATCCATGTGTAAAATGTAGTTGCCCCATACAACCTATTCTAGAGTGTAATTAGAATTTACCTCAAGATACCTATCACATTCTTCATGGAGGATGTATGTACCAAGACTAGTATCTTCAATATGTTCATATGGATCAAATACATATTTCTCAACTCCCTATTCATCAAGGTACATGTTAGATATGGTATCAAGAAGTGTTATAGGTTATAAATCACTAGGATGATCTTCTTCATCACTAACATTATAATTCATGTTTAATGTATAAGGCACATATGATTATAAATGAAAATTAGATAGATGTTCAGATTTGATTGACACTTTAACACCATACCTAGTTTTAAATTCCATATAAGACCAATTTGAAGTCAAGTATACTCCAATTTTAGCATTAAAATATCTTGACAAGAAAAGGAAAAAGTGTGGTGGCACATCGACAACCACAACATCTTAAGGAATAGTGAAAGAAGGACAAACATGAAGAAAAAGTTTCAAAACTTTGATTATCCCAATTTTCTTGGTAGCTAACCCATCCAGTTTTAACACTCCTTTGGAATGAGGCTCATACTTCAAATTCAAATTATCATCTACCTTTTTGGGCATGATAGAAGTACTTTCTACACTATCAATAAGAAAATTGTGAACCAAAAAATATCCAATTATGATAGAGAGATATAATTGAGGAGGTTTATCTACTTTCTCAATTTTGTTTGGCTTTCTTTCACTATGATTCAATGTGTTTGTCAAGGCTACCTCTTTTCCACTAAGCTGCTTAATTTCCAAAATGAGTTTGGATAGTTATTCTTGGAGTAGGTATACTTGTCTAGGTATTATAAGTGTATCCCATATTGATACATTCACATGAGCCTTCTTCATCTACTCTATAATGTTAGTGAAATATCCACTAACCTTAACTTGTCCACTAATAAGAATAGTGTTGCCTATACCTTGAGAATTTTGAGGTGTGAAAGAGGTCATAACATTCTAAATTCTTTGATCTATTTGTGCATTTGGGACTAAATTAGACATACCTACCATTTGGGATGTTTGAAATCTCATTGATTAACCATTACCAGCCCCTTGAACCTCTTCAATTGCATTTCTATTTGCCCTTTTGTTTGTAGCTATATGACTTGAGTCTTTGATTAATTTCCCTTGGTAATTCATAACACAGGAGTTATCTTGATACCAATTGACTAAATTAGACCCCAATTGAGAACTCTTTCCATTATTCTCTCCTCCATTAGGTAACTCATTTTGAGTCAGGGATGGCATTGCTTCCAAATTTGCCATGAAATCTTGAGTGAAGGACTCATTAGAATAGGTAGATGGATCATGAGTTTGATCCTATGAAGGTTGACCCTAATGCTCTTGAAAAAGGTTATTTTAAGTAGTTACTAATGTTTTTAAGGTGGAGTGAACATTGGGATTATAATATTTTTATGTTTTTACTTGAGCTAGTTGCCCTTAACCTTGAAGATGGCCTTGAAAGGGTGGTCTATTGCATTGATAGTTTGGATAGGACTGATTATGTTGATAGTGGATTTGGAAATGTCACACTTGATACTATTATATGATACTTTTGAGACCTAAAATTTCTTATTAAAGATACTTCACTCTTTCTATATCATTAGATTTACTTGATTGACTAAGGACAACTAGATTATATTTTAGTGTAGGGATGGGAGAAACAACATGTGTAAGGGTTTGTAAATCATAGAATAGAGGAACAAGGGGTCTTAGAGAAATATTCCTAGATTGAATCAAATATATCTCAACCCTAAAGGATATTTCATATGCATTAGGCAATCTTTTACCTCCCATAAATTATATCATCATAGAAATATGACTGTCAAAAGACTTAAAATAATAAAGGAAATCATGATGTGTACTAGGTCTTACAAATATTGGGATCCTATCCCATGTCTTCTAAAACTTTGTGTTGAAGTATTGAATAGATTCATGAGGTTCTCTCCTTATGCTAGTCACTTACTCAGTTAACGAAAAGTTGTCACTCTTGTCCTCTAATCTTCTTCTAAAAGCATCTCCCAATTCATCCCATGTGGTGATAGATTCATGATCCAAAGTTCCATACCAATCATGAACTTTCCCTTTGAAAGAGACAACCAAGAACCTAATTTATATGTTCTCCTCAATGAAGTGATGTATATTGTAGAAGTTGTCAATGTTTCTAATGTGCTCAATAAGGGTAATGGTAGTCTCCCCTATGTATGAAGGTACACTTTTGATGGTTGATATGGAAATTTTATCATAATGGGAAAGTCTTAAAGGATTATAACCATTGAAAAAAATAAAGGGTAGGTTCTTTGTCATGATATATTTAAGATTTTTCAAGATTGGGCCAATAAAAATCTTTCTTATAGGTCTATGAGCAAGGTAGGATCTCTTTGGGTAAGGATGGATGTTAGCCAATTTTTATGATTTGATTGAATATTAAGGAATCTATTAGAAATGAAAAGGAATGCCTTTGGTATGATATCTTGTGCTTACCTTAGAAATGAAATAATGAACTATTCTACCACCAAGAGTCAATTGTTGCAGTCACCATATACTACAAGAAGTAGACTATTATAGCCTCTTTGTTGTCAAGACCAATATCCACCTTGAACAACCTTCTTGGAAAACATGTCCCATTTAGCATTATAAAACTATTATATCATAAATTTTCACCCTAAATAAGTCAATTAGACCTAAAATTTGGGATAACATGGAACTATCTCTAAGTATAGGTAGATTGATACAAGAGATAAATCTCTAGATTAAGGACTACCTCCCTTGATCTAACTATTTAGGCTCTCAACTACACTATTCTAATCACTTATTGGGGGTAAAAATAGAAGAAGGAATATAAAATTAACCTACACTAATGGAGGTGATACACCCAAGATATCTCCACAAACATACTTAAATTTGCACTAAGATGATACATTACTAAAACTAATCTTAACTCAAGGTTATTCTAGCACAAATGTTTCTACATGGGGTCAGATTACTATGCATTTACAAAGGTGGGTGAATAAGAGGTATAATATTAGACACTAATAATCTCTCTACACACTTTAAGAATACTTAACAATTAGTTACACTTCATGAGACCTGTTAGAATAAGTATTACTCACACAATGCATATAAGAGCAAAAAGGAAGCAAGGAGAAACAATCATCACTTGTCATCCAAATAGAGTACTTGACATATGAAAGAAATTTTAGAGGTTAAAATATATTAATAACATTATTCAATGGTAAAACAATATGTCAAACCAATAGGGCTTCTCCATAATAATTGTGGATCCATTACAATGACAAAATGGGTTCAATATATAAAGCAATAGGAGCAGAGAGAGAAAAAGTGATGTTGGAGAGTTACAATGCCAAGGGTAAAGTATTGAAGACTATTTATAATGAAAGATAAGGAGTTAAAAAATATATTATGAGATCCTCTTAGACAAGTTTCTATCTAAAACATGACATCTTCCTCAAGTTGGCATAAGGACACTTCATTTTCCTTCTTAAAACTATTTTCTTGATGAAGAGTCCACTTATTTGTCTTGAAATACCTTGGAAGTTATTATCACATGTATATTGATTTGATAAGGTGAAATAATTATTGGTGTAATTCATTATACACCCTTACAACTGATGATCTTCTCTTTGTCACTTGTTGTTCACTTCCTTATAGTTACTCACTAGCCCTCTAGGCTTAAACTCTCACACTTTTCACTAGGATGGCATGCATATGCTCAAGATATTTCAATGCATATATGTGAAACACATCATCATAACCCATTTTTATTCTCTTATATCATATAGGCCTCAAGAAAACTCAAAATCACACTTCTCATAATTAACTTGACAATCACCTTGTTTCTCACTATTCTATCCAAGACTACTTACAAAAATTAGCTTAAAAGAGGAGTATTAATATATTATTGAGGTGATAATTGGGTCTAAGGAGTAAAAATACATTTCCATACATCTTCCACCATGACTTTCACTTGTTTATTCCCTTCTATACCTTTAAATTACCTCAAATATTATAGAAAACATATAATTTGCCTCATCTATATAAGTGATGGAATAAAAAAATTAAGTGGTAGGGAGCCTAAGGATGTTATAAGTATGTCCAAATCACTTTCTAGTCTAATTTACCCATTTTGGATGCATTTATCTTCATATCTTTCTCATTATGCTCTTATGAGGGTTTTAGGTCATTTAGGTTCTTAACAATGATTCATAAAAGTTAATCCATTAACCCTCAAAAAAATGCAACTAGTTTCAAGTTTATGACCCCCCTAAACTATACCTAAGTGATTGAGACCCCATGCATCTTTTCCATATAGATGTGAGTGAAATAAGTTGTCTCTTGAGTTCTTATTATGCATTCTAGACACCCCTGAGGCAAAATGAGGCCAAAATAACCAATCTAAGTTATTTTTTAAAAACTAATGAATCTCATAAACCATAAACTATCCCATGAAGGATAAAAATTTTCTTTCGAAGATCATATGACCGTAGGAGTGTCATTATAAGCCATAAGGTTCATGTCCAGTTCTAAGCCTCATAGGCATAGATTATGTTTTCTGAGTATGTGGTCACTTATGAGTGGTAACAGTGATTATAGTACCTTATTAACCTTTATTCATCTCCAATTAAACCCTATAAATCATCCCATAGTGTCTTATAACTTTGTCATTCATATTTTTCTCATCAATGCACTAGGTCTACAATTGTATTGCTTATGGAGTGCCTCAGGTCTGAGACAAAACAATGAGCACTTCCACTATTAGTATGACATAAAGAAGACCATGGAGGTATATTAAAACTCATTATTCCCCTATATATCAAGTTTTAAATCTTGACTATGCTTATATATCCCTCAACATCTCAAATTCTCAAAACTCGCTTATAGGCCTATGACTGTGTGCATGGTTTTGATAGGGCTTAAGAAAATTTAGCTATGACTGTCTATTTTCATCCTTGATTTTGAGAATAATGTGGAAGTGTGATATTATAAATATGAAAATTATTTATACATTTTCATATCCTTCTTATACTTTTTCCTACCAACCAAACTCGTATCCTTCATTAGCTTAGTCTAGTCTAAGTAGGAGTCAAGCTATAGGTGTCAATTTAGGGATTCAATGGATTTTTTTAGGCGATGATACATGTTTGATAACTATAATTAACATCTTAGGTTTCTATTGAGGTCACTAAGATCATATTAAACCTAAATGGGATCATTTATTCCTTGAGACCATGCTCTTATTAATATCAATGCACTATAGGTGTGCAAGTTGCATTATTCCAGGTTCATTTTGGCTTAATGGAATTATAGTTCTCAGAGTGTTTCCATCAATATTTTGACTGAGTTAAACACCCATTCTACCATAATCTTCTCTTAACCTAAAAATATCCTCTTGTGTTAATATGTTACCCATAGGCCTAGGCTACAAGAATGAAACTATTAGGCTTTCTTAGACCTCATAAACACTCACCATGAAATGAAACTATGTGGAGCAGAATCTCTTTTTGGAGAAATTAAGGTAAAATTTATCATTTTTAACTTTCTTGAACTCTATACTTTTCCATCTAGGTTTGAATATAGGTAATGGTCTCACCACTCACACAATGATCTTCTCTTAATCCATGAATTTGTTTGATATGCCAAAATAGGATCAAATGGTACCAAACATGTTTTGGTCCCTCTTTTAGGTCTAGACATAAATGGGTTTCTAGTAGCAACATGTAGGTGTCTATTTTAGGGCTATTTGACTGTATCAATTTTCTTATACCTTACATTCCTTTCATGATCATATTCAATACAAACCTTCAATGAAAAATATTACCAACCATGCTCTGAGGGGTTGAAAATAAGTGTGTTACTCTTGACCTGAAGGTACTCATAAAAATATGAACTCTACAACTATTAAAACATTATTTTTTAGACCATCGATATTCACTTTTAGTGCAAAGAGATGGTTCTAACTATATTTTATGGCCACACATGCCAAACTAGGTTGAAATCAACATGACATGGTGGATATGCTTTTCAAGTCTACATACATTATTTGGTTCACATAGACCAATCTCCATTGTGTAACTAGATGAGAAAAACTAAGCCATTAGGATTACATACGTAGTTTAGAGGTACTAAAAATATTAATGACTATTCATAATGCACATACCATAAATCTTATAACTATGACCATGAATTAGGAGCTCATAGGGACCCCTAACATCCACCAAGTGCACTCACTCCAATTGCTCTTCTCTTATCTATACCAAATGAAAACTGTTGACCTTTTCTAAGCTATCCAAGAGAGAAATAGGAGAGATAAATTATTTTTTGTGAATTTTGGATCTGTTAAAGCCACTTGAGCCTAGAAATGACCTGTGGGGATCTCAAGTACATTCTTGAAGCATTTTACACCTGAAGATGAGTCACCTCCATCCCTACAACACCTAAAACTAACTTTTTTGCAAGTGATCTTATTTTTATGTTAAACCTACAAAATTTCAATTTCAAATCCTTTCTTTGACATTCTATGACATGTGGTACATTAGCCTACTTTTTGAAACATTTGTATTTTTATGAAAATTTGTACATTTCCTTAAAATGACCAAAAAGGTGGCATAAAAGGACACTAAGAAAATGGACAAATGTGATCAGGTTAAAACATGTTGTATGTCACACAAAGTATATCTTGACCTTATTTAGGACCATGATGACCATTTTAAAACTTAGAATACCTTATAAAAAGATTGAATATATAAGGGGGTTGACCTAATTTAACCTAGGGTAAAATTTTGGTCAATAGGTATCTCTCAAGTGAAGTCGACATGACTAAGAGAAGATACTAAAGAAGTGAAAAACTACAAAAAACAACTAAAATGACCCCTAGTTACAATAATAATACACACTCATGAAGAGGAGGTCAGATAAAACTGAGAATGTGTCCAAATTTATTAGTGCATAAGTATAAGGAACTAGAGGGATGTCAGGCTCTGTTGATAATACATATAAGAGTTAAAATATGTGAAAAATAGGTAGATGTATAAGGCCCAAAAGGGTCACCAATACATATATTAAAAAAAATAAGCATTTTTGAAGAAGATAACTCTCAAATCTGAGTTATCGATCAAAAGTATAGCCATTTGAAAATGTACATTGGCATGAAAAATTATGGCATAAATTGTGGTGGAAAATATTTTGAATCAACTTTTCCCAAAAATCTCGAAGCTTTTTGGAGAAAAAGCTTGAAAAAAATTATGAATCAATTTCCTCAAAAATAATTCAAGCCTTTTAGAGCAAAATTTAAACACTTTTGCATTTGAAGTGATCATGGGGTTATTTTCCATATGACCAGGGGCTATTACCTATTTTTGGTGCTATACTCCTCAATTTGATGGATGTGATTGATGGGTGAGTGTCATCATCCCAAAAATTCCTCCACTTTGAAAATGAATAACATCACTTTCCACTATCTTAAATTTGATGGTCTCTCACATGTCAAACAATCTAAGCTTAAATTTGACATCTTCGTAGACTTTACAACAAAGAAAGGGTGATAAGAGAATGTAGTATGCTAAAACAAGGTTTGGAGTCTATAGGGTATTTTAGCAATAATCAAAACCTATAGTGTCTATGTGTATGAAGGCTAGAGTCCATCATGTGTTTTGAAAAGTGTTAGAGTCTATCGATGGTTTGAGCATGGGCCAAAACCTAATGGATGCTCAAGTATGAATTAAAACATGAAGGGTGTTTGAGCATGGGATAAAAATTGATAGGTGTTTGAATAGGC
Organism: Torreya grandis; assembly: GCA_037957365.1. Taxonomy (NCBI): domain Eukaryota; kingdom Viridiplantae; phylum Streptophyta; class Pinopsida; order Cupressales; family Taxaceae; genus Torreya; species Torreya grandis. Next base: position 683,895 of record JARHVA010000807.1, on the reverse strand, counting down.
TGTAGAACTTTGTTGTGTTCTTAGTAGGCCCAAAAACTAAAAAAATTCTTGGAAGGGTTAGAAAGTTTTTCAAAGATTGTAAACCTAACTCAAAACATTTGATGTCTAGGAAATATCTACCTAACCATATTTTTCTGACACCAAAAGTCTGACCCAAATTAAAAATCACCAAATTACATGCAAGGGTTAGAAACTTTACCAAAACTAGAAAAATCTAAAATATGTAGATTTGGTACACCTCCTTCAAAACTAAGAGACCTATTTGAGAATTAAGAAACATAAAAAAACCATGAAATATTTTATTAATTTGAGAATCTCACTATATAAATATGCATGAAATGATTGAAAAAACTCTAAAACCCTATAAAAATGGTCAAAAATCATTGTCATGAATAGGTGTCATGTTTATAGTAAATTTTGGGGCTTTGATTGCATATAAATTTTATGGTTCTATCTATTTTATGATTGGATATTTCAATTATATAGTTTGCATGGATTTTCATGAAATCCCACCAAATCCATGAAATTGTCAAAAGTCAAGAAAACCAACAAGAATGCTAATAGGTAAGATCTCATTGAGAATTTAAGAAATGACAAAATGGCCATAAGATTAGAGCTCTAATACCATCTCAGATGAATATAATATCTTTAGACATCATAGATTGCATGAATCCCTAGGATTAGGTGAGAGCAAGATGTAAAACAAAAGTGATCTTCATAAATGTCTATTAGTTGATTCATTAGTTGTAAAGTACCAAGGAGGTACATTTGATTTAACTTTTTAGAGATAATGGAGTTTAATCCCTAGGTAATTAAAGGGTATGAGTAGAGTAAATTAGGGTAGAAATATTATACAAATACAACCAATAATTTGTAAGAGAATTGACCTAGTTTGACATTTTAAAAAATAGCAGTAAATGATTTAAACAAATATTTATCTAGAAATTGATTGAGATAGAAGATATGGAGGCTGTAAACTGGGACAAGAGATGATTTGAGTGTCTTTGATAAGATCTAGGTGTTAAACCCCTTCTTGGATAGTGGTACCCTAATTGGATAGTAGTGTCAATGTTGCTAGTGCCCTTATTCTAGCACTAGTGTCTTTTATGCAAGACTATTTTGAGATTTTGGGTGTACATGTGTTTGAGTATACCAAGCCTATTTCTATGCACACAAGTTCTAATTTCATGTAGGTGACCTATTTGGATTAATTTTATATGTAAACCCTAAACCTCTATGTTAGTTAGGTAGGTAGGTTTGACATCTTCAACACCCTAATGTGATGAGAGTTGCCTACATACCAATACTCTAAGGAGGGATCAAGTTTAATGTAGTTCACCCTACCTAAGTGATGGTGCAAGTTCAAGTGAAGCTAGTATGAATACCCACTTACATGATTTTGAGTACAGCTTGAGACTAGAAATCTAAGTATTTTGAGTTTGGGATGGTTGCAAATGCTTGTATGCAGAAGTAGGCTAGAATAGGGATTGATAACCTTGATTGTGCACTTGTTCTAATTTTATTTGTGTTATTTGTATCTGATTTCCATCTAGTGAATAAAGGGATAATTTTATGTATATATACTATTATATTACTTATGCAAGTCTTAAAAGAGGTTTAGGTCAAACCTAGGTGGTTTTTCATTTGAAAATATATTCGTTAGAGATAAAAAGAAGGAAAAAACAATATCACCCAAATTGGGACACAAGCACCATTGGCGCTACTATCCAAATTATGGTGCTAGTGTCCAAGTGGTAGAACCTAAGGCATTAAGGGTTAAGATGCTGAAGTGAAGGTCTAAGACTACTTAAGGGATGTTTTTAGATGATGGCCTGTACAAAGGATGGTTAAGTGTCTAAATAGGCCCTAAGATAGGTCTAAGACTAAGCTATGGATGAGTGGTCTCAAGTAACACTCTTAGCACTCACGTGCCATTTTAGATGATTACATTTTCCCCCTTTTTATTTTAGAAATACAACAAAGTGAAATGACTAGCATATAGGAAAAATAAGCATACTTAGACTTACCTAAGAGGTGAAGCCCATGAATCTAGATCTGAGTATGTGAAGCATGATCCATTGTGTATACTATAAATTAAAAATGCATAGATTAGTCCTTAATTATGAGATATCAAAATCAAATACAAAAATAAGTAAAGAGATAGGAGAGAGGAAATGAATAAATTCATTTCACTAGGTATGTGAACAAATGCATAAAACTAGTGACAACCTATGTGTGTGTGTGTATAGATAGTGATTAATTGGTGAATAAATTAAACTAAGTTAATGGATTTATCAATCCCCATATGTGGGTGGCTCAATAAATCATCTAGTTTTGAATCCATCATTGCCCACCCCTCTTTGGTGGATCATGACCTGTGAATAGATAGATGGTGTGTTTAATCCTCTTATGTAGGTGGATCAAGAACTCAAGTATACTATGAATCCATCATTTCCCAACCATGTGTAGTAGATGCATCTAAAACTAAAACTACCTGGTGTAACTGAGGATGTATGACTATAATTGGAACTATATATGTCAGTTTTATGGGCACTCTAGAATGTAAAATGGATCTAGGCCAGTCAAGAATATTAGGTAGATTTAGGCCACTCAAAAATGCCAACCACTACAGATGGAGTAAGGTATCAATCTCGTGTATAACTTGGAACATGGTGATTAATGTGTAAAATGTAGAGAATGACATGGATTTTCTCATTAAATTTAATCAACTAGTGTATAAGTGATCATATGAAAATAATGTGCCATGAATATGCCCCTAAATCTAATATTTGAGTATATAGATTATATATTAAGTTATAATAATATATATCTGAGTATTTGAAATTGAAACAGGAATAATCATTTCATGTATGATGCCCCCAATCTAATAAAATTGGTATGAATCTAAACTGAGCCAAAATTTGTAATTTGTAACTAAACCTATGCAAACCTAGACTATACCTATTGTACTTTTCAAGCCAATTTATAATTTATTGAAACTGATGCTATTAGATAGTAGTGCCATATATTGGAAAATAGTGATGGTTGTGCTAGTGTCCCAATTTGGGTGTTAAATTCCAACTATTTTGATTTATATGCAAATGAAACTGGTCATTGTATGACTATTTCCCACTATGTTTTCCTAAAAATAATTTATATATTTTATGCCTTTATGCTAAAAAATATACTTTGAGTGCATTTAGATAACCTAATCTTTGTGAAAAACCTATGTGAATTCCCCATATTTTGAGGGGATTTATTGAACTTGTGCAAAAACTATCCTCAAAATAAAATGCCATACAAGATTTGTGTTACCTAAAGCATTTATCATATCTACATAATAAACCATTATAATGTGTATACATCACAGTGGAATGTAAAATAATTTGAAAATAATTTTGTTATGTGTGATGTATGTTAGATATAACATTCACAAGGCCGTCAAGATAGATATAATAATGTATATGAATAACAAATATGAGTAACAAACTAAGTAGCTACCTAGGGGGATGGGGGATGATGCCCATCAAGACACATAAGGAAGAAGGGGAGATGCATGAGGTCCCTCATGGCATATAAAACTAGAGTGTGTAACAAGAAAGAGATAAGTGTCATGGGCATGATGTATACAATAAAGCATACATACAAATGCAAATAAGGCACACAAAGTAGGCCAAGGGGCCATAATATAAGGGATATGGGCACATGCCACTAAATATGATAAAGTGAGACATACAAGGACATGTTTAAATGTACACATGTAATGACAAGCATGTTATCTTAGAGCCACATGGAATGACATGTTCAAATGTTTATATACACAATCAATAAGGCACACACAAAGACATGGGCACATGTCCAAAACATACATACAATGAAAGGAAATGGCTTAGAGATATAAAAAAATGACATATTTAAATGCCCATAAATATAAGAAGCATAGAGACACAATCAAGTCTAAACTAGGAAAGTTAGAAATGAAAGTATGCATGAACATGTGGTACACATCTGTATAAGATGAAAGATGTACATAAGTTGAGTCTAAAGTAGTAGTATTCTGTAATTTTTTTGAGTAGGTGTAGGATGATCAATGTCAAGATATAACTATGATAAATATGTGATGTAGAGTTAAAAAATATATAACCTGGCAATTAAAACTATGTATAGGATGCCCCCAAATGAGAAAATGTATTAGATGAGGAACCCATGTATCTATGTATATGCCCCTAAAGGGTAGATAGTAGAAAATTTAGATTTGTGTGGTGGATATGAGCCCTATAAGTATTTATGAACACTTGATAAGAACAACTGAAGCATGTATGTGTGAGAAAAACCAACTATACTATGATAAATACAATATGTAGTACCTGACAAGTATAAGAAGTGTATATATGGTAACACATACAATCTATAATTTGTATTTTCTAAGTAAATATTTGAATGTTTTTGTGTTATGGCATATTATGTTATTTTTGTATTTTCTAGATATGATATATGTACAAGCAACATGAAAAAATAAAACTATATACAAGGATCATGAATGAATGAAATTGTGTATAAGGACGAACATATTAACCAATGAGTCTCATGGGATATTCACTATTAATGTGGTCTGTGTCACAAACATGAATGTAACCTATCATGAAATGTGATTGATATGTTGTATTTTAATTGAGTTATAGTATAAATCTAAGTATTTCTCATTGTTAGCATCATAATAATCATAATAAATTGGAATACTAGTGTTGACTTCAGTTGTATTTGGATGAGCATAGGGAATTGCCTCATACTGTGGAGTTGACCTTTTTGAAATTTGCTTTACAATATTTGATGTTACTATGACCTTAAAAATTATTATTATTTTAGGCATATGGTGCTTTGGAGGCTCTTTTGATAGAAAGCCTCTTTTGAGAATGTTTGTTGGCTTAGCATGAATTTGAATTTTTAACTTAAGTTTTTTCTCTTTTTGTAACATTTCCTATGTATCTGGATATTTTACCTTGACAAACCATATTTGTGAATGATTTGCCTTAGTATGTTCCATAAATCCCAAACCTTGTTGACCAACATTATCAACTACTATAATAGGTGTAATAATGCCTTGAGCATGTTTGCCTAACCCTTGACCTTGATAATTAAACTATTGTAGATAATTTTGACCAAACCCATATTGTTTTGAAAGTGGGGTCTCATTTTAGAGAGGTATAATTGTATCCTTCACTTTCTTTACTTACACTTGTTGTATTGTTTCTTGCTTTGATTTTGCTTTGTAAACCTTTTATTGTTCTGAGTTATGATTTGGTAACCACTTTTGTACTATTTATGAATTTGAACCTTTTTAAATATGTTCATGTATCATTATGGATTACTTAAATGATTTATCTTGTACAGGTTCCTCATTATTTTTTAGATCAGTACTTAGATTTTAATCAAAGCTATAATTGGTTGTGGGGCACAAACTGGGGGCCTAGTCCCTGAGATAACTATAAAACCATTAACACTTTATCACATTGAAATTATTGAGTAAATGACCATATCTAGCCTATAAACGCCCTCTGAGATTCAAACTTGGGTGGGGCTGGGCAAAACCATACCACTCCACCAATCCTTCTACATCTCATTGGCATATAGGTTTCTCATTCTTAATGATGTGCTATATGTGCTTTTTTAATACCAAACATGAATTTTTGTGATGACCATGCATTAAATGGTATGCATAATAATATATATATCTCCTCATTGGATGTAAAGGAGGTAAGTTGATCAACTTAACTTTAATCATTTGGCTTAAAATCTCACTTGAAATTATATTAGATCTTTGAATGCTTTTTGAATCAATAGTTATAGATGTACTTTGTTGTGATTTCTTATTTTGATATGTAACATTGCTTGCCATAAATTGACTGGGTGAAGATGCATATACATGATTGACACTAGTGTGCCCTGGATGGTTTTGTATTGTGAACTAATTTTTTAATGTTGTAAAATTTTCATGTAATAGTTGATTCTGATTTTGTAATTCTAAAATTAGCTTACTCATATTGATAATTTGATCACATGGAGTCTCACAAGTGCAAACCCTAGTTGCTTGTAATTAAACATGTAAGAACACACCCTATAGAGAAGAAATGGGAAGGGAAGGGTTTGAAGGATATATAAGATGAGTATAAACATTTAAAATAGTATTATAGGCTACCTCACCTTGTGTAGAAGTGATAACATAGAATTGGTTAGAGGGAAAGTAGCTATCACCCTCTTGGAGATGAGGAGGAAGAAAAAAATCTTCTTTATCCATGAAATTTGGCAATACAACCTGGAAGAGGGATATTAGGGTAGAATATATCAGGCCTAAAAACCCTAAAACAACCACATAAAATAAGAAACAAAAGGATAGAAACTCTAATAGCATCTAGGGCTAGGGTTTGAGTAATATTCGAAGTAAGTTGAGATCACCAAATGATTTAAATTTTTTGGGTTATGGATTTTAAGCCCTAAGTTGTTAAAGGGTATGAGTATAATAAATTAGGGTAGAAATATGCAATAAATACAACCACTAATTTGTAAAATAATTGACCTAGTTTGAACTTTTGAAAAATAACAATAAACAATGTAAATAAGTACTTAGCTAGAAATCGACTGAGATAAAATATTTAGAGGATGTAAACTACGACAAGAGATGATCTAAGTATCATAGAGAGGATCTAGGTGTAAAAACCTTTCTTGGAAAATGGCAACCTAATTAGATAGTAGCACCAATGGTGTTAGTGTCCTCTATGTAAGACTATTCTAAGCTTTTAGATGCACCTATGTTTGAGTCTTCCAAACCTGTCCCTATGTGCATGAGTTTTGATTCCCTATGTATGACTTGATTTGACTAATTTTATATGAAAAACTTAAACTTCCATATTTTTATGGAATCCAATTGATACAAGTAGCAAAGTTTGATGTTAGTGGGGTAAGTTAGACATCCTCAACACCCTATTATGATGAGAGTTGCCTACATACCAATAATCTAAAGAGGGATCAAGCCTGATGTAGTTATCCCCACCTAAGTGCTGGTGAAAGTGCAAGTGAAGCTAGTATGAATGCCATTTTGAGTGATTTTGAGTAGAGATTGAAATTAGAAATTTGAGAATTTTGAGCTTGGGATGGATATAGATGGTTGTATGTAGATGTAGGATAGAATAGGGATTGATAACCTTGATTATGCATAACTTGTTCTAATTTTGTTTGTGTTATTTTAATCTAATTTCCATCTAGTGAATAAAGGGATAAAATTCATGTATATATATATATATATATATATATATATATATATATATATATATATATACTATTCTAGTACTTGTGCAGGTCTTAAAATAGGTTTAGACTAAACCTGGGTGGTTGCTCATTTGAAAATATATTTGTTGGAGATAAACGGTAGGGAAAGGAAAATAACATCCAAACTAGGACACTAATACCATTCATGCTACCATCCAAATTATGGTGATAGTGTTTAGGTGGAAGAACCTAAGGCACTAGGGGACAATATGTTGAAATGAAGGCCTAGTGAAGGCTAGATAAGTGTCTAAATAAGACCTAATATAGGTTTAGGAATAATATACTGATGGGTGGTCTCAAGTAACACTCTTAGAATTCAAGTGTCATTTTTAGATGATTAAAACATTATATATTGAGATATTATGTCACCATAAAGGTAAAAAATCAACTCACAGTTAGAAAAAACATTATGTATATTTCCCTTAATGACCTTAAGAAACCTAAGTACGTTGACTAATAACCATGTAGGTAAAACCAAAAATGCTAAAAAGATTACACTAAAACCCCTCAAATCTTAGATTATGTGGGTATAAGAATTAGGTCTTGATAATGAGGCATGATGAAGTACCCAAGCACAATGCAACTCCTATAAGGTAGAGAAAAGGAGAAAAACTATAGGAAAAAACTCATTTTCACAAAGAGAGCAAGGTGAGAAAGTGTGCATGATCTTAGGACATCGGGGACAACTGAGAATGCATCCAAAAATGAGAGAAAAAAACACATAGAGAGAAGAGCTAATAAGTCTCCAGAGAAGATGATGATGCTACCTATAATAGAGATTATGTAATGATGAATGCCACTAATGATATCTTCTCATTAAAAACTAAATAGGATCTATTTAAATATAAAAATGTTTTTTCCCTTTGACAAAGGAATAACATGAATTATTTACTATAATTTTGACCATTCCATAGTGGAAAATGAAGGAGGTATTAGTATAAATAAAACTAAGTAGGGTCCAAAAAAGAAGTGTGGCATAGGTTTGACAAGATCATGCAAAATAATTGAATGTAATGCCATTAAAGTGAACCTATAAAAAGTGAAGAGTTGATCACCCTAGCATAGGGAATGGGTCCACCAAGTCCCTAATGTAACTCTAACCAAGGAACTATACTCCTCATGCATAGTAAGAGGGACAATTACTCTAAGAAATGATGGTACAATGGAAGTAGAGGCTAAATTAAATTATAGAATGCCCAATACTTGTGGACTAGACTGCTTAATGTTTGATGTGTCTTAGATTAATATACCTGCACCTTTTAATGTCTAAAATATATTAGAGGTAAGTTGATCAATAAATAACTCCTCAAAATTAATAAGGTGATAAGAAGATGGTCAAGGTGAATCCTCATCACTACTATAGTCATTTGTACTAGTAAAAGAGTCATTAATCTTAGATATTTACTCATGATTATAAGTGTCATCAAGTATAAGGGATTCCAATGAAAAATAATGGCACAGAGAATTTTTTGAAGGGGTGTCCATGAAAAGTGTGGAACATGTATCAACAACTCTTGAAACTAAAGAAGAGACTGTAGATGAAGCACATAGATCTGTAGAGTGAATATCCATAAGAAGAGAAGATTCATTAATTATCTCACAAGATGTACTCTTACTAGAAATAATAGAGTCCTATACAGTACCAATTTGTGATGGATTTGGAAGAAAAACATCATGTCATGAATGAATTTTGAATCTACAATGGAACAACAAAGGTCTAGAAAAATCTCATTTTGTAGTCATGGCTCGATAAAAGAAAGATAACTATCCACCATAGATGTGTCATCACATAAAATAGGAGTAGAAGGAGAGAGTAAAATAATATCCAAAGATATGATAGGAAGAGGAGGAGTAGGAGTGATATAAACCTAAATAGGATCTCTAAAATGAGATTGAAGGATGCTCCAAATAGTGTCGGGAAACATGGTGAGCTGCACATGGTGATGTGGATCCCATGAAATATGCAACAACAAGGTACCATGAACCTTATCATAAGTTTTAACCCAATTATTTTAATTATAAAAATTAGTGGGATTATTAATATGTCCATGTAGGAATGGAATATGATTCTTTCCATTTTTTATGAACAAGTGTTACATGTAAGCATGCTAAGAAGCATAGTTATTATTTCCAATAAGAACCATTGGTGTAAAATCAATTTTACTCCACAGGTATCTCAGTGTGATTAGTGCCTAAGTTAAATAATTGGAAATATTATATACTCTACAAATAATGCATCCAAGAGGTAAAATATGTGAAAAATAGGTAGCTATATAAGGTCTAAAAATTTCACTAATGTGTAAAGTATGAAAAAATAAGTAGTTTTGAAGAAGATGGTACTCAAACTTGAGTTACCAATCAAAATTTATAACTATTTGAAAGTATTTATTGTATGAAAAATTTGGGTGGAAATAGTGGTGGAAAATATTTTGAATCAACTTCCCCCAAAAAAACTTGAAGCTCCTTGGAGTAAAATCTTGAAAAAAATTGTGAATCATTTTTATCAAAAAAACTTCAAGCCTTTTGGAGTAAAAGTTAAGCACTTTTAGGTTGGAAGTGACCAAGGGATTATTTACCATATGAATAGGGGATAGGACCTATTTTGGGTGCTCCCCTACCTCTAAATTTGATTTATGGGCAAGAGACATGATCCAAAAAATGCCTCCATTTTGAAAATGAGTAGTGTCACTTTTCATTATCTAAAATTTGATGGTCTCTCGCATGTCAAAAAATCCAAGCTTAAATTTATAGTCCTCATGGAATGAATATGTTGAAAATATGGGGTGATCATAGAATATAGAATGCTCAAACAAGGGTTGGATTTCATAGGATGTTTTAACAATGTTTGGAACCTGCAATTTTTGTGTGCACAAGGGTCAAAGTCTGTTTTGTGTTCTAACAAGTGTCAGAGTTTACCAATGGTTTGATCACAAGCCAAAAATTTATGCGTTCTCAAGTATAGGCCACAACCTAATGGGTTTATGGGCATGGGATGTAACCTGATAGGTTTTTGAATACGGTTTAGAACTAGATGATGTTTGAAGTAGGCCAAAAACTTGATGGTGTTCAAAGTAGGCCTAAAACCTGATAAAATACTTGGAGGGGATAAAAATTCCAATAGAGATTATAAACCCACTTCAGAATGTATGATGCCTAGGAAATTTATACCTAAACTTATTTTTCTAATGCCAAAAGACTAGCCCAAACCATAAAATACCAAAACTACCTGTAAGGATTATAAAATACACCAAAACTAAGAAACTCAAAAATCTACAGATTTGGTATGGCTCATAAAAACTAAGAGAGATCCATTTGAAAACTCAAAAAACCTAGAAAACCCCTATTTTTTCATATTTTGAGAATCCCACTATATGAAAATGTGTGAAATGATCAAAAAAGATTTGAAACCCTCCAAAAATAGTAAAAAATCAATGTCATGAATTTGGGTCATATTTATAGTCAAATTTAGGGTTTTGATTACTTCTGAATCTAATGATGATATTTGTTTTGACATTGGAGACTTTAGTTGTATAGTTTGCATTAATTTTCATGAGATCCCATCAAATATATGAAACTACTAAAAATCAAGAAAACCAATAATAATGTTAATAGGTATCATCAAGGATTTCAAAAATGACAAAATGGCCATCAGATCAGAGCTATGATACCATGTTAGATGACTCTAAGATTTTTGAACATCAACATATTGTATGAAACCTTAGGATTAGGTGAGACTAAGATGAAAATCAAAAGTGAGCTTCATATATGTCTATTAGTTGATTCATTAGCAAAAAATTACAAATAAGATACATTATATAGTGAGATATTAGGTCACCATTAAGGTAACAACTAAACTCATAACTATAAAAAACATTAAGTGTATTTCCCCTAATGACCTTAACAACCTTAAGCAAGCTGACGAATAATTATGTAGGTAAAACCAAAAATAGGAAAAGTCCTAAACTAACAAGGCTTTCCTTCTTGGCTCAATATTATGTTGATTCTTACTTCACTCATTTCACATTAAACCTGGAATACTTTATTAAAGTCTGGTAGTTCCAACATTGGCTAATCCATCACTTTCTTCTTCATCTATTGGAAATTATGTCTAATTTTTCTATCCAAATGAATACCTTATGATCCCATCATAGTGTCTCCATGATCATTGCACATATTACACTAAAATTTATGATGAAATTCTAGTAGAATATTATTAGGACATGATTTTTCACCTCAAAGGTACTTCTCAATGATGGGCATTCTAAAATTGAATTCAAATTTTTAGGGTACATATTAAATCCTTCATTGGATATTATGAAACTAGAGTATACTATCTCTTCCTTCATAAAGCTACACTTATTTATATTGATAAACAAATCCTTCTAGCACAATATTTGTATCACATTACTTAGATTTTCCACATGCTCTTATTTTGTTATGCTAAAAACCATAATATCATCTAGGTAAATAATAACATACTAAAATAAGATTAGTTTTAAAACTTTTTTCATTAACCTCATGAATGTGATCGATGTGTTAGTTAGGCCAAACGACATAATTAACCACTCATATAGCCCTTAATTCATCTTGAACATTTTCTTCCACTCATTTCCTCCATAGATCCTAATGTAGTGATACCTACTCTTTGTGTCAATATTACTAAACCAATTTTCTCTACTTAAGTAATCAATCATCTCATCCATCCATGTAAATGGAAATTTTTATTTTATCATGATATTGTTAATGGCTCATAATTTTGTGCATGTGCACTATTTTTCATCATTTTTTGGTCCTAGTATTGTGTGTATTATGCACATGCTTAAGTTTTCCCTTATCAACCAGTTCTTTAATAATTCATGTACTTGCCTTTGCACTTATTCACTTTCTACTAAAATCATCCTATGCACTTCCTTATTTCACATACTCACTCTTGAGATCATATCCATATTATGACTAGTAATTTTTACTAGTGGTAGTTATAGAAAATCACTCGATACAATGTTGGTGAGATCATCTAGAAAAAATATTACTTCATACAGAAGTGCATCTTACATCATTTCATTGACTCTTATGCTAACACCTTGCACCATATTTGGTATTAGTGCATAACATGCATCCTCCCACTCTTCTTCTCTCAGGAACTCCTTTCCCAATACCATCAACACTCATGTGAAAATGCTATTGTGACCTCTTTATTATTCATATTTTAAGGGGCTTAGGGTATAATTAATTCCATCATTTTCTAAGATATAAGTGTTCACTTGACCATAAAACAATAAATTATGATTAAAATTACCAAGGTCTTCCTAAAAGTGCATGTCATATGTTTAGCGGGATCACATCACACCATACCTCATCCTAGTATGTACCTATTTGAAACTTCACTAGATATTGATCATTAACCAAAACTTATTAACTCATTTACAACCATGAAAGCTTGTATGGGTTAGGATGTACCACTTTATTCAAAATTAATTTCTCAACATTCTCAATGGAAACTAAATTATCCATGCTACCATTGTCTACTATCATCTTGTAGTATTTACCTCTTAACTTGAAAATAGCTCTAAAAATAAATTTCCTCTGTGGTAGCTCCTTATCTTATCTTAGAGGTTTTAAAAAGACTCTCTTCAACATCAAAACTTCCCTATGTTCAAGTTATTCCAAATTATCAACTAATTAGATTTATTCCTCATATCTATGTGTATTTTGTGAAACAACATCCATCCTTATGCTTCCTTCAATTTGTGCCTATGGTAATTTGAAGGATTGATGTCCTAGTTATCCATAATTAAAACATATTCCTAGAAATATTCTTTTGCTTTGTTGACAAAATTTTATTCACCCTTGAGACTAGTAAAATCCACTTTCACCTCATTCATTCTCTTGTTTGATCTTGTGCATCCCACTTGATTCCTACGTATGCATTTCACTCCATGTTTTGATTTATGAGCCTTTCCTTGGATGGTTGATATAATCATACTTCCCATGACCCTACTCCTCTTTATGATTACACATCAGCTCACATGCAAACTACCAACCCTATTTATCCTACTTATAAACATATATCACTTGCTTGGACCTTTTTCTCATGTTAGTCTCATCCCCTACACATCCCCAGTCTATCTTGGTCTTTTCTCATGCTAGATATGCTCTCCAGGGACCCCTTGGCCCCCTTTCAATAACTTGTTGACCACCCTAGGCCTCTATTTGACCTAGGACATAGATTAAGGAGGAAACCCATGGCCTCAGTTACATGTTTACTTCAAAAAATCTATGGCTTAGGTTGTGGTCTAGGTAGAACACATGAAAAAGACATTGGTTTGGTATTAAATGGTTAGAAATAGCTAGTTTTTGGCTTGTTAGTGGATTAGGGTTGAGTTATAAGTCCTTTTCCTCATTCATTTGAGCCTATACATTGACTTTCTCCTACATCTCTAATATGAGTTTCTCACTTGATCATTTGTACTCAAAGCTTGGCTATCTCCTTGAATCTCTCTTGGTTCTTTCTTGGCATAATAACTTTCTTTGTGATAGGGGATGCCCTACTCTATTGCAACTTCCATTGGTGATTCACATTGCTATCTACAATGTTCCTTAATATTTTTGGTTTCTCCTTGCTTTATAAAGACTCCATTTCACCTATCTCTTGTGTTACTTACATTGGCTTTATTAGATTCACAATATCTCCTTCACCTCTTCCATAACTTTTGGTTTTTGGTCTCGACTCAGCTTACACACAACCTAATATTCTTCTTCTCTTGCCTCTTATCTTAGACAATCAATTGGTATAATTTTTTCACATATTTATTAATCTTGATATGAGGGAACTTTCATTTTTGAATTGAAATTCTTTGTTTATTTATTGTAGTATACATGCTAGGGTTTGAGTTGTTTCAATGATTTAGTTGTTTTGTGCATTATTTAGAATAGTTTCTAAAGATTATGCATTCATATGTGGTTACAAGATATCTTCATTAATTGAAATATTTACCATTACATGTTACGCTTGCATTAGAAACATTTTTATTATATAGTAATACACTAAATTATCAAAATGATCTATACAAGTTGCTTAAACAATCTCTCTCTCTTGCTACACTAGAATATTGCGTTGTTAGAAAACAATAGTGTTGAAAGTGAAAGATAGCTCAAACCTAGACAAAACATGCTCTTGAAACCTTTCTTAAAAGTGTCTTTATTAATTAAAACATATTTCATTTGGCCTGAAAGTGCCTTAGATTTTAGATTTACATTTCATTTGTTATATCTTTTTACTTGGTATTATTGTTTTCATAATTCATGTGAAATCAATAGTCTAGACTTAGCTACTTATTTTACTATGGTTAGATCTGATAGAGATACTTTCTTCCTTTATACACTTGATCATGTTAGCCCAAACCTAGTTTAAAAGTATATCTATAGCTTGGTGCAATCTAAAAAACTAGATAGCCACTATAGATCTCCTATAGCCCATAGAAGACCTGAGCCTTCTATCCTCTTAGTGGTTTGCTTTAGCACCTTGTCAAACACTAGTGGTTCCATTTAGATTTTTGGAAATACATTATGGCATGCTTGATGGGACATTAAATATAATCTCATGCTAGTTATATCATATTTAGATCTCTCTTAGCCAAATCCCCTTTGTTAGTTGTTAGTCTTTACTTTTAGTTGTGTTTCAAGTCTCACCTTGGTTATTTTCTCCTATTTTGGTTCTATGTCATTCTCCCTATTGGTTCTCCATAAGTTTTACTTTTATGTTATATTATATGTTACTCTTGCTTCAATTCATCCTTGGCTAGTCTCCCACCCTTGGGATTCCAATCCTATTAGATTTAGGGTGTCATCCCTGAGCTCATTCATGAGCAAGCCATGACTACAATATAATGCCATAGACACCATAAGATCTAGAAGGTTCCCTACCTAACATGGTTATTTTCACCCTTTCAAATTATAAAGGGAATAAGATTGGTAGGATTATAACAAATAGGCTCAGTTTCCTTTTCACCATTATGAGATTCATTCATCTGAGGATATTTCCTCTCAGCGCCATACCATGTCTTATTCACCCATTTGAGGTGATGAGGATCCCCTTGCCTGACTAGGACCTGATGAGCTACATGTGATCATTGATTATTGCCATAGATGCCTTCATGTGAATTAAGTGCATCCATCTCCTCCTAAGAGTTAGTGATGTGCTTCTTTTAGAGATAGAGCTCACAGTCGATCAATTTTAAGTACCTCAACTAGTTCTTGTGTGAGTTCCCTACCTATTTCTCGATAGGAGACTCTATATCAAGAACCCCCCCATATTTATATTATGGGTCATAGGTATTCCAAATCAGTAGGGTATCTTTGTCATGGAAAATCCTCCCATCTTCTTATCCCTTATTTAATATTTTTAGATGAGCGTGCTGATTTCAACCATCACCTACAAACTAGAAATCTATGGGATGTTTGTTCCAAACATCAATGCCCTCATGGTGACCCTCATCTAATGGCACATGAATAGTATCATGGAGACTTAGTTCATTATGATCATTTCCATGAGTATTTCAAATCATCCCATCATCCCTGTGGGTAATGTTATCATTCCCATGGTCATTTCCCACCCCATAGTAGAGATGATTTCCATCATGAGCATCCTCCCTATCAAGAGCTACCTCAACATCATCTTCCCCATGGTCATGGTTATCATTATGTCTATGGACATAACCAACATCATTACCACCCCCTCTTAGATCTCATTGTTAACTTGCTATCAAGCGTGCCTATGAGGATATTCATTGAAATCCTCTACCCCCTTGGGTATGTGTTATTTCCCTTCCTACTCCTATCACTAAATTGCCTAAGTGCAATGGGACTTAGGAATCCAATCCCATAGAGTATATTATGTCATTCTTGATGGTGTGTATGAATTGGGAATAGGATGAAGGCATGATATTGAAGCTCTTCACTCATTCTCTATGATTTGAAGCTCTTGTTTGGTTTCATCCATACATGCAAAACCAGGTTCTCAAATGATTAGATTTATGAAATGTTCATGTGAGCATCGAAGTCCTCAAGCATGAGCCCACCTTGTATGATGAGTCTATTAATAAGTGTCTAAAGATCAATGTTTTTGAGGTGCATGTGGGTATATGACCCATACCAATTTAAAATTCATCCTCTTCATTTGATTACAACCATAATGTAATTGGTGATGGTGTTACTAATTGTCCTCCTAAAAAGAAGGATAAGAAGGATAACCATGAGGTCAATGATTTAAGTAAGAAGCCAACTATAAATAAAGCTTCTAAATCAAGCATGGTAAAATAATAGATGGTGTTTCTTTATGACCCTACTAAGTTTTGCAACTTCCATCAGATGAGGGGGCATGATGATGTTAATTATGCTGCCCAAAAGTTTAGTGTACAAGCCTTGCCTCCATCTCAGAGTTCTCATCTTATGGAACCCAAAAATAAATTGAATGTGTTCAAGGAGCCTCTACCTAACCATGATAAAGAGAAGAAGAAAATAAGAATAAATCAAAGGCTAAGGCCCCTCATTCTCCTTCTTGCTCTTTCACCTCTTCTGACTCCTCTTCTTAGGATGACCTGAGAGGGAAAGCCAAGTGAGAGAGTAGCAAGGTCATTTCTACTATCAACATAACCTCTAATGGGTATGAGTGATTTTTCAACATGCACTTTGGTCAGGCCACTGACCTTATTAGAGAGACTGGTGGTACTAGGCCTCCTATCTAGCCCATGAGGGTAGGGAACCCTAAAGTCAAATTTGAATTTCAATATAACATCCCTCCCTAGGATAGATAGAATCTTTACTCTATCATAGAGGAGTTATAAGGCCTCTCAATTTGGATATCCATTTGGGACCTTCTTTGCCTTTGCCCAAAGCAAAGGGGCCTCATCTTTGACAAGTTTGGTCTCTATTTTGAGGGTCTATTGTGGGATGATGGTGAAGTTATTTTCAACTCTAATACATTCAATTACCCTCATTCTCCTATCTTATCTTTCAAACCCACCTCTTTACTAGATGCTTTGATACTTGTAAAGAAGGATCAATTCCCTCTCTATATTGAGACCTATGTTGATGATTGATGCATCAAATGGTGCATTATTGATGAAAGAGTTGCATTGAATATCATGGCCCTATGTGTGTTCAATGATCTTAGGATTAGTCAAAAGAATCTCTCTGATTCTCACAATATCTATGTTGGTTTCAATAATGACATAGTTAGATTAGTGGGGAACATGAAGCTCTTGGTTAAGTTTGGCCCCAATATTATTAGGATCAATTTTTCTATGTTAGACCTTGATATTTCATACAACATGATTCTTAGCTATCATTAGAGCACTACCATGAATTCCATCACATTGGCCATGTTTCACATGGTTCAATTCATGCATGAAGATGAGGTTCATACCCTAGAGGTTGACCCAAACACCTAGTTATTGATCTACACAAAGACTAAGCCCTCAGGCCAGGCTTTAGATGTCTCCTCATAGGGCTCTATGGATTCTTATACACCCCCTATTTTGGAATCTCATTTTATCAAGGATGAGCATTGTGATCTGATTGAGTATTGATTAGAGTTCATTCCTTTAGAGTCTGACACATATCGATTGACTCCCTCTTTACTCCATGACACTAGGTGAGCTCATCTCTATTCAAAGACCTCTTCTAAGATGTATCCCTAAATGTTGAAGTTCCCCTTGCATCATGATTTTCCCATCAATGTATAGGCTCTCTCAATGCATCTCCCATTGAGACCACTAGAGAGAGTAAATTTGATCTTGAGTGTTGTTCCATTCATGTTATATCACATAACCTATTGAAGGAGAGAAAGTCTTACACCAAGATCATATGGGATTATTGTAAGCATAATTGTCCTCTTGATCATCTTGGTTTGAGTATTTATCTCACTGATGGGCAAACCCCTAGCATTTCTATCATGAATGTCTTTGTAGTTGAACCTGAAGTGTTAAATCAATCACTCCCTCCTATGCTTGAGAGTTTTGAGGAAGGTAATGCTATGGACATTTAAGGATATATAGAAATCAACCTCAACACTTTAATAAGGTCAAATATCATTAATATTAGTGCTATCCTTGTTTCAAAGAAATAAGATGTTTTGGTTACCTTATTACATGAATTTTTAGATATATTCACTTGGGAATAAACTAATATGAAGGGAATCGATCTTGAAATCATTGTCCATAACCTAGCTATACATGATAGGACCTAGCCCATTTACCAAAAGTAATGACTAATGGTGGTTAAAGTCTCCCAACTAGTCAAGGCTGAGATTGAGAAACCCATCTGAGTTAGTTTCATCCAAGCCATTGACTACCCTCGATGGGTATCCAATATTATTCTTATTCTCAAGAAGAATGGAGTATTTTGGATCTACATCAACTTTTGAGATCTTAATATAGCTTGCCCAAAGGATAATTTTCCTACTCTTTTGATAAACTAGGATAATATGGCTTGCCCAAAGGACATTTTGGGTCCAAGCTCCATTTATCCTCCAACCATTACCCCCAAGTAAATGGGCAAGCAAAGTCTTTAAATGAAAATTTGAAGAAGATGCTTCTTTGTACCATTGCCTAGTCCAAGAGGGACTAACATCTCATGCTCTATCCCACCTTGTGGGCCTATTGAACTAGCTTTTGAATGGCCATGGTGGCAACCCTATACTTTCTTGTGTATAGGTCTGAGGTTGTTCTTCCATTAGAGGTATTAATCCTTTTGCTATGGATTAAGACATTTGGATATCTTTTTGATGAAGAGGAATGTGCCACTCACCTCATTGAGATTGAGTAATTAGATGAGTGATGCCTGACCACTCTCAAGCACAACTGTGCTTACCAATGTTATCAACACCACCAATTCAAGAATTTGGTGCACTCTTGTAAATTTAAGGTAGGTGATATGGTCCTCATTTTTGACAAGGAGCACCATAAGAAGGGAAAAATTACACATAAGTGGTTTGTCCCTTTTTTAATCACTACCTCTCTAGAGAATGCGGCTTATCATCTCTTGACTCTTGAAGGAGAACTTTACGTCACCCAATAAATGGGTTCCACCTCAAGAAACTTCATGTCTTGGGCTTGTGTGGCCCTCTAAGAAAGTCTCCTATGGTGGTAAGGTGAACCTTTCCTCTCTTATAACACCACTAACCTCTATGTCACTTGTATATGTGTATGTACATGGGTTATTTATTAGCATTTCCTAATGTCTAATCATATGTATTTAGTAATCTATATCAGATGAAACATACACATTACACACAAAATCATATACACACATGTGCTAATAATGAGAAATAGTTGTATATATTATAAAAAATACATGTTTTTTCTCTAGGTACATCATATGGCTTCCTCTAAGCTTGGACTCATGATCCCCAAAACTATGATGTATGTGGATATACATATTATACTATCCTAGTTAGCCTATGACTATGTTACATCTATGAGAGTCATGCCTCTAGTGGAGACCTCAATCTCTACCTGGCAACTAGTCGAGCCACTATCTACTCTAGGGCAACCAGTCAGTCTACGCCATCTCTAGGCACATTCACTCCTCTAGTCTAATCTAAGGATAACTTAGCCCATAGTAGATCTATCTCAACCTCTACTCTAACCAATCATACCTTGGATCATGGTAGAACTATCTCATGTTGTGCTATAATTATCTCTAATTGTGTCATAACTACCTCATGTTATATTAACTTTGGTTTTAGCTATGGTATCTGCTGTCATGCCCTTGCCAAATCAAGTAAGGCTCATGCACCCACCCACCAAAAGTGAGTATATGGATCTGAACCTACTAGTAGATATGGCACCCAATAAATTAGGGGTTTCTCTACCACATCAGGGAATAACTCCCTCAATAGTAGGTCTACCTAGGGTCTAGTGTAGCTAGGCTAGTCTCTTACACACACATAACACATATGTTAGTCACATATCAGCTCTCACTAAGGATGAGTACAAAGATAAAATATTATCTAATAAATACACTTATCTTACCTAACAAGAATGATGGCCTATATGGCCCTCCTATAGGTTGTGTTCCTCCTAGTAGTGGTGGTCCTTACCATGGTTGTCTCTCTCCATCATTTCACCCCTCACTTTATCTCAGCTACCTATCATGCTTAGCACCAACTAGACTGGGTTGTGCCCATCTCTCCCATGTTACTAGAGCCTATCTCCCTAGATGATGGTATGGCCCCTATGGACCTTGGAGCTCCTCATATCCCACATAGGTCTCTACCCCTTCATCCTCTATCCATACTATGGATCTATATGGATCATGAACATAGATACCTATTACATCTAGATCTAAGGTGGTCTATACAATCCCAACCTTGTCTATGAAATGTGCAACCCATGTAGTCCCTTCCTCTAGTGTAGGGTATATATCATTACCCCATGGTGTTCACAACTATGTCATTGGGATCCTCTTATAAGCCCAAGACATGAGTAAGTTCAGATATATCAATCCACATGCCCTTGTGTGTTATATTTGATCTATATACTAGTATAGTCCACCTAGGATATGCTAGCCCTAGGCATATCTTTGTCTTCCCTCTACACATTAGATAACTCCTATCTAAGAGAGTGGTAGTCACCTTATAATATAGCCAACATAGAGCTTCTTGACCATAATACCTTTTATCACTATCCTGAGTGTGGGTACCCTTAATGATATCTATGTGATCTATACTCCATATTTGTTCTATTGAAGGTGGGGTCCCACCAAGTAGAGCTTAGATATAGATATATCCTATACATATGGAAGCTCTATCTCTCTACCCATAGGCTCCACCCCATATAGCTGATAGACATCCTCAATGCTGAGGATGACCTCTAGCTCAGACCCTAGCTAGAACACATGTTTCTCTAGTACCCATGTGGTCACCAACATGTTAACCAATTCCATGAAATAATGTAATGAGGGCATGTGTAATAGTCACCAAAGTCCTACACTCCATAGGTACTCTTGGTCCTCCATAGGTAGAGCATATACCTCCTTGGCTAACCATGATGGGACTCTCTCCCAGTTAGTCACATCACATGATCTGTATGTGTACATGAGTTCTTTATTATCAGCTCCTACTATTTAATCATATGTATTTAGTAGTCTTTATCAGATGAAGCATACACATCACACACAAAATCATATACACATATGTAATAATAATGAGAAATAGCTATATATATGTTTTTTTCTCTAGGTACATCACATGGCTTCCTTTGAGCCTGGGCACATGGTCCCCAAAAATATGATGTGTGTGGATATACATATGATACTATCCAAATTATCCTATAATTGGGCTATATATATGGGAGTCATGTCTCTAGTGGAGACCTTGATCTCTACCTAGTGACTAGTTGAGCCATCATCTACTCTAGGTTCACCAGTTGGTCTACCCGATCTCTAGGCACATCTAATTTTCTAGTCTGATCTCAAGATAACTTACTGTGTAGTAGATATATCTCAACCTCTACTCTAACTAGTCATACCTCAACTCATACTATAACCATCTCATGCTATGACTACCTCATATTATACTGAATCTACCTCTAGATATGGTATCCAATTTCATGCCCTCACTATATTAAGTGAGGCTCATGCACCCACCTACTAGAAGTGAGTATATTAATCTTCCCATATTGTTAGATGTGATACCCACTCTTTCAGTGGTGTCTCTACCACATCATGGTATAACTCCCTTAGTAATTAGTCTAGCTAGGTTCATCTCCTACACACACAAACATTGCATGTATGTTAGTCACATATCATATCTCACTAAGGATGAGTACAAAGATAAAGTAATATCAAATAAATACACTTATCTTACTTGGTAAGGCTAATGACCTCTATGGCCCTCCTATAAGTCATGATCCTCCTAGTAGTGGTGGTCCTCGCCATGGTTTCCTCTCTCCACCATTGCCCCCCTCACTCTATATTAACTACTTATCATGCTCAGCCCAAACTATCTTGGGCTATGCCCATCTCTTTTGTATCACCCTAACCTATCTCCTTGGATGATGGTATGATCATTATGGACCTCTAAGATCCTCTTGTCCCACATAGATCTCTACCCCTACATCCTCTAGCCATACTATGGATCTATATGGATCAAAAACATAACAATCTACTAAATCTAGATCTAAAGTGGTCCTTACAAGCCTAGCCCTATCTATGAATCATTCAACCCATGTAGTGTTCTCCTCTAGTGCAGGGCATGCATCATTACCCCATGGTATCATTAATCATGTCATTGGGAACCTATCATAATCTTAGGACATGAGTAAGTTGGGCTATGTCAATCTACCTTTTTGTATGTGCCAGATTTGATCTAGCTACTAGTATAGTCCACCTAAGATATACTAGCCCTAGGCATATCTTTATCTTCCCTCTAGATGTTAGATATATCCTATATAAGAGAGTGGTAGTCACCCTATACTTTATCTGGCATAGAGCCTCTTAACCATAGTACCTTCTATCATTATCCTAAGTGTGGGTACCCCTGATGATAGTTATGTATTATGTACTCCATGATTGTTCCATTGAGGGTGGGGTCCCACCAAGTATAGCTCAACCATAGCTATATCCTATACTTATGGAAGCTCTATCTCTCTACCCATAGGCTCCACCTTATAAAACCAATAGACATCCTCAATACTAAGGACAACCTCTAGCTTGGGCCCTAGCTAGAACACATCTCTCTAGTACCCATGTGGTCATCAACATTTCACCAAGTCCCTAAAATAATGCAACGAGGGAACATGTACTAGTCACAAAATTCCTACACTCCATAAGCACTCATAGTCCTCCATAGGTAAAACATCTAATTCATTGACTAACCATGATGGGACTCTCTCCTAATTTGTCACCTCACATAGTCTGTATGTGTACATGGGTTCTTTATTAGTAGTTTCTACTATCTAATCACATGTATCTAGTAGTTTATATTAGATGAAGCATACACATCACACACAAAATCATATACACACATGTGTTAATAATGATAAATAGTTATATATATATATATATATATATATAATATACATGTTTTTTCTCTAGGTACATCACATGACTTCTTCTAAGCCTGCACTCATAGTCCCCAAAATTTCCATGTGTGTGACTATACATATGATACTATCCTAGTCAGCCTATGAATGGGATACATATATGGTAGTCATGCCTCTATTGGAGACCTCAATCTCTACCTAATGACTAGTTGAGCCACCATCTTCTCTAGGTCTACCAATTAGTCTGCCCCATCTCTAGGTACATCCACTCCTCTAGTCTACTCTTGAGATAGCTCAGCTCATAGTTGATCTATCTCAGCCACTACTCTAGTCAGTCATACTTTGGATCATGATACAACCATCTTGTGCTATGCTATAGTTATCTCTATTCATATCAAGGCTACCTTGTGTAGTGCTGACTCTACCTCTAGCTAAAGTATTTATTATCATGCACTCACTAGCTCGAGTGAGGTTCATACACCCACCCTCTAGAATCAAGTATGTGGCTCTATTGCTATTGGTAAATGCAACACCCACCCTATCAATGGTGTCACTTCCACATCAGGGAATGACTCACTCAATAGTAAGTCCACTTGGGGTCCAGTGCAACTAGGTTGGTATCCTACACACACATAAAACACATATGTTAATCACATATTAGCTCTCACTAAGGATGAGTACACAGATAAAGTGTTATATAGAAAATACACTTATCTTACCTAGTAGGGTTGATGACATATATGGCCCTCTTTTAGGTCATGATCCTCTTAGTGGTAGTGGTCCTTGATATGATTGTCTCACTCTACCATTGCCCCCTTGCTCTATCTTAGTTTGTTACCATGTTCATCCCTAGCTAGCTTGGGTTATGCCTATCTCTCCCATATTGCTAGAACCTATCTTCTTGGATGATGATATGACCCCTATGGACCTTAGAGCTCCTCATGTCCCACATAGGTCTCTACCCTTGGATTTTCTAGACATACTATGGATCTGTATGGATCATGAACATAACTACCAACTACATCTAGATCTAAGGTGGTCCACAAAGGTCCAACCCTATAATTGAACCATGCAACCCATGCACTTCCCTTCTCCATTGTAAGATATGCATCACTAACCCATGGTGTCCTTTGTTATGTTAATGAGAGCCTCTTGTAAGCCTGGGACATGAGTAAGTTAGGTTGTGTCAATCTACCTGCCCCTATGCACTAGATGTGATCCAACTATTGGTATAGTCTACATAGGATATACTAGCCCTAGGCATATCTCTATCCTCCCTCTATGTATTGGATAACTCTTATCCAAGAGAGTGGTAGTAACCCTAGACTCTTGATGACATAGAGCCTCCTGACCATAGTACATGCTATCACTATTCTAAGTGTGGGTACCCCAAATGATATATTTTTGATCTATACTCCATTGCTATTATGCTGAGGGAAAGGTTCCACCAAGTAGAGCTCAGCTATAGCTATATCCTATACCTATGGAACCTCTATCTATTTTCCCATATAGTTTGTGCCATGGAGCTGGTAGATGTCCTTAATGTTGAGGATGGCCTACAACTCAGGCCCTAGCTAGAACACATGTCTCTTTGGTACACATGTGGTAACTAATGTATTCACCAAGTCCCTAGAATAATGTAATGATGACATGTGTACTAGTCACCAAAGTCCTACACTCTATAGGTACTTTTGGTCCTCCACAAGTACAACATCTAGCTCTTTGGCTAACCATGATGGGACTCTCTCTTGGTTAGTCACCTCATATGGTATATCTCTCTATGTTGGTTGTTCCCTCACCTATAAAGCCTCTCTATCCTTTGGTATGCTAATTCCTCTATATGTCTACATAAGCAAGAAAATAGGCAAATGGATTTGTCTACTAGCCAAAAAAATGAGTAAGAACAAGTAAAAAGATTTTTTTATTTTTCTAGCTTATTCTTCTTTCCTCCTTCTTGTCTCGACCCCTTTTGAGACCTCCTTAGCTCTTCTGAGCTCCCTAGGGCCTCACTACCCTAGGCCATAGATTTTTAGGTAAATCCATATCCTAGCAGTGATTTAGGTAATGGCCCCCACAACCTAGGTTGTGGTGACTTATGAAGCCCTATGGCTCCCTATTTCTCCTTCCATGAGGTATGGTTTGACCAACCAGGTAATGACCTAGGGCATGGTGCCTTTGGGAGCCTTATGGAGCCATAGGGCTCCCTATTTCTCTTTCTATGGGTCATGATTTGACCTCTTATTGGTCCCATTATCTTCATGTCTTAAAGCCCATCATTTTTAATAATTTTTTTCTTGATTCATCCACCAAATCACCTAGAATGAGTCAAAATGATTTAGGGCATCCTAAACCCCAAAAATGAATAAAATTTGTAAAAATTTCACTCATAGGACTTACCCAGACCATCCTGTGCATTTGTGGCATGCTTTTGTGTCCTTGTTTTCTCCGTTTCGGCTTTGGTTACTCATGGGCTCTCCTTTGGCTCTCTCAAAGTGAAAACAAGAGTGAAAATGATTTAATTTTCTCTCTTTTTTCCTATTTTTGGCCCTTTTTCTTGCTTTTTGTGGGCCCTTTTTGGGTGTTTTACTCATTTTTACATTTCATACCATGAAACCTTCATCAAAAGGGTTTTGGTACATTTTGATCCAATTAGCGCCTTCATTTTTTAATCTAAGGCTTCCTTAGGCCTACTCTAGAGCTATTTTGGTCCCTAGGACCCCTTCTGGGTCGCCATTAACCTCTTGGGCACATGCCCCCATTTTAAGGGCACCTAGGGATAGAAGTTACTTGTACTTATTTTAGTTATTTATTTATTTGATTTTCTTTAGTCAATCCATTCTAACTTCCTCTCTCTCTCTCTTTTTCATCATGGTTATAGGTAGGGTGTTTAGTTGGCTATGGTGGTTTGGGACTTGTTTTAGTCTTCTTGACTAGTCTTTGTCTTCTCTAAAATTTCCCCAAATTTCCCTTGTTTCCTCGTACTATGGTTGGTGTTGGTCAACTGCTATGGTTATAGCTTGGTTTCATTATTTATTTCCCTCATTCAACTCACTTACACTACCTCACCTTGATATTATCATTCTATAGTTGCTAGTCTTATGTCCTCAAACTCCATCGTGGTGCACCTCTCAATGGTGATTCACATAGATGGAAAAAATCAAGGAAACCTAGGACTAACAACTATAGCTTGGGTTATTGATGATTTATGGGGTCATGAGCTTGTTGTAACTAGTTTTTTCCTTAATAGTGAAATGAATAATGTGTTGTGTATCATGTAATATTTGGTGCCTTAATCGGTTCTTGTGAGTTAGGCATGTGCTATCTTGGTTCTTTATTGGCACAAAAGATTTATTTGTGATAGGGGATGCCCTACTCTATTACAAATTCCATTGGTGATTGACATTGTTATCTATAGTGTTCTTAAAGTTTGTGGGTTATTCCTTACTCCCTCAAGACTCCATTATACCTATCTCTTGTGCTCCTTCAATTAGCTTTATCAGATTGGCAGTTTCTCCTTAACCTCTTCCACAAATTTTGGCTCTTGGTCTAGACTTAGCTTACACATAGCTTGATATTCTTCCTCTCTTGCCTTTTATCTTAGATAATTGGCTGGTTGAAATTCTACACATATTTCTTGAGATTGATATGAGGGCACTTTGATTTGCAAAGTAAAACTCTTTATTTATTTGATGTAGTATACAAGCTAGGGTTTGAGGTTTTTTAATGATTTAGTTGTTTTGTGCATTATTTAGAATAGTTTTTGAAGTTTATGCATTCATATGTGGTTACAAGATATCTTTATTACTTGAAATATTTACCATTACATGTTATTCTTGCGTTAGAAACATTTTTATTACATAGTAGGACTCTACATGATCAAAATGATCTATACAAGTTGCTTAAACAATCTCTCTCTCTTGCTAAACTAGAACATTGCATTACTAGAAAATAATAGTGTTGGAAGTGAAAAATAGATCAAACCTAGAATAGGCATGCTCTTGAACCCTTTCTTGAAAATGTCTTTATTTCTTAAAACATATTTCATTTGGCCTAAAAGTGACTTAGATTTTAGACTTAACTTTCATTTGTTATCTCTCTTTACTTGGTATTGTTGTTTCTGCAATTCATATGCAATCAACAATCTATTCTTAGCTACTTGTTTTACTATGGTTGGATTTGCTAGAGATACCTTTGTCCTTTGTGTGCTTGATCATTTTAAGCCCAACCTAGTTTACAAGTCTATCTATAGTTTGGTATAAGCCAACAAACTAGATAGCCACTATAGATCTCATATATCCCATAGAAGACCTGAGCCTTCTAGCCTCTTAGTGGTTTACTTTAACACTGTGTTAAACACTAGTGGTTCCATTCAGATTTTTGGATCTACAATTCCTTATAACACTTCCTTTTTCTTCCCACATGAATATTCATCTTCCTCATGTCATACTCTATTATCTTTATGACAATTTTTCCTTTGACTTTAATGGAAAGTAATAAGCTTTATCTATTGTTTGAATCTCGGTCATGCTTCGATCCTCTTATATTCCAAAGTGCATTTCATTTATGTATTGCATTATCTTTTCCTTATCTACCTCACTATGACCAGACCTAATAGTAATTTTGTATAAATCTTTGGTGTAATCTTTCACCAAAATATCCTTTTTTTTGAGATTCTAAAGTCTTTTAAATGGATCCATTTGATAGTCCCAAGCAAAAAATTTCCCCTTAATTTAACAACCATTATGTCTTAAGGGTAAGTGATTTGAGGGACAATATATGGACATTTTACATAACATGATTACATTATTAAATAACATGATTATTTTATTTAATTTATGTGATCATGTTATTTAAAATGTGGCTCAATAATTACCAAGCCATAATGTGATTGTGTTATTTAAAATAATAATGTGATTACACTATCATTGTTTTAAATAATGCAATGATGTTAATAATATGATTGTGTTATCATTGTTTTAAATAATGTGATTGTGTTAATAACATGATCGCATTCCCTGTGTAACCAAAATAAATAAAAACCAAACCTGAATGCAAAATTACTCATTTTGCATTTGATCTTTCTTTCTTTCCTATGTATTTTTATTCTATGATCAAATTTAGGGTTAGTGAGGCTGAACCTTGCCATAATTCATCCCAAGAAGCCACTAATTGATGATACCTCCATGTATAAGAGGTAAGTACTAAAAATATACACTTGTTAACCGTGAATATTAGTATTTTTTTGTTATTTTCATTATTTAATTAGTAATTTATTTATTTTGAACAACCCATCTTTCTAATCTTCTCATTCTTTTGCCTAACCCTCATAACCCCCACATAACCCTCTTGTTCCTCCTCCTAACCCTCCTCCCAACCCTCTACCCAACCATCCTATAGTTTCACAAAATCCCCTAAGTTGTCAGGAGAGTCTAGTTGAGCACATTATAGAAAATAAAATTGCAATTGAAGAATTAATTGGGACAATGAGGGATCCCATTTCCATAAACTCCCACCACACCTATCTATCCAATTTCGTAGAGACATTATTAGGTCAAATTGACTCTATAATGAGTCAAATTGATAGATGGGTTTCATATCATGATAGTTGTAGAGATTATTATGTTGAAAAATTACAACACTTGAAGTCAAGAAAAAATACCTATCAAAATCCTCCATTTGTACCTTATTCATTGACCTAGCCACTGATGCACCATTTTTGTTAACTGCTAAACATTTTCTAATCCATCATTGCCAACATAATTTAATCATAGAATTTTTTTGAGATCAATGGTGGATGGTGTTTGATTATCCACCATGTAATAACCATGAGGTCCCATTTTATTTTTTGAGGAAACTCTACTATGATTTTTTCCTCAATGAGATTCTAAACTATTTTGATTATAGTGAGTTTTAGGGCTGACAGAAAGGCTCCACATAAGATCAAATAGGTACACATCATGTACCTAATCAAGCTACAAAGATCCATATTAAAAATATACTTGAGTTTTAGATACCCTATATAGTTCAACAAGTCATGGAGATTGATATCTACATCCATTTAGTTCACTCACTAATACACTCATTCAACATATGATCAGGCTCTCATAGACTTATGCTAGAGATACGCCACCTAGTGTGCATACCTAACCCCACCCTTAAAGTTCTTGTGGATTTATATGCACTAGGACCTATGACGATGATGGAGTTGGTGGTTTAGAGGGCTTGGATAATATACTTATGATTGATGAATTTTTAGTATGCACATTTGGTATGCAAACATCAACCATTACACAGATGCAGGTATATTTTATATAAATGTCATGTTAAATTTAAGTTATATTTTCAAATTTAATTTAGCTAATAATTAATTTACATATAAATTTAATAATATATATGTCATTTTTTATGTCTTAGGAGGTGATGGTGCCTTCATTATCATAGTCAACATTTACAACATTTGATTTAATGCAACTATTATTTACATTTTTGGATCCAACTGCTAGCTCATCCAATACTACATCTATCTCTGTTAAAAAGACACCTTTTACTTATATAGAGGTAGAATTTTGAGTTAATCTTATGCTCTATGTACATTTAGTCTATGTATATTTAACTTATAATTTTAATTTAAATTTATCTATCAATGATCTCAAAATTTAAGTGCAGTACTATTAAATACACTCTTGGTTTAATAAAGGAGAACAAATTTCCTTATATATCTTTGATACTTTATAGAAAATTAATTGAGACCTTGTTTACATTAAATTTATGGCTCAAGTAGACACTCCTCCATCATTGTGAGCTGAGACAAACATAGGCATTACTGCTGTAATGTCATCTACACAAGCACTAACAAAGCTATATATTAACTTATAATTTTGAAATATAAAAATAGACTTGTTTTAATAATTTTACTACATACTTTTGGCAAATATAACTTATGTGAATGTATTGTGTATGCAGGGTTGTCCTATGACATCTGATAGTCCCAGTGAGATGATTAGTAGCTAAAATTCTCATGTTTATTCCCTATTTTAGACACCTATTTGAATAGTTGAGCCTGACAGTGACTTGGTTGAGTGTCAAAAATAGATTAAGCATGACCATAAGCTTGTAGTAAATACATATTTAAATGATTTTTTATTGTAGTTTAAAATTAACTTCTAAACAATTAGTTGAATTTATTTTATGTTAATTTTTTAATAATACTTGTATTTGAATAGGTTCAATTACAAATGAGTTATGAGTGTAGGACCTTGGAGCAATCCAAGGTATTAGAGGGATCTCCATCTACAAACAGGGCATACCAAGGAGTGTCTTCTTCAAGGAACTCAAAGAGAGGGAAGTTATTTGATGAATAGGATGTCTTACATGAGATGTGCTTTTTTGTATGCTCATATAGTAATTTACATATTTTTGGCATTGTATATGTGTATATGACATTCACCCAACATTAGATACTATGTTGGTATATATAATTTTTGGTATGCCTACCATGGCAATCAATGTATTATTGACATTTTACATGTGCCTATATGATTTTTTTAGAGTTTTCATATGAATTATGTTAATATATCTAATTTATATTTAGTTTTAATTTAAAATTTTATTGTATAGTCCTGTTTTAATCCTTCAACCTATTACCTATCGAATCTCATATTTAATGTTGTACACAAATGAAGATTAAAAATTTGTTCTTTTCGATGCTTTAGATCTCTGATCTCTAATATATTTTTAAATTAAATTTTTTATTTTATTATGTGGTGGAAATGACTAATGACACTCTTATCTATTTTGCATTTGTCATCACCCATTTACAAATTTTCAATTGATCCTTAAGACAATTTGATTTCACTTAAATCACATACCTAATAATTTTCAAACTTGTATAATGTAAAGATATAAAATAATTCATAAATCCTTGTAAATTTCTCACTTAGATACCTATACCTATAGGTTACCAAATCTTTCACCTTTACCTGGATCTAATGCCTTTTTGACTAGAGTTTCTTGAAAATAGGCCTACTACTTGTATGCCTTTTATGATTCTTGTTCCTTTATATTTTACCTCACCTCTTGAGTAATCTCTATCAATACCTCTTCTACACTCAACTCCTTTTGGTGACCATGTACATGGTCTACTTATTCATCTTTGTAGCTTTATCTTTGCTAAACTTGTAAGATGAACATCTACTTGACCTTGATTATAATGTATTTAGTATGTTAAAAGGAAACCTTACTAACTTAAATTAAAATAGTCACTCATGATACTCAAAATCCACTCTCAAACAATCTTTTAAACTAGTCAATTACTCATTAGGTCTGTTCTTAACTAGTCACCAATCTCTCAGATCTACTCTCCTTTTGAATAATATTCTTTAAGACACTTTGGATAGGTCTTAGGAAAAATCAAGGATTTATGTATGTGTCAAAACTTATAATATATCAACCAACTATAGGTATCTGAGAGTTTGATCTCTCATTCTCAAATTCTATCTTTTTAAGTTTCTAGGTCTCTAGACCTAGTTGTTTCTCCAATAGGTTAATTTATCAAAATATAGTTTATAGCTCTTAAAAATTATATTTCTAGTAGTCTTTTAAAAATTGTAATATGTTTTAACCCTTACCCAAGTTTATAAAACTCAAATCCACTAAAAAATCATCTTAACTTATGCACAACTTTCTCCAAATGGTATTCTATAGGCGTACATAAAAAAATCCTCTATACCTGCAATTTCAAACCTCTTATCAACCCAATGATACTTGGAATAAGTTATAAGATCCATTCCCTAGCTGATCACAAAGTTATAGACCTTATAGTTCAATTGTTTGATTTTTAGAGGTGTTTTACTCATGAAACCCTTACTTCATATTTACTTATAATTTCTATAGGCCAAGAGCTTAGCTAAGACTATTGTCAACATAGATTCTACATGTATTTGGTTTTTGAGACTAGTTTTTGACCCTTCAATACCTCATTTAATCATAACCTTCAACACCTCACTCCTAACATCCTATTGCTTTATAGGCCTATCCCTTAAGGGTGTTAGGATTCCTACAATTTATCTTTGACAATATATATTTGAAAATATCACAAACCTATTCTAGCCTCCAAATCACCTTGAATACTTAAAATACACTTTCATGCAAAAGTGGGTGAAAAAAGGGAGAGAGGAGTGCATAAACATTGACAATAAATGTTGTAAAAGTTTAGGTTGTGTTTGTAGAACTATGATATGATGCTTCCTAACCAAAAATGATACTAAAAACACATTTGAGGGGTAGATAACATCTAGGACCAGTTTCTTTGCTTCCCATCAGGGTCAATCAACAAACCTACCACCCATTTTGGCCTCAATAATGCCATTCCCAATATAAGAAAAATGTAATTTTTTAGCCTAAGTTCAAACATATACATTTAGAAGTGAGTTTTGTATATATTAAGAATAATGTGATTATGTTATTTAATAATTTGATCATGTTATAATTAATATAGATTAGAGATTAGGGATTAGGGATTAAGGCATTAGTGCATAGGGTTTAGGGTTTAGAGATTAATGCATTAGGGAATAGGTCTTAAAATTTAAGTTTTAGGGTTTAAGGTTTAAGGGAATAGGTTAGGCATGTAGAGTTTAGGTTTAAGGTTGTATATAAGGTTTAATCACTCTATGCCATGTGAACCTAATTATTACTACAAAGGATGTTAATTGTGACTAAATTGATTGGTAAATATGGAAAGTTTATGGTTTATAATTTATGGTATAGTTTTTAGGGTTTATGGTTTAGGTCTTAGTTTATAATGTATATATGGTTTAGGGTACACAAGGTCAATCACAAAGATAATTTTTTTGTCTAAATGATGTTAATTTGGGCTAAAATGATTGGTTTAGGGTTTAAAGAGTTTATATTTATGGTTTAGAGTTTAGGGATTAAGGATTTGGGTATAGGTTTTAGGGTATATAAGGTAAAATTGTGAAGGTTATTGGGGAAAATTTGAGCTCCTTGAACCTAGATATATGAGTAAATAATGCGATTTTAGGCTCAATTAGCCCCCACATCATCATAAGTTGAGATAATTAATTTATTTGTGGTTTAATGAGTGATGCAATTTTGACCAAATTCATCCTTGAGAACATAATTCTTATTATATATAAAGGATGTTACTTGGATCAAAATTTATTGGTTTAGGGTCTATAATTTAAAGGGTTTGGGGTTTAGGGCTCATGGCTTAGGGTTTAAGGTAAATGGTATAGGTTTTAGGGTTTAAGTTAAATGGTACAGGGTTTACAGTTTAAGATATTAGATACAAGGTCCAATCACTAAGGTAATTTAATAAAATTTGAGCTACTTGTTCATCTATTCATGATAATTACTTTTATGTTTGCATGTTTGATAAAAGTAGGGTCAGTTAAGCTATACATGTTGCATATATTATATAATAAATTGAGCCATAAATTTGGTTTAGGGACTCAATTTTGCCCAAATCACACCCTATAATTTCACAAATTGACTAATTATATCAATTCATAATGGAATCAAACTTTTAATTTTTCCCCAAATCATCTCTTTCTCTGAAAGGGGTTCAAACTAGACTCAAGAACCTCCTCAATTAAATGAATCAAATATTTGGTTAATTATATATGACATGAAATTAAGCTTAATTTCACTTCAAATCACATCATATACAATTTAAATTAAGTTCACGTGGCTCATTTTGAACCTGATTACCTCCATAATTTAACTAATCAACAATTGCATTCATTAGTTGATGACTTCAAGTTTATTGATCTCAAAACCATGTTCTATACATGTAGAAATTGCATATAATTAAATAATGTTACTTTAATTCAATTAAGATAATGAAATTAGATCTGATCAACCCCCAAATCACATTTTATAGTCATGAAATTAGGTTTAAGGGGCCCGAAATAGCCTCAATTTACTTTAGATACACAGCTAGATTGGTATTCCAAAGGCTAAGTTTTGGCCATAGGTTTAAAAAATGCATTTTATGACATCTCATGATAAAATCAATTATGTCATAAGGCATGTATTTTTGAAAAATGTAGTGGTAATTAGGGAATAAGGCTTACAATTTATGTTTTAGGGATTAGGGATTAAGGCATAGGGTTTAGGTTTAAGGGTGTATTTAAGGTCTAATTTATCTATGCCATGTGAGCCTAATTATTACTCAAAAGGATGTTAATTGAGACTAAATCTATTCATAAATAGGGAAAGTTTATGGTTGACAATTTATGGTATAATATTTAGGGTTTGTGGTTTAGGGCTTAAGTTTTAATGTATATATAGTTTAGAGTATATAGGGTCGATCATAAAGATAATTGAGGACAATTTGAATCACTTGGACCCATTTGTAACTATAGGATGTGTTTTTGTGTTACCATTATACCCCATGTCATCATGTATATTGAGTGAGTTAGTCAAATGCGGAAATCAATCATGTTATTTAGGCCAAACTAAGCCCTTTGAACTTAATTTTTAATCTAAATGATGTTAATTTGGGATAAAATGATTGGTTTAGGGTTTAAAGAGTTTATATTTATGGTTTAGAATTCAGGGATTAAGAACTTTAGGGCTTAGGGTATAGGTTTTAGGGTATATAAGGTACAATTGTGATGGTGATTGGGGAAAATTTGAGATCCTTGAACCTAGATCTATGAGTAAAGAATATGATTTTGTGCTCAATTAACCCTCACATCATCACAAATTGAGCCAATTCAGTCAATTGTGTTAATGAGTGATGTGACATTAACCAAGTTCATCCTTGTGAACCTAATTCTTACTATGTATAAAGGATGTTAATTTGGGATAAATTTATTGGTTTAGGGTTTAGGGTCTACAATTTAAAAGTTTTAGGGCTTATGGCTTAGGATAAAAGGTAAATGGTACATGGTTTAGGGTTTAAGCTAAATGGTACAGGGTTTAGGGTTTAAGATATAAAATATAGGGTCTAATCACTAAGGTAATTAAAGAAACTTTGAGTTTCTTATTCACTGATAATTACCTTCATGTTTTCATTTTTGATAAAATTAGGGTCAGTTTAGCCATACAGGTTGCATACATTATACAATTTATTAAGCATAAATTTGGTTTAGGGGTTAAATTTTGCCCAAATCATGCCCCTAATTGCATAAATTGAATAATTAGATCAATTAATGATAGAATCAAACTTAATTTTGATCTAAATCATATATTTATCTTGAAGGCATTCAAATTGGCCTCAAATGACTCCTCAATTAAATGAATCAACTCTTTGGTTAAGTATATATGACATGACATTAGGTTTAATTTCACTCCAAATCACATTGAATATACAATTTAAAATAGATTCATGTGACTCATTTTGACCCTAATTATCTCCATAATTGAACTAATCAACATTTGCATTCATTAGTTAATGTCTTCAAGTTTATTGAGCTCAAAACCACATTCTATACATGTAGAACTTGCATATAAATAAATAATGTTTTTTTTTGCTTTAATCAATCTAATGCAATTGGATTTATTTGAACTTGGATGGCTCTGAGTGGTGGTAAGGAAGGGGACGGCCCAGGCGAGGGTTCTCGAAGTGCACGAACGTTGCAAGAGGAGATTCAGTGAGGGAAGGAATAGGTTTATGTGAATGAGCGACCCAGGATCTCGAAAATCAATGGTTGTTTTCCACGGTCTTAGGATAGACCCGTTTTGGTGATACCTGTAGAATATGTCAAGGAAGATGTGGACTATTTGTCTGCTCATACCCTAATATGTAAGTTTATGGGAATTCAAATTTCCCAGATGGCCTTGGAAACCTGGTTATGTAGTTCCTGGCAGGTAGATGGCGACATGGACATTATGTTGGCTAGAAATAGTTACTTCCTGGTAAACTTCTCTATTTCAGACATGAATCAAATTTTTGAGGGTGGACCCTATTTCTATGATAAAATTGGATTGTTCATCAAACCCTGGCATTTAGGTTTCAATTTTGCAGAGGATCTACCTACAAGAGTACCTGTGTGGGTCCGTCTTCCAAGGCTTCCCTTAGAATTTTGGAGAGAGGATATCCTTCGTCAAATAACTACACTGTTGGGAACACCAATTGCTATAGCACACCAATCATTAGATAGAAAACTCATCTCCTATGCCTGAATTTGTGTGGAAATGGATCTGAATAACCTGCTACTAGATGTTATGGAAATTTTCCTGGGAGGCTCATCCTAGGTCCAACAAATTGATTATGAGGCCATACCCTTTTGATGAAAAATTTGTCATATTTATGGTCACTTGCATCGCCAATGCCCCCAAGCTAGGTGATTCACTGGGATGGAGTCTAATAGAGGTAAGGAATCAGGCCAGTTGAACCAAATGAGCTCATCCAAGCTTGGTTCAGATAAGGCATCAAAAGGTAAGTCTCATTCGAATATGGATATCTGGCTTATGGCCAGTTAGATGCTAATGGTCCTAATAATGAAGGCTTCACCCTTGTAAGACGACATGTGAAAGGTCATGGGCAGAAGTGTAGGAACCAAGATAGACCCCTTGAGGGGGGGGTTTAATCATTTTGAAACCCTGGATTGCATGGCCATTGAGGATGGCATTCCTCCAAAGGAGCTGGGAGGACCCTTGGAGGGCAAGGAGAAGGGCTCCTTCCCCACTGAACCTCAAGACATGATTATTCAAACAAATAAGTATATAGAGGATGTGATAGTAGAAGGGGCATTGGCAGCCCTATCAGAGCACCAGAATAATGATACCAGTTGGGCTGATTTGGTAAAAGACAAGGATACATCCTGGAAAGACAAGGGATCTTTGCCAGCGTTGGGCATAATGTAGAGGCCACTCAAGAAATTCTCCTTCACCACCTCGGCTAAATCAAGGTGCAAGAAGGATCATGAGAAAATCCAATAGACGGGGGACTTATTGGTGGAATCAGGGGTGGTCAAGACCCTAGATGAACACTTCACCCAATCCACCCAATGATAGTCCTGTCATGGAATGTAAGGGGATTGCATAGTATCCCCAGACAAAGATCTATGTGGAAGTTGCTTAGGGAGCATTCTATAGATATCATCTGTATTCAAGAGACCAAGCTCCCTGTTGATGCTATTTTCAGTTGTTTGTTAAAGTTTTGGGCCCAGGGGCAATGCCAATGTGTGGGTGCCTTAGGTAGTGCAGGAGGACTAGCAATTTGTTGGGATCCAATGAAGGTCACACCACAACTATGGATGGTGAGCCTCTTGGTGCTTACTATGGTTGCTTTCTCTCATGAGTGTGGGGAGCTGATCCTAGTCACTAATGTCTATGCACCTGGGGATATATCTGGGCAGCACAAGCTTTGGGATCATTTACGGTATGTGCGAACCTATTTTCCTTATTTGCCTTGGATAGTGAATGGGGACTTTAATGCTATTCTGAGCCTGGAGGAAAAAATGGGAGGACTAGCATGCCTTGACCCTTCATCAGAGCTGCTTAGATATAATATTGAAAGGTTGCGCTTGGCAGATGTTAAGCCCATTAATGCTCTCTTCACCTGGAACAACATAAGATTAGGTAAGGATGCTATTTCTTAGCTTTTAGATAGATTCTTAGTGTCTTGTTTTTGGCTTTCTAGTGCTTTTTCTCTGGCTTTCAAAATCTTGGATTGGCATGGGTCGGATCATTGGCCTATCAATCTGACAACCAGGTATATCTCCGGGCCCAAGAAACCACCTTTTAAATTTTAGCTTATGTGGCTTCGAGATTCCTCTCTTCATTGTCTCATGACTAGCTGGTGGAGGCAGGGAGGACTTGCTTATGGCACGGCCATGTATTCCTTTGCCAAAAAACTCTAATTTGTGAAGCGAAAGTTATAGGATTGGAACAAAAACAACTTTGGGAGTCTCCATGTAATGAAGAATAAGGTGTAAGAAAGGCTGAACTTTATCACCAGACAAATTCTTGACTTTGGGTTGATAGATGACCTGCATAAGGCTGAATTTTTGGCTTTGAATGACCTTTCAGAATGGGAACTCTGGGAAGAGATATTTTGGAAGCAGAAGGCCTATATTGATTGGCTTCAAGAGGGTAACAGGAACACATCATTCTTCCAAAAGTCAGTCTAGGCAAGGCACAATAAAAATTTTATATCTTCTCTTGTGACTTTGGTAGGTACCTGAGTTACTTCCTCTCTAGATATTTTTGAGCAGGCTGTTAGATTCTACTCTGAGCTCCTGTCTGGCACATCACTTCCTGCTGATCTAGAGGAGAATGAGATCTTGGCTTGCATACCTTCTCTCATTACGCCAGATATGAATGATGCTTTATTGAGATCGATTGACAAGGAGTAAGTTGAATGAGTGGTTTTTAGTATGCATAGAGGAAAAGCTCCAGGCCCAGATGGGTTCCTAGCCAAATTTTTTCAAGAGTTCTAGAGTATTATCAGCCAAGATTTAGTGGAAGTTGTGTAGGAGTCTTTCCTCAACAAAGAATTACTCAGAGCTTTTAATGCTACATTCTTAATGCTTATTTCGAAGGAGAAACAGGTTAATCAATTAGACCAGTTCAGGCCCATAGCACTTTGCAATATGGTCTACAAAATTATCACTAAGCTCATTGTTGAATGGCTAAAAATTTGGCTCCCCATGATCATTTTAGAGGAATAAGGGGGCTTTGTTACTGGGAGGCAAATTATGGATGGAGTGGTGATTGCTTCGGAAGCAATCCACTCTATGTTCAATTCTCAAGAGAGGGCTATGTTCATTAAGCTTGATTTGGCAAAAGCTTATGACAGGGTTGATTGGAGATTTTTGCAAAAAATTCTTCTAGTGTTTGGCTTTGGGTAGGACTAGGTAAAATGGGTGTTTCGCTGTGTTACTACACCCTCTTATTCAGTCCTCATTAATGGGGCACTGTCCAGACTGTTTGGCACCTCTAGAGGACTCCGTCAAGGGGATCCAATTTCTCCTTATTTGTTCATTATTATTTCTAAGGGGCTGGGTCACTTTATTAAGGTCTGGGATTCACAAAATGTGATTCAAGGATGGCAGTGGGGAACAGGGTTGACTAAGTTGACTCACCTCCAATTTGTAGATGACACTATCCTGGCTGGTAAAGCCCAGATTAAGGAGGTGAAAGCTTTCCAAAGCACTTTGGATTTATATCTAGTAGCTTTTGGTCAGAAAATCAATGATCATAAGTCCTCCATTTTTTTTCTTTAATACTCCTGAGGCTATCTAGCGAAGGATTGCAACTATCCTTAGATTTCAGATTCAGACTCTCCTGGTCACCTACTTGGGGGTTCCTATTGTGGTTGGCAGGCAGCCCAGACTTTTTTGGCAAAATGTACTGGATAGATTGAGGTAGAGGGTTAATCATTAAACCCACCATTGGCTCACAACTATAGGAAGGGTGACTCTTTTGCAATCCATGATTCAAGTGCTGCCCATTTATCGAAGTATGGTCCAAGTTGCTTTGATGTATTTTCTAAAGGAATTTGATGCTCTTGCTCGGCAATTCCTATGGAGTGGCAATCTTAGGAATTTGAAATGGAGTCTAGTTAGTTGGAACATTGTATGCCAGCCTAAGAAGGATGGTGGACTTGGGCTGAGATCGGCTATTCTGTTTAGTCAGGCTCTTGCGGCTAAATTGTATTGGTAGTGGTGTACCAGCCAATCCTAGCTTTGGGTCCATATCTTGTCATCCAAGTACTTCCCAGGGGTTAACCCGACTGAGATTCCCAGAATGACTATTGAGGGTAGAGGTTTCATGGTGTGGAACACCCTCAAGCTTGGAGCATAGTTGGTGTAGCTGAGCCTCTTTTGGATTTGTAATAGAGGTTCTGAAGCACTTTTTTGGGAAGACTCTTGGAATGGAGCCCCTCCCCTCCAGTCCTCTCATCCACAGTTGCATCCTCTGTGTGATTCCTTTATCAATGCTGGATGGACTACGGTGGAGCATTATAAAGAAGCTTATAGTGTGGGGCCTTGTATAGCTTACAAATGGAAGAATGAGACTAAATGGCCACAGGGAGGAACTATGGAGATCAGATAGGAGCTATATCAGATCCTTGCTAGTAGAGCTTGCAGTGCCTTGATGGAGAATGATATCCTGGCCTAGGGGGGTGAATCCAACAGGCAATACTCAGTCTCTTCAGGATATCATGAACTCATAAAGAATTGGTTTGGAGGAGTGGATTTTGTCTGGGGAAAGCAAATTTGGAACGCAGCGTCTTGGCTGAAATACAATTTTTTCATTTGGACTCTCTTCTAAAACCGGTGTCTGACATGGGATAATCTATGCAAAAGAGGTTATCATGGTCCTTCAATTTGCTTTCTCTACTGCACCAATGAGGAAAATGGGGCACACCTTTTCTTTCAATGCTCCTTCACCAAGAGGTTATGGCATCTATGGTGGGCAGCATGGGGATGCCCATGTTGGCATGCATCCTCCTTAGAAAAATTTATGGCAACGCCTAGGTCATCTTCCCTCTAAGGCGTCTATATTGCAGACTGCATGGGTTATTGGTCTGGTGTTTATACTCTGGAATATCTAGATTGAATGAAATGGAAGGATTTTTTGGGAGACCTATGGAGATCCCAAAAAGGTGTGGTTAAAAATCCTTAATGCAATACAAGAAACTCTCTTGGTCAAATGTGATAAATTGGCAGAATTAGACCCTGTTGCGAATAAAATCATTAAGCGGTTATCCCCTGTGTCGACTGCTATGGACTCCTTCCCTCACCTTTCATGTCCCATGCTTAGGACCAAGCAGCAGGTGCACCCGATCAATTGCCTGGGATGTTCGACTCTACCTGAGGAGGGGCATATTAAAGTAAATGTAAATGGGTCTTCAAGAGGCAATCTTGGGCCTACAGGGATTGGCGGAGTTGGTAGAGATAGTAGTGGGTCAATTCGGTTCTTATTCTCCATTTATAAAGGCCATTATACCAATAATTTGATGGAGGCTATTGCAATCCTGGAAGTGGTTCAATTCTATTGTAGATAGGCCTTTCTTAGTATTATTTGTGAGTCTGACTCGCAGGTGATTATTAACCTGTTGAATAATGGTAACATCGATAGTGTGGATTGGTAGTTGGCTTCAGTAATTAAACAGATTCGTCAGATGAGTGTGAATTTTGAGTCTATCTCCTTTAAGCATATTCCTCATGAATGGAATGGAGTTGTAGATGGTTTAGCCAAATGGGCCTCGGAGAATGGGCCAAATTGGTGTATTCAGGATCAGTAGATGATTCTGGCTGGTTTAACCCTTACTCTGGCTCAACTTCTTGAGCAGGACTTGGGCATGTAATTTCTTGGTTTGTGTGTTCTTTCAATAATTATTTACCCCTTTTAGTTGCAATCTAATGCAATTGGAGATGATCAAACCCCAAATCACATTTTTTATTCATGTAATTAGGTTGAAGGGGATTGAAAAAACCCCAATTAACTTCAAATGCATAGGTAAATTGGTACTCTAAGGCTAAGTTTTGGCCATAGTTTTAAAATATGCATTTTATGACTTCTTGTGATAAAATAAGTTATATCATAAAATGTATAATGAGTTATACCTTAAAACCAAGTAATTATAAGTAGTCAAGTCAACATATTAAAATGCCCATAAATTTTTTGAAGTCTAATGTGATACCATGACACATTAATTCACTATCCAAGGTTAGGGACATGAAATAACACCACTATTAGGGAGCTCAATAGCATAAAAGATCATATATAAAATTTGAGCTAAAGAGAAAATTTGGGTTTTTGGGTGTTATGAATATATAACACGATCACATTATTAACTAACATGATTGAATTAATAATGTGATCACATTATTAATGTGATCATGTTATTAATATGATCATGCTATTTGAATTTTAATTCAAAAACCATGCCTTTTGGATCAGGAATGGCTTGGATTCCTAAGTCAAAACCTTGGCCCTGTCAATCTATAGTTAGGTCTGA
This sequence comes from Torreya grandis, assembly GCA_037957365.1. NCBI lineage: Eukaryota > Viridiplantae > Streptophyta > Pinopsida > Cupressales > Taxaceae > Torreya > Torreya grandis. The sequence goes on along the minus strand of JARHVA010000807.1, from coordinate 641,589 downwards.
GAGTTCTGATTAAAAACAAAAAAATTCAAGTTCGATAAAAAAATACACTATGAATTTTAATGGTAAAATTATAAAATTTAATACCATCATGATGAGCATGCTCTCCTCTTTCCAAAAATATGATTTTTATAATTTTTTGACTAATTTAAGGTTTTAAACTATGTTGATTTCTAACTATACCTTTTTTATGCCACTACATGCCACAAATATACATTAATATACATGTTCATGTAATTATTTCATTGACATAAATGAAAAAAAGCTATATGGTCATAAACTAGGCCTAATTCTAAACACATTAGAAAAAACTGATTTTTATTTTTTTGAAGTAGTTAGGCGCGTCGCACAAATGACTATCCATGTTTTTGTCAGTTTTCCAGATCTATTTTCTTAAAAAAGTCATTAAAAAGTATTCATTGAAAAAATATTAAAAAATATAGGTCATAAACTATAATATCTTATCTAAATTTTCCTTGAAGGGTTTCAAATAATATTAAATGTTACTCAAAAAATGGTGTGCCACATGACTGTCTATCTACTATGTTTTCTTAAAAATTAGGAGTTCCTCTTCAAATTTTAGATGTTTGACCTAGTTATACTTAACCATTTTTAAAAAAAATAATGTTTTGGAAACTAGACTAGAAATTATATATTTCATGTTATTATACCATCTTCAAATTTGGAGTGTAGATATCTTAAATTATCTACAAAAAATTAGATTTATGAAATTTTAAGAAAATCATGTCCATTAGTAGGCCCCTTTTTGTCCCCCAAATTTATGAACTTACACCCAAATAATTATATTAACCTTTCATTTTATATTTAATTTATTATAAACTTCCTTCCACCATATCATCACATGTCCTTTCAACTTCATTTGTGCCTTCTTGACATGCTAGTGACCAGTAATAACCTCATACTTAAAATATTCTTCCATGTTGGTTAGCCAATCAATGATCCCTTTCAAATTCAAAATTCCCAAAAATAAAGGTAAATATATATTCAAATCATTTATAATACATGGGATATATCTCAAAATCATCTCCTCACCAACATCATTTTTTTCCTCAGCACCCCCTTCACCTTCAATACCATCTACTCTTTTGGCATGCTGTCCTTCCACTTTATCATCATTCTCTTCATCTCTTCAAATAAATCCTCACCGTCGGTCCTCCTCAATGGAATATAAATGTGTTTTCATGAATATTAACATACCTATGATTTCATCTAGTCTTTCTACTACACTTTTTGATATAACACCTTTGCTAACGGCTCTCCTCAATGGCATATTATCCTCTAAATTTTTGCCCTACTATTTCAATTCCTCTACTTAAAATCCTATGTAGGTAAATTTATTCACATTTATTAGGGTTTAAAACCTATTATGATATCACCTAATTTATTCATGGTTCAAGTTCCCAATGAAGAGAATCCAATCCACATAGCAAGTGATCCTCTCACCCTTATAAAAAAATACACACACACTTATTTACACACACAATTGTACGAAACTCAAGCAAGTTTCTTACTTGATTTAAAATAGAGTACACAAACTTCTCTTCTCAGTAGGATATATGGCTCTATTTTAATAAATTTACTTTAATAAACCATAAAATTACAATGATCAACTCTCAGACTTATTTTTCAAGGATATCTCCTCAATTCTTGTCTCTCAACCTCATTCTCACTCTCCTCTTAGCTAGTTTCAGCTATAAATCTTAGTAGAGTTTCCATTATAATCCAATATTCTATTGAATGGATATTTAGGCTCTTATTTTTATACCATGGAAGCTACTCAAAGACCTATTTTCCCAACAATTAAATATCTTCTAGGTTAATAATCAACTAATGCATTGTTTACTAATGTGTACAAGCCAAGTCATTGGGCGAGGATTCAAATGCATTCAGGGTGCTAAAATCATAACTAAATTAGTTACTCTCATTTATTTATGGGCTCCTAATTTTGATGCTAACATGTGTTTATTTCAAAATATGGTAGTATTTTAGTTGATTGAAAATATTTGCATAACCCAATCTTGAAAACTCTAGTTTTAGACTTTACATAATTTCTGATATAGAAATTTGATTTTTCTATTAATTATTATTCCATCAAGATTTTATTTTCTATAAGTATGGAATAAAACTCCAAAATTTCATAACCCTAGCTTGGATATCATAAGATTCTAGTTTTCATATCAAATCTTGATATCAATGTTGGAGATAAAAACTAATGGCCATGGCTTTTATTGGTGATAGCCTCAACCTTAAACGTCAAACTAGCTTACAACCAACATGTATCTCTTTTGAATATTTAATTCCTTCGTGAGTCCTACCATGTGTAGTTTTTTTTATACATTTATAGATATATGGATTGATCCACTTTTTAATAGGATACCATTTGTATTTCTTTGAAATAAATTTTGTTGTTTTATTGAAGATGCTCTTATGGTTGGAGATCTATGCCGAGTTGTTGAGTTTAAATCAAGTAAAATAGTGACTAACTTTGATTTCTCAAAATTTACTAAAGAATTTAGCTTAACTAAATTTTAAAGATTTTAATTATCACATAGGTGCCATTGACATGATTTAGTATATTGTATTTTTGTCTATAATTGAGAATACTAACTGAAGCAAACACGACCTGAGATCTTTGGAGAACTTCATTTCAAAATAAAATAGGGATGTGATAAAATCAAGCTAGAAGGTTGATTATTCTTGACATATAATTGTTTTCTCTTTGTTTTTATTTAATATGGTTTCAATACACCTACTCATTTTTGCAAGAGTGTTTACCACATATTTATATTTTCACCATATATAACATATCTAGAGTTTTGATTATTACTTCTTTGAAATAATCATTTTCTATATTCCTCAATGTTCATGGTATTTCTCTTATTCATAATATAGGGACTCATCAATTATTGAATATTAATTTTGGCACTTAGTTTGTAATATCTATACATTTATTACTATGATGCTTTAAATAAAATGTAAATAAATATATACATTTACACTAGTGATACATACATCTAGTGCTTCATTGATACATCATTATACACAAAGTTTTGTGTGAATTAAATGTCAAAATACAAAATATGATAATTCATAAAATATTAGTAAAAGATAAAAAATAAAAAATTGCATTTCCTTTATCTTATTCACACTATACATATCATGCCTATTTTACCCATATTAGAGGTTTTTTTCAACATCCACGTATCCAAACAATCTTCTCATGATATGATTTAATATGTAAGATGCAATATATTCATGTTATATATGGTTATGGACTCATTTCATGCCTCACCTATGGGGGGAATTATTATACACTAGTGATTATTACATGGTGACATTCTTACTATTTTTTCTCTAGTTACTATATTGATCCACTTTACATAGATTATGTATCTTACATTCGTATTCACATATATTAATTATGTATATGGATATATACATGAATTTATTTGCATATTATTATTAAATTGGATGAGTATATTTTATCAATTTACATGAGATTGATTCTTGTATATATATTTCACCTTTATATTATATCATCCATGTCTCTTTGACTAAGATTTGGGCCTTGTCGGTACATATTTACCATACCATAGTCTTGTACATACCGTTCTTATTCGATATGTCATGCATTACATGTGGATTATTCCTAATGATTAATCACATTCTTCTATCTTCTTGATTTCATAATGAAGATTAATTTCATTTGTATTGATATTTTACTTCACACTTATTTCATGTTTCTTTTTATGTTTCATTTGCCTTGTTTTTTATTTTTATCCCATTATTATCATGTGCATTGGTTTCTAAATGATGATAAAAAATTTATTAGGCCTTAATTCATCATGTATTGATTTTTGAGGGAAACCATAAGCTTCTTAGAATCACCCTGATCTTATTCTTCTAGTCTTTTAGCCTTTCTCATCTCTTTTCATGTGTGATCCTATATATTTTAGGTGTTTATTCTCTATTATTATTCTAGATATATTACTAAAAAACCAAAAACATGTTTTAATACATGATCATATCTATTTTCCTATGGAGACATAGTACCCATTATTCTATTCTATATACACAATTTTTGCAATGGGGGCATGATACACATTATTTATATCATATATCATATATCTTCACCAATGGGGCATAATATCAATGCATGTTTCTTATTGACATATCCTATGTATATAATATATTATACACCTTTTGTTTATGAGTATACGTTTATTATTTATGCTCTAGATATTACACACGTGGTGACACATGATAATTCATCATTTATGGTGGATTGGTTTCCATATATCTATACTATTGAGTTATCATACATTGGGAATCATGTTTCTACCCCATGTGCATCATCACTTATGGGCCTTGCCACATATTTAGCTATATCATGTGATCACACCACATTAATATTATCTTATGAATGAGTCTTATTCTACATATTTGCCTTGCCTTATTATGTTGTTGGGTATTTATACCTTAAAAATAATTTTACATCTTATCACATTATTTTCATCATACTTAATAGATACATGATTTATATATTTGTCACATTGTATGGGAATATCAAAATGAATAATTACAAAATGTCATAAAATACAAAAACATTACAACATCTAAAAATAAAAAATAATACCTTATACATGGTTATATATTCAATTATTCTAGAGATTTTCATATCCATGATTTATACATTATTTTCATGGTATTTCTTGTGTGGGTGCCATGCAAATTCACTAGTTAAATGATATTGGAGTACACACTATTTTCCCACATATTGGGAAATCATTTTCATGTACAACATGCTCTATCTTATGAAAATTTCCATATATCAGATTTTGAATGATGATATATTTCCTTAATTTCCATTTATCATATTGAGATATATTACATTGGTTACCACATCTTAAGCTAGTACCTAGATCTTATGCATCACATGGATATCTTCACTAAGATTTTAACATGGTTATATCAATTGTTGTGTGTGAATTGTTGTTTTTGTGTGGATGTATTTTATTTTTTGTGTATCCTTGTCTATATAGGGTCCTCTTATCATGATGTTTTGTGAGTCCTATCCTTGTGTGGTATCACTAACTTGTCTTGTCACTAGTTTGGGTGTGGTCACTAACTTGTGTGGTACTTTTATGTTATTAATTTTTGTAGCCATGATATTAATAATGCATATTATATACCATGATTATATCCATGATGTCTATCATGCATATAAATATAATTTCTTGGTTCCTATGCATCTATGGGGACATGTTACTTGTGTGTGCTCTCATTTATTTATGAAATCTAGTTGGGACATATATCAATTTGGGATTCTAATTGTTCTTATATTTCTTTACATGCAAGGAAAAGTATTATCTTGAGTTATGATTGATATGACACTATATTTCTAATGCTAGACTAACAATTAACATAATTCATTGTTATCAGATACATTCAAATATATTTACATATGTCTAATGATATTAAAGCTTTGGAATTATAATTTTCTTAACATTATTATTTGAGATGAGTTATTGCATCACAAGTCTTCATCCATCATCTCAAAAGAGAGTATTTATCAAGGGATATTTTTAAAAAATCAAAATGAAGAAAATTTGAGTGAACTTGATTGAATTTGAGAAAAAAATTCTATTCCCTTGATCAAGAAGTGGATCAGACTCTAGTGACTCCTAAAGAAATGTTGGTTATGTTTTAGCACCTACCAAAAGTCTAGTTTCAAAGGTGTTTTTTAATGGAATTTGGATAAAAAAACCAATACGTGTATTCATTATTATGCTATCTTTTCAAATTAAAATATTCAAATCTTAAAAAATTCAAAATTCAAATATTTATTATGTGCATTAACTAATTGAATCAATTTTTAATTATTTTAGAAACATCAAAATCTTTGTGAATGGAAGCTTAGCTTGATAATTTACATCAAAAACCTTCAATCTTTCCAAAGTAAGTCAAGGTATGTGATTTAAATTATTAAAATTAAAATTTTGATACATGCATGTATTCACTCATGCCCACGTCAAAGTGGGGGAATTTAGTAGACACCTAAATGTTGTATACAACCCTTATTCCCAATGTTTTATCACTAATTTGCCATGTTTGACATACTTATGTATATTACATATTTATAGGAATTATCCAACACTACTTTGGTATTTGTTTATCCCTTAACCATTTAAATAACATATAGATACTAATAAAAACCTATCCATTTCCATCCTTGGACTAAACTCATTTTTTTATCACGCTTCTCAGTTTAATATGAGCCTTTATTTTTCCCAAGTCAATTCTGCATAGGTTCTTTCTTGGTTAGATATGCACCTTACACAAGTCTATCCCATTTACCTTTGTGGGTAATTTTTTCCATTTTTACTAATATTATGTCTTTAATCTCACCTCTTGTCATATTTGAATTCATATAACAAGTCTCATATTTTTATAAATGACCCTATATATACAAGTAATCCTAAATCATTTAAAAAAAAGGGAACATCAAATACAATATAGTGTCAATGTATAGACCTAGATAAATTACAAGCATCTATCTAATTCATTCTTCTGACTTCAAGTTGATCTTAATTGAGTCACATCTTACACACTTGCAACAGAGTTCTATTTTCATCTCCTTGTGCCAAATGAATGTTCTAGATTACATATAATTGCATCATACTTCTAGGGAAGTGGAGGCTCAAAACCCTTAATTGAGCTATCTCATTTATAATCAGTCAACACTACGTGAAAGCTTGATTATAATGTGTTTGTAAAGTATTTTTTAACTTTTTTGGGTTGTTTTCCAAGTCCATAATCCATTTTTTTCCTTTGAGGGACAAAGCTAGGTCAAAGAAGAGATTCAACAATTTTTGCCTATAAAATTAAAAAATCATAGGTTCTATAGGTCATAAATAAGGAGGTGAAGCAATGATAAAAAAAATAGGCTCTTCAGACTTGTATAGGTCAAATTTTAAAAAATAGAGATAATTTAAGGTGTGGGGAGCTATCCTAGGTAGATCTATCTAGGATGAAATTTCACAAAGAGAAAAATTATCTAGGAGGGTACATGTGTAAAATAAGAGATATAGACAGTGCACAACTATCTTTCACATTTATCTTTCTAGTTTCATACTTCCACAATATCATAACTACATTCAGGTATGATCATTCATTATCCCTTTGTAATTTCATTGCATATCCTAGTTGATTTTGTTGTGTCTTCTTACTGTTACTTAGTCAATTAGATAGGTCTAAATTTTATACTATCATAAAAAATTATTATATCTATTAATTGTAATATTTTATTCCTTATATTTTTTAAAACTATAATTAGGGTAAATAATGGCCTATCGAAGTCAAGGTGAAATTAAAAAAATACATTTTTAAAATTTTTCTAGAATGAGCTATAAAAAATGGTTAGCAACCATTAGATTCAAAACATGGTTATTATAAATGGTTAGAATCCATTAAATTAAAAATGTGGATGCTAAAAATATTTGGTGGCTTCTAGCTTCAAATATAACTTTGGTTGTTTAAAGATAGTTGGAAATAACTACCTTGCAAAAAACTTCTATAATCTAAAAATTTTATGTACTAATTTACAAAAAACTATCCAGGTGGCATCTTGAATTTTTCAAAAAATAGAAATGTCCAGGTGGCATATAAAATTAGTAGAAAAGGATTTATAAAACTTGGTAGATCCCTAAAAATTGGATATCATTTTAAATCCAATAAAAAATGACCCAAGGATCCTTTGTAGCAAGTTACCGAGGTAGTGAGCTTAGATGAATTTGTAACTTGTGGTGCCTTAAAAAGACTAGAATAAGGGTCACTTGGGAAAAGGACCTAAATTTTTGAAGGTTATGACTAGAAATATGCAGGTTTAATGATTTTTTTTTATGTCTATTATTATAATTAATGGAAAAAAAGATGTAGGCTCTATGAAAAATCATATATGCTCTTATAAATAGATATGTAAAATGTGTAACAAAACCTATAAAAAAAATGTGAAATAATTACAATTTTTTTGACCCATTTTTAAATTTTTGCATACTTTTTTTATTATTCATTTTTAAAAACTAAATAAAAAAAACTATACAAATAAGTAATGTCCAAGAAATAATTTTGCATAGAAAAAAATTCCAACCTCCATTAATTAGGTAATGCCACTCTACTTTTAATATATTGAAAGTCAAAAATTAATTTCATAGACAATCTAGATGTAATGGAATGGTTGAAAACTCTCCAAGGATCTATAAAAGTGGTGAAATCAGCATGGTCCCTTTGATGAAAATTTATCAAACACCCCACAAAACTAAATATGAGATGATTTCCAAAGATAAAAACCATCCATGCAATGAAGTGAATCTCATATTTAGACAAAGTTTACATGTAAACTTTGTTACTTTACTATTTGGAGAGCATACACATATATTGTAACCTTGATATCCTAAAAGTAAGGAGGTATACATTATCTAAATCTAATCCAGATCCCTAAAATATCTCCTAAACTCCTATTATATGTTGAGTTGTTATAAAAACTCAATGTACATTAATATCTTATATCTGTTATAACAAATATGATTTTTTTCTCATGAGGCTTGAATGTCTCAAGTAAGCTCATTATGATGCACCCTTTTTGATATGAGAAACATAGCTTGCAGAGTCACTAATCTCAAAATAAATCATATGTGAAAGATATAAAACTTTGAATATTTCAAATTTATGGCATTCATGATATTGAATATATCATTGAATTTTGCATATGAAGCATGTCGTATAAAGATATAAAATTGAATCATAAAGACAATGTATGCATGATATACATTATGACACTAGAGTAAACATAGAGTATATATAAGTGAATCATGGCATGAGTCATGGAACCAAATTACAATAGATGTAATGCATAATATGAATCAGGGCACCATAGTAAGAAACAACAAGCATTGGAGTAATGTATTAAAATTTGTTATGTAATTTTCATAATATGTCATGCGTAAGGTTTAATAGCCCACATAAAAGGGAAATGTAAATTTCACATAGTACAAAAGGAGAAGGTCCACACACAAATGGCATAATGATTCCATGCAAGCAATAATTTGAACATACAAGGCTAAGGGTCACACACATGATAATTAAATAAGTCTAATAACATGTAGGAAATTATGAATGTAAAGGAAAACATGTAACACATGAGAGTAGTATGGTTTCATCATATGTATGAATTTAAATGTTAACAAGTAGAATATTTCATGTAATACATGTGTAAAATATGAGTGATTATCAAGACATTTGTATGATATCTATATCAATATGGTAGAGAGGTTATGATAAATAAAACCTATAAAAGTGTTCATGGTGAAAAAATAGATGCCTCAAACTTAGCAAGGGGATTGGATAATAAGGGAAGCCAAAAATATTATAATAATGTAGAAGTATGTCCTATATAACATTGAATTACCTTGTGAGAAGAATTATGTATTGAAATATCAAATGAGCTATCTACTTAGCATATAGTAAACAACATATAAAAAAAAATTGAGAAATTTATAAAATGTTTTAGATTTATAGAATTTCATTTTTTTGAAAATATTTTAATGTTTTTGATTTTTTTTAAATATATGATTTTTTTAGTGTTTTAAATATATGCATTTTTTTGGGGATTTTTTCCAATATTTGAATGCTACAAAATATTTGAAAAATAAGTGCTAAGAATAATTTTTTTGAAAATAAATAAAGTGGGAGGGATTCAATCATTCCTTAAAAAGGTGTAAAAGCATAACTTGATAAGGTGGAAGGCAAGCAATGTGCCCCCAATGTAGATTTAACTTTGGATCATAGCAATGTAGTGTAAATATGTAAAATATGTAGGAATGTACATGCTACTCAAATGGGGAATATGATAAATTTGCTCATGTAAAAAGTAGTGATATGAGATCATGTGAATGCCATAGGATATAGGATATGCAATAATAAGCAAGTGGAGTGATATAGCTATAAGTGCATGAAATAGTTTGAATTAATTTAAAAATCAAGAGGGTAAGTACCCAAAAATAAAATCAAGGGGTTAAAAGAATGCTTGGATAATGGATAGAAGAATTGGAAATAAAACAAAGAATCCATGTACAAGAAAAAATTAAAGTACTAACTAATGATATCAGTGATGGGCATATATGTATAAACCATGGAATGATATGAAGGAGTGATTTTTTGTGATGAATAAGTGCCAACTATAGATGACTTTAAATCTAAATGGGAGCCATATGATGTAATATAACCTTATAAAACATTTATCATAGACTCATGAAGACTATCATCCTCATGTGAAGGGGAAAAATATGTAACAACTTGTACCTATAGCTATGGTGAAAATCTTTGAATAACTTATTTTCCCTTAAGAGATAGAGCTCTATTTGTATGTGCCACTTTCTATGTAGGAGGATGCACCATGAAATATGAAAAAATATAAATATGTTAACATGTAATTGTATCATACTCATAATAATATGGAGAAATTGATTATTTAATATGCTCATGTTCATTAGAAACTATAATATGCTTCGAAAAATGATCTATAATAGTTTTGTAAATTAGTTCATTACCATGTTGCCATGAATTGTACTAGGTAATTATTCCATATAATAAGTAAACATAATTTACTCCAAAGAATTTTCATATTGTATTCCTTTAATTTTGACCATTTTATTATCATGAATGAATTTGATATATTTATGCACTGTAAAAGTAACTCCTTTAATCTTTTGTATCCATGGACATCCTAATAACATCTCAAAGACCCCTGTGCTTGGTAGAATTAAAAATGGAGTAGGCACCATGAGAGAACCCACTTTTAATAGAATAATTCTATATCTAAGAGTATCTTATGTATGCCATCAAATGATTTGAAAACTCTAGAAGTATCCTATAAATATTATTCTATATAACCAAGAGAATTAAGGAGGGTTATGGTGAACACATTTTCCCTTAATCCATTATCTATCATGACACTATAGATGGATTATTTGTTGACATAATATTTATTAAAAAGTACATGTATATCTAAATTATCATCAATGGATGTGATGCTTTTTTGCTTGTAACTATACCGATAATGCTATCAAGTGGATGTCCATATGTAGAAGGAAGAGGATGAGCATTGTATGCATAATAAACTTTAGAATTATCCTTGTTATTTTCTTCATGATTTATAAAAAAAAATTTACATTTTGAGCTTTGAATTATCATTTACTTGTGGCTTATCCTCTTTAATAGGTGTAATTATATCTATGATATTTTCATCAATGATATCTTGAATCTAATGGTTATGATTGAAACATCTATTTGTAGAATGTTTAATACATCTATGATAATAAAAATATGTATTGGCATCAAAATTTATAAATTTGGGACTAGACATATCTATCTCGATTGGTGGAGGAAGAGTGATTAGATTTTATTCTAGGATATTTTTCAATAAAACATGAGGAGGTGATGGCAAATTTGAGAATTGCCTCCTTGATGGAGCTTTTAATTAATTTTTTTGAGGTGATTGTGATATATAATTAATTATAAATTTTTATTCATTCTTGATTTTAGTTGGTTTGCTCTTGTAATTAGTATTGGTTTGAAACTATTGTATTAGAAAGAAAATTTAAAACATATATAATTTTGTTCAAATTAATCAAATTGACCTCATTCTATTTGACTATATGCCATAGTTCATCATAGGATTTTAACTTATCAAAAATAATAGACCCTTGAAGAGGAGGGAGTAACCTTTGTGTAAAAATATCTTGAAGTTCATTCTCAACCATTTTATTTTTCATTTTGATAAGCATAGTCTTTTACCTTAACATATATTCACTGATTATTTTAGTAGACTCTTATTTGAGATTTTGAATTTAAGAATATGATAAATTGTCACTAATGTTGATATAAAATTGTTAAAAACTAATTTTCCAAAGGATTGAAAGTCATTACTGATTGAAGATGAAGATCATAGAACCATCTAAGAGCATATTATTTTAGAATTCTTGGCAAAATATTTATCAACAATTTATCATTATCTACATAATCGAGATAAGATGTATGGAAGGTACATACATGTTTAGAATCATCTTTGCCTTCATAAAAAGAAAATTTAGGAGCCAAAAAACTTATTGGTGTTGGAGAATTAAACTTATTTGAGTCCTTCCTATAGGTTTATCCTAAGTCTTATATGTGTGTGCATTTATTGTATTTATAAATAAATTTTATTATAGATTTTTTAGGTGTCACTCACCTATCTAGCCAACTTGTAGGCTTTGGAGTTACTTGCATGTAACTTCTCTCCCCCAACATGAAACACAAATCCTCCCCATTTGTAAGAGGATTACGGACACATGACACACATCTTGAAGTTTTCCCTTGTAACTCCTTTTCTCTCTTAGCTCTATATAAAAATATTTCATCTCTCACTCTTCTACACTTGATACAACACAACATAATCTTGTTCATCTAGTATTACTCTTGGATCCTTGATGCTCTATTGGCCTAAGGTTATTCTTCTCCTAACTTCTTAATGATATTATAATCGAAGATTATTATTGTAAGATTTCAATACTATTGTGGTATTTTTATTCATACGATAGTTTCCCCACTTGTCAACTCTCAGCTCACATTTTGTGCCTTGATTCACTCTTGAGGTAATATTAATTCATTTTTAATTCTTTCACTTTATGGTTTTCAACGTTATTCTATTGATCTTTGTTAATTTACAAATATGGTATCAGATTAGATTCATTTTAACATTGATATTTGAACTTGTGTAGGTTTATTTTGGTGAAAAAATAAAGTTTTTTAAAATCATGAACTACTATGTTTTCAACCATTTAATTACACATAACTAGTTTTTATTCTCATTGAATACATATGAATGTGTAGTTTTATTTATATATTTTTTCTATTGGTTTTTTATGCTTCATTAACCATATATTCATGGTATTCTAGTAATGAACTTAGTTTTGGTGCCTCATTTTTAATTATGAGTTTTTTATGCACTTATTTTTGAGTTTAAACTCATTCTCTTTTCTGAATCATGGAATTTCCCTTATTAAGTTCAGTGCCTTAGTGCATGGTTCTATTTTTTTAACTGTCATTTCTTTTTATCTTTCATTGTATGTGTTATACCACATTTCTTTGGTAATAAATAGTCATTATTTATTTACTATTCTCTTATTATCTTAGTGGTATAATTTTTTGATTATGTCTTTATTACTAACATCTACTATTGGAATGCTTTTTTGGATTTGTTTAATAGGTTTTAGCTAATTCTCTTCTTGCTAGTTGGCTGCACAATTTTTGTGAGTTATTACCTATATTGTTAGAGAACTTTTTAGCATTTCATTTTATATTTTTATTTTGGCACAATTTTACATAACTTTCTCCTTTTATTATAAGTCTTTAATGATCAGATGAGCTTCTCTATTTTTCCTGATCACACTTTCTACCTAATCGCCATGTTAAGTGGTGTTTTAATTTAACCTAACATTCTAAGTTTTCTTTTAGAATGTTAATATTCTTGATGCTTTGTAAAAAATTCTCTTACTATTCTATTCATCCTAAGACCCTGTAGTTCTTCTTGGAGTTTATTCCTTTTATAGTTTCGTTGCACCTAGTAACACTTTTTGCCTTTTTCAATTTTTATTGTTAAGGTGTTTTATTCTCTTAGTGCATCTTTATTCATTCATTTTTTTAAACATTTTTGGTTTTCATTCAAATTTTGTGATGTATAACTCACTTTATTTCAAGTTTTTAATATCAAAATAAACTTTAATAATAAAAAACATATTAAAAAATTATAATGCATTTTTAAGCCCAAGATCTTTTAGTGAGAAAACCAATAAATTTCTGGTTTAAAATATTCCATATTGATTCATGTAGAGACAACTATTATTTATTTTTTAGCATTTCATATGGCACATTTTAAAATTTCTTAAGTTTTCTTAAAAATCATTTAAAGTTTTTTTTTTTGGTTATCTTTTCTCAAAACAAGGAAAATAATATCTTATCCACTTGGTTTGTTTTAAACAAGGCATTCTTTATATTTTGTCTTTTTTTTTATCAATTCAATTTCAATTTTTCTAAGAAAAGATAAACAAACCTTAAAACTTTTTTAAAAAAAAATCATATCATGCTTTGGTTTTTTTGAGAACTGCATTTAACTTCCTATTGGATTTATAAAAAAAAAAGTCTAAATTTTTTTTCAAAGATTTTTCAAAAATTAAAATCTTATATGCAATTTGGTTTTTTAAAGGTTATTCCTTTTTAATGATTTCACATTAAGTTGTATACCAAATCTTTGGCATTTTTCTAGTGCTTTAAAACAAACCAAATGTATTTTGTATTTTGGTGTGGGCTTACATGTACACATTGATCTAAAGCTTAGTTTTTCATGTAAGTATTTTTTTAAAGCATTATTATCTTTTTGCAAGCCTAAAACTTGTGTAATCCTCTTGTTTCAGTGAATTTCAGATTATATTTGTAGAAAGGAAGAAGAAGAAACTAAATACAGGTATGGTTGAAAAACTTGTTTGATTATGTGTGCATTGAATTAGATGATTGTGAAGAAATCCTCTTTGGCTTGGGAGGATGACATACAAATAAGACAATACTAAAGCAAATAGTTGGTTAAATAGATAGCTAGGTGGATTGCCTAATGCTAGCTAGATCTTGAAAGGAAGATTTTCCTTGGTGGTTATCAATCCACATATTTTAAACAATTAAGTTTATAAATAGAATGATAAAGTACTTGCATCAATAATCAAAAGGTACTAAAATTAAATAAAAGATATGCTTGATAAAGAAATAATCTATAATGACTAATATAGAAATAATCAAGTCAATACTATTACTAAATGGATCAAGTGTGCTTCAAAAAATCAAGCAAGGGCCTATGAATAGGTAGGGACATAGAAAATTGGGTTTAGTTGAGGGTAAGAGGATGAAAATAACTTATTATTTTCTATCGTAGTGACCATCAATAGTTGAGATGAGCATCAATGATTAAGGTGACCATCAGTGGTCAAGGTGACCCTCGTTGGTTGAATAGACTATTTATGGTTGAGACAACCATCGATGGTTACTATGTGTAGGCTTCAGCTGCTAAATAGACTAATTGATGAGATTTCATAAGGCAATTTTAGGAGGTTGGATTGTACTATGTTGATTAAAAAATACAAATAAAGTAATTGAATACTAGAAAATAAATACTTAGGTTGTAGAAGATTATTTGAATGAGTGGTTGCGGTGGTTGGCTCATTAATAGAGGTTGGAGTGATTTCAATAGAGTAACGATACTTGGTTGTCGACTGAGAGATGGTGACAAGTTGGCTCTCTATCATGATGGATAGATCACAACATTGTTGGAAGAACACTTATAAAATAAATATTTGGATGCAAAAGCTGTTGATAGTTGTGGATGCAGTCCCCTTTCACCTCATGTTCCTCTCTTCTTATAGGCAAGGAATGATAGGTATAACAAGATGTTAACTAGGATTTCTAATTATAATTCATGCATGTAATGGCTTGCATGTAGACTTAGATGAGATAATTTTAGAAAAGAAAGGTAGATGTTTTCATGTTAGTACTTAGGATGATGGACCCTGACCATCGACAATCATGATGACCATCAATGGTCAACCTGACCATTGACAATCAGGGGTCAAAGGTAGGGTTGGTTAAAATGTTAGTTTTAGCCAATAAGTCAACTGAATTAGGTTAGATGGGTTAGGTTTATTTAGGGGTCAAGAAGGTCAAGGTGGGGTCTAAGGGGTTCCTAAGGTGGTCTAGAGTAATTTCAACATTCAAAATTATGGTGTGAATATTTATAGTGTCTACATTTTCCCCCTTTTTATTATGTGGCTTTGAATCAATAAGCTATAAAGTAGATTTCTAGTGTCAAAGGTTTGGTTGCCTCAAGTATGGGAGGAGGAATTAAACCTCAAACCTAGAGTTGATGAGGTAAAACAAAATTAGGTACAAGTTTGATAAGGTGGATGAAGGTAGATGTCATGAAGGTCGGTGATAGGTTGGGCACTGAAGCACAAATAAATGCACAAAATGCAAAAAAAAGTGAGATAGCCAAGATCATGCATTGAATAGGTTGTCATAGTTGGTAAAAATAAAGGTTGGTACTATAAGGACAAGTGACAAGTGTACTACATGACCACATTTAGGCATGGTGGTTGGGTACACTCATAAATGTAAATCTCCTAGGTAATGCTTGTGTATTAGTGGGTATCCAAGGTAGGCAATGCTCTTAGTGAAAACACAAACTATTCAAGTGTCATAGGAATTTGAGGTAAGAAGTGATCCTAAGAAGACACAAGTGGGTTAGGTATGCATGAGGTGGCACAAGGTAAAAAAGTGATCAACATGGCAATGTTGTCACTGTGGTCAAAGGACCAAGCAAAAGTTGTCACAAAATGTGCACTAGTTGGGCCAAAATGGACCAATGTCAAGATGATGAGGTGGTTGAGGTGGGTAGATAGTTTAGTATTCATGGGTGGGAGTGTGGTTAACATGCACAAAAATAGTGTGATTGAGGAGGCAATAGGTAAAAGGTTAAGATCCTAACCACTGATGGTCATGGGTCCAAAGAGTGACTATTGATGGTCTCCTTAACCATCAATAGTCAGGGTGAAAACCCTAAATCTATAGAGGTTAAAAGTAAAAGTGAATGTCATTTTCACTTATTATAACTTTTGACTATTGAGCTCTAACATTAGTCATCTTGGGTGAATTTGTGTTGATGGTGATTATTGAGGTGTATCTACTGAGTTGGATTGATCAAGAGGACTAATGTAGGATTTAGGGTAAGCATGGACATGGATTAGGATGGGTATGTCCATAAATTACTCCACGGTGATGGTATGTCCATGGAATGGACACTTTGGCCTTCCCCTTATCCTTCTATTGAGCATGTGATTGTGTGACCACATGGATAGTATGGATAAAGGGAAGAGTTGGGGTAAGAGATGGATTTGGTTTCTCATCACTCTAAGATGATATTAGGGGAATAGGTACATGTTGGGTAGTGGTTTTTATTTGTTGGATTGGTAGCAAGCTCACAGGAGGTTCCTCTATCAATAGATTGTTCTCATCATAGAGTCGATGGATAATGGTTTAGAGATATTTTCAATTCTTGTGTCATGCCCTGGTGTCTTATGATAAGAGAACACTTGGTGGTCATTATACTAGACTAATTTTTGACTAAGAGGGTTAAATGACCTGATAAGGGGTAAGGTCAAGCAAGAAACTTGTAATAACCTTTGGAAAATAAATGAGTATAATTCAGCTAAAGGTGGATAATTTTTAGAGGATTTGGTCTTGGTTGGTGAGATGTAAGTCTTTTTGGAAATGGGCTTGGTGGTAGGAGGTTTGGGTAAGGTAGTGATCTTAGTTTATGGTTTTGGTTTTGGCAAGGTGGAGGTTGATAAGTTAGAGGTAAGAGGTTTTAAGGTAGGTAGTTTGGTTATTGATGGATCAATGAAGATAGGTTTATCCAAAAGCAAGTGTGCTAGTGTAACCAATAATGGTGGTTGGGTTTTGGATAAGAAAATTAGATTCCTAATAAAATTAGAGGGATGAGGCCCCAAGATAGAGAGAAAGGTTGAGGGAAGTAGGAGTTTGGTCTTATGGCCCTTTGGTGGCTTTACTTCCTTGGTTGATTTGGTTTTATGTTTGGTTGTTGTGTTTGGTGAGGTAAGCTCTACTTTCATAGATGGGTGATTAAATCTGTATGTAGGGAAGGTGCTAATGTTTTTGGTTTGTTTAGTCATTTTGTTTGGAGAGGTTGATTTGGTTGTTTAGAGTTTAGGTGCATTCGATGGTTAAGAAATTATTGTGTTGGTAGAGGCCTTTATCAATTTGGTTGATAAGATAGGGGTTTGGATAATAGGAGTGGTGGGTTGGTTTTATAAATTTGTGATTGGAGGTTTTTGCTTGGTAATATAAAGGATCCCTAATCGCTACCAAAATGTGGATTGATCCATGTCAAGGTTGGAGACAAATTCCAATTTTTGCACTAACCTAGAGAATGGTTTGTAGACTAGTTTTGTTCCCTGGATAGTGGACTTGAAATATAAGACCATAGGTTGAGAAAGGGGAATGGTGACCTCATCCTTTTTTTCAATCAAAGGAGGTAAGGTTTTGATGGGTGACTCCTCTATGGGTGGGGTAGACATGTTAGCTTCCTCTTTGGGAATGATCTCTAAATGGGTAGTAAATTGCTGATTACTTGAGGGAGAAGGTAAAATGGGTGCTTGTTCCAGTATGTTAATTGAAGGAGGGGTTGATGGCTCTACTACCTCAATAAGTGGAGGAGGAGAAAGGGTTTCTTCTATGGTTTGGGTCTTTAAAAGAGGAGAAGGTAACTCCACTACCTCAAGAAGTGGAGGGGGTAGAGAACAAATAGATTGGGTAGTAGGTTCTTAAGTAATGAGCACATTAAAAACCATATTGATAGTATGGGCATTGTGAGAACACTCAACCTTGTTGCTATCATTTTTAGTAGGTGCATGATTATAGAAAGGTTGCCTCAAAATGTCAGGGCTTAGTTTTGAGGTGCATTTGGGTTATCCAACACAAGCTCCCCCTTGTTAATGAGAGATTGGACAATGGTATTAAAGTTATTACACCTACTAACATCATGGCCAACTACTTGATGGAAAGCACATAGGTCAATCTCATTGTACCAACTAGGTGAAAAATGATAACAATCAAATTACTGAGGTGGTTTGATAAGATGAAATTGTATGATGTTGATCTTTAATAACTTCTCTAGGATTCAAGCATAAGATTCTCCAAGTGGAGTAAATTGCTTTTAGTTTTTTTAGTTTTAGTTCCTCATGTTTTACTTTAAGTAACTAGAGGAATTTTTTTAGTTGACAGATGGAGGAGAATCATCTTTAAGGATAACTACATTCATAGTTACCTTGCTCTTGGTATTAGTTTGGTTGCTTGGTTTAGAGGAGGAAGCCTCATTGGTTTTATAGGTAGAGTTCTTGTTTTTCAACTTTAGCTTTCCTTCTTTGATGGATCTATTTTATAGATTACATGACATGGTAAACACTTCATCAAAAAATATAAAGCTCTGGACATGTATTGTAGAAGAGATGTGCTTAGCACATGCCTGAACAAAAAGTTCTATCAATTTAGGTTGGGGTAAGAAGAAGGAAAGTTGATTGATTAGGCTCCTATAACAAGCTATAAAATCATCAATAGATTCATCATCAAATTGACAAATAGAGTAAAGGTCAATGATGGAAACCTTCTTGGAGATATTTATTGAAAAGTGATCCAAGAAAGTTTGGGTTAGTTGGGTAAAGGAGAATAAAGAGTGTTTGGTTATGGAACTATATCAGTCTAAGGCTAGACTAGATAAGGACATGGGTAAAGTAAAAAGAAAGAGGGCATCATCATAGGAAATAAAATAACATGCATGCCTAAATACCTTGAGGTGTTGTTGGGTATCCTCCTTACTCTAAATCTTGGAGAAATTGGAGAGCTCCCATTGAGGAGGATATGGTCTGATAGGAATGGATGGGTGGATGGGATCATTATAGATCTGATCATATGATAAGATGTTATGAGATCTAAAAATGGATGATTCTAAGGTATTAATATTATCCATGAGCATCTTCATTAGGTCTACATATGGTTGTGTACCCAAAGGGTTGTAAGGTGCATACTATTATGGTGGTTGGGTGACATACTAATATCAGGTAGGAGGTTGAGGAGTGACCACATATTGGTACATAGACACTAGTGGTTGGTTGGATGTTATGTAGGGATAGGTGGATGTAGGTGGTTGGGTAGTAGGTAGAGGTACATGGCCTTGTGGGTTAGGGTTGTATCCTAAGTTTTGTGTAATGGGCACCTATTGGGTAGAAGTGGTGGTTAGGTTAGTGATCAAAGGAAGGGTATTGACCTTTGTGGTAATTGGTGGTAAGGTAGAAGGTATAGGTAGCACAAGATTTTGAAGTGGGATAGTAGTTAGTGGATTGGGGGTAGTCGATGGAAGGTTGGTAATGTTAATGGTAGGTATTCATATGGTGAGGGGAGTATAGGTGGCTAGTGGTTGGGTTTTTCCTAAGGTAGAGGAGTTATTGGTGGGGGTGAAAGGTATAAGGGTTTTTGTAGGTTGGGAAGGTTGGTTTTCCATAGTAGTATCAAAGGGATTATTGGTGGATGAGAAAGTTTGGGTAGTCAATGGCTGGGTGGTGATTGTGGCAATAGAAGTGTTTCTCATAAGATGGGAAGTCATGCCATAAGGTGGGTCCACAGATGGAACCAAAGTAGGGGTACGATGGGGCATAGTGTTAAGATAATGTTGAAGGGCCATAAGATTGTTATCTAAGAAGGTGGTAAAATACACATCTCCTTGGATAACTTCTTAAGGTAAGGGAGGACTTACCAAAGGGTGAGGAGATTTTGTTGGTTCATAGACATAGTCCATGGATGAGGAGGTAGAAGAGGTTGACCAATTTGGTGATGGGTTTTATTTTTCTAGATTCTTTTGCTGCTGATGAGTTAGAACCATCCAAGGTAAGGGGGAGAGAGTACACAAACAATCTCACCACTCAAATAGAAAGAAGATAATAAATTATCAAATAAATTAATCACACTCTAAAAAGTACGTTAAGTCCTAAAGGTTATTTTTAGTCTCTCTTTTGTCTTATGATTTACGCTTTTAAGAATTTGACTGACTAAAAATTGGCTTGTAGAGTGGGTACTAAGAAATTAATTCTATGGTTGGTTTTACGTTGTTCAGGATCTCAAAAATAATATGTATTGGAAATCAATACATGGCTTGGTATTGGGGCCTAACCCCTTACTTCACACATTGAAATGATAAGGGTGTCAAGTGCTTAGCCAATATATATATTAATCTTGAGTTTATACTCAACTAGAGAGCTGAGTTGGTTCTCCCCTTGGTAATGACCTTCAAGTAAGATCATTAGGAAATGGTAAGGTGATCACTAGGTGATGAAATCCTAGTTTGGCCTTATCTCAAGTTTTTTTATGTTTGATTGATGAAGGTGATTTGGTTTAGTGTGTGAAACAAAAGTGATGCTATGATTGAGTTACTTTTCTTTAGTTTAAATAAGTGAGCTAAACTTACAAGCAACCAATTTATGTAGTCAATTTTAAACCCCAATAAAATTTGATTTCATTTATGAGCACATAATAGAGAGAGGAATATAGATGCAAACAAATAGGAAAAAAACCCAAGTAGAGACTCAAGGTCCCATCAAGCATGCCAACATATTTTAGTGAATTTTAGCTTATAGTTTGAGAAAGGAAGAAGAAGAAACTCAATATAGGTATGGTTGAAAAGTTTATTTTATTGTGTGTGCATTAAATCAAATGATGATGAAGAACTCCTTTTTAGCTTGGGAAGATGACCTGTAAATAAGATAACACTAAAACAAATGGTTGGTTAGATAGATAGCTGGGTAGATTACCTAACACTAGCTAGATCTTGAAAGTAAGGGCTTCCTCAAGAGTTATCAATCCACATGTTTTAAATAATTAATTTTATAAATAGAATGATAAAGTACTTGTATCAATAATCAAAAGGTAATGAAATTGAATACAAGAGATGCTTGATAAATAAATAGTCTATAATGACTAATACAGTAATAAACAAATCAAAACTAGTGCTAAACTGATCAAGTGTGTTTTAAAAAATTAGGTAGGGGTCTATGAACAGGTAGGGACATAGAAAATTGGGTTTGGTTGAGGGTAAGAGGGTGAAAATTACTTTCTATTATTTTCTACCATAGTGACCATCTTTGGTTGAGATGACCATCGGTGGTTAAGGTGACCATCAACAGTCAAGGTGATCATTGATGGTTGGATAGACCATTAGTGGTTGAGACAACCATCAACAGTTATTGTGTGTAGGATTAAGATGATAAATAGACTAATTAATGAGATTTCAAAAGGAAATTTTGGGAGGTTGGCTTGTGTTGGGTTGATTGTTAAATACAAATAAAGTAATTAAATACTAGAAAATAAATACTTAGCTTTCAGAAGATTGATCAGTTAAGTGGTTGAGGTGGTTGGCTCATCGATAGAGTCTAGTGTGATTCTAGTAGAGTAATGGTACTTAACTATTGATCAAGGGGTGGCAACAAGTTGGCTCTCTATCGTGATTGTTGGATCACTAGATTTCTAGAAGAACACCTGTAAAAGAAAGATCTTGATGTAAAAACTCTTGATAGTTGTGGATACGGTCCCTTTTCAACTCCTATTCCTCTCTTCTTCTAGGAAAGGAAAGAGAGGTGAAATAAGACATTAAATAGGATTTCTAATTATAATTCACACATGCAATGGCTTGCACATTGATTTAGACAAGCTAATTTTAGAAAAGTAAGGCAAATGTTTGCATGTTAGTGCTTAGGATGGTGAACCCTGACCTTAAATAGTCAAGGTGACAATTGATGGTCACCCTGACCATCAATGGTCAGGGGTCAAAGGCAGGGTTGGTTAAAATGTGGGTTTTAACTAGTAAGTCAATTGACTAAGGTTATATGGGTTAGGTTGAGTTAGGGGTCAAGAAGGTCAAGGTGGGGCCCAAGGGGGTCCTAAGGTGGTCTAGGGCAATTTCAAATTTAAAATTGTAGTGTGTGGATTTTTGGTGTCTACACTTCTTGCAATGACATTTAAATTAGCCATTTTTATCATTTAAAAAATATATGCACACTCTTTCTTCCAAAAATGATGAATTTTTTTCTATCAAACATGAAATTCAATGTCAAAATGATACTATTTATAGTTTGCATAATTTTGATATTGCACTTCAAAATACTTTTCAAAACCAAAAGGCAAATATGCAATCTTCATTTGATGCTCTAAATGAAAAATGTGTGTCTTTTGCATATAATACTAGTTCTAATGTTGAACCTCATTGTGCTTCTTAAATAACCAAACCTTCTTTGAACACTTATTCTACCAACATAAACATAAAAATTATGAACTCTATGGGCTATTCAGGTGGTGGGCTTCGTAAGTGCACAACTAGTATTTTTGAACCTCTTTTACCTACCTATAATTAAAATTGTAAAGGTCTTGGTTTTACTGATTTACCTACTTCTAATGTAAATTTAGAATCATATCATCCTTCAAATAAAAGGACTTATAATGCAATTTTTTTTGATTATAATGCTTGAAATGCTCATGCTTTAATAAAAAATGTTAAACATTGTGTGCATTGTGAAAAACATAGGCATAATATATTCAAAAATTTAAAATTACATCCATGCAAATCTTGTGGTAAATCTACTCATGACACTTTGCATTTTTAGAAAATAACTAAATTTGCTACCTCTAAGTTTAACATTGTTTTGATTCTTAAAATTGATGATACTTTAAAGACTTTGATATGTCTTCTTTTGATAATTTTTATAATACTTCACACAGAATATATTTTACAAGTGACTATATTTTTTATCTTCATTTTGATATTCTCAATCTTTTATGCATTCCTTAATTTTTGTTCCAAAGCAAATATGATTTATTTAGAGATTTTTTGACTAACTTATTTTCATGTAGGATTTAGCACTTTATGATGGAAATTATCTTTAGCTCAAATTTGCCTAGTTGTACATCTACTTTTATTACATTATGTATGTAGGTTGTATTTTGTTGGCATATAGTTATTTAACTTGAAAGTTTGGTGTTAGCTTATTTATTTCACTAAGTTTTGTGGATAACTTCTCCTTTTATTCATCTTTGTTCC
This sequence comes from Torreya grandis, assembly GCA_037957365.1. Taxonomy (NCBI): domain Eukaryota; kingdom Viridiplantae; phylum Streptophyta; class Pinopsida; order Cupressales; family Taxaceae; genus Torreya; species Torreya grandis. The sequence continues at coordinate 617,780 of JARHVA010000807.1, read as the reverse complement.
AATATGGATTGACCATATTTTTTGATGAGGATTCTTGGAGATTCTTGTTGATCACACTTTCTTCCTTACAAATTTTGGTGGCACCTTCTGTTCTTTCTTATCTCAATCTATTGTTATTCCTATTGAAGGAAGTTTATATTAAGGAGTATTATATAATTTCAACTCCCTTCCATGTTTGTAAAATATTTTATCCACTTTTTAAACCCCAAATTAAGCTTAATGGGGAGTGTTGGAGAATTAAAATTATTTGGGTCCTTCCTACATTTTTATAGGATTATCCTAACTCTTATGTGTGTGTGAATTTATTATATTTAAAATTGCACTTTATTCTATCCTTTTGAGGTGTCACTCACCTCTCTAGTAAACTTTTAGGCTTTGGAGTTTCTTGCATGTAACTCCTCTCCCCCACATGGCACACACATACTCCTCACTTATAATAGGATTAGGGACACATGGCACACATGCTGATTCTTACCCTTGTAAATCATTTTCTCTCTTAAATCTATATAAATAGCTTTCAACTCTCATTCTTCTACACTTGCTACAACACAACTCAGTCTTTTTCATCTATTATTGCTCTTACATCCTTGATTCTTTCTTTTCCTAAGTTTATTTTTCTCCTAGCTTCTTCATGCTATTATAATTGGATATTATTATTGTAAACATTTAATACTAGTGTGGGTTTTTTTTCAGATGACGGTTTCCCTATTTGTCAACTTTCATTTCACATTTTATGGCTTGATTCAGTCTTGAGGTAATATTGCTTCATTTTGCATTCTTTTGCTTTATGGTTTTCAACATTATTCTAGCAATTTTACTTAATTTCCTAATAATTGGTAATGGATAAGATGGAATGTTAGGTCCCAAAGGGTTATGTTACAAATAAAATGAGTCCATATAAGGGCTAGCATGAGAAATGGATTGCTCAATATGGGTGAATTTAGCTTGTAATGTAAAAATTGTATGCTCTATATTAGCATTTGAAGAGGTAATAAGAAAATTGTAAGTAGCATGAGTAGGCATAAAAATGGATATTTTTTAAAGAGAAAGTAATGTACATAAACCAAGAGATGGTCATATAGAGGTAGTAATTAGAATATATGTAATAATAGAAGTAGAAACATTAGAAGTGTTATTTTGGGTGCCTTTTTGTATTCATATCTAGCCACATATAATGAAGAATAAACCTTTTTGATATGTTCATGAAGATATTGTAGGAAATTTTTATCATCATTTAGATCTTCAAATGCTTATTGAGTGTTGGATTCTAAAATAATAGCCATGATGCACCCCTTAATAGGGTGAAAAGTGATGAAGGAGAAATATTTTGAAATTTATTATGTGATACAATTGAGAATATATGTTTTCTCTTGTTCCCAAGTCTTTTTAGATTGAATATTGTAACATTGAGAAGTTGTAAAAATGATATTTGAACACAAATTGACTTGACTTAGACCATGAGTGGAGGACATTATATTATACCCAATACTTGTTCATTCTTATTTATCAGAAGGAGAAATAGGATGAGTAATTATTTGAGAATATTTACCCAACCCTTGTCTGATGGTATACTTTACTTTTATACATATTTAAATCTAAAACCATATCGATTAAAATCTAATAATGGATCTAAATTAAGTTTTGGAACATTATTAAACTTTAAGCATGTAGAAATAAAATAAATAACATCTTAGTAAGTAGGAGAATATTTTACAAGAAAATGCATAATCTTATGTAACATATGAGAGATAATTTAATTCATTGAACCCCTTATAGAAATGATGCAATATAATTTAAGATATGTTAAAATATTATTAAAGCAATGCTAATGACTACAAATACATTACAAGTAACAATCAAGGTATGAGGGTGATCTAGGCAAAGATTTGAATGATTTTTAGGTTCTCAAATATACTTTCTCATTCATTAATAAGTGTCAGACCAATATTTTAGATCACTAAATACAAAGGTAGAACCATTCTTGTAGCCTACTAACCCTAATTTCAAGGGTATGATAAGAATAACTTCTCTAGGTGATACACTCCTCTCAAGTACAGAAAAAATTTGATAGATTAAAGAGGATTCATATGGTATAAACAATACATCCTAAACATCTTTCATATACCATGAGGCACATGAAAACTAAACTCCATGTTTAGTGTTGTAATATGGCTATGAGCATTGGGGTAAACCCCTCATGCCATATTTTTTAAAAATAGATACCACATAGCCCTTCACACTACGTAGTTTGAAAACTACAAGAACACATTTTTTAAAACAAAAAAAAACAAGTGATAAATAAAAATTGAAATATTTTTATTTTTAGGAGTCAAGCAAGTTTCAACATGAGGTCAAAATAAAAATATTTTTGTCGGAACAATCCAAGGTGACAAGAACATTTATTTAGTGTCTAATTTAATCCAATGTTAAATAAATTGAATCATTTTTTTTTAGATATTATCCAAGGTCGAAGGTTATTTTATTTTAGTGTTAAGAATTTATAGAAACTTGAAAGAATTCTTATCCCAAAAATCAAGAAAAACAAGTAATGCTATAAAAATAGTAGGTTCACCATAATGTTTAACCCTTTTAATTAAAGATGACTTAAACTAATAGAATTAAAATATTAAAATAAAAATACTAATATTTACTCATATGTTATTTAAATACAGTAAAATATAATAAACTATAAAATTTATAGATATTAGAAACTTCCTAAAAATTGTAAAATAAGCATAAGGATTTGCAAACCTCCTTTAAAAAGAAATAGATTTGATTGTGAAAACTATTAGAAGTACAAACTACAGGAAATGACCTACAAACACAATCATGTTAGAAAATAGTAGTTTCTAGTTTGTTGGGACAAGTCTTCAGGAGGTATATAGGATCACACAATGGCCTTGTCTAGTTACTGCAACTATGTCTTGGTTAATTTTATTCATGTTTTATAAATCTATACATGTGTGAAAGTTTCTAAAGGTTGGTTTTTGAACTCTATGTGGCAACATGCCATGCAAAATACATTAAGATATAAAACATTAGTCCTACACATGAACTATATGGTAAATGGATAACAATAAAAAATAAAAATGGGTAGTAAGGATAACTGAGATAGTTTTGGGAACTCTTTATGATTGAGTGTTTCCTACATATCCCAAATGGGCCTCAAACTTCTGTAGTTCTCCCTAGTAGGGTGATTATGTGATTCATGATAATTCAACTAGAATTAATTTAGTTAGATGATTGATTAAAATGATTTAAAATAAATTCCCTTGAGTTAAATAAATAATATTTAAACTTGGCTATTGATTTATAGAATGATATAGAGTTGAAATAGGAGGAAATAGTGGTTTTTTGCTCAATGTGTTGTACTTTTTCTAGATAGATCAAGTTAGGTTATAAGAGTAGCCTTGATGTGGATTTATAAGAGAATATTTATAATAATTTCATTTACCAACTTGAAATTTTTTTTTAGAGAGCCATTATGTAATGTATCAATTTAAAAAAGTGATTGTTGGAGTGTGAGAGACAAGGTTTTACTAGAGGACAAAGTTGCAATGAAACATTATCCAACTAGTGAAAACTTATCCAAGAAGACCAAAGACTATGAGGAAAAGTTCTAAGGATCCCTTAGGTTGAATAGGTATTAATGAAACTAAAATATTGATATCTATATGGTATTTGTGTGCTTACAAGATAGTGAAGTCTCTCTAATAAATTGCAAGTTAGCAAAATGGAGAATAGAGCAAGGGTAAATATGTCAGTAAAAAACATTGTTAAGTACTTAACGATTAATTTTATGTGTCTAAATTTTCCTCCACATTATTATGGTGATGCACAAAGTGAAATTAATAGATTAAAGTAGATGTGATCTTGAGTGTGCATACATAATTTTTATTTGGATGCAAAACTTGATTGTGCAAGATGCCTTAATGTAGAACCTACAACAATGCAACTAAAAGTAATAATTTCTCATATTGAAAACTAAAAATTTGTAATTTGTTATTTGTATTTTGAAATATAATATGGAGATAAAATTTTATAATAAAATTAGAGATGGTGAAGTCATGCTCCCTTGTTGGGACATTTGGAGAAGTGTTGAACTATGGTGAATTGAGAGTGATCAAGTATCATTTTAAAACCATTGAATGATCTTGAGTTAGAAAAATTGTATGCTCCAACTCTATTTAGACTATATATAACACTATATAAAATATTTTAAATGGGTAGAACCATGAATTATGGCCCACTACATATTGAAAAAGTGTAATCATAGACATTGAGTGTCACTAAACTTTAAGGTGGGCCACTTGCAATAGAGACAAATCACACCACTACAAATGATTCCAAATTTTATTTGAAACTTTGAAACTTGAAAATTTATAATTTTCAAAATACCATAGTATAAACATGAACATGAATGAATATTTTTCCCAATGTATATGTACTATATTGATATTATATTTGAAACTGTAATTAAAACTTTTCACATTGATAATTTTTTAACTTTAAAGCTTTTGAAACTATTTGAAACTTGTGATTTTGAAACTATAGTGGTGAGTTCACATACATACCACATGCCCCCATAATCTAAAAAAAATGATTCATATTTCCATTTGAAAACTGTATATTGCCATAAATCTGAAATTTTGCTCATGCGGCTTGAATGTTAAGAAAAATCTCATTGTGATGCCCCTATTTTGAGATGAGAGATATACCATGTAGAGTCACTAATCTTAGAAGGAAACATATATTACTTTGAATATATGAAATTGATGTCATTCATAGTATTTAATATAAAATTGTATTTTGCATATGAAGCATGTGTTAGAAAGATATAACATTGAAGCATGGAGGAAATGTATACATGATGTACATCATGGAACTAGAGTAAGGATAGAGTATATAAGTTATGCATGACATGAGTCATGACACCATAATAACTTGTGATAAGGTACTTAAGTGTGGAAGTATGTCTTATATCACACTCAATTACCTTGTGATAATCATTGTGTGTTGATATATAAAATATTCCATCTACTTAAATAGAGTAAACAACATTTGAAAATGCTTTAGGTCTTGATTTTGAATTTGTGCATTTTTTTGATATTTTTTACAATATTTGTTCTAAAAAAGATTTTAAAATGAATTGATAAGAAGCATAAATTTGAAAATAGAATAAGTGAGAGGGATTCAAACAATCATCAAATAAGTGTAAAAGTATTACATGATAAGGTGGAAGTAAATAAATGTTCCCCCGATTTATATATAACTTTGAGTCATGGCAATGTAGTTTAAATATGTAAAATATGTAGGGATGTACATACTCTTAAAATGTGGAAGAGGATAAATGTGCTCATGCAAAATGTAAAACTTTGAGATCATGTAAGTGTCGTAGGATGTAGGATATATAATAATAAGTAAGTGGAGTGATATAGAGATAATTTTTTTAAATTGTTCAAATATGTTTGCAAATAAAGAGGGTAAGTAACCAAAAAGAAAATTAAGGACATAGAATAATGCTTCAATAAGGGATAAAATAATTAACAAGAAAACAAATACGCCATATAAAATAAAAAAATGCAAGTAGTTAACCATTGATATCAGTGATGGGAATGTATATATAACCCATGGAATGATATGAATGAGTGAATTTTTATGATGAAAGAGTGCCAACTGTAGATGTCTCTTAATCTAAGTAGGATCCATATGATGTAATATCCTTTTAATCATCGATCATATGTTTGTGTATACCTGCATCCTCATGTGTATGAGAAGAATATGTAAAACCCTATACATGTACCTATGGTGAAGCTCTTTGAATAACTTATTTTACCTTAAGAGATGGAGTTTTATTTATATGTGAAACTTTATATGTAAGAGGATGTACTATGCTCTATGAAACAAATTGGATATGCTCATGTGTAATTATATCATGCTCATAAGAATATTGAAAATTTGATTTTGGAATATGATCATGCTTATTATAAACTATAATATGCTTGAGACAATTCTCTTGAATAGTTCTGTAAACTAGTTCATTACCATGTTGCTCAATAATTATACTAGGTAATTATTTCAAAGAATAAGTAAACATCATTTTATCCAAAAGATATTCATATTGGATTCCTTGAATTTTGAACACTTGATTATCATGAATGTATTTATGACATTTATGCACTGTATAAGGTACTTATATAATATTTTGTATCCAAGAATGTCATAATAACATATCAAAGACCCATATGATAGGTATAATTAGAAATGGAGTAGGCACTATGAGAGGACCCACTTGTAAAGGAAGCACTATATGCCTAAGATTATCTTGTGTATGCCCATAAAATGCTTTAAAAAAATCTATAAGTATCTTATAAATCATGTTCTATATAACCAAGGTAATGAAGGAGTGTTATGGTGCACACATTTTCACTTGATTCATTTTTTATCATGACACTATGGAATGTGTTCTTGTTAACATATGATCATATAAAAAGTACATGTCTATCTGAATCATCATCAACAATTTCATTATCATCAAATGTGACCATAGGATGTGATGCTTGTTTGATTATAACTATACCAATAATTATATCAAGTGGATGTCCATATGTAGAAAGAGGTGGATGAGCATTGTATGCATAATGAACTTTAGAATTATCCTTGTTGTTTGCTTCATGATTTGGAAAAAGGATATTTTTCCATTTTGAGATTTACATTATCATTTTATTATGGCATAGCCTCTTCAATATGTATATCAATAGCTATGATATTTTCATCAATGAAATCTTGAATATTATGTTTAAGATTGAAACATCTATTTTTATAATGCCCAATACATCTACGATAATAAAAATATTGATTCCATACAAATTTATTGATTTGGGTTGAGACACATCTATCTCCATTGAAGGAGGAAGAGTAATTACATTACATTCTAGGATAATTTTAAATAAAACATGAGGAGGTGATGGAAATTTTGAGAATTGCATCCTTGGTAGAGCTTGTAATTGAAGCTTTTGAGGTGGTTATGTTATAACATTAATTTTAAATTTTCATTAAATATTGATTTTATTTGGTGGTTTAAAACTTGAAATTTGAAGTAAAAGGAACATTTGAAGCTTACTTGAGTTTGTTCAAAGTAATCAACTTGACATCACACTTTTTAGTTATATGGCATAGTTCATAAAAGGATTTAGAATTATCAAACATAATGGATTCTTGAAGAGGAGTAAGCTTTGTGTAAAAATATATTTAAATTTATTATCAACCATTTGATTTGTGATTTTGGAAAACATAGTCTTTTATCTTATCACATATTCCTTGATTGTTTCAGTAGACCATTTTTTAAGCTTTGTAATTTGAACATATGATAAATTTTCATCAATCTTGATAGAAAATTGTGTTAAAAACTAATTTGTAAAATGATTAAAAGATTTTAATATTTAAATAGGAAGATAATATAACCATATAAAATCATATTAATTTATACTTATTAGAAAAAGATTTTTCAATAATTTATCATTATCTACATAATCTATATAATCTACATGGAAGGAAAGTAAATGTTTTTCAAGATCACCTTTTCCTTCATAAAAAAAATCTTACAATCCAAAAAGCCAAATGGTAATGGATAAGATGTAATTTAGGTTTCATGTTTAACCCTAAATTTAAATATGGGGTATCTAGGGTTAAGAACATAGAAATATTCTAAGGCACAAGGGTGATTAACTACCTTTATAAATAAAAAAATTAGAAAAAAAATATTATGAATTTATACAACTAAAATTAATAAAAGTAGTAACATAAAAATATTGATAGATATTTTAATAAATTAGAAATGATGATACTTAGTTTATAGTGCACATGAAGGCCTGAGTAGGAACAAGTTGGAAGTGGACTGGATGATGATCCCAGAATAGTCATTAAATTCTATAAATATCCTTTTTATAGACTCAGATGCTTACATCAGATCTAGATAGTTATGATGACACATGTTTCTAACTCTGCTATAGGTTTCATGTACAAAATATTGATTAGATTTAAATGTGACCAACTGGATCCTTTTGGGTTTTCTATCACCTTTTTTATAATGTATTTAGATCATTTGCATAGGTTGTCACTTTTTTTGGAGTGACTATGGAAAAATGGGTTAGTGGGATCACAGTGTTGAGCTAACCCTAGAAACCCTTCTATTAATGGGCACTAGCTAAATAACTACTACTTTGAAAAGGGCCTTAGACTATTGTCATTCTCTCCTATGTGTTGGATTGTGTGTGCACAAGAGTGTAATGTGTGATAAGTAAAGAGTTGTAATGAACTAATTTTAAAATTATAAAATATGTCTCATGAGATAATTTTTGGGTGCTTAGGACCTATAAAAAGATTGTTTCTATGCCTAAGATGGAAATAGGGACAAATAGGGTAGATTTTATGACTTGAATACCTGATTGAGTGTTTCTTGGTATATTACTTGTGAGTTATATGTGATTGCTAGGTGAGAAATGGATGAGGGTTAACATTGTATATATATCATTCCCTTTCATAAATATCTCAACTTAAATCACTTAGGATGACTTTTTTGATATGTTTATTTTGAAAATTTTATGACTTTTGGGCACCAGACACTTTGCAGGAAAATGGATAGTTGTGTTGACACATGTGTCTATCTAAGACGCAAGTGTTTGGGGAAATATAAAAAAACTATAGGTCCAAAACTACTAGTGAAGGATTAAAATTAGGTGTAGAGCACTTTTTACATCATATAAGGCATAGTTATCATAATAACAATGGTTAGACTAAGAGATAAGAAATTAGGCATAAAAAGATAGTGAACATGAGCCTTTTGATAATGGGAAGGTATAGAACTAAAAGGTAAAACCATGATATTAATTTTGTAAGAGTAAAATAATGAGATACTATATAAATCATACTTTAGTATCAAAATTTCCCCCCATTTAATCTAGTAATGAAATTTATACTTTAAAGGAAAGAAATTTGTACTTGGGTGTATACAACACACCTTGTCTTTGTGTGAGCCTACATTGAGTTATTTGTTGGTGAATGCCTTGTAACCAAGAGTAAATTAAAGTATATAATCAATGTATGAAATATGAAATTAAAATAATTTGAAATGATTTAAAGTAAAAGGAGCAATGTTAGGAGTACACCTATGTGTTGATACAACCATCTTGCCTTTTAGCATTTTGATTTGAAAGAATGATTCATTATGAATAATTAAAACTAAGATTAAGATAATTCTAAATGTTCAAGTGCATATATATATATATATATATATTGGAGGGAAACATGCCCCAAATATTAGTGTGAAGGTGAGTTATAACTTGGTCATTGAGCTTATTTCATCTCAATTCTATAAAATATAATCATCTAAAAATGACACTTGAGTGCTAAGAGTGTTACTTGAGACCACCCATCCCTAGCTTAGACCTAGACCTATATTAGGGCCTATTGAGACACTTATCCATCCTTCATGTGGGCCACACACATCCCTAAACATCCCTAAATTAGTCTAATACCCTCACTTTTGTATCCTAGCCCTTAGTGCCTTAGGTTTTACCACCTGGACACTAACACCATAATTTAGACAATAGTGCTAATGGTGATAGTGTCCTAGTTTGGGTGTTATTATCCTTTTCTTGCCTTTCACCCCTAATGAATATCTTTTCAAATCAAAAACAACCTAGGGTAGGTGTATACCTCTTTGAAGACCCACACAAGCACTAGAACCATATATATACATGACTTTTAGTCGATTCTCCACTATATGGAAATCATATGTAAATAACATGAATTAACTCAGTACAAGTTTTGCATAATCAAGGTTATCAATCCCTATTCTACCCTACTTCTATATATAGTCATCTACAACCATCCCAAGCTCAAAATGCATAGATTTATGGTCTCAAACACCACTTAAAATCACTCAAGCCAGCATTCATATTAGTTTCACTTACACTTGCACTAACACTTAGGTGGGGAAAACTACGTTGGTCTTGATCTCACCATAGAGTATTAGTATGTAAGCAACTATCATCACATCAGGGTGTTGAGGATCTCCAACCTACCCCAATAACATCACACTTTGATACTTGTGCCAATTGAATGCTCTAACAATATGTAAGTGTAGGGTTTACATGTAAAATTAGTCAAATCAAGTCACTAATAGGGAATCATAATTCATGCACATAGGAATAGGCTTGGTAAACTTAGACATAGGTGTAATTGGAAACTCAAAATAATTATGAATAGAGGACATTAACATTTAAAAAAAAATCATATCTATAGAATTTTATTAACATAACCAAAAGTGAGAGACAATATTGACATCAAGGTCATAAAAATATGGAGATATATAATAAGTAGAGATTAGATTACATGTTGAATTCCTTCCTCACATGAAGGAAAAAAGTTATGTATAAGAAACATATTTTTATATATAATATATTTTTCAATTCTTTAAAATTATACTATAAATATTATTTTTTTCTCAATAAACTAAATATAAATAATTTATATTAAATAAAAAAAATATATTATATATGTGTATCATTATTTATAACTTAATAATTGAAAAAATATTTAAAATTATAAAATTCTGAAATGTAAGATATATAATATAATTCAATCAAAATTAAGTATACATTTAAAATTAAAGATACAATGAAAATTGAATTCAATAATTTATTAAATATATTATTATTTTATAAAATATTTTAAATGAAAATAGAGGACCATATTATTTATAAAAAAATAATTTAATTAATTATTTCAAATTTTTATATTTATTAATTTAAAACATTTAAAATAAAATTATAATATACATATACATATATATATATATATATATATATATATTAAAATCAAAATTAAAAATTTAAATAAAAATACCATATACATTATAAAGTGTTCATTCACATATTATTTTTCTAGAAAATGGTGTTGTGGCTGCTATTGTAGCAGAAGAAAAACCTATTCAAAACTACGTCACCAACATGAAACCCTTCATTTATACCCTACATGTTATGCCTACCTTTTTCCAACATTTAATTATCACCCCCTTCCCCTCCTTTGGTAAGTGTAATGTGGAAATCTCTATTTTGATGTACCTCTAACCTCTCATATGTGAAAGAGTAAAAACACGTTTAACTGAAATTGTAAAACAAGTAACAAAGAGGATTTAGAAAAGTATTTTTAATTTCATCTAATTAAAAAATAGTTGTTATAATTTAATAAAAGAATAAGGGTCTTTGTGGTAATATATTAAAAACATTAAAAATTGTAATGATCTAAGTATTTTTATAGAAAAATATATTTATTTTTTAAATGTTACATGTCTACCCTTAGGGCATCACCCCAAAAGCAAATATGTTAGATTAGAAACATTTTAAATAGATTTTTTTTTTTTTTGAAAAATATATGAAACTTGAAGCTAAACTAAAGTCAAATTCTAAAAATTTAGGAGAAAACACGTGGTTTAAAAAAAAATCATCCAAAATGGAGTCTATATGACCCCAAACCAAGCATTTTAAAATGGCCTATTTAGCTCTCGAGTTTGTATTTTTAAGAAAAACATAGTGACTGACATTGATTATATAACCAACATTAGTTAAGCTTACCAAAGGGTGATGGTTATCTAACTGACATTAGTTATACCAATGATGGCTATGCCAACCAATGATAGTTTTACTAATCGACGTCAATTACTGTGTAAACTTGAGACAAATAAAAATGGAAAAACAAAGTTAGAAAATCAAATTGCAATACTTTTAATGATCCAAATGAATATTTTAAAGTTTCATAATTATCTTCTTCATGTGTGGGATGCATTTTGTCCCATCGGGCGTGCCAAGATGTAGAGAGGATTACAAATCAAGTTAGTCAAACATTAGTCCATAAATCATGAAAAATTCATTAAAAACTAAATAAATAAGCCTATCTATTCATATGGGAATTAAAAAGGATAGCAAGAAACAATTTAAAGAAAACAACATCATATTACCTTCCCAAATGGATTCACCATACCCATGTGGCTCAAAAGCATGTTCTCCCTTGATTAAGCATCCTTCTCTTTGTCAACAAAGGTGGCAAACTCTTCCAATGTCTCAAGAACACTCCATAAAACCTAGGATCATGATTCCAAATCACTAAACTAGCCTATCAATGAAGCTTGTAACTAATTTTAATGGTCTATTGCAAAGGATTATGGAGACAATTCTGCATAATAACTTTGCATAAAACAAGCTTAAAATTCATGTCCATAGCCTCTCTATTTATACATTTTTGAGATTAGTCAGGATCAACCATGACCATCCATATCAATATTGAGATGTGTGGCCATGGATAATCCTAATATTTGGAATTAAACTCATAAATATCCTCAAGATAAATAAGCATTAAAGAGGCATGGAAGGCATTAACTAGGCATGGGTGACCCATAATCTTGATATTTTATGCACTTATGGCTTGATGGATGCCACCCCATAGATGATGTCACTAGGTGATGCAAATATTCACAATAAATTTTTAATAATGAGATATTCAAAAAGATTTATGGAATTCTTACTTAAGCTCTTAAATTGGATTAATTAGCTTAATTAAGTTTAATAAAGTTTAGTGCAATTCTTTGGAAATTGGTGCACAATTAATCAAAATGGTCAAAAAGTCATATTATTAGGTTATAATTTGACCAGAGAGGAATTGGAAGGTGATGTTAGATGCATTAGAGCTGTATTCCCATTTAGGATGTTGTCAACACCAAATAACAAAGGTACATGATGTGTACCAATGAATTAGAAGAAAAGAGTGATCCAGAGCACTAAATGGCAAGTTTGTCATTTTGACTCAAAATTATCTGATCAAAGTTAGCTAGCTCATAAAATGAATTGACCTATTTAGAGATACTTTAACGTAAATTGGCACTTGTAAGTGACAAGTTTGAACCATATATGGTGTTTTATGGATTTTGACCTAAAATGTCCATTTGAGTGTAATTCGAGTAAGATTGACAATTTCAACACAAATGGTGTTAGGAATTGGATGTCTACACTTTCCTCTAAAATGTTTAAAAGTACCTCCTAATTAAATATTTAGAATCAATATTCCATGTGCATTTTACAAATGTGAGGATTTGATAAAATGTTTCTATTTATAGACTTATACTTGTATCTTACATTACTTGAAGGTTCGATTGACATAATTTAATGAAAATGATGACACTTTTATCTAATGCACTAAGTGCAATGATTATTGTGTGAATCCTATCTACATAATCATATCTATCAATTAATTTTTACATACATGACAATATGCCCTAGTTCTTCTCAATTTGGCACCATAACACATTATTTGATGAGGAAGTTTATCATCAAGATACCCTTATAAATGTTGATGCAAGTTTGCAATTGTTTTTAGTATTTGGTATTCTAATTTTTTGTATAAATATTGTTGAATTAGACTAAATATGGTTTTGCATTATAACATTCAAAAATAAATAGTGAAATCTAACATAGCCCATAAATATACTATCATGGTATCTCATCAAGTGCAATTCATACTCATGAATATAGATATCCTTTATACTTGGCTGCATCTACTCAACATCACTATTAGGAAAGAGAGTTGAGAATGCCATGTTAAATAAACCTTTTTTATTATATTAATTAATGCAAATAAGCCATTTTGAGGCCAATCAATCAAATCAAGTAATATGCTACCCTCATTTTCTTAAATACACTTGACTTCTTGCATCTTACATTATGCACTTCAAAATATAGCCACAAATTAAGAGGGTTGATGTTGAGGGTTGTTTTCATCCAATGAATCATTGCCATTAATATTAGACTATACATAATGAAGACTACTAGAAACATATCTTCCTCTAGAAATTCCATTATTGAATCATCACTGAGTTCTACATCACTTTAATACCTATCATGCATGATCTTATATTGTAATTCATCCAATACATATGTCCTCTTATCATGATAATAAAAATATCAAGATCCAACATCTGTTGAGGTAGAGATGTTGCACCAACAGTTACATCTTGTTGTTTGATCAAAATTTATAAAAATAGAAGCTAACTACTAAATGAGACAAACTATTACATAAAATAAAAAAATTCTATATATGCCATAAATTACACAAATTGATTTAGAACTTCCTATAGATATAAAAATGTTAAAAGGTGAAATAACAAAGATAAAGTACTTCACTAGAAATTTGATAATGCAAGACTAAGATAGAAACTAGGAAATTGACTATGTGATTGTGTTGGCTAGCTATGAATCAAGAATAGTGTCTCACTTTCTCTTTTGCCTGTATACATTATTTGACTATGTGGGGGATCTTGATCTATTTTTAAAATTAGTATGTGCCATCTTTTTCACTTGTAACCCTAGATCAATAGATCGTGAATGATAAATGAAATAAAACAAAAAAAAATAGAAGATGAAGTTGTGCTAGACCTCAACACCCCTTGTGTTGAGCATTTCCTACATACTAATACTCCAAATAGGGATAAAAATCCATGTAGTTCTCCCATGCTATGGTGGTGTGTGTATAATACTGGTGTAATATTATATTCTTGTGAAATTCTAGTGTGACTAAGTACTTCAACTGTGATATGTGACCTTGGAGGTGTACTTAGACTTTAACTCAGGGCTACTAGGGTTGTATGTCTTCAGAATTAGGAGAAATTGGGAATTTAATCTCAATGTACAATTAGAATTCTAGTGATTTTCAATGTATGAGCCTCTTGGGTGAAAAATGACTTAAAATTGTGGCTTTATAGTGATCAATTAGGAATTCATTTGAATAGGGCTTGCTAAATGTAAAAGACAACCCATTACATGAGTTTTAAATTGAGAAACTAATTTTTATTTGGTAGGATGATGAGTCTAATAGAACTAGACATGATTATGGAGTGGGATATAGTCCAAATGAAATTAGATAAATCAAATTTTACTTTTGCTCCTTCTTTCTTGCCTTTAAAAGCTAATAAGGGTCAAATTCAAATGCTTGGTACATTCTATACAGATGGAGTTGGAGGGAGTGCTCTTGGGATTTGAGAGGGGTCTTAGTCTACTTAAAATCCATGGAAATAAGTTTGAGTTTCATGCTCCTCCTTTATGAACCATTGCTAAGAATCTAGGTATCTTTTTATGCTCTTACATCCATGAGGGGTCCCTATTTGAGCTTGTTTTAGAATATTTTTCTTTAGTTTGATATTGTTGATTATTTCAGGTGTTTCTTAGAGCCTCTCCACAAGTTTATGCATCACAATATTAGCATGAGTGTTCTCAAATGCCTAAGAAAGCCTCTTTTAGGCTTGTTTGTGCTTTCAAACTATTTCCTTTCACACTTATAGGTGTCTTTAGGATTGGGAGAAGATGTTTTGGTGTTGTTTCAAGATGTTTCTTGATAAAAGTCATATGTTTGATAATGGAAAATGAATTTGAGTGATATGGAGGCATGTTACCTTGCATATTATTGCTCCTTCCATGTCTCTACTTGCATAACTCAACTCAAGACACTCACCTATAGGCCATGATGACATCATTCTGATGTTTGAAGAGATATACTTTAGATCTAATTGTTTGACATTATCTAAGATGCATTAACATGCCTAAAAGAGACTCTCCTTGGATTATTTTAGTTTCACATCAACCTCACTACCTTACACTCAGAAGTATACACCTACAGTTGTCTCAAAAAGAGCTATAAAGGTTTGTATAGAGGTAATTGATAGGGTTGAGTCCTCATGAGGTTTATGAAGTAAGTTGATAGATTGGGGAGCATGTTTAAGACCTTTGGTAGCCAAATAGGTGTAGAGTAACTATTCCTAATAGTTAATATGTGTTTTGGTCTCTTGTCCCTAAAAATTACAAACAGAGATCTAGGGGGTTGTTGCAAAACTCGTATGACATGTCTCCTAAGACTTTGCATTCATTATAATGACCTTACCTTGTTATCTCTATCATTAAGAAATACTATGCCAAGTTTCAAGGAAAATATATTAGTGGAGGATAGTGTTTGAGATCCTCAATTTTTTTTCTAAACATACTAAATTCATTGAATGTCATCTATAGCCCTAAGTCAAATAATGACCTTTTCTTCCATTCAAGTAGCAACTTGACTTTCTCTCCATGGTTAGTGGTTTCATTATTTTAAAGGTTTCTTATGAGTATAAATATCATCAAAGGAAGTGATAAACTATTATTTAACCTCATTTTGCATACCCTATCTATACATAGGCATAGCAAGTTACACCTAAAGCTAGGTAGATAGACAATGAGCTAGTTTTGATGCTTATTGATGTCAAAAGGGGAATTCAATGTAAAGTGAAGACATGAAAATGCATTATTATGAGATCAAGGTGATAAAAAAACATCATAATCAAGGTAATAACATGGAATTAAATACCTATAGGTCTAAGATGCACCTATAGGTAGGGTCTTGAGGATAAAGATGTCTCTGTCTAAGGAAAACACAGTTTTGACCTCCTTTGAACATGTAAGAGAACTCAAGATGAGTTAAAGGTGATATAGAAGATAGTGTGACCTAAAGTGGATTCAAGTAAGCCTTGAAACATCATGATAAACCTTATATTATTCAAGGTAGCCTATAGAAATATCCAAGTAAGCAAACATAGTCATATTTAGGGAAAGTCCCAGTTTATAAGGAAGATAGTGTTTAGAATGTGAGAAATGCAAGATAATGAAACAATTGAGTCAAAATAAAGAAAAAAAGTTACCTTGATGATACTAAGTAGACTATGAACATCACAATTTTTGTATAAACATGCAACATAGCCTACAAGCAGGGGTGAATAGGGGTATCACAGTCAATCATGATAAACCTAGTCATGTGGGCTCAAGTGCATAGAAGATTGTCTGAGATGTTGGAAAAGAAAATGGAGATTGAAATAATGTTAAAAATGGTAAAAATAACATCAAAATGCTATCGTCAACACAAACCTATTGAAGAGAAGGAAATTTTACTTGAAAATATGGTCAATATTTCAAAACCTTGCAGACAGTCTGCCTGGACAAGGTCTGTTTGAGAAATTGAGGAGGTTAAAGATCTAAAACTTGGATTTAGGTGCTAATTTTTGATATAGAGAATCCTTAAATATTTAAGTTACCTCTCTAATATCTAAATTTTATGATCATATATGGGAAGTGCCCCCTATTTTGTCTTAGATAGGGGACACTCTCATAGTTTCATAAGTAGGTAGTCTTGAGAGATGAGATAAAAGAGTTAAACTAGAAGCCAAATAAACCATGTAGGATGATTTGGGAAGTTGTAACATGTCTATTTAATTATAAAAATCCATTTTATAAAGAGTGAGGGTTATCAAGGTGGTCTAGACACCAAGAGTTGCAGATAGACCCCTTGGTCCTTCAAGGAACCTAGAACCAAGTTGAGGTCCATTTTCATTCCCAACTCTTGGAAGGATATATAGTTTACTAATAGATGTTTAGGGAAATGAGATAGACATGTTTGAAATTTTGAGATGCATGTAATCCATTAAATAAGGTCATTTTGAGCTTTAGGTTGTAATCAAACTTGTGGAACAAGGTTTAAGCCTAAGGCAAATGAGAGGTCAATTGCATTTATAACATAAGATGACCATTCCAATGGTTTAAGACATGTTTTTATGATGATGATAGATATGTTGAGGATACTGAGATTCAGGGGAGGTTACCAAGTGGCCATTTTTGGCTTTAAGGCACTAAAACCTTGTAGCATAAATAGAAAATACCCGAGTGGCCAGATTGAAATGCTCAAAACTTCCATGAGGATTTGCGTGGAGAGTTAATGTGTTTAGGGAAGATAGAGAGGGTCTATTAGAAGCCCTCAGTGGTATTAGTTTAGATTCCTAATGTGTCATTTTTATGAACAAATGCTAAGACCTAGAATGACTCTAAACCCTCACAAAATCCTCTCTATGGACCCAATTAGGAAGATATTGCAAATGGAGCATCCAAATGACACAAGTTGGCCATGAAAATAATTGGAGGTGATAGAGAACTCTTCAAGACTCCTCCCCATCTAATTGAGCTATACTACACATGTATAAATGGTGTATAATAGGATTTATTTGATAGGTTTGTGTGTTTTATAGGTATAGAGAAACTCTAGAAGATGCAATCACCTTTAGGAGAAATATTGGGACTTATTCCATGTTAACATGTTCATATATTTAGGTATATAGGCTCTTAAGTGTGTCTTGTATCTCTTTCATCTCAGCTAATCAAATAGTGAGCACTTAGTGAAAAGATGAAAGCTCTAATTGGGAATCCTTTTGAGGATTGATTAATGAACCTGATGACATGGAAATTATTGACATGTGTCATTCCTCCTTATGGATAAATTAGATTCAAAAATTGTAAGCATTTTGTGTGCCAAGTGTGAGGGGTGCATGAGGAGTCATTTGTAACTATTTGGTATGATTTCTCATGGCTAGGTGAATATGAATGATTAGATACCATTCCAATGCATTTTAATCTTTGTTAGTAACCCCATCCCCTTAGATCAATCATTAGACCTAACCCTATTTAGTGATTATGCATTCTAATGAAGGCACATCATGAGGGTAGTTTCATATGTATGAGAGAGAGCGTCTACGCCACATATGGAAGAGTTAGATGAGTTTGTGTGACATTTAGCATTTTTTTTATTGTAGTAACTATCTCATTATTTATTACATGCTATTTTAACTCATTCTCCTTTCTTGAAAAGTGTTCTTGTGACTCTTGAGCTTCACCTTCTCTCTCTTTTCTCATATTTTCTATATATACAAGCCTTTTTGGCTATTGTATGGATCTTTCCACCTGAGTATGGTGAATCCCTAATCAATTATTGCCTTGAACTAATACTAAATTATATTTTTACCTTAATCATGACTTCATGAAGTGCATGCTATGGTTGTTGGTCTTGTACAAGTGTATTTTGCTTACCTTGACATGTTATCCTTCTTAGTGCCTTGTGTAGTTTGAAATCTCTCTTTTTTAGGTCAACAAGAAGTGTCTAATATAGATTGTAGGTATAGTGAGTATCTTATTTATTAGTGTTTATATAAGACCTATTGTCTATGTCCTCATAACCTATACTTTCTTCAAGACCCCATTCTTGAAACATTGATATAGAAGAAGATATTTTAGTTTGATAGATGAAGTGTATGTGTAGTTTTCCTTTTGGTTCCAAGTACATTACAAGTGGAGTGAATAAACCATCTATTTGGTGCATCACCTTCTTAGATAGGTTTAGTTTAGGCTTATTAACCCTTTTCCTCATAAATAAAAGTGTGGTTATGGTGTGTGGAAGTGGTACATCAAGATAACTAGCCCTAATTTAGAGACTCACCTCAAATTTGGGTCACCCAAAACCAAGGTGTTTCCATTATGCCACTTGAATGAGGAGAGACTTCTCACATCCTCAAGGTGTGTAAGTTCAAGTGATAATAGTTTTTGGCATGGTCGGTGGGATTGAAAAGTCCATTCTTTGAGGAGTTTTAGTGTTATCATCAAGATATCAGCCTTGGGAGGCAATTCCACTAAGCACCAATGGTGACTCCAAGCATAAATCTACTGGTCAAGTAGCCTAGGTATTCTATTTTAGGTTTTTTTTCTATGGTCTTCTCATGAATGATTCATGGATTATTTTGATGTTGAATTTGTCTTAACACAAGTTGGTGAGACATATCCATCATTTCTCATTCCCTATAAATATGAAAAAGTCCTTGGTTAGTCTTTTCAGTCCTAATATGACCATATTCAACCCTACTATGATTTACATCAGTCTTATAATTAGCCTTCCCAAGCTTACATTTCACCTAGTTCACCTAGTTCTTCTCCAAGTTAGTCCATTACAATTTTTAAGAAGACTCTCATTGGCTATAAGGACTATATGCTAGATATTGATACTAAAAATGGTTGTGGTCAAGTCATCCCTAGTGATTGTATTAAGAGTGTGAGGGATGCTTTAGAACTAGTCAAGAGAGAATGAATGCCCATTGAGAGAGATAATTGGTAAGGCCTTACGAGTGAAATGTTTGATGTTTGTGGTCTAATTTTCCAATACACCCCACATCAGCCTTCAAGTGTTTTAATTATGCCTATTTAAAATACTAATCCAATCATGATTTAAAATGCCCTAAGCCTATCATGCATTCACCAAATTTTCCCTTCTTGGAAGTCCATCCAAGAGAGCAGCCAAAGGAAGAGGGACACCACTATTGGAGAAGATTTTGAGAGAAGAAGGTTGATATAGGAGACTCATCTTGACAAAGAGATTGAGTTGGCAAACCAACATTTGACACAATCCATCATGGCAATACAAAATGAATTTTCTAAGTGTGATATTCCTCCATTTGCATCTCAGCCTCATGAAGAACTATCTAAGCCTTGCTTCCCAAGATGGAAAGAAGTAGTGGCAACTTATGGAAAGAATAAAAAGGAATGTCTAAGTGGAGAAGTTGGAAGTGGAGAGAAGGCTGAACCTACTCAACTCCCTCCCATACCTCCTCAAGAATCATTTTCCCCTTCATCTGAACTTATTTTTACTTCCTATCCTAATGAAGATCCTATTTCCCCCCAAGAGAAACTATTTAAAGAAAACCTTGCCAAAAGAATTGAGGAGTTGGAACTCAAAATGTAAAAGATCCCATATATTCAAGGGAATCTTGATGCCAATGAAGTCATTAAACTTAATGTGGATCAGTTGATTGAGGGGAAATTAGATTCTAATGATGAGGATTACATTGCTCCTTGGAAGCTTTATTGGGCTAAAATTCTTGGTTTTGAGATGCCTAGTATTGGCACCACTAAGAGGGAAAAGGAGATGGAAATTTAAGATTGTATTGATAATGAAGAGGAGCTAACTTCTTGTGAGGTGTATGATGTGGAAGAAGACCTTACTTGTAGTGAAGAAGAAGTATTAGAAGAGCTTCTTTTGGAATCCAAAGAAGAAGAGGAAGGAACTTTTCCTCTTGTGACCCTTCATGATGCTGATCAAAAAGAGGATGATGGATTGTGGCAAAGATTTGATGACATTTGCAATGAAGTTGAAGGTTTCATGGGACCCACAACTACTTTGGAGCTGTCTACAAGAAATGGTAAGCAAGATGTTATGTTTCAAGAAGAAGACATGTGCCATACTTATATGCAAATGTTCAAAGAATATGAAGATAGTGAGAAGGTAAGACTTCTAAGAAAATAATCCCAAGATGTTGAAGAACAAGTAGGTGTTGAGAGGTATCACCATCAAGAGAGTCTAAATCATGATGGATTAATCTATGATGACTATGAGTCTTTTGAAAATGGTTTGAATATTAATTCTAGAACCACAAGTGAAGTTACTCCTACAAACATCAAGAAGGAGTTTGAACAAGAAACACTCCTATAATTCTTTTGTTCCCAAAATTTGTTGCTCATTTTTGGGACAATATATGAACTATTTTGGTCCCATACCACTGTAGCAGCCACATCACTGTAGCATCTCATAGTAGCTGCTATCTATAGAGTCTATAGAAGCATGCCTATAGAGTCTTTAGAAATAATCATGTGGAGTCTGTAGAAATAAGCCTATAGAGTATGTAGAAATTAGCCTGTAGAGTCTATAGTTCTGTTGGATAGAGAACAAAATGATTGCACCTTCGATATTCGCTGGGTATATTCACTTGAAACAATGTTCATTCCATTATTAGAGTATTTAAGTTTTTAGCTAAAGAACTCACAGGTTCAATAGGCAGGCTTTCTCAGAAAGAATTTCCAACACTTAGGCATTTTCAAGGTTGGTTCAATGCCAAGGTTCAACCAAAAGGTTCATCAGTAGGCTTCAAACAAATAGAATGAACCATTGAACCCCACTTCATCAAGTTTCAAATGTTAAATGAGTTCAAAGGTTCAAAAAGAGTTAAGCATTCAATAAGTTTAATAAGTTTGGTGGACTTAAAGAAAAGAAGGCTTCAAAGAGTGAAGGTTGAACTGTTGAACCGTTGAACCTTGAACCAAAATGGTTCAATGAGTTCAAAGGTTCAACGAGTTCAATAAGATTAAAATACATTAATGAAAGAAGACTTCGAAGAAGAAAGATTGAACCATTGAACCTTAACTAAAAGAGTTCAAAGTTCAAAGGTTCAATGAGTTCAACAGAAGAGAAAAGGATCTAGAAACTTTTAAGGACCAAAGGATTCTGAGAAAGAGAATGAACCATTGAACTTTGAACCAAAATGGTTCAAAGTTCAAAGGTTCAAGGAATTTCAAAGTTTGAAAGGAAGCTTTGAGCAAAGGAAGGAAGTGGAAGATTATAGAGATAAGTTCAAAGAGATGGTTTAACCGATGAACCAAAGAAGTGATTGAACCAAGGAAGTGATTGAACCAAAGAAGCGATTGAACTAAGGATGTGATTGAACCAAGGAGTGATGTCCCTACGGACATCAAATTCAAGGTAATAAAATGCCCATTTATTTTCAAATGTGGCATAGCACTAAGAAGAAAACTTAGTGAATAGTTGAAGAAAGAGCTGAAAGAGCTAGCAAAAAGGGAAGAGATAGCCTGAGAGCTTAGATCATGAGAAAAGGACAAAATACAAAAATATGTGGCAAGGAAAGAGGGAAAGACTAGAAATATTTATGCAAAAGTTATTCCAGTAGGTGAAATAGTCCACCAGGTGGACATTAGAGAGCATGAGCACTCAAAGACATGGCCTAATTTTCTCCATCGAGTAAAGGTGAAGTGGATAGTTGTGCACATATCAGGAAAAGGACTAAGTAGCCCATACTTCAAAAGGAGACATTTGGGATGAATTGACATGCCACAATTAAGGCCGATGCCTTGTTCTAGCATTGCCCCTTGATAGAAATGAAAATACATTCAAGGCATTGAATGCAACATGGGCAATTTTATGAAATGAAGTGCCCAAGTCTTTCTTGGAGTGCTATATATTGTAATCTCTTATTTTATGCAAAGGAGATCTCTCTGATATAGAAGTGAAACTCTACCAAAATTTAAAGGCATTTCCTGAGACTTTGAGCTTAGATTGTTAATCATATTTCTTTATTTGAATGAGAAAGCAAGTGACCTTTCAGACTTTGTGCTATAATAACTTGTGTTATTTAGGGGATTGTTCTTATGTTTGTTTCCTAAATGCATTCTTGTACATTTAATTAAATAAGTAGGACTAGTGGAAGGAACTAAGAAGGTATCTTGAAGCTGACTGTGGAAAGACTTTGTGCTACCACAATTGTCTTTAGTGTGTTTATTTTTTATTTTTGTGTAAAGGATCTTGGGATGACTTTGTGCCCCCATTATCCTTCGTATTTCACTCTTTGGCAGTTGAGGGGGAGACTTTGTGCTACACCTCATTCTACTTGTTATAGTGCCCTATTCCAGTTACTTTTAGTACCCAAGAAGTCTTCCTCTAGTTTTCTGAACACCACTTCTGAAAGAAGAGAAGTGCCTTCAGTAATTACCCAAGATTTCTCCTTTGATCTATGAACATCATCTCTAAAAAAAGAGAGATGGATGGTGTTGTCCTACCCCTAAGTGTTATTTTTTCCTTATATATATAGCATATAGTGCCTCATATTTATAGAGAACATCCCCTTGATGAGAGGAGAGATTTTTCCCCTTATGATGTGGTAAACCTACACATTTGGCTGACCAATCTCCTTATGTTGTGGTTAAAATCACATATTTTGCTCAATAGTTAGCTGGTGACAAAATATTCACCCAACAATTTTTGGT
Organism: Torreya grandis; assembly: GCA_037957365.1. Classification (NCBI taxonomy): domain Eukaryota; kingdom Viridiplantae; phylum Streptophyta; class Pinopsida; order Cupressales; family Taxaceae; genus Torreya; species Torreya grandis. Next base: position 594,009 of record JARHVA010000807.1, on the reverse strand, counting down.
GACTCCTCTGGGGAATGACGATCATTTCCAATCCTTTTCCAGTCTATTCAAATTAAAGCATTTCATATTGTTGGGGAATGACGTGAAGTAGGAAAGAACACTGCCAACTTCATGCCAACAATTTTTAGTGACTCCGCTGGGGAAGAACGAGCAGTTTCAATTCTTTTCCAATATCCATTTTCTCTGTTGGGGACACATCAATTTTGTGAAATTTGAAGCCTCAAGCTTCATATTGAAGCATCACTTGTGTCTTATCCAATATCATTATATCCTTATTCATTTCCATTATATACTCTAAGCTATAAAACTAGAGATGTTGGAGATCGAGCGTTTCATTTCAAAAGTCAATTCTTTGCCAGTTCCATGCCAATAGTTTTTAACAACTCTACTGGGGATTGTTTTGTGCAGTTTGAAGCCTCAAGCTTCAAATTGAAGAAGTCCCTATCCTATTTCAACTTTGAAATTTGGTAGCTACATGGTATATGAGAAACTAGAGATCCAAAGGTGTTGTTGACCCTATTTTTGAGTTGGTGCAGCAGAGCAATTTCAAGTTGTTTCCTCCACAACCTCACCTTCAACGAACTATGAATCTTCCTCCTACCAACACCAAGTCACCAATACAAGGTAGATCTTCTTTTTCCTCTACTATCAGAGCTTTGTCTATACATCCTCCACCCAAATTTGTTATTCTCTTTTTCCATAATCATACAATGGCAGTTCAAGGCCCCTAGGGTAACTCTTTTGGTCTGCTCAATATTACTCCACCTCTACATGAGCTACCACATAGTTCAAGGAAGAATTTCCCCAAATTATTTGGTGATGGGAGAGTTCATCCTAATGAACATATTATAGCCTTTAACATAGCCTGTGGCATGATAGGTGTGGAATATGAAGATGTATCAATCAGGTTGTTTATAAAAACATTAAAAGGCACTACTGCAAACTGGTTCTATCATCTGTAGGCCCAGACTGTGATAGATTGGAACACCCTTAAAGCCAAATTCAAATCTAGGTTCAAGTTTGTAGAAGATGTGCACACCCTGTTGGCCTAGCTCACATAGATGAAGAAGGAGCCTCATGAGCCTATGAGTGATTTCATTGCCAATTTTGACAAGTTGAGGAATAGGATTCCTATAATTGCTCAGTCAACAACTAAGAATCTCAAATGCTTCTTCATCAATTTATAGCTACCAAAAGTGAGTTTCCTATTAAGATGGGCTGGCCACACAGACCTTGCTGTTGCTTAGGATTTGGCCACTGAGGTAGAAGATGATCTCATCTTGGTAGGGAAGATAAGGAGAGATCCTAACAGAGGTAAATCTTCTTCATCCTTTGAATATCCATCTATAAGCACCACTGATCCAATGGTGAAAAAGCTAGAAAATGAGTTGTTAGCTCTAAAAAAGCAAATAGCACAAGGGATGTCTTCCCCTACTTCATACTAATATACACCAAGGAGGACATTTCCCAACCAGTCATACCAAGGCAATGTTGCCAAAAATCAAGGACAACCAAATCACCTTCCTCCCCCATAGGGGAAACTTGCTATTGAGGTAGATCCAAGCAACTCATCTGTTAGATATCTTGAAATTGAATCAAATTTCTCTTTTCAACCTGAGTTGAACCCTGAAGATGATGTTGATAATTTTGTAGTAGACCAAGAAGATTTAGCTAGTGACTCTAACATTGGTTTCCTGAATTACCAGGATGAACCCAAAAGTAAAGGTGAAGCATTTGATGGATCATATGCTATATTCACCTGATCCTAGAACTAGTCAACCCAGCATGCTGATAAGGGAAAATTAGGGGAGTGATCTCAACCAGCAATTTCAATTGCTAAATGGGGGAATACTCTACATTTTCAATCAAAGGACCTGGTAATCACTAAAAAAGTAAGTACCCCAAACATTCTTGCACCTTTTGCTTCAAATTCACAGATCAGTCCTACACTCCAAAAAAACTAGAAGGATGAACTTCCTTCCCCTATTCCTAATTCATTTCAGACATTTGACATAATTGACCATGTCATGAAAACCAAAATTCAAATGTCTAAATTTGAATTCTTATAATCCAACCCTGAACAGTTGGTTAGATTAGTGGAATGTGTAAAGAATAAAACCATCCTCGTAGGACCAACTATTCCAAAGGTGACTCCCACATCCACCTAGAATAACCTTGTCATTGCTCCTCCTACTACTCTTGGATGGACTGAACCATTTTATGTCTCCCTGCTGATAAATGGACACCAGTTGAACAATTGCATTATAGACTCAAGTGCATTTGACAATGTCATGCCTACCAAAGTGGTAGAATCTCTTGGTCTCACACTAACCAAGACATTTGAGAGATGTTTCTCCATGGAGAAAAAATAAGTGCCACTACTGGGACAAATCAAGAATGCCCAATTTTCATTTGCAACATTCCTAAACAAGAGAATCAAGATGACAGTCCTGGTGGTTGACGCCCCAGCCTCATACAACATTTTTCTTAGATGAAATTTATATAAGGATGTTGGTGGAAAATTAAGCATGGACCTATCTGAATCAAGGATCCTGATCAAAGGCATCATGTAGAGGCTACTCCCTGAAAAGGAGGCAAAATATGTTGTCACCCGAACATCGGCCCCTGAAGCTCAAATTCTGTTTAAGTCTTCAAGGGTGTTTAATTACTTCTTGACCACAGAGGATGTTCATGTTTCAGCAGATGAAAGTCCTATAGGTGGCGATCCAAAAAGTTTAGATAGGATAACATAAGAATTAATAAAGCATAACATAGGTGAAAAAGGACCCTCCCCTCCAAATGAAGGAAAATCTGAGAAAGGAGTAGTTTCTGAGAAAGTCTAGATTCTAGAATTTGATGGTAGAAATTCTTCTACTTGCTCAAGAGCTAGGATTGTGTTGATAACTCCCCAAGGAGATATTTTTCATTCTTCATAAAAGTTAGAGTTTAGCAACACCAACAACACTGCTGAATATGAATCTCTGTTACTTGGATTGAAAGCAGCCCAAGATAGAGGTGTGAAGCTCCTTCATGCCAAAGGAGATGTTGAACTGGTGGTTTGTCAAGTGAGGAACCTGAATCACACCAAGAAAAAAATATTGTGACATTATCACAATTTGGTATGGGATCAAATTTAAAGTTTTGAAGCTTTCAATATTTCTGCAGTGCTCAAAAAGCCTCATAATCATGCAAATTCATTGGTTGACCCTAAAACCTTCATAGTTCCTCACCCCAATTTCAAAGATAATAGGTACACTGTCAAACTGGTCTTTTGACCAAGTGTACCTGATAATGCCAACCATTGGTAGGTGTTTGATGCTGATAATCAAATCATGTGCTTCACTAGACTGGAAGAGCAAGAAGCTATGGTAGTGGACCACACTGTTGTGTGCCAAAGTTAGGAAAAGAAACTCTTCACCAATAAAGAAAGGATTTATGGTTTTTATATTAGAGACCACATCTTGCCATGGGGCAAGAAGAGAGAACCAAAAGGAGTGCATGGAAAATGTGATTCCTGATGGAGAGTTCCATTCACCCATCAAAGAGTGAAGGTTGAACTATTGAACCATTAAACCTTGAACCAATATGGTTCAACGAGTTTAAAGGTTTAATGAGTTTAATAAGATGAAAAGACTTGAATGAAAGAAGACTTCGAAGAAGAAATATTGAACCATTGAACTGTTGAACCTTGAACCAAAAGAGTTCAAAGTTCAAAGGTTCAATGAGTTCAACAGAAAAGAAAAGGATCTAGAAACTTCGAAGGACCAAAGAATTCCAAGAAAGAGAATGAACCATTGAAATTTGAACCAAAATGGTTCAATGTTTGAAGGTTCAAGTAATTTCAAAGTTTGAAAGGAAGCTTCAAGCAAAGGAAGGAAGCAGAATATTCCAGAGATAAGTTTGAAGAGATGGTTTAATTGATGAACCAAAGAAGTGATTGTACCAAGGAAGTGATTGAACCAAAGATGTGGTTGAACTAAGGAAGTAATTGAATTGAGGAGTGACGTCCTTATGGATGTCAAATTCAAGGTAATAAAATGCCCATTTATTTTCAAATTAGGCACGGACCTGAGAACAAAACTCAGTGAACAACTGAAGAAAGAGCTGAAAGAGCCAGTAAAAAGGGAAGAGATAGCTAGAGAGCTCAGATCATGAGAAAAGGAAAAAATACAAAAATACGTGGCAAAGAAAGAGGGAAAGACTAAAAATATCTGTGTAGAAGTTATTCTAGTAGGTGAAACAATCCACTAGGTGGACATCAGAGAGCACGAGTACTCAAAGACATGGCCTATTTTTCTCCATTGAGTAAAGGTGAAGTGGACAATAGTGCACATATCAGGAAAAGGACCAAGTGTCCCATACTTCATAAGGAGACATTTGAGATGAATTGGCATGCCAAAGTTAAGGTTGATGCCCTGTTCTAGCATGGCCCCTTGATAAAACTGAAAATGCATTTAAGGTATTGAATGCAACATGGGCCATTTTATGAAATGAAGCACCCAAGTCTTTCATGGAGTGCTATATATTGTAATCTCTTATTTTATGCAAAGGAGATCTCTCTGATATAGAAGTGAAACTCTACCCAAATTGAAAGGCATTTCCTGAGAATTTGAGCTCAGATTGTTAATCATATTTCTTTATTTGAATGAGAAAGCAAGTGACCTTTCAAACTTTATACTGTAATAACTTGTGTTATTTAGGGGATTTTTCTTATGTCTATTTCCTGAATGCTTTTTTGTCCATTTAATTAAATAAATAGGACTAATGGAAGTAACCAAGAAGGTGTCCTGAATTCAACTGTGGAAAGACTTTGTGCTGCCACAATTGTATTTAATGTGTTTATTTTTTGTTTCTGTGTAAAGGATCTTGGGATGAATTTGTGCCCCCATTATCCTTCATATTTCACTCTTTGGTAGTTGAGGGGGAGACTTTGTGCTACACCTCATTCTGCTTGTTATAGTTCCCTATTATAGTTTCTTTTACTACCCAGGAAGTCTTCCTCTAGTTTTTTGAACACCACTTCTGAAAGAAGAGAAGTGCCTTCAATAATTACCCAGGATTTATCCTTTGATTTGTGAACATTATCTCTAAAAAAAGAGAGATGGATGGTGTTGTCCTACCCTTTAGTGTTATTTTTTTGCTTATATATATAGTATATATCACCTCATATTTATAGGGAACCTACCCTTGATGAGAGGAGAGATTTGTTCCCTTCTGATGTGGTAAACTTGCACATTTGGCCAACCAATCTCCTTATGCTGTGGTTGAAATCACCTATTTTTCTCATCAGTTAGCTGGTGAGAAAATATTCACCCAACAAATTCCATGATACAAGACTTCTTGAAGGCTTTGAAGAGGTTATAATAAAAGAGAGGAGAAACGAAACCTTTTAAGAGGACAAAGACATTCAAAAAGCTATTCCATTCATGGAAATGAAAATTTGCCATGATGAGACAAAGGACCAACAACATGAGTTCCCTTTATAAGGTTAAGAAGATTTCATCTACCTTGGAAATTTGTTTTAGATGACTCCATAAAAGGACATGCCAAGCCAAGGAACAAGAAAGAAGCATGAGTCATCTAGTACTAGATCCAAAAGGAAGCATGCTTTCCACCCTCATTCATCTCACGAAGAAGGAGATTCAAGATACTTTCCTTTTGATCTAGGAAGGGAGGTATGTTTGGTTAAATGTACATAATTAGTTTTCCTTTTGTTGTGTCTTGTGTTTTCTAAGTGCTTAATATCACAATTGTGCCTTTATTTTATGTGTTTGTTTGGTCTTGGTGTGTGTTGTCTTTATTTTGTGTGTTTTGAGGTAAATCAACTATATTGTTAGTCAATTAAAGGTCTCATCATGCTATTTTTAGAGTGGATTTGACTCCCTTTAACCAATGGATAGGATAAGGCTACTGATCTTTAACATAGGCAAGCATGTTACCCCTAAGCATTGCCAAAAGTGTTGACCAAATTTGACCTTTAGTCAAATTAGATCAACCCCTACATATTGAAAATTTTCAAAGTTTCCCATATGTTAGATAGGGTCTCATGTGTTTCTAAACATCTCACCTATCCTAGCTCTAGCCTTGGTGTAAACCTAGCTTCTTTGTACTTGTCTAGTCAACCAAAGTCAACTTTAGTCAACTCTAGTCAAACATGGTCAAAGGATCAAATTATTCTATAAATTTCCAAATATGGTCATTTAATTGTTTTAAGGTGTTCCTAAGTCATAAATTTTTCCTTTTCCATGCTTCATAAGCAAAAAATGCCTTTTGGTCACATTTTTAGCTCATTAAATGACTTGTATGGATTTGTCAAAGAAGCATATTTGTCACCAAGAAATTATATAATGTGGATGGGGTTATAATATGTAAATAAGTAGTTATAGGCAGTCAATAAGTAGTTTCATGCATAAAAATATAGAGTTTCCCTTAAAAATAGGCCCTTAATGACACTTGTATGGATTTGGTGAGCTCACTTTAAGGTGAAAACATGGGAAAAGTGTCTTTTGATCTCCCTAAGGTCTTATCTATGCCTAGTGTGTAGAAAAAAAGTTATATAAATAAAATTTTGCTTTTACTCCTTTCTTGCCTTCACAAGCCAAGAAGGGTCAACTTTAAATGCTTGGTATAGTCCATACAGATGGAGTTGGAGGGAGTTCTCTTGGGAGTTGAGAGGGGTCTTAGTTTTATTCAAATCTATGGAAATAAGTTTGAGTTTCATGGCTCCTCATTTATGAACCATTTATAAGAAGCTAGGTAGCAATTTACACTCTTGCATCCATGAGGGGTCCTTGTTTGAGCTTGTTTCAAAATATTTTACTTTTGTTTGATATTTTTGGTTATTTTATGTGTTTATCAGAGCCTCTCCATAGGTTTCTCCATAAAAATATTAGCAAGAGTTTTCTCAAATGCCTAATAAAGCCTCTTCTAGGCTTACTTGTGCTTTCAAATTATTTCCTTTCACACCTAAAGGTGTCTTCAGGATTAGGAGAAGATGTTTTGATATTGTTTCAAGATGTTTCTTGATAAAGGTCATATATTTGAGTATGGAAAAAATATTTGAGTGGTTTTGAGGCCTTTTCCATTGCATATTCTTGCTCCTTCCATGTCTCTACCTACATAACATAGCTCAAGACACTCAACTATAGGACCTGATGATGTCATGCTAATGTTTAAGGAGATGTACTTGTGCTACAATTGCTTAAAATTATGTAAGATGCATTAACATGCCTAAAATAGCCTCTCCTAGGCTTTTTTTGGTTGCATATCACCCTCACTACCTTACACTCTAAAGTATACACCTACAGTTGTCTTAGACAGAGCCACAAATGTTTGTATGGAGGTAATTGATAGGGTTGAGTCCTCATGAGGTTTATGAAGAAAGTTGATAGCTTGAGGAGAATGTTTAAGACCTTTGGTATCCCACCAGGTGTGGAGGAACTATTCCAAATAGTCAATCTATGTTTTGGTTTCTTGTCCCTAAAAATTAAAAATAGAGGTCCAGGGGGTTGTTGCAAAACTCTTATGACATGTCTCCCAAGACTTTTCATTCATTACAAAGACCTTACCTTGTTCTCTCTAGCATGAATAAACACTATTACAAGTTTCAAGGAAAAGAGATTAGTGGAGGATAGTGTTTTAGAGCCTCAAAATTATTTTGAAACACACTAAATTCATTCAATGTCATCTGTACCCCTAAGTCAAATAATGACCTTTACTTCCATTCAAGTAGCAACTTGAATTTCTCTCCCTGGTTAGTGGTTTCAATGTTTGAATTTTTTTTTGTGAGTCTAAATATCATAAGAGGAAGTGATACACTATTATTTCACCTCCTTTTGCATACCCTCTCGGTACATAGGCCTAGAAAGTTGCACTTATAGCTAGGTACGCAGATAGTGAGCTAGTTTTGATGCTTCGTGATGTCAAAAGGGGCATTCAATATAAAGTGAAGACATGAACATGCATTATTGTGAGATCAAAGTGATCACCAAACATCATAAGTGAGGTCTTAACATGGAAATCAATACCTATAGGTCTGAGATGCACCTATAGGTAGGGTCTTAAGGAAAAACATGTCTCAGTCTAAGGAAAACATAGTTTAGATCTCCTTTGAACATATAAGAGAACTCAAGATGAGTTCAAGGTGATATATAAGGTAGTGTTACCTAAATTATATTCAAGTAAGACTTGTCACATCATGATCAGCCTCAAATTATTCAAGGTAGCCTACATCAAGATCTAAACAAGCAAACATAGTCATATTTAGGGAAAGTCCTAGTTTATAAGGAAGCTAGTGTTTAGAATGTGAGAAATGCAATATAATGAAACAAGTGAGTCCAAATAAAGAAAAAATATATCTTGATGAGATTTAGGAGAATGTGAACATAACCATTGATTTCTAAACATGCAACATAGCCTACAGGCAGGGGTGAATAGGGGTATCACAGTCAACCATGACAAACCCAGTCTTGTGGGCTCAAGTACATAGAAGATTGTGTGAGAGGTTGGAAAAGAAAATGGAGATTTAAATCATGTTCACCATGGTAAAATAACATCACAATACTCTCACCAACACAAACCTATCCAAGAGAAGTCACTTACAAGTGAAAATATGATCAATGTTTCAAAACCTTACATATAGGTCTGTTTGAGAAATTGATGAGGTTAAAGATCTAAAACTTAGAATTAGGTGATAAGTTTTTGTATAAAGAATACCTACATATTAGAGTTCCCTCTCCAATATCTAAATTTTTATGAGCATATAGGGGAAGTGCCCTCTATTTTATCTCAGATAGGGAGCACTCCCCTAGGCTCATAAGTAAGTGGTCTTGAGAGATGGGATAAAAGAGTTAAACCAGAAGCTAAAGAAACCATGTAGGATGGTTTGTAAAGTTGGAACATGAATATTTAATCACAAAAAGCCAAGTTATAATGAGTGAGGGTAATCAACATGGTCTGGATACCAAGAGTTGTAGATAGATCCTTTAGTCCCTTAAGGAACCTAGAACCAAGTTGAGGTACATTTTCATTCCCAACTCTTGGAAGGATATATAGTTGATTAAGACATGTTTAGGGGAATGAGATAGACATGTTTTAACTTTTTAGATACAAATAATCTATCAAGGAAGGTCATTTTGATCTTTAGGTTGTAGGCAAACTTGTGGAACAAGGTTTAAGCCTAAGGCAAATGATAGGTCAATTACATTTATAACATAAGATGACCATTCCAATGGTTTGAGACATGTTTTTAGTATGATGATAGATATGTTGAGGCTATTGAAATGTAGGGGAGGTTACCAAGAGGCCATTTTTTGGATTAAAGGTACTAAAAACCTACAGGATACATAGAAAAGACCCAAATGGCTAGATTGAAATGCTCAGAACTTTCATGAGGCTTTACATGGAGAGTTAAGGTGTTTGGGGAAGATATAGAGGGTCTCTAATAAGCCCTCAGTGGAATTGGTTTAGATTCTTACTATGCCATTTCTATGAATAAATGCTAATATCTAGAATGAATATAAACCCTCTCTAAGGACCTGAGTGGGAATATATTGGAAATGGAGAATCCAAATGACACAAGTTGGCCATGAAACTGATTAGAGGTGACATAGAACTCGTTAGGGATCCTCCCCATCCAATTGAATTTCACTACACCTACATAGATGGTGTACAATAGGGATTTATTTTGTGTGTTTTATAGTTATGGAGAAACTTCAAAAGATGCAATCACTTTTATTAGAAATATTGGGACTTGTTCTAGGTCCCATGTTCAGCTATTAAGGTATCTAGGCTCCTAAGTGTGTTTGTTATCTCCTTCATCTCAACCAATCACAATGAGGAATTAGTGAATAGTTAGTGAAAAGATGAAAGCTCCAATTAGGAAGCCTTTTGAGGCTTGATTCATGAACTTTATGACATGGACATTCTTGACATGTGTCATTCCTCCTTGTACATGGATTATATTGATAAATTCAAAGCATTTTGTGTGCCAAGTGTAAGGGGTGCATGAGAAGGAGTCATTTATAACTTTTTGGGATGATTGATCATATCTAGGGGAATATGAATGATTAGAGACCACTCCAATACATGTGAAGGCTTTTCAGTATCCCCTCCCCCTTAGATCAATCATCAGACTTGACCTTATTCAGTGGTGAGGCATTCTAATGAAAGTAAATTATGAGGGTAGTTCATATGCATGAGAGATCATCTACACCACATATGGAGGAGTTAGATGAGTTTAAGGGACATTTTCCCTTATTTTACTTATAATATCTATCTCGTTATTTATTACATTCTATTTTAACTCATTCTCCTTGATTGAAAAGTGTTCTTGTGACTCTTGAGATTCACCTTCTCTCTCTTCTCTCACATTTACTATATATACTAGCCTTTTTAGCTATTGTACGGATCTCACCACCTGAGTATGGTGAATCCCTACTCAATTTTTGTTTTGAACTAATAAATAATTCTATTTCTACCTCATTCATGAATTAATGAAGTGCATTTTATGGTTGTTGGTCTTGTATAAGTGTATTTTTCTTACCTTGACATGTTATCCTTCATAGTGCCTTGTGTAGTTTGAAATCTCTCTTTTGCAAGTGAACAAGAAGTGTATAATATTGATTGTAGGTATAGTGAGTATCTTATTCATTAGTTTTTTTAGAAGACCTATTGTCTAAGTCCTCCTAACCTATACTTTCTTCAAGACCCCATGCTTGAAACATTGATGTAGGAAAAGATATTTCAATTTGATGGATGAAGTGTATGTGCAATTTTCCTATTGGTTCCAAGTGAATTAAAAGTGGTGTGATTATACCATTTATTTGGTGCATCACCTCCTTAGCTAGGTTTAGTTTAGGACTCTTTACCCTTTTCCTCATAAATGAAAGTGTGGTTATGGTGTGTGGAAGTGGTATATCAAGGGAACTAGCCCTAATATAGAGACTCACCTCAAATTTATGTTATCTAAATCCCTGAGGTGTTTCCATTATTCCAATTTAATGAGGATAGACTTGTCATCTTCTCAAGGGGTGTAGGTACAAGTGACAACAAAAAATAGATGAGAATAATTGAGCCATTGGGATTGCACAGTTAATTTAGAGGTACTAAAAATATTAATTATTGTTCATAAATCATAGGCCACCAATCCTATAACTATGAACATGAATTGGAAGCTCACAGGGACCCCTAACATCCACCAAGTTCACTCAATCTAACTCCTCTTCTCCTATTTGTACCAAATGGAAACTGTTGACCTTTTCTGAGTTATCCACGTGAGTGATATGAAAGAAAAATTGGTTTTTATCAATTTTGGTTCTATTGAAGCCACCTAAGCCTAAAAATAACTTTTAGGAATCTCCAAACACCTTCTTAAAGCATTTTACACTTACATATGAATCACCTCCATCTGTACAACACCTTAAACTAACATTTTTTTAGGTGATCTTATTTTTATGTTGAAATTGTAACATTTCAATTTTAAATACTTTATATGACATTATATGACATGTGATATGTTATCCCTACTTATTTAAACATTTGTATTTTTGTGAAAAATTATGTATTTCCTTAAAATGACCAAAAAGGTGGCATAAAAGGACATTAAGAAAATGGACAAATGTGACAAGGTTAAAACATGTTGTATGACCCTAAAAGTATAAATTGACCCCATTTAGGACCATGGTGAACATTTTAGAACCTATAATACCTTATTAAAAGTTTGAGTATGTAGTGGGGTTGACCCAATTTGACCTAGGGTGAAATTTTGGTCTTCATTTTTGTAATTTTTAGGGGTAGCATGCTTGTTATGCTAAGGCCCAATTGTATTGACCTTCCATTGGGAAATAAAGTCAACCCTATAATAAAATTGACACTGATATGCCTCAAAAAAGACTCCAAATTCACATCAAACACAACAAGAAATAAACACAAAAATTAAGACACCAAGACACACACATGTGCTTTCAAAGCACTTAGGGAAAATACACAAACACATCACACCAAATAATGTGCCCAACACTTATTGAAAACAAATACCTATCATAATATATACAAGACATCAAAAACTTGAGGAGAAGGGCAAATTATTCATTACTTCAACTAGAGTCAAAGATAATGCTTCTATAATCACCACTGCTTAGTGAAAATAAACCATCATAGAATGAATGTTTGTGAATGAAAACTTACTTATGGAGGTAATCAAATGAATTACCATTTTTAGAGCTCCTGATAATTACATGTGTATCACATGAAATTCTCATGAACACTCCATCTATCCTCCCTAGAGTATTTTTTGACTTTGTAACTTGCTTGACCTTTATCATGTTCACTTGACACTCTTCTATTTGATCATTGGGATTCATGAAACCCCTCCCAACTTCAAATCCATTTAAATCATGATATGATTGATGTTGAGATTCATCAAGGATATCTTCTTTGTTCTCATTATGTAATTGATTTACTCAATATTAGATTTATATTCCTTTTGAAGAGTTATAGGCCTGTTTACCTTCTCAAACTCTTGTACTATGGCATTGAAATGTTGCCACATATCATCTTCCTCTTCTTGAAGTTCATGCTCATGAATATTATCTTCTTTGGTAAGGATAAATGAATGATCACTAGGAATTTCATGATTTTTTACATCTAGGATATGAGCATCATCATCCATGTGTAAAAGGAAATTGCCCCATACAACCTATTCTAGAGTGTATTTAGAATTTACCTCAAGAGACCCATCACATTCTTCATGGAGGATGTATGTACCAAGACTAGTATCTTCAATATGTTCATATGGATCAAATCCATATTTCTCAACTCCCTATTCATCAAAATACAAGTTAGCTATGGCATCAAGAAGTGTTAGAGGTTATTGATCACTAGGATGATCTTATTCATCACTAATATTACAATTCATGTTTAATGTATAAGGAACATATGGTTATACATGAAAATTAGATAGAGGTTCAAATTTGATTGACACTTTAACACCATACCTAGTCTTAAATGCCATATAAGACCAATCTGAAGTCAAGTATACTCTAATTTTAGCATTAAAATATCTTGACAAGCAAAGGGAAAAGTGTGGTGGCACATCCATAACCACAACATCTTGAGGAATAGTGAACTAAGAACAAACATGAAGAACAATTTTCAAACCTTTGATTATGCCAATTGTCTTGGTAGCTAACCCATCTAGTTGTAACACTCCTTTGGAATGAGGCTCATACTTGAAATTCAAATTATCATCTACTTTTTTGGGCATGACAAAAGTACTTGATACACTATCAATAAGAAAATTGTGAACCAAGACATCTCCAATTATGATAGAGAGATAGAATGGAGGAGGTTTATCTACTTTCTCAATTTTGTTTGGTTGTCCTTCACTATGATTCAATGTGTTTGTCAAGGCTACCTCTTTCTCACTAGGCTAATTAATTTCCAAAATGAGTTTGGATAGCTCTTCTTGGAGCAGGTCTACTTGTCTAGGTATTATAAGTGTATCCCACATTGATACATTCACATGAGCCTTCTTCATCTGCTCTACAATGCTAGTGAGATATCCACTAACCTTAACTTGTCCACTAATAATAATAGTGTAACCTATACCTTGAGAATTTTGAGGTGTGAAAGAGTTCATAGCATTCTAAATTATTTGATTTATTGGTGTATTTGGGACTACATTTGATATACCTACCATTTGGGATGTTTTAAATCTCATTGATTAACCATTACCAGCCCCTTTTTCTTTCTCTTTGTCTTTTTGTTTGTAACATAGGACTTTAGTTTTTGATTGATTTTCCTTGGTAATTCATAGAACATGAGTAATATTGCTACCAATTGACTAAATTAGACCCCAATTTATAACTCTTTCCATTATTCTCTCCTCTATTAGGTACCTCATCTTGAGTCATGGATGACATTATTTCCAAATTTTCCATGAAAGCTTGATTGAAGGACTCATTGGCGTAGGTAGATGGATCATGAGTTTGATCTCATGAAGGCTAACCCTAATGCTCTTAAGCAAGGTTGTTTTAATTAGGCACTAATGTTTTTAATATGGAGTGAACATTGGGATTATAACCTTTTTATGTTTTTGCTTGAACTAGTTGCCTTTGACCTTGAAGATGGCCTTGAAAGGGTGGTCTATTACATTGATAGTTTGGATAGGATTGATTATGTTGATAGTGGATTTGGAAATTTCTCACTTGATACTATTGTATGATACTTTTGGGACCTAAAATTTCTTGTTCAATATCCTTCACTCTTTCTGCATCATTAGATTTACTTGATTGACTAGGGGCAACTAGCTTATATTTGGGTGTAGGGATGGGAGCAACAATAGGTGTAAGGGTTTGTAAATCAGAGAATAGAGGAACAAGGGATCTTGGAGAAATATTCCTAGACTAAATCAAATATTTCTCAACCCTAATGGAAATTTCATATGCATTAGGCAATGTTTTACCTCCCATAAATTATATCATCATAGAAATATCACTGTCAAAAGCCTTAAGATAATAAAGGAACTCATGATGTGTAATAGGTCTTACCAAGATTGGGATCCTATCCCATGTCTTCTAAAACTTTGTGTTGAAGTCTTGAATAGCTTCATGAGGTACTCTCCTTATGTTTTTTAGTTACTTAGTCAATGACAAGTTGTCACTCTTATCCTTTAATCTTCTCCTCAAAGCATCTCCCAATTCATCCCATGTGGTGATAAATTCATGAGCCAAAGTTCCATACCAATCAAGAGGTTTACCTTTGAAAGAAACAACCAACAACCTAATTTCTATGTTATCCTCAATGACATGATGTATATTGTATAAGTTGGCAATGTTTCTAATGTGCTCAATAGGGGTAATGGTAGTCTCCCCTATGTATGAAGGGATACTTTTGATGGTTGATATGGAAATGCCATCATAATGGGCAAGTCTTTAAGGATTATAACCATTGAAAAAAACAAAGATTAGGTTCCTTGTCATGTATATTTAAGATTTTTCAAGATTGGGCCAAACAAAAACTTTCTTATAGGTCTATGAGCAAGATAGAATCTCTTTGGGAAAGGATGGATGTTAGCCAATTTGTATGATTTGACTGTATATTAAGGAATCTCTTAGAAATCAAAAGGAATGCCTTTGGTATGATATCAATGATTACCTTAGGCATGAAATAATGCACTAGTCTACCATCAAGAGTCAATTTTTGTAGTCACCATATACTACATGAAGCATACTATTATAGCCTCTTTGTTGTCAAGACCAACATCCACCTTGAAAAACCTTCTTGGAACACATGTCCCACTGGGCATTCTAAAACCATTATAGCCCAAATTTTCACCCTAAATAATTCAATTAGACCTCAAATTTGGGATAACATGGAACTATCTCTAAGTATAGGTAGATTGATACAAGAGATAAATCTCTAGATTAAGGGCTATCTCCCTTGATCTAACTATTTAGGCTCTCAACTACACTAGTCTAATCACTTATTGGGGGTAATAATAGAAGAAGTAAACTAAAATTAACCTACACTAATGGAGGTGATACACAAAATATATCTCCATAAACATAGTTGAATTTGTGCTAAGAGGATAGATTACTAAAACTAATCTTAACTCAAGTTTCTTCTAGCATAAATGGTTCTACATGGAGTCAGATTGTTATGCATTTCCAAAGGTGGGTGAATATGAGGTATAATCTCAAACACTACTAATCTCTCTTCACACTTTAAAAACACTTAACAAATAGTTACACTTCATGAGACAAAGTGAGACATGTTAGAATAAGTATTACTCACACAATCCATATAAGAGTAGAAAGGAAGCAAGGAGAAAAAATCATCACTTGTCATCCAAATAGAGTACTTGACATAGGAAAGAAATCTTAGAGATTAAACTATCTTAATAACTTTATTCAATTGCAAAAAAATATGTCAAACCAATAGGGATTCTCTATACCAATTGTGGATCCATTACAATGCCAAAATGGATTCAATATATAAAGCAATAGGAGAAGAGAGAGAAAAAGAGTGATGTTGGAGAGTCACAATTCCAAGTGTCAAGTCTTAAAGACTAGTTATAATTCAAGATAAGGAGTTAAAAAATATATTATGAGATCCTCTTGGACAAGTGTCTATCTAAAACATGTCATCTTTCTCAATTTGGCATAAGGACACTTCATTATCCTTCTTAAAACTATTTTCTTGATGAGGAGTCCACTTATTTATCTTGAACTACCTTAGAAGTCATTGACACATGTATATTGATTTGATAAGGTGAAAGCATGATTGGTTTAAGTCATTATACACCCTTCCAATGGATGATCTTCTCTTTGTCACTTGTTGTTCACTTCCTTACAGTTACTCACTAGCCCTCTAGGATTAAACTCCCACACTTTCACTAGGGTGGCTTGCATATGATCAAGATATTTCATAGCATAGATGTGAAACACATCGTCATAACCCCTTTTTCTTCTCTTCTATCATATAGGCCTCAAGAAAACTCAAAATCACACTTCTCATAATCAACTTGATAGTCACCTTGTTTCTCACCATTCTATCGAAGACTTCTTACAAAAATTAGCTTAGCAAAGGAATATTAATATATGAATGAGGTGATAATGGGGTCTAGAGTAAAAATACATTTCCATACATCTTTCACCATTAATTTCACCTATCTATTCCCTTCTATACCTTCAAATTACCTCAAATATTGTAGAAAACATATAATTTGCCTCATCTGTATAAGTGATGGAATAGAAAAATTGAGTGGTAGGAAGCCAAAGGGAGTTATAAGTAGGTAAAAATCACTTTCCAGTCTAATTGACTCATTTTGGATGCATTTCTCTTCATATATTTCTCATCAGGCTCTTATGAGGGTTTTAGGTCATTTAGGTTTTTAAAAATGATTCATAAAATTTAAGTCATTAACCCTCAAACCAATGCAAATAATTTCAAGTTTATGACCCACCTAAATTATACCTAAGTGATTGAGGGCCCATTCAACTTTTCTGTATAGATGTGAGTTAAATAAGTTGTCTCTTGAGTTCTTATTATGCATTCTAGATACCCTTGAGGCAAAATGAGGCCAAAATGACCAATCTAAGTTATTTTATAAAAACTAATGAATCTCATAAACCATAAAATATCCCATGAAGGATATCAAGTTTCTTGGGAATATCATATAACCATAAGAGTGTCATTATAAGCCATGAGGTTCATGTCCAGTTTTAGACCTCATAGGCATAGATTGGGTTTTCTGAGTATGTGGTCACTTATGAGTAGTAAAAATGATTATAGTACCTTAATAACATTTATTAATCTCCAATTCAACCCTATAAATCATACCATAGTGTCTTATAACTCTATCATTCATATTTTTCTCATCAATGCACTATGTCTACAATTGTATTGTTTATGGAGTGCCTCAAGTATGAGATAAAACAATGAGCACTTACACTATTAGTATGACCTAAATAAGACCATGGAGGTATATTAAAACTAATTATTCCCATACATATCAAGTTTTAAATCTTTAACATGCTTCTAGATCCCTCAACATCTCAAATTCTTAAGACTAGCTTCTAGGCCTGTGATTGTGTGCATGGTTTTGATAGGGCTTAAGAACCTTTAGCTATGACTATCTATGTTCATCCTTACTTCTAGGAATCATGTGGAATTGTGATTTTATCAAATTTAAAGTGATTTATACATGTTCATATCCTTCTTATACTTATAGCTACCAACCAAACTTGTATCCTTCATTAGTGTAGCCTAGTCTAAGTATGAGTCAAATTGTACATGTCAATTTAGGGAATAAATGTAATTTTGTAGGTGATGATACATGTTTGAGCACTATAATTCACACCTTCAGTGTCTCTTGAGGTCACTAAGATCATCTCACACCTACATGGGATCATTTATTCCTTGAGACCATGCTCTTATTAATATCAATGCACTATAGGTGTGTAATTTGCATTATTCCAGGTTCATTTTGGCTTAATGGCATTGTAGTTCTCTGAGTGTTTCCATTAAGATTTTGACTGATTTAAACACCCATTATATCATCATCTTATCTTAATCTAAAAATATCCTCTTGTGTTAATATGTTACCCCTAGGCCCAGGCTACAAGAATAAAACTATTAGGATTTCTTAGACCTTATAAACACTCACCATGAAATGACACTGTGTGGAGTAGAATCTCTTTTTAAATAAATTAAGGTAAACTTTATCATTTATAACTTTATTTAACACTAAAATTTTCCATTTAGGTTTGACTATAGGTAATGGTCTCATCACTCACACAATGATCTTCTCCTAATCCATGATTTTTTTTGATATGCCAAAATAGGATCAAATGCTTCCAAACATGTTTTGGTCCCTCTTTTAGGTATGGACATAACTGGGTTTCTAGTAGTAATATGTAGGTGTTTGTTTTAGGGCTATTTTAATATATCAAGTATCCTAGACCTCACATTCCTTTCATGATCATCTTCAATACAAACCTTCAATGAAGAATATTACCAACTATGCTCTGAGGGGTTGAAAACAAGTGTGTTACTCTTGACCTGAAGGTACTCATAGAAAGATGAACTCTACAACTATTAAAAAAGTGTTTTATAGATCATTGGTATTCACTTATATTATAAGTATATGGTTCTACCTATATTTTATGGCCACACATGCCAAACCAAGTTGAAATCAACATGACATGGTGGATATGATTTGCAAGTCTACATAAATTCTTTGGTTCACATAAACCAATCTCCATAGTGAAACTAGATGAGAAAAACTAAGCCATTAAGACTGCATAGGTAGTTTATAGGTACTAAAAATATTAATGATTATTCATAAATCACATACCACCAATCTTAGAACTATGACTATGAATTAGAAGCTCACAGGGACCCCTAACATCCACCAAGTGCACTCACTCCAACTATTCTTCTCTTATCTGTACAAATGAAAAGCATTGACCTTTTCTAAGCTATCAAAGAGATAAATAGGAGATAAAAATTATTTTTGTCAATTTTGGATCTGTTAAAGCCACTTGAGCCTAGAAATGACCTGTGGGGATCTCAAGAACTTTCTTGAAGCATCTTACACTTGAAGATGAGTCACCTCCATCCCTACAACACCTAAAACTAAATTTTTTGTAGGTGATATTTTTATGTTAAACCTACAACATTTTAGTTTCAAATTCTTTCTCTGACATTCTATGACATGTGATACATTAGACTACTTCTTGAAACATTTGTATTTTTGTGAAAATTTGTACATTTCCTTAAAATGACCAGAAACGTGGCATAAAAGGACACTAAGAAAATAGAAAAATGTGACAAGGTTAAAACATGTTGTATGTCCCACAAAGTATAGCTTGAACTCATTTAGGACCATGGTGACCATTTTCAAACCTATAATACCTTACAAAAAGTTTGAATATATAAGGGGGTTGACCTAATTTGACCTAGGGTAAAATTTTGGTCAATAGGTATCTTTCAAGTGAAGTCGACATGATTAAGAGAAGACAATAAATAAGTGAGAAACTAGAAAAAAACAAATAAAATGACCCCTAGTTACAATATTAATTCACACTCATGAAGAGTCAGTCAGACATAACTGAGAATGTGTCCAAATTGATTAGTTCATAAGTACAAAGAACTAGAGGGATGCCAGGCTCTATTGATAATACATCCAAGAGTTATAATATGTGAAAAATAGGTATATATATGTAAGGCTCAAAAAGGTCACCAATACATAGAGTACAAAAAATAAGCACTTTTAAAGAAGATAACACTCAAATCTGAGTTATCGATCAAAATTACAGCCATTTGAAAATGTACACTCGCATGAAAAATCAAGGCATAAATAGTTGTGGAAAATATTTTGAATCAACTTCTCCCAAAAATCTTGAGGCTCCTTAGATAAAAAGCTTGAAAAAAATTATGAATCAATTTCCTCAAAAACAATTCAAGCCTTTTAGATTAAAAGTTAAACACTTTTGCATTTGAAGTGATCAAGGGCTTATTTTCCATATGACCAGGGGCTATGACCTATTTTGGGTGCTCCACTCCTCAATTTTATGGATGTGATTGATGGGTGAGTGTCATCATCCCAAAAATTCCTCCACTTTAAAAATGATTAATCTCTCTTTCCACTATCTTAAATTTGATGGTCTCTCACATGTCAAACAATCTAAGCTTAAATTTGACATCTTCATGGAATTTACAACAAAGAAAGGGTGATAAGAGATTGTAGCATGATCAAACAAGGTTTAGAGTCTATAGGGTGTTTTAGCAATAATCAAAACCTACAGTGTCTACATATATGAGGGTTAGAGTCCATCATGTGTTTTGATATGTGTCAGAGTCTATTGATGGTTTGAGCATGGGACAAAACCTAATGGATGCTCAAGTATGAGTCAAAAATTTAAGGGTGTTTGAGCATGGGATAAAAACTAATAGGTGTCTAAATAGGCTTCAAAACTTGGTGGTGTTCTTAGTAGTCCCAAAACCTGACAAACTGCATGGAAGGGTTAGAAAGTTTTTCAAAGATTGTAAACCTACCTCAAAACATTTGATGTCTAGGAAATATCTACCTAACCCTATTTTTTTGACACCAAAAGTCTGACCCAAATTAAAAATCACTAAAATCACATGCAAGGGTTAGAAACTTTACCAAAATTGGAAAACTCTAAAATATGTAGATTTGGTACACCTCTTTCATAATAAAATACCCATTTTAGAATTCAAAAAGCTAGAAAAACCATGAAATATTTTATTAATTTGAGAATCTCACTATACAAATATGCATGAAATGATTGAAAAAGCTCTGAAACCCTATAATAATGGTCAAAAATCATTGTCATGAATATGTGTCATGTTTATAGTAAATTTTGGGGCTTTGAATGCTTATCAATTTTATGGTGCTATTTATTTCATGATTGGAGACTTCGACTATATAGTTTGCATGGATTTTCATGAAATCCCACTTGACAAAATGGCCATCAGATTAGAGCTCTTATACCATGTTAGATGACTCCAATATCTTTAGACATCATACATTTCATGAATCCTTAGGATTAGGTGAGAGCAAGATGCAAAATAAAAGTGAGCTTCATAAATGTCTATTAGTTGATTCATTAGTTGTAAAGTACCAAGGAGGTATATTTGATTGAACTTCACAGGGATAATGGAGTTTAATCCCTAGGTAATTAAAGGGTATGAGTATAGTAAATTAGTGTAGAAATATTATACAAATACAACCACTAATTTTTAAGAGAATTGACCTAGTTTGACCTTTTTAAAAATAACAATAAATGATCTAAATAAATACTTGTCTAGAAATTTATTGAGATAGAAGATATGAAGGTTGTAAACTAGGTCAAGAGATGATTTGAGTGTCTTTGATAAGATCTAGGTGTTAAAACCCTTCTTGGATAGTGGTACCCTAATTGGATAGTAGTGCCAATAGTGCTAGTGCCCTTATTTTAGCACTAGTGTCTTTTATGTAGGACTATTTTGAGCTTCTGGGTGTACATGTGTCTGAGTCTACCAAGCCTATTTCTATGCACAAAATTTGTGATTTCATGTAGGTGACCTATTTTTATTAATTTTATATGTAAACCCTAAACCTCTATGTTTTTATGGCATCTAGTTGACACAAGTAACAAAGTGTGATGTTAGTCAAGTAGGTTGGACATATTCAACACCCTAATGTGATGAGAGTTGCCTACATACCAATAATCTAAGGAGGGATCAAGTATAATGTATTTCTCCCCACCTAAGTGATGGTACAAGTGTAAGTGAAGCTAGTATTAATACCCACTTAAGTGATTTTGAGTAGAGCTTGAGACTATAAATCTGAGTATTTTGAGTTTGGGATTGTTGTAGATGCTTGTATGTAGAAGTAGGTTAGAATAGGGATTGATAACCTTGATTGTGTACTTGTTCTAAGTTTATTTATGTTATTTATATCTGATTTCCATCTAGTGAATAAAGGGCTAAAATTCATGTATATATACTATTATAGTACTTTTGAAAGTCTTAAAATAGGTGTAGGTCAACCCTAGGTGGTTTCTTATTTGAAAATATATTCGTTAGAGATAAAAAGAATGAAAAAACAATATCAACCAAATTGGGACACTAGCATCATTGGTGCTACTATCCAAATTATGGTGGTAGTGTCCAAGTGGTAAAACCTAAGGCATTAAGGGTTAGGATATTGAAGTGAAGATCTAAGACTACTTAAGGGATATTTATAGATGATGACCTACATAAAGGATGGTTAAGTGTCTAAATAGGCCCTAAGATAGGTATAAGACTAAGCTAGGGATGAGTGGTCTTAAGTAACACTCTTAGCACTCAAGTGTCATTTTAGATGATTATGTTTTCCCCCCTTTTATTTTAGAATTATAGTAAAGTGAAATGACTAGAATATAGGAAAAATAAGCATACCTAAACTTACCTAATAGGTGAAGCCCATGAATCTAGATCTGAGTATGTGAAGCATGCTCCATTATATGTACTATAAATGAAAAATTCATAGATTAGTCCTTACTGATGATATATCAAAATCAAATATAAAACATATTAAAGAGATATGAGAGAAGAAATGAACAAATACATTTCATTAGGTACGTGAACCAATGCATAAAATTGGTGATAACCTATATGTGTGTGTAGATAGTGATCAATTGGTGAATAAATGTGACTAAGTTAATGGATTTCTCAATCCCCATGTGTGGGTGGCTCAATAAATCATCTAGTTTTGAATCCATCATTGCCCACCCCTATTTGATGGATCATGACCTATGAATAGATGGGAATGGATTGATGGTATTTCCAATCCTCTCATGTAGGTGGATCAAGAACTGAAGTATACTATGACTCCATCATTTCCCACCCATGTGTAGTAGATGCAGATAAAACTAAAATGACATGATGTAACTAAGGATGTGTGACTATAATTGGAACTATATATGTCAATTCTATGGACACTCTAGAACTCTAGAATGGAAAATGGATCTGGGCCACTCGAGAATATTAGGTAGATTTGGACCACTCAAAAATGCCAGCCACTACAGATGGAGTAAGGTATCAATCTCATGTATAACTTGGAACATGATGCTTGATTTGTATAATGTCGAGAATGACATGGATTTTCTCATTTTATCTAATCAACTAGTGTATAAGTGAGCATATAAAAATAATGTGCCATGCACATGCCCCCAAATCTAATATCTGAGTATATATATTTTAGATTAAGTTGTAATAATATATATCTGAGTATTTGAAACTAAAATAGGAATAATTATGCCATGCATGATTCCCCCAATCTAATAAAATTGGTATGAATCTATGCTGAATTGAGCCAAAATTGGTAATTTGTAACTAAACCTATGCAAACCTAGAATATACCTATTATACTTTTTGAGCCAATTTAGAATTTATTTAAACTAAGGCTACTGGATAGTAGTGTTATATATTTGACAATGGTGATGGTTGTGTTAGTGTCCCAATTTGGGTGTTAAATTCCAACTATTTTAATTTTTGTGAAAATGAAACTAATCTTTGTATGACTATTTCCTACTATGTTTTCCTAAAAATAATTTATATATTCTATGCATTTATGCTAAAAATTGTACTCTAAGTGCATTTAGATAGCCTGATCTTTGTAAAAAACTTATGTGAATGCCCCCTCTTTTGAGGGGATTTATTGAACTTGTGCAAAAACTATCCTCAAAAGAAAAAGCCATACAAGATGTGTTAGCTAAAGCATTTATGATATCTACATAATAAACCAATATAATGTGCATACATCACATTTTAATGTAAAAACATTTGATCATAATTTTGTAATGTGTGATGTATGTTAGATCTAACATTCACAAGGTTGTCAAGATAGATATAAAAATGTATATGAATAGTAAATCTGAGTAGCTACCTAGGGGGATGGGGGATGATGTCCATCAAGACACATAAGTAAGAAGGGGATATGCATGAGGTCCCTCATGGCATATAAAATTAGAGTGTGTAACAAGAAAGAGATAAGTTTCATGGGCATGATGTATATAATAAAGCATACATACCATGCACATGAGGCACACAAAGTAGGAAAAGGGGCCACAATATAAGGGAGATGGGCACATGCCACTAAATATGATAAAGTGAGACATACAAGGACATGTTTAAATTTACACATATGAAAATGACAAGTAGGTTATCTTATAGCCACATGGAATGACATGTTCAAATGTTTGTATACACAATCAAGAAGGCACACACAAAGACATGGGCACATGTCCAAAACATACATACAATGAAAGGAAATGGCTTAGAGATATAGAAAAATGACATATTTAAATGCCCTTAAATATAATAAGCATAGAGACACAATCAAGTATAAACTAGGAAAGTTATAAATGAAAGTATGCATGAACATGTGGTACACATTTGTATAAGAGCAAAGATGTACATAAGTTGAGTCTAAAGTAGTAGTAGTTAGTAAAAAATTTGAGTAGGTGTAGGATGATCAATATAAAGATATGAAAGTGATAAATATGTGATGTAGAGTTTAAAAATATATAACTTGGAAATGAAAACTATGTATAGGATGCCCCCAAATGAGGAAATGTATTAGATGAGGAACTTCTGTATCTATGTATATGCCCCTAATGGGTAGATAGTAGAAAATTTAGATATTTGTGGTGGATATGAGCCGTATAAGTATCTATGAACACTTGATAAGAACAAGTGAAGCATGTATGTGTGATAAAAACCAACTATACTATTATAAATACAATATGTAGTACCTGACAAGTATAAGAAGTGTAAATATGGCAACACATACAATCTATAATTTATATTTTCTAAGTAAATATTTGAATGTTTTTGTGTTTTGGCATATTATATTTTTTTGTATTTTATGGATATGAGATATGTACAAGCAACATGAAAAAATTAAACTATGTATAAGGAGCATGAATGAATGAAACTGTGTATAAGTAAGGAGGAACATACTAACCAATGAGTCTCATGGGAGATTCACTATTATGTGGCCTGTTTCACAAACATGGATGTAACCTATCATGAAATGTGATTGATATGTTGTAGTTGAATTGAGTTATAGTATAAATATAAGTATTTCTCATTGTTGGCATCATAATAATCATAATAAATTGGAATACTAGTGTTGACTTTAGTTGTATTTGGATGAGCATAGGGAATTGCCTCATACTATGGAGTTGACCTTATTGAATTTTGATTCACAATATTTGATGTTACTATGACCTTAAAAATTATTATTATTGTAGGCATATGGTTCTTTTGATAGAAATCCTCTTTTGAGAATGCTTGTTGGCTTAGCATGAATTTGAATTTTCTACTTAAGTTTTTTTTTCTTTTTGTAACATTTCCTATGTATCTGGATATTTTACCTTGACAAACTATATCTATGAATGATTTTCCATAATATGTTCCATAAATCCCAAACCTTGTTGACCAACATTATCAACTACTATAATAGGATTAATTATGCCCTAAGCATGTTTGCCTAACCCTTAACCTTGATAATCAAACTGTTGTAGATAATTTTGACCAAACCCATAATGTTTTGAAAGTTGGGCCTCATTTTAGAGAGGTATATTTGTATCCTTCATCTTCTTTAGATACACTTTTTGTATTGTTTCTTGCTCTAATTTTTCTTTGTAAACCTTTTACTGTTCTGATTTATGCTTTGGTAACCACTTTTGTACTATTTATAAATTTGAACCTTTTTAAATATGTTCATGTATCACTGTGGATTGATTAAATGATTTATATTGTATAGGTTCCTCATTATTTTTAGATTGGTATGTAGATTTTGATCAGAGCTATAATTAGTTATGGGGCACAAACCAGGGGCCCAATCCCTAAGAGAACTATAAAACCATTAACACTTGATCACATTAAAATCATTGAATAAATGACCACATCTAGCCTATAAAAACCCTCTGAGATTCAAACTTGGGTGGGGCTGGGCATAACCATACCACTCTACCAATACTTCTACATCTGATTGGCATATAGGTTCATCATTATTAATGATGTGTTACATATGCTTTTTTAATACCAAACATGAATTTGTGTGATGACCATGCATTATATGGTATGTATAATATATATATATATATATATATATATATATATATATATATATATATATATATATATATCTCCCCACTGGATGTAAAGGAGTTAGGTTGATCAACTTAACTTTACTCATTTGGCTTGAAATGTCACTTGAAATTCTATTTGATCTTTAAATGCTTTTTGAATCAATAGTTGTAGATGTAATTTGTTTTGATTTCTTATTTTGATATGTAACATTGCTTGTCATAAATTGACTAGGTGAAGATCCATATACATGATTGACACTAGTTTGCCCTAGATGGTTCTATCTTGTGAACTTATTTTTTTAATGTTGTAATATTTTCATGTAATAGTTTATTGTAATTTTGTAATTATAAAATTAGCTTACTCATATTAATAATTTGATCACATGGAGTCTCACAAGTGCAAACCCTAGTTTATTCTAATTAAACATGTAAAAACACACCCTATAGAGAAGAAATGGGAAGGGAAGGCTTTGAAGGATAGATAAGATGAGTATAGACATTTGAAATAGTAAAGGAGAAGTGATAGCATGGAATTGGTTAGATGGAAAGCAGCTATCACCATCTTGGAGATGAGGAGGAAGAAAAAAATCTTCTTTATCCATGAAATTTGGCAATGTAACTTGGAAGAGGGATACTAGGGTAGAATATATCAGGCCTATAAACCCTAACACAACCACATAAAATAAGAAACAAAAGGATAGAAACTCTAATATCATTTAGGGCTAGGGTTTGAGTAATATTCGAAGTAAGTTGAGATCACCAAATGATTTAAATTTTTTGGGTTATGGATTTTAAGCCCTAAGTTGTTAAAGGGTATGAGTATAATAAATTAGGGTATAAATATGAAATAAATAAAACCACTAATTTTTCAAAGAATTGACCTAGTTTAAACTTTTAAAAAATAACAATAAATAATGTAAATAAGTACTTAGCTAGAAATTGACTAAGATAAAAGATTTGGAGGATGTAAACTAGGACAGGAGATAATCTAAGTATTATAGAGAGGATCCAAGTGTTAAAAACCTTCTTGGACAATAGCAACCTAATTAGATAGTAGCACAAATGGTGCTAGTGTCCTCTATGTAGGACTATTCTTAATTATTAAATGAACCTGTGTCTGAGTATTCCAAGCCTATCCCTATGTGCATGAGTTTTGATTCCCTATAGGTGACTTGATTTGACTAATTTTATATGAAAACCTTAAACTTCCATGTTTTTGGGGAATCCAATTCATATAAGTAGTAAAGTGTGATGTTAGTGGGGTAGGATAGACATCCTCAACACCCTACTATGATGAGAGTTGCCTACATACCAATAATCTAAGGAGGGATCAAGCATGATGTAGTTCTCCCCAACTAAGTTTTGGTGTAAGTGCAAGTGAAGCTAGTATGAATTCCATTTTGAGTGATTTTAAGTAGAGGTTAAAATTAGAAATTTGATTATTCTGAGCTTGGGATGGCTATAGATGGTTGTATGTATAAGTAGGGTAGAATAAGGATTGATAACCTTGATTATATATAAATTTTTCTAATTTCATTTGTGTTATTTTCATCTAATTTCCATCTAGTAAATAAAAGGATAAAATTCATGTATATATATATTATTCTAATACTTCTACAAGTCTTAAAAGAGGTTTAGACTAAACCTAGGTGGTTACTCATTTGAACATATATCTATTTGAGATAAAAGGTGGGGAAAGGAAAATAAAATCCAAAATAGGACACTAATTCCATTGATGATACCATTCAAATTATGGTGATAGTGTTTAGTTGGAAGAACCTAAGGCACTAGGGGACAATATGCTGAAGTGAAGGCCTAAATGAAGGCTAGATATGTGTCTAAATAGGACCTAATATAGGTTTATGACTAATCTAGGGATGGGTGGTCTCAAGTAACACTCGTAGAATTCAAGTGTAATTTTTTTGATGATTAAAACATTATATACTAAGATATTAGGTCACCATAAAGGTAAAAAATCAACTCATAGTTAGAAAACACATTAAGTATATTTCCCCTAATGACCTTAAGAAACCTAAGTACGCTAACTAATAACCGTGTAGGTAAAAATGAAAATGGGAAAAATAATACACTAACACCCCTCAAAGCTTAGCTTATGTGGTTATAAGAATTGGTTCCTGATAATGAGGCATGATGAAGTACCCAAGCACAATGCAACTCCAATAAGGTGGAGAAAAGGAGAAAAAACATAGGAAAAAACTCATTTTCAAAAAGAGAGCAAGGTGAGAAAATGTGCATGATCTTAGGACATCAAGAACAATCGAGAATGCATCCACAAATGAGAGAAAAAAACACATAGAGAGAAGAGCTAATAAGTCTCCAGAGAAGATGATGATGCCACGTACAATAGAGATTATAGAATGATGAATGTCACTGATGATATCTTCTCACTAAAGACTAAAGAGGATCCATTCAAATATAAAAATATTTTTTTCTTTTGACAAAGGAATAACACGAATGATTTACTATAAGTTTATCCATTTCATAGTGTAAAATGGAGGTATTAGTATAAATAAATCTAAGTAGGGTCCAAAATAGGAGTGTGGCATAGGTCTGACAATATCATGCAAAATAATTAAATGTAATGCCATTGAAGTGAACCTATCAAAAGTGAAGAGTGGATCACTCTAGAATAGTGAATGGGTCCACCAAGTCCCTAATGGAACTCCAACCAAGGAAATATACTCTTCATGCATATTAAAAGGGCCAATTAATTTTATCAATGATGGTACAATGGAAGCAGAGGATAAAATAAATTATAGAATGCCTAGTACCTGTGGAATAGACTACATAATTTTTGATGTGTCTTGGATTAATACACCTACACATTTTAATGTATAAAGAATATTTGAGGTAAGTTGATCGATAAATAACTCATCATCATCAATAAGGTGATAAGGATATGGTCAAGGTGCATCCTCATCACTACTATAGTCATTTTTACTAGTAAAAGAGTCATTAATCTTAGATATGTACTGATGATTATAAGTGTCATCAAGTATATGGGAGTCCAATGAAAAATAATGGCATGGAGTATTTGTTTAAGGGATATTCATGCAAAGTGTGGAGCATTTATCAACAACTCTTGACACTAAAGAAGAGATTTTAGATGAATCACATAGATCTGTAGAGTGAATATCCACAGGAAGAGAAGATTCATTAATTCTCTCACAAGATGTACTCTCACTAGAAATAATAGAGTCCTCTAAAGTACCAATTTGTGATGTATTTGGAAGAAAAACATCATGCACATGAATGAAATTTGAATCTACAATGGAACAACAAAGGTCTAGAAAAATCTCATTTTGTAGTGGTGGCTCGATAAAAGGAAGAGAACTATCCACCATAGATGTGTCGTCACATAAAATAGGAGTAGGAGGAGAGAGTAAAATAATATCTAAAGAGATGATATGATGAGGAGGATTAGTAATGATATAAATATTGATAGGATATCTAAAATGAGATTGAAGGATGCTCTAAATAGTGTTGGGAAACATGGTGAGCTGCACATGGTGATGTAGATCCCATGAAATGTGCAACAATAAGGTACCATGAACCTTATCGTAAGTGTTAACCCAAATAATGTAATTATAAAAATTAGTGGGATCAATAATATGTCCATGTAGGAATGGAATATGATTCTTTCCATTTTTTTATGAACAAGTGTTACATGTAAGCATGCTAAGAAGCATAGTTATTCTTTCGAAGAAGAACCATTGGTGTAAAATCAACTTTACTCGACAATTATCTCAGTGTGATTAGTGCATAAGTTAATGAAATGGAAATATTATAGACTCTACCAATAATACATCCAAGAGGTAAAATATGTGAAAAATAGGTAGCTATATAAGGTCCAAAAATTTCACCAATGTGTAAAGTATGAAAAAATAAGCAATTTTGAAGAAGATGGCACTCAAACTTGAGTTACCAATCAAAAGTTATAACTATGTGAAAGTATTTATTGCATGAAAAATTTGGGAGCAAATAGTGGTGGAAAATATTTTGAATAAACATCCCCCAAAAAAACTTGAAGCTCATTGGAGTAAAATCTTGAAAAAAATTGTGAATCATTTTTTTCAAAAAGCATTCAAGCCTTTTGGAGTAAAAGTTAAGCACTTTTAGGTTGGAAGTGACCAAGGGATTATTTAACATATTAATATGTGATAGGACCTATTTTGGGTTCTCCCATACCTCTTAAGTTGATTGATGGGCAAGAGACATGATCCAAAAAATGCCTCCATTTTGAAAATGAATAGTGTCACTTTCCACTATCTTAAATTTGATGGTCTCTCGCATGTCAAAAAATCCAAGATTAAATTTATAGTCCTCATGGAATTAATAGGTTGAAAATATGGGGTTATCATAGAATATAGAATGCTCAAACAAGGGTTTTAGTCCACATGATGTTTTAACAATGGTTGGAACCTTAGTGTTTGTGTGCATGAGGTCCAAGTTCGTTGTGTGGTCTAACGGGTATCAAAGTGTACCAATGGTTTGATAACAAGCCAAAACTTGATGGGTGATCAAGTATAGGCCAAAACATAATGGGTTTATGAGCATGGGATGGAACCTAATAGGTTTTTGAATAGGGTTTATAACTTGATGATGTTTGAAGCAGGCCCAAAACCTGATGGTGTTTGAAGTAGGCCCAAAACCTGATAAAATACTTGGAGTGGATAAAAATTCCAACAGAGATTATAAACCCACCTCAAAATGTATGATGCCTAGGAAATGTCTACCTAGACCTATTTTTATAATGTCAAAAGTCTAACCCAAACCATAAACTACATAAACTACCTGTAAGGATTATAAACTCCACCAAAACTAAGAAACTCAAAAATATACAGATTTGGTATGGCTCCTAAAAACTAAGAGAGACCCATTTAAAAACTCAAAAAACCTATAAAAACCCTATTTTTCATATTTTTAGAATCCCACTATATGAATATGTGTGAAATGATCGAAAAAGATCTGAAACCCTCCAAAAATAGTAGAAAATCAATGTCATGAATTTGGGTCATGTTTATAGTCAAATTTAGGGTTTTGATGTTTTTGAATCTAATGATGATATTTGTTTTGACATTGGAGACTTTAGTTGTATAGTTTGCTTGAATTTTCATGAAATCCCATCAAATCTATGAAACTAGTAAAAATCAAGAAAACCAACAAGAATGTTAGTAGGTATCACTGAGGATTTCAAAAATGACAAAATGGCCATCAGATCAGAGCTATGATACCATGTTAGATGACTCCAAGATTTTTGAACATCAACATAGTGTATGAAACCTTAATATTAGGTGAGAGTAAGATGCAAAGCAAAAGTGAGCTTCATATATGTCTATTAGTTGATTCATTAGCCAAAAATTACAAAGAAGATACATTATATACTGAGATATTAAGTCACCATTAAGGTAAAAACTCAACTCATAATTAGAAAACACATTAAGTGTATTTCCCATAATGACCTTAAGAACCTTAAGCAAGATGACTAATAATTATATAGGTAAAACCAAAAATAGGAAAAATCCTAAACTAACAAGGCTTTGCTTCTTGGCTCAATATTGTGTTGATTCTTACTCCACTCATTTCACATTAAACTTGGAATACTTTATTGAATTTGGTAGTTCCAACATTGGCTACTCCATCACTTTCTTCTTCATATATTGGAAATTGTGTCTACTTTTTCTATCCAAATGAATATCTTATGATCCCCTCATAGTGTCTCCATGATCACTGCACATATTCCACTAAAATTTCTGATGAACTTCTAGTAGAATCTTATTAGGACATGGTTTTTCACCTCAAAGGTACTTCTCGATGATGGCCATTCTATAATTGAATTCAGCTTTTTAGGGTCCATATTTAATCCTTCATTGGATATTATGAAACTAGAGTATACTAGATCTTCCTTCATAAAGCTAAAATTATTTATAATGATAAACAACTCCTAGCACAATATTTGCATCACATTACTTAGATTTTCCACATGGTCTTCTTTTGTTATGCTAAAAACCATAATATCATCTAGGTACATAATAACATGCTAAAATAAGATTATTTTCAAAAAAAAATTCATTAGCCTCATGAATGTGATCAATGTGTTAGTTAGGCCAAACAACATAATTAACCATTCATATAACCCTTAATTCATCTTGAACATTTTCTTCCACTCATTGCCTTCACAGATCCTGATGTAGTGATACCCAATCTTTGTGTCGATCTTACTAAAGTAATTTGCTCTACTTAAGTAATCCATCATCTCATCCATCCATGGAAATGTGAATTTTTATTTTATCATGATATTGTTAATGGCTCATAATTTGGTGCATGTGCACTATTTTCCATCATTTTTTTGTCCTAGTATTGTGTGTATTGCACACATGATCAAGTTTTCCCTTATCAACCATTTATTTAATAATTCATTTACTTACCTTTTTACTTATTCACTTTCTATTGACATCATCCTATGCATGTCCTTATTTCACATACTCACTTTTGAAATCATAACCATATGATGACTAGTACTTCTTACTAGTGGTAGTTGTTATATAAAATCACTCGATACAATGTTGGTGAGCTCATCTAGAAAAAACTTTAATTCATAAAAAAGTGCCTCTTCCATCATTGCATTGCCTCTTATACCAACATATTGTACCATATTTGGTATTAGTACATAACATGTGTCCTCCCACTCTTCTTCTCTCAGGAACTCCTTTCCTAATACCATCAACACTCATGTGAAAATGCTTTTGTGACCTCTTTATTTTTAGTGAAAATGATATTGTGACCTATTGTGATTAAAAATATTGCATGGGATATGTTTAGTGGGATCACATCACACCATACCTCATCCTGGTATGTACCTATTTGAAACTTCACTAGATATTGATCACTAACCAAAACTTATTAACTCATTTACAACCATGAAACCTTGTATGGGTTAGGATGCACCACTTTATTCAAACTTAATTTCTCAACATTCTCAATGGAAACTAAATTATCCATGCTACCATTGTCTACTATCATCTTTTAGTATTTACCTCTTAACTTGTAGATAGTTCCAAAAATAAATTTCCTCTATGGTAGCTCCTTATCTTATCTTAGAGGATTCAAAAAGACTCTCTTCAACATCAACACTTACCCATGTTCATGTTATTCCAAATTATTAACTAATTAGATTTATTCCTCTATCCATGTGTAATTTATGAAACAACATCCATCCTTATGCTTCCTTCAATTTATGCCTATGGTAATTCAAAGGCTTGATGTCCTAGTTGTCCACATTTAAAACATATTCCTAGAAATACTCTTTCACTTCCTTAACCAAATTTTATTCACCCTTAAGACTAGTAAAATCCACTTTTACCTCATTCATTCTCTTGTTTGATCTTGTGCATCCCACTTGATTCCTATGTATGCATGTCACTCCATGTTTTGACTTATGTGCCTTTCCTTGGATGGTTCCTGTAATCATACTTCCCATGACCCTACTCCTTATGATTACACATCAGCTCACATGCAGACTACTAACCCTAATTATCCTACTTAGAAACATATATCACTATCACTTGTTTGGACCTTTCTCGCATGTTATTCTCATCCCCTACACATCCCTAGTCTATCTTGGTATTTTCTCATGCCAGATAGGCTCTCTAGGGACCCCTTGGTCCCCTTTCAAGAAATTATTGACTACCCTAGGCCTCTATTTGATCTAGGGCACAACTTAAGGAGGAAACCCATGGCCTAGGTTACATGTTTACTTCACAAAATATGTGGCTTAGGCTGTGGTCTAGGTAGAACACATAGAAAAGACCCTAGTTTGGTCTTAAATGGTTAGAAATAGCTAGTTTTTGGCTTTTTAGTGGATTAGGGTTGAGTTATAAGTCCTTTTCCTCATTCATTTGAGCCTCTACATTAACTCTCTCCTATATATCTACTATGATTTTCTCACTTGATCATTCACACTCAAAGCTTGGCTCTCTCCTTAAATCTCTCTTGGTTCTTTCTTGGCATAATAGCTTTATTTGTGATAGGGGATGACCTACTCTATTATAACTTCCATTGGTGATTCACATTGCTATCTACAGTGTTCCTTAAGCTTGTGGGTTACTCCTTTCTATATCAATCTTCTATTGCACCTATCTCTTGTGTTCCTTGCATTGGATTTATTAGATTCATAATTTCTCCTTGACTTCTTCCATAACTTTTAGTTTTTGGTCTGGACTCAGCTTACACACAGCCTGTTATTCTTCTTATCTTGACTCTTATCTTGGACAATCAGTTGGTTGAAATTTTGCACATATTTCTTGAGCTTGATATGAAGGAACTTTGATTTCCAAGGTGAAAATATTTGTTTAATTATTGTAGTATACATGTTAGGGTTTGAGTTGTTTTAGTGATTTAGTTGTTTTGTACATTATTTAGAATAGTTTCTAAAGCTTATGCATTCATATATGGTTACAAGATATCTTCATTACTTGAAATATTTACCATTACATGTTATGATTGCATTGAAAACATTTTTATTATATAGTAGGACAAAAAATGCTCAAAATGATCTATACAAGTTGCTTAAACAATCTCTCTCTTGCTACACTAGAACATTACATTGTTAGAAAACAATAGTGTTGAAAGTGAAAGATAACTCAAACCTAGACAAAACATGCTCTTGAACCCTTTCTTAAAAATGTTTTTATTACTTAAAACATCTTTCATTTGGCTTGAAAGTGCCTTAGATTTTAGACTTACATTTCATTTTTTATCTCTTTTTACTTGGTATTATTGTTTTCATAATTCGTGTGTAATCGATAGTCTAGTCTTAGCTACTTGTTTTACTATGGTTATATTTGATAGAGATACCTAAATCCTTTATGCACCTAATCATGTTAACCCAACCTAGTTTAAAATTATATCTATATCTTGGTGTAATCTAAAAAACTAGATAGCCACTATAGATCTCCAGTACCCCATAGAAGCCCTGAGCCTTCTACCCTCTTAGTGGTTTAATTTAGCACCTTGCCAAACACTAGTGGTTCCATTTAGATTTTTAGAGCTACATTATGGCATGCTATATGGGACATGACATATGGTATCATTATATTTTTATCCCATTTAGAGATCTCCTAGTGAACTCCCCTTTATTAGTTGTTAGGGTTTGCTTTTATTTGTGTTGCAACTCTCACCTTGGTTGTTTTCTCTTATTTTGGTTCTATGTCATTCTCCCTGTTGGTTCTCCATCAGTTTGAATTTTATGTTATCTTGTGTGTTTCTCTTGATTCAATGCATCCATGGCTTGTCTCCCACCCTTGGGATGTCAATCCCATTAGATTTAGGGTCTCATCCCTTAGCTCATTCATGAGCAAGCCACAATTAAAATAGAATGCCATAAACACCATATGATCTAGAAGGTTACCTACCTAACATTGTGATTTTCACCATCTCACATTCCAAAGGGAACATGATTGGTAGGATTATAACTAATGGACTCAATTTCCTTTTCACCATTATGAGCTTCATTCATCTGAGGATATTTATTCTCAACCCCATACCATGTCTCATTCACCCGTTCGAGATGGAGAAGATCCCCTTGCCTGACTAGGAATTGATGAGCTACATGTGATCATTAATTATTGCCATAGATTACTTCATGTGAATGAAGTGCATCCATATCATCATAAGAGTTAGTGATCTACTTCTTTTGGAGATAGAGTTCACACTCAATTAGTTTCAAGTACCTCAACTAGTTCTTGTGTGAGTTCCCTACCTCTTTCTTGATAAGAGACTCATATCAATAACCCCCCCATATTTATAATATGGGTCATAGGTATTCCAAATCAATAGGGTATATCCATCATGGAAAATCCTCCCATCCTCTTAGCCCTTCTTTAATAGTTTTAGATGAGCATGTTGATTTCAACCACCACCTACAAACTAAAAATCTATGGGATGTTTATCCCAAACATCAATGCCCTCAGGGTAACCCTTGTCTAATGGCACATGACTAGTATCATGGAGACTTAGGTCATTATGACCATTTCCATGATTATTCTAAATCATCCCATCATCCTTATGGGGAATTTTATCATTCCCATGGTCATTCCCCACCCCATAATAGAGATGATTTCCATCATGAGCATCGTCCCTATTAGGAGCTGCCTCAACATCATCTTCCCCATGGTGATGGTTATGATGATGTCTATGGGCATAAAAAACATCATTACCACCCCCTCTTAGATATCATTATTAGATTGATATCAAGTGTGCCTATGAGGATATCCATTGAAATCCTCTATCCCCTTAAGTACATGTTATTCCCCTTCCTACTCCTATCCCTAAATTTCCTAAGTGCAATGGGACTTAAGACTCCAATCCCATAGAGCATATTATGGCATTCTTAATGGTGTGTATGGATTGGGAACATGATGAAGGCATGATATTAAAGCTTTTCACTCATTATCTATGAGTTGAAGTTCTTGTTTGGATTCAAAATTTGCCTCCAACTTCTCTATAGTTTCCATCTCCTTATGGATGATTTCTTCCAATATTTTGATATCTCTAGACCCTTTAACATTAGCATCCAATCACTCACCTCCATGGTGCAGGCCAAAGGTGAGTAAAACTTTAATTTTGTGCATAAGTGGTATTTAGTCATCCATACATGCATAACCAAGTTCTCAGAAGATTAGATTTATGACATGTTCACGTCAGCATTGAGGTCCACAAGCATGAGCCCACTTCATATGATGAGGCTATTAATAAGTGTCTAAATATCAAAGTTTTTGAGGTGCATGTGGGTATATGATGCATACCAATCCAAAATTCATCCTCTTCATTTGATCGTAACCATAATGTAATTAGTGATGGTGTTACTAATTCTCCTCCTACGAAGGATAAGAAGGACAACAATGAGGTCAATGCTTTAAGCAAGAATCCAGATAAAATTAAGGCTTCTAAATCAAGCATGGTAAAATAATAGATGGTGTTTCCTTATGATGCTAATTATGTTGCCCAAAATTTTGGTGCACAAGCCTCACCTCCATCTCAGAGTTCTCTTATCGAACCCAAACGTAAATTGAATTTGTTTAAGGAGCCTCTGCCTAACCATGATAAAGAGAAGAATAAGAAAAAAATAATAAATCAAAGGCTAAGGCCCCTCATTCTCCTTCTTGTTCTTTCACCTCTTTTGACTCCTCTTCCTAGGATGCCTTGAGAGGGAAAGATAAGCACAAGAGTAGCAAGGTCATTTCTATTATCAACATAACCTCTAATGGGTATGATTGCTTTATCAACATGCACTCTGGTCAAGCCACTAAACCTATTGGAGAGACTAGTGGTGCTAGGCCTCCCATCTAGCCCATGAGGGTAGGGAACCCTAAAGTCAAATTTGAATTTTAGCATAACATCTCTCCCCAAGATAGATAGAATCCTTAATCTATCATAGAGGAGTTATAGGGCCTCTCGATTGGGATATCCATTTGGGACCCTCTTTTCCTTTGTCCAAAGCAAAGGGGCCTCATCTTTGACAAGATTGGTGATCCGGGCAACAATTCAGGTGATAATTTGGGTGACGGGTCCACCCCAATTGATGATGGAAATTTAGGGAGCAATAACTTTTGCACCATAGCTCCAATTGACTCATCATTTGAACCATTGGAAAGATAATAATGAGGGGAACATAGTGATATGGCATTTAGATCTAATTGATAAATTTTTACCCCTAAAAACAAAATGGAAGTGTCCCAAATTTAAATTTTAGTAGTGCAGTCTAAAAATAGTAAGTTTCTAAAAATAGTAATTCCTCAACTTTTTTATTGTTGTAAATCATGGAAGTTGAACCACTTGATCTCCCTCAAGATTGGTGACCTTCCACATCCTCATCCCACATTCAAAACATGTATAAAAGAAGATGTATACTGAAATGGAAATTAGACATCTCTTCTCAGAGATAGGCATATGTTTGGGTCTGCAAATTTGATCAATAAAACATCTCTTCTCAAAGATAACATTATTTGAATTGTGTTGTTCTTGTTTCTTGAATTATCTTTCAACCAAAGCTTTTGAGTTTTGGATCACTTTGTCTCTATTGTGAGGATCTATTATGGGATGATGTTGAATTTCTTTTCAACTCCAATGCATTTGATTACCCTCATTCTCTTATCTTATCTTTCAAACCCACCTCTTTAATATATGATTTGATTCTTGTAAAGAAGGATTGATTCCCTCTCTATATTGAGACCTATGTTGATGATTGATGAATCAAGTGGTGCATTATTGATGGAGTTACATTGAATATCATGGCCCTACGTGTGTTTAATGATCTTGGGATTAGTCAAAAGAAGCTCTCTGATTCTCACCATAGCTATGTTGGTTTCAATAATGACATAGTTAGATCATTGGGGAACATGAAGCTCTAGGTTAAGTTTGGCCCCAATATTATCAGTATCAAGTTTTCTATGTTAGACCTTGATATTTCATACAACATGATTATTATCTATGGTTAGACCACTACCATGCAGGCCATCACATTAGCCATGTTTCACATGGTTCAATTCATGCATGAAGATGAGGTTCATACCCTAGAGGTTGACCTAGATACCTAAGTATTGATCTACACAAAGACTAAGCCCTCAAGTAAGGCTTTAGTTGTCTCCTCATAGGGATCTATGGATTCTCATATACCCCATATTTTTGAATCTCATTTTCTCAAGGATGAGCATTATGATCTAGCTAAGTATCAATCATAATTCATTCCTCTAGAGTCTAACACACATTAGTTGACTCCTTATTTTACTCCATGACATTAGGCTAGCTGATCTCTCTTCAGAGACCTCTTCTAGGATGTATCCCTAGATGTTGAACTTCCCATTGCATCACACTTTTCCCATTGAATTATAGGCTCTCTCAATGCATCACCCACTGAGACCACTAGAGTGACTAAATCTGATCTTGAGTGCTGTTTCATTCATGTTATATCACATAACCTATTCAAGGAGAAAAAGTCTTATACCAAGCTCATGTGGGCTTATTGTAAGCATGATTATCCCTTTGATCATCTTGGTTTGAATATTTATCTCACTGATGGCCCAACCCCTGGCATTCCTATCATGAATGTCTTCATAGTTGAACCTAAAGTGTTAGATTAATTGCTCCCTCCTATGCTTGAGTGTTTTGAGAAAGGTAATGCTATGGATGTTGAAGGATCTATAGACATCAACCTTAGCACTTCAGTAAGGTCAAAGATCATTAAGATTAGTGCTAGCCTTATTTTAGAGAAATAAGATGTTTTGGCCATCTTATTGCAAGAACTTTTGGATATATTCACTTAGGAATAAACTAATATGAAGGGCATAAATCTTGACATCATTGTCCATAACCTAGTTATACATTATATGACGTAACTCATTCACCAAAAGAAATGATTGATGGTGGTTAAAGTCTCCCAACTAATCAAGGCTAAGATTGAGAAATTCATCTGAGTTGGTTTCATCCAAGCCATTGACTCTACCCCTGGTGGGTATCCAATATTATTCCTATTCTCAAGAAGAATGGAATAGTTTGGATCTACATCAAATTTTTAGATCTTAATATGGCTTGCCCAAAGGTTAATTTTCCTAGTCTTTTGATAAAATAGGATAATATGGCTTGCCCAAAGGACATTTTGGGTCTAAGCTCCATTTATCCTCCACCCATTACCCCTAGGGAAATGGGCAAGTAGAGTCTTTAAATATAACTTTGAAGAAGATGCTTCTTTGTACCATTTCCCAGTTTAAGAGGGAATGGCATCTCATGCTCTATCCCACCTTATGGGCATATCAAACTAGCTTTTAAATAGCCATGGGGGTAACCCCATACTCTCTTGTGTATGGGTCTAAGTTTATTCTTCCATTAGAGGACTTAATCCCTTTACTATGGATTAAGACATTTGGATATATTTTTGATGAAGAGGAATGTGCCACTCACCTCATCGAGATTGAACAATTAGATGAGTGATGCCTGACTACTCTCAAGCACAATTGTGCTTACCAGTGCTATCAACACCACCAATTCAAGAAGTTGGTGCACTCTTGTCAATTTAAGGTAGGTGACATGGTCCTCATTTTTGACAAGGATCACTGTAAGAAGGGAAACATTACACATAAGTGGTTTGGCCCTTTTGTTATCACTACCTCTCTAGAGAATGGGGCTTATCATCTCTTGACTCTTGAAGGAGAACTTTATGTCACCTAATCAATGGGTTCCACCTCAAGACATTTTATGTCTAGGGCCTATGTGGCCCTCTAAGAAAGTCTCCTATGGTGGAAAGGCAAACCTTTCATCTCTTTTAGCACCACTAACCTCTATGTTGCTTGTATATGTGTATGTACATGGGTTATTTATTAGTAGTTCCTAATGTCTAGTCATATGTATTTATTAATCTATATCAGATGAAGCATACCCATTACACACAAAATCATATACACACATGTGCTAATAATGAAAAATAGTTGTATATATATTATAAAAGTACATGTTTTTTCTCTAGGTACATCACATAGCTTCCTCTGAGCCTGGACTCATGGTCCCTAAAACTATGATGTGTGTGGATATACATATGATACTATCCTAGTTAGCATATGATTAGGATACATCTATGAGAGTCATGCCTCTAGTGGATACCTCAATCTCTACCTAGTGACTAGTTAGTCTACCCCATCTCTAATCACATTCACTCCTCTAGTT
Organism: Torreya grandis; assembly: GCA_037957365.1. NCBI lineage: Eukaryota > Viridiplantae > Streptophyta > Pinopsida > Cupressales > Taxaceae > Torreya > Torreya grandis. Next base: position 553,120 of record JARHVA010000807.1, on the reverse strand, counting down.
TTCTCTCAAGATAGCTCAGCCCATAGTAGATATATCTCAACCTCTACTCTAACCAGTCATACCTTAGCTCATGTTAGAACTATGTTATGTTATGTTATAGTTATCTCTAATTGTGTCATAACTACCTCATGTTGTACTAACTCTACTTTTAGTTGTGGTATCTCGTGTCATGCCCTTGACAACTCAAGTGAGGCTCATGCACCCACCCACCAAGAGTGAGTATATGGCTCTAACCCTACTAGTATATGTGGCACCCAATCCATTAGTGGTTTTGCTACAACATCAGGGAATAGCTCCCTCAGTAGTAGGTCTACTTGGGGTCTAGTCTAGCTAGCCTAGTCTCTTACACACACATATCACATATGTTAGTCACATATCAACTCTCACTAAGGATGATTACAAAGATAAAATGTTATCTAACAAATATACTTATCTTACCTAACAAGGCTGATGGCATGTATGGCCCTCCTATAGGTTGTGTTCCTCCTAGTGGTGGTGGTCCTTGTCATGGTTGTCTCTCTCCACCATTTACCCTATCTCAGCTACCTATCATGCTCAGCCCCAACTAGATTGGGTTGTGCCCATCTATCCCATTTTGTTATAGCCTATATCCCTAGATGATGGTATGGTCCCTATGGACCTTAGAGCTCCTCTTATCCTACATAGGTCTCTACCCCTTCATCCTCTAGCCATACTATAGATCTATATGGATCATGGACATAGATACCTACTACATCTAGATCTAAGGTGGTCTATATAATCCCAACCTTGTCTGTGAACTGTGGAACCCATCTAGTTCCTTCCTCTAGTGTAGGGTACACATCATTACTCCATGGTGTTCTTAATTGTGTCATTGGGAGCCTCTTATAAGCCCATGACATGAGTAAGTTGGGATATATCAATCTACATGCCCTTGTGTGTTATATTTGATCTAGATACTAGTATATCCCACTTAGGATATGCTAGCCATAGGCATATTTTTATCTTCCCTCTACACATTTGATAACTCCTATCCTAGAGAGTGGTAGTCACCTCATACTCTAGCCAACATAGAGCCTCCTGACTATAATACCTTCTATAACTATCTTGAGTGTGGGTACCCTCAATGATATCTATGTGATCTATACTCCATGGTTGTTTTGTTGAAGGTGGCATCCCACCAAGTAGAGCTCAGCTATAGCTATATACTATACATATGGAAGCTTTATCTCTTTACCCATAGGCTCTACCCCATAGAGCTGATAGACATCCTCAATGTTGAGGATGACCTCTAGCTCAAGCCCTAACTGAAACACATGTCTCTCTAGTAACCATGTGGTCACCAACATATTAACCAGGTCCATGAAATAATGTAATGAGGCCATGTGTACTAGTCACCAAAGTCTTGCACTCCATAGATACTCTTGGTCCTCCATAGGTAGAGAATATACCTCCTTGGCTAACCATGATGGGATTCTCTCTTAGTAGTCACATCACATGATTTATATGTGTACATGAGTTATTTATTATTAGATCCTACTATTTAATCATATGTATTTAGTAGTCTTTATCAGATGAAGCATACACATCACACAAAAAATCATATACACATATGTACTAATAATGAGAAATAGTTGTATATATATCATAAAAAATACATGTTTTTTCTCTAGGTACATCACATGGCTTCCTCTGAGCCTGGGTACGTGGTCCCCAAAATTATGATGTGTGTGGATATACATATGATACTATCCCAATTTGCCTATAATTGGGATACATCTATGGGAGTCATGCCTCTAGTGGAGACCTTGATCTCTACCCAGTGACTAGTTGAGCCATCACCTGCTCTAGGGCCACCAATTAGTATACCCCATCTCCAAGCACATCTAATTTTCTAGTCTAATCTCAAGATAACTTAGTGTGTAGCATATCTATCTCAACCTCTACTCTAGCCAGTCATACCTTAGCTCATGATATAACCATCTCATGTTATGCTACAATTACCTCTAGTCATGCTATGACTACCTTGTACTATACTAACTCTACCTCTAGCTATGGTATCTAGTGTCATTCCCTCACTATATTAAGTGAGGCTCATGAACCCTCCTACTAGAAGTGAGTAGATGACTCTTCCCCTACTAGTAGATGTGACACCCACTCTATCAGTGGTGTCTCTACCACATCATAGAATAACTCCTTTAGTATTAGGTCTACCTAGGGTCCAGTCTAGCTAGGTTGATCTCCTACACACACATACATGGCATGTATATTAGTCACATATCATATCTCACTAAGGATGAGTACAAAGATAAAGTACTATCTAGTAAGTACACTTATCTTACCTAGTAAGGCTAATGACCTCTATGGCCCTCTTATAGGTCATGATCCTCCTAGTGGTGGTGGTCTTTGCCATTGTTTCCTCTCTCCACCATTACCCCCCTCACTCTATATTAGCCACTTATCATTCTCAAACCCAACTATCTTGGGCTATGCCCATCTCTCTCGTATCACCCTAACCTATCTCCCTAGATGATGGTATGATCATTGTGGACCTTGAAGCTCTTCTTGTCCCACATATATCTCTACCCCTACATCCTCTAGCCATACTATGGATCTATATGGATCATAAACATAGTAATATACTAAATCTAGATCTAAGGTGGTCCTTACAAGACTAACCCTATCTATGAATCATTCAACCCATGTAGTGCCCTTCTCTAGTCTAGGGTATGCATCACTACCCTATGGTATCATTTATTATGTCATTAGGAACCTATCAAAGCTCAAGACATGAGTAAGTTAGGCTATATCAATCCAACTTCCCCTATGTGCCATATTTGATCTAGCTACTAGTATAGTCCACCTAGGATATACTATCCCTAGGCATATCTTTGTCCTCCCTCTACATGTTAGATAAATCCTATCTAAGAGAGTGGTAGTCACCCTATAATTTATCTGGCATAGAGATTCCTAACCATAATACCTTCTATCATTATCCTAAGTGTGGGTACCCTTGATGATAGCTATGTGTTCTATATTCCATGATTATTCCATTAAGGGTGGGGTCCCACCAAGTAGAGCTCAATCATAGTTATATCCTATACTTGTGGAAGCTCTATCTCTCTACCCATAGGCTCCACCTTGTAAAACCAATAGACATCCTCAATACTGAGGGTAACCTCTAGCTTGGGCCCTAGCTAGAACACATCTCTCTAGTACCCATGTGGTCACCAACATGTTCACCAAGTCCCTAAAATAATGAAATGAGGGCACATGTACTAGTCAAAAAATTCCTATACTCCATAATCACTCTAGTTCTTCCACAGTTAGAGCATCTACTTCCTCAGCTAACCATGATGGGACTCTCTCCCAGTTAGTCACCTCACATAGTCTATATGTGTACATGGGTTCTTTATTAGTAGTTACTATTGTCTAATCACATGTATCTAGTAATTTATATTAGATGAAGCATACATATCACACACAAAATAATATACACACATGTGCTAATAATGATAAATAGTTGTATATATATCAAAAAAATACATGTTTTTCTCTAGGTACATCACATGACTTCCTTTAAACCTGGGCTCATAGTCCCCAAAATTGCCATGTGTGTGGCTATAGATATGATACTATCCTAGTCAGCCTATGAATGGGATACATCTATGGTAGTCATGCCTTTATTTAAGACCTAAATCTCTGCCTAGTGACTAGTTGAGCCACCATCTACTCTAGGTCTACCACCTAGTCTACCCCATCTCTAGATACATCCACTCCTCTAGTCTACTCTTAAGCTAGCTCAGCTCATAGCTGATCTATCTTAGCCTCTACTCTAGCAAATCATAATTTGGCTCATGATACAAAAATTTCATGATACATTGTAGCAATCTATATTCATATCATGGCTACCTTGTGCCATGCTGAATCTGACTCTAGCTATGGTACCTAGTGTCATGCCCTCACTAGCTCAAGTGAGGCTCATACACCCACCCTCTAGAAGCAAGTATGTGGCTCTACACCCACTAGTAAATGTATCACCCAGTCCATCAATGGTGTCACTTCCACATCAAGGAATAACTCCCTCAATATTAATTCCACTTGGGTTCTAGTGTAGCTAGGTTGGTATCCTACACACACACAAAGCATGTATGTTAATCACATATCAACTCTTGCTAAGGATGAGTACAAAGATAAAGTTTTATATAGAAAATACACTTATCATACCTAGTAAGGTTGATGAAATTTATTTCCCTCTTGTAGGTCATGCTCCTCTTGGTGGTAGTGGTCTTCATTGTGATTGTCTCTCTCCACCACTACCCCCTTGATCTATCTTAATTGCCTACTATGTTCATCCCTAGCTATCTTGGGTTGTGCCTGTCTCTCCCATATTACTAGATCTTATCTTCTTGGATGATGATATGACCCTTATGGACCTCAAAGGTCCTCATGTCTCACATAGGTCTCTACCCTTGCATTTTCTAGACATACTATGGATCTGTATGGATCACGAACATAACTACCAACTACATCTAGATCTAAGGTGGTACACAAAGGCCAAACCCTATCTATGAACCATACAACCCATGCACTACCCTCCTCCATTATAGGATATGAATCACTACCCCATGGTGTTATTGGTTGTGTTAATGGGAGCCTCTTATAATCCTAGGACATGAGTAAGTTAGGTTGTGTCAATCTACTTTCCTTTATGCACCAGATGTGATCCAAATATTGGTATAGTCTACATAGGATATACTATCCCTAGGCATATCTCTATCCTCCCTCTATGTATTGAACAACTCCTATCCAAGAGAGTGGTAGTCACCCTATACTTTGGATGACATAGAGCCTCCTGACCATAGTACATGTTATCACTATTCTTAGTGTGGGCACCCCTAATTATAGCTTTGTGATATATACTCCATGGCTATTATACTGAGGGAAAGGTCCTACCAAGTAGAGCTCACCTATATCTATATCCTACACCTATGGAAGCTATATCTCTTTACCCATATAGTCTACCCCATATAGCTGATAGATGTCCTTAATGTTGAGGATGACCTATAGATCAGGCCCTAGCTAGAACACATGTCTCTTGGGTACCCCTGTGGTCACTAATGTATTCACTAAGTCCCTAAAATAATGCAATGATGGCATGTTTACTAGTCACCAAAGTCCTACACTCTATAGGAACTCTTGGTCCTCCACAAGTACGACATCTACCTCTTTGTCTAACCATGATGGGACTCTCTCCTAGTTAGTCACCTCATATGGTATATCTCTCTATGTTAGTTTTTCCCTCACCTATAAAGCCTCTCCATCCTTTGGTATGCTAACTCCTCTATGGGTCTACACAAGCAAGAAAATAGGCAAATGGATTTGTCTACTGGCAAAAAAAATGAGTAAGAACAAGTAAAAATATTTTTTTAAATTTATCTATCTTATTCTTCTTTATTCCTTCCTATCTTGACCCCTTTTGAGACCTCCCAAGCTCTTCTGAGATCCCTGGGGCCTCACTACCCTAGGCCATAGCTTTTTAGGTAAATCCATAGCCTGGTAGTGATTTAGGTAATGGCCCCCAAAACCTAGGGTGTGGTGCCTTATGGAGCCCTATGGCTCCCTATTTATCCTTCCATGATGTATGGTTTGACCAACGAGGTCATGACCTAGGGCGTGGTGCCTTAGGGATCCCTAGGGCTCCCTATTTCTCCTTCTATGGGGCATGATTTGACCTTTTGTTGTTCCAATTATCTTTGTGTCTTAAATCCCATCATTTTGAATCCTTTTTTTCTTGATTCATCCACCAAATCACTTAGAATGAGTCAAAATGCATTTAGGGCATCCCAAAACCTAAAAATGAATAAAATTTGTAAAAATTTCACTCATAGGACTTACCCATACCATCCTATGCATTTATGACATGCTTTTGTGTCCTTATTTGCTCTGTTTGGGCTTTGGTTACTTGTGGCATCTCCTTTGGCTCTCTCAAAGTGAAAATAAAAGTGAAATTGATTTAATTTTCTCTCTTTTTTCCTATTTTTGGCCCTTTTTCTTGATTTTTGTGGGCCCTTTTTGGGTGTTTTACCTATTTTTACATCTTGTACCATGAAACATTCATTAGAAGGGTTTTGGCACATTTTGACTGCATTGATAGCCTTCATTTTTTAATTTGAGGCTTTTTTAGGCCTACTCTAGCCCTATTGTGGTCCCTAGTACCCCTTCTAGTTCCCCATTGACCTCCTCGGCCCATGCCCCCATTTTGAGGTTACCTAGGGATAGAAGTTACTTGTACTTATTTTAGTTATTTATTTATTTTATTTTCTTTAGTCAATCCATTCTAACTCCCTCTCTCTCTCTCTTTTTCATCATGGTTGCAAGTAGGGTTATTAGTTGGCTATGGTGGTTTGGGACTTGTTCTATTCTTTCTTACTGGTCTTTGTCTTCTCTAAAATTCCCCCCAATTTCCCTTGTTACATCTTACTATGGTTGGTGTTAGTCAACTGATATGGTTATGGCTTGGTTTCATTATTTATTTCCCTCATTCAACTCACTTACACTACCTCACCTTGAGATTATCATTATGTAGTTTCTAGTCTTGTGTCCTCAACCTTCATCATGGTGCACCTCTCAATGGTGATTCACATAGATGGAAATAATCAAGGCAACCCAAGACTGACAAGTACAACTTGGGTTATTGATGATCTATGGGGTCATGAGCTTGTTGCAACTAGTTTCTTCCTTACTAGTGAAATGAATAATGTTGCTTAGTATCATGTAATCTTTGGTGCCTTGATCGGTGCCTATGAGTTAGGCATGTGTTATCTTGGTTATTGATTAGCATAATAGATTTATTTGTGATAGGGGATTCCCTAATCTATTACAGCTTCCATTGGTGACTGATATTGTTATCTATAGTGTTCCTAAAGTTTTTGGGTTATTTCTTGCTCCCTTAAGACTCCATTATACCTATTTATTATGCTCCTTCAATTAGCTTTATCAGATTGGTAGTTTCTCCATCACCTCTTCCACAAATTTTGGCTCTTGGTCTGGACTTAGCTTACACATTGCTCGATATTCTTCCTCTCTTGCCTTTTAGCTTGGATAATCAATTAGTAGAAATTCTACACATCTTTCTTAAGATTGATATGAGGGAACTTTGCTTTGCAAAGTCAAACTCTTTGTTTATTTTTTGTAGTATACATGCTAGGGTTTGAGTTATTTTAATGATTTAGTTATTTTTTGCATTATTTAGAATAGTTTTTGAAGTTTATGCATTCATATGTGGTTACAAGATACCTTTATTACTTGAAATATTTACCATTACATGTTATGCTTGCATTGGAAACATTTTTATTACATAGTAAGACTCTACATGATCAAACTGATCTATACAGGTTGCTTAAACAATCTCTCTCTCTTGCTAAACTAGACCATTGCATTGTTAGAAAATAATAGTGTTGAAAGTGAAAAATAGATGAAACCTAGAATAGGCAAGCTCTTGAACCCTTTCTTGAAAATGTCTTTATTTCTTAAAACATATTTCATTTGGCCTAAAAGTGACTTAGATTTTAGACTTAAATTTCTTTTGTATCTCTCTTTACTTGGTATTATTTTTTTTGTAATTCATGTGCAATCAATAGTCTAGTCTTAGCTACTTATTTTATTATAGTTGGATTTTCTAGAGATACCTCTGTCCTTTGTGTGCTTGATCGTGTTAGCCCCAACCTAGTTTACAAGTCTATCTACAGTTTTATGCAAGCCAACAAATCAGATAGCCACTATAGATCTCCTATAGCCCATAAAATACCTGAGCCTTATAGCGTCTTAGTGGTTTACTTTAACACCCTATTAAATACTAGTGGTTCCATTCAGATTTTTGGAGCTAAAGTTCCTTATAACACTTCCTCTTTCTCCCCGCATGAATATTCCTCTTCCTCATGTCATACTCTATTATCTTTATGACAATTTTTCCTTTTCCTTTAATGGAAACTAATAAGCTTCTTTTATTGTTTGAATCTAGGTCATGTTTCAATCCTCTTGTATTTCAAAGTGCATTTCATTTATGTATTACGTTATCTTTTCCTTATCTACCTCACTATGACTAGACCTAATAGTAATTTTGTATAAATATTTGGTGTAATATTTCACCAAAATATCCTTTTGGTTGACATTATAAAGTCTTTTAAATGGCTTCATCTGATAGCCCCAAGAAAAAAAATTCCCCTTAATTTAACAACCATTATGTCCCAAGGGTAAGTGCACAGATTTGGGGGACAATTCTATGGACATTTTACATAACAAATCACTTTATTTAATTAATGTGATCATGTTATTTAAAATATGGCTCAATAATTACCAAGCCATAATGTGATCATGTTATTATTTCAAATAATGTGATTGCATTATCATTGTTTTAAACAATGCAATCATATTCATAATATGATTGTCTTAATAATGTGATCACATTCCCTATGTAACCAAAATAATTAAAAACCAAACCTAAATGAAAAATTACTCATTTTGTTTTCGATCTTTCTTTATTTCCTACATATTTTCATTCCATGATCAAATTTAGGGTTAGTGAGGCTGAACCTTACCATAATTCATCCCACGAAGTCACTAATTGATGATACCTCCACATAGAAGAGGTAAGTGCTAAAAATATACACTTGTTAACCCTGAATTTTAGTATTTTTTTTGTTATTTTCATTATTTAATTGGTAATTTATTTATTTTGAACAACCCATCTTGCTAATCTTCCTATTCTTCTGCCTAACCCTCATAACCCTCCACATAACCCTCTTGTTCCTCCTCCTAACCCTCCTCCCAACCCTTCACCTAACCCTCCTACAGTTTCAAAAAATGCCCTAGGCAGTCAGGAGAGTCTAGTTGAGCACATTATGGAAAATAAAATTGAAATTGAAGAATTAATTGGGATAATGAGGGATCCCATTTCCACTAGCCCCCACCACACCTATCTAGCCAATTCCCTAGAGACATTATCAGATCAAATTGACTTTATAATGAGTCAAATTGATAGATGGGTTTCATATCAGGATAGTTGTAAGGATTATTATGTTAAAAAAATTTCAACACTTGAGGTCAAGAACAATGACTATCAAAATCCTCCATTTTTGCCTTATTCATTGACCCAACCACCAATGCACCATTTTTTTTAATGGCTAAACATTTTCCAATCCATCATTGCCAACATAATTTAATCATAGCCAATTTTTGGGACTGATGGTGGATGCTATTTGATTATCCACAGTGTAATAAGCATGAGGTCCCATTTTTTTTTGAGAAAACTCTACTATGAGTTTTTTCTCAATGAGATTCTAAACTATTTTGATTATAGTGAGTTTTAGGGCTGAGGGAAAGGCTCTACATAAGATCAAATAGGTACACATCATGTGCCTAATTGATCTACAAAGATCCATATTAAAAATCCACTTGAGTCTAAGATCCCCTCTATAGTTCAATAATTCATGGAGATCGATACTCTACATGTACTTAGTTCACTCACTAATACACTCATTTATTATATGAGAAGGCTCTCATAGACTTATGCTAGAGATATGCCACCTAGTGTGCATACCCAACCCCACCCTTAAATTTCTTGTGGATTTATATGAACTAGGCCTTATGATGATGATGGAGTTGGTGGTTTAGAGGGCTTGGATAATATACTTATGAGTGATGAATTTTTAGCATGCACATTTGGTATGCAGACATCAACCACTACATAGATGAAGGTATATTTTATATAAATGGCATGTTAAATTTAAGTTATATTTTGAAATTTAATTTAGGTAAAAATTAATGTACATAGAAATTTACTAATATATATGTCATTTTTTATGTCCCAAGAGGTGATGGTGCCTTCATTATCATAGTTGACATTTACAACATTTAATTTAATGCAACTATTATTTACATTTTTGGATCCAACTGCTATCTCATCCACTACTACATCTATCTCTATTAAAAAGACACCTTTTACTTAAATATAGGTAGAATTTTGAGTTAATATTATGCTCTATGTACATTTAGTTTATGTATATTTACCTTATAATTTTAAGTTACATTTATCTATCAAGGATCTCAAAATTTAAGTACAGTACTATTAAATACACTCTTGGCTTAATAAAGGAGAACAAATTTCCTTATATATGTGCATTTAGTTTATATATATTTACCTTATAATTTTAAGTTACATTTATCTATCAAGGATCTCAAAATTTAAGTACAGTACTATTAAATACACTCTTGGCTTAATAAAGGAGAACAAATTTCCTTATATATCTTTGATACTTTATAGAAAATTAAGTGAGACCTTGTTTACATTAAATTTATGGCTCAAGTAGACACTCCTCCATCACTGTGAGCTAAGACAGACATAGGCATTGCTACTGCAATGTCATCTACATAGGCACTAACAAAGGTATATATTAACTTATATTTTTGAACTATAAAAATAGACTTGTTTTAATAATTTTACTACATAGTTGGGGAAAACATAACTTATGTGAATGTATTATGTATGCAAGGTTGTCCTATGACATCTGATAGTCTTAATCAAATGATTACAAGCTAAACTTCTCATGTTTCTTCCCTATTTTAGATAGCTATTTGAATAGTTGAGCCTGCTAGTGACTTGTTTGAGTGTCAAAAATAGATTAAGCAAGACCATGAGATTGCAGTAAGTGCATGTTTAAATAATTTTTATTGTAGTTTAAAATTAATATTTTAACAATTGGTTGAATTTAATTTATGTTAATTTTTTAATAATACTTGTATTTGAATAGGATCAACTACAAATGAGTTATGAGTGTAGGACTTTGGAGTAATCCAAGGTATTTAGAGGGATCTCCATCTACCAATAGAGCATCCCAAGGAGAGTCTTCTTCAAGGAAGGAAAAGAGATGGAGGTTATTTGATTAATAGGATGTCTTACATGATATGTGCTTTTTTCTATGCTTATATAGCAATTTATGCATTTTTGGCATTGTATATGCATATATGACATTCACCCAACATTAGATACTATGTTAATATATGTAATTTTTTGTATGCCTATCATGGAAATCTATGTATTATTAACATTTTACATGTGCCTATATGATTTTTTTAGAGTTTTCATCTGAATTATGTTAATCTATCTAATTTATATTTAGTTTTAATTTAAATCTTTATTATGTAGTGTTGATTTAATCTTTCAACCTATTACCTATCAAATCTCATATTTAATGTTGTACACAAATCAGGATTAAAAAATTATTTTTTTCAATGCTTTAGATCTCTGATCTCCAATATATTTTTAAATTAATTTTTTTATTTTATTATGTGTAGTGGAAATTACTAATGACACTCTTATCTATTTTGCATTTGTCATCACCCATTTACAAATTTTCAATTGATCATTAACACAATTTGATTTCACTTAAATCCCATACCCAATAATTTTCAAAATTTTATCATGCAAAGACATAAAATCATTCATAAATCCTTGCAAATTTATCACTCAGATACCTATACCTACAAGTTACCATATCTTTCACCTTTACCTGGCTCTAATACCTTTTTGACTAGATTTTCTTAAAACTAGGCCTACTACTTGTATGCCTTCTATGATTCTTGTTCCTTTATATTTTCCCTCACCTCTCAAGTAATCTCTATCAATACCTCTTCTACACTTAACTCCTTTTGATGACCATTTACATGGTCTACTTATTCATCTTTGTAGATTTATCTTTGCTAAACTTTCAAGATGAACATCTACTTGACCTTGATTATAATGTCTTTAGTATGATAAAAAATAACCTTACTAACCTAAAACAAAATATTAACTCATTAGACTCAAAATCCACTCTTAAACAATCTTATTTAAACTAGTAAATTACTCATTAGGTATGTTCTTAACTACTCACCAATCTCTCAGATCTACTCTCCTTTTGAATAATATTATTTAAGACATTTTGGATAGGTCTTAGGAAAACTCAAGGATTTATGTATGTGTCAAAACTTATAATATATCAACCAAATATAGGTATCTAAGAGTTTGATCTCTCATTCTCAAATTCTATCTTTTTAAGTTTCTAGGTCTCTAGACCTAGTTGTTTCTCCAATAGGTTAATTTCTCAAAATAGAGTTTCTAGCTCTTAAAAATTATATTTCTAATAGTCTTTTAGCAATTTCTATATGTTCTAACCCTTACCCAAGTGTATAGAACTCAAATCTACCAAAAACTCATCTTACATTATGCACAACATTCTCAAAAATGGTCTTCTATTGGTGTACATAAAAACAATCCTCTATACTTTCAATTTCAAACCTCTTATCAACCTAATGATACTTGGAATAAGTTATAAGATCCATTCCCTAGCTGCTCACAAAGTTGTAGACCTTATAGTTCAATTGTTTGATTTTTAGAGGTGTTTTAATCATGAAACCCTTACTTCATATTTAATCATAATTTATATAGGCCATGAGCTTAGCTAATACTATTGTCAACATAGATTATACATGTATTTAGTTTTTGAGACTGGTTTTTGACCTTCAATACCTCATTCATTCATAACCTTCAACACCTCACTCTTGACATTCTATTGCTTTCTAGGCCTATATCTTAAGGATGTTAGGCCTCCTACAATTGATCTTTGATAATATATATTTTAAAATATCACAAATCTATTCTATCCTCCAAATCACCTTGAATACTTAAAATACACTTTCATGCAAAAGTGGGTGAAAAAAGGGAGAGAGGAGCGCAGAAACACTAACAATAAATGTTATCAAAGTTTAAGTTTTATTTGTAGAACTATGATATGATTATTCCTAACCAAAAATCATATTAAAAAAATATTTTGGGGGGTAGATAACATCTAGTACTAGTTTCTTGGCCTCCCATCAGGCTCAATCGACAAACCCACCACCCATTCCAGCCTCAAGAATGCCCTTCCCAATATAAGAAAAATGTAATTTTTTTAGCCTAAGTTTAAACATGCATAAAATAAAACCTATAAATAATTTTTTTGAACTTTTAGATCCTCCACCTACCTATTTAATCCCTCTAATTTCATTCTAGATCACTCATGTGTAACCTTCTAGTGCAATCCATTGGATAAGTTACAGTGATGGGTCCAAAAATGCAACTTTTTGTCATTGAATAGGCAACTTCTTAAGTTCCAACTACCATTTATACCTCCAAGACTTGAACTTGAGAATATATCACTTTTATCATGTCTAAATATGCAAATTACATTTTATCACACTTCCAAAAGATTCAAATCCACCTAGAAGTGCATTTTCACTATCTTCTAGGAGTGTGGAAACATTGACAACAAATGTTGTCAAAGTTTAAGTTATGGTTGCATAACTCTAGTTTTGAAGCTTCTTGAACAAAAAATGGAATTGAAAAATACACCTTTGTTGGAGGATAACATCTATTAATAGGTTATTATCCTCCCATTAGGACTGATTGAAAAACCCACCACCTATTCTGGCCTTAAGAACACCCTTCCCAATACAAAAAATGTAATTTTTTAGCCTAAGTTCAAATACGCATAAAAATAAACTTGTAAGTCATTTACATGAAAAATAAAATACCTCCCCTTCCTATTTAATCCCTCTAATCACACTGTATCTCACTCATGAAAAACCTTCTAAATTAATTCATTGGACAAGTTGCAGTGACAGGTCCAAAAATATAACTTTTTGGCCTTGACTAAGCAACTTCTTGAGTTCTAACTACCATTTATACCTTAAAGACCTCCACCTAAGAATATATATCTTTTATAAAATTTATATAGGTAAATTAAATATTATCACACAGCCATAATGTTCAAATCCACCTGGAAGTACATTTTCACTACCATTTAGGAGCATGAAAACACTAAAAATAAATGTTATCAAAGTTTAAGCTGTGATTGGAGAAATAAAGTTATGATGCTTCATAACAAAAAACTAAAACTTAAAACATTTTCAATGGGAATATAATGTCTAGGACTAGGTTTTTATACTCCCATTAGGCCCTATTGACAACCTCACCACTTATTATGGCCTCAAGAATGCCCTTCCTAATACAAAAAAAATGCAATTTTTAGCCTAAGTTCAAACACACATAAAATGAAACTTGTAAGTAATTTAAATGAATTATTATATCCATCCCCTATTTATTTAATACCTATAATTTCAACATATAACATTTAGGTGGAGACTTCTAAAGCAATCCATTGGACAAGTTACAGTGATGGGTCTAAAAATGCAAATTTTTGGCATTAAACAAGTAACCTTTTGAGCTCCAATTGCCATTTATACCTTTGAGACCTTAATATGAGAATATATCACTTATATAATGTCTATATATGAAAATTACATATTATCACATAGCCATAATGTTTAAATCTAGCCAGAAGTGTATTTTCACTATTGTTTAGGAGTGCAGAAACATTGACAATGAATGTTGTCAAAGTTTAAGTTATGGTTGCACAATTCTATTTATGATGCTTCAAAACCAAAAATTGAAAATTAAAATTTTTTTATGGGGGACAATAATTTATATTTCTAGTTTTTTATCCACCCACAAATCTTGATCAACAAACCCACCACCCATTCTGACTTCAAGAATGCCTTTCCCAATATAAGAAAAATGCAAAATTTTAGCCTAAGTTCAAACATGCATAAAATTAAACCTATAATTAATTTATATGAACCATTAGATCCATGCCATACCTATTTAATCCTTATAATATCACCCCAAATCACTCAGGTTTAACCTTCTATAACAATCTATTGGATAAGTGGAAGTGACAGGTCCAAAAATGCAACTTTTTGGCATTGAACAAGCAACTTCTTGACCTCCAACTTGCATTTCTACCTACAGGATATCCACCTAAGAATATATAAATTTTATCATGTATATATATGAAAATTATATGTAATCACACTACCATAACATTCAAATCCACCTATAAGTACATTTTCACTACCATTTAGGAGTACAAAAACACTGACAACAAATGTTATCAAAGTTTAAGTTATGGTTGTAGAACTCTAGTTTTGATGCTTCATGACCAAAAATAACACTACCAACACATCCAATGGGGTAGATAATGTTTATGACCATGTTATTTTCATCCCATCAATCTTGATCAAAAACCCCACCACCCATTTTGGCCTCAAGAATGCCCTTCCCATTATAAGAAAAATGCAATTTTTAAAACTAAGTTTAAACATGCATAAAACAAAACTTCTAAGTCATTTATGTGAACCATTAGATATTTACCCTACCTATTTAATATCTTTAATCACATCCTATATCACTTAGTTGGAACCTTTAAGATAAATCTTTTGGGCAAGTTGTAGTGATAGGTCTAAAATGCATTTTTTTGGCATTAAATAGGCAACTTCTTGAGCTTCAACTACCATTTCTACCTCTGAGATCTCCACTTGAGAATATATCACTTAATTCACATATAAATAGGCAAATTACATGTTATGAAACCACCACAATGTTCAAATCCACCCATAAGTGTATTTTCACTACTATTCAAGAGTGTAGAAACATTGATAACAAATGTTGTCAAAGTTTAAGTTGTGGTTGCATAACTCTAGTTTGGATGCTTCATGACTCAAAAATATAACTAACAACACATCCAATGGGAATATAATGTCTAGAAATAGGTTCTTGGCCTCCCATAAATCTTTATTGAGAAACCCACTGCCCATTCTGGCCTCAAGAACACCCTTCTCAATACAAGATAAATTCAATTTTTTAGCCTAAGTTCAAACATGCATAAAATGAAAATTGTAAGTAATTTTTGTGAACTATCATATCCCTCCCATACCTATTTAATAACTATAATTACACCCTAGATCACTCAAGTATAGCCTTTAAGATAAATTTGGTGGACAAGTTGCAGTGACAAGTCCAAAAATGCAACTTTTTGTTATTGAATAGGTAACTTCTTGAGCTCCAACTACCATTTCTACCTCTAGGACCTCCACTAAAGAATTTATCACTTCAATCGCATCTAGATAGGCAAATTACACATTATCACACTACCAAAATGTTCAAATCCACCCAAAAGTGCATTTTCACTACCATTTAGGAGCTTCTCTTAGCTTGAAGAATATATAATTCTCTACTGACAATGTCAACTACGTGAAGGTAGAAGCTTATTTAACACCACTAACCTACAAAAAAAATTTATCAAGTAATTAAAAATCAAATTCATATGTATTACCTATAAAATAAAAAACATTTGGTAAAATTGATTACATCTACATTTGAAAAGTCAACATACTTATGTATTTCAATCCAACAAACCACTAGGATCTGCTCTAACCTTGATAGTATCAAGAATAGATTCATGGTCTGACTCTTGAACTTTCCATAATTTTTTGTTTAATGGCCTTCTATGATATTTTTATAATTGAATATTCATTGCAAAAATCAAATTTGAATAGTGTAGTATCTTCCTATGCATTTTAAACTCTTCAAAAAACCATTGATCTAATTTTTTTTATAAGATATCATCGAAACCAAGTTCCAGTGACTACCACTGACCCAGAGGGATAGTCAATGTTATCTCCATCTATAACTAGGGAAGTAAATTTTTTATTTATCTCTACACACTAACACAAGTATTAATCAATGCCCTCTTTATTTTATTCATCTAAAATAACTATAAAAACATGCCCTATATCACAAAAAATCATTTTTAGTGATACTATGAAGATATATAATGAGAATAAATTATACATAATGAAAACTATTCTATCCAGCTGCACTAGATCAAATACATGGTCAAAATTAGCTAATGATGTCATATTTATAAGTTGTAATGTTATTAGAACTTGATATGTGTTTATTGGAATTAGAGGTTTGGAACTCCAATCATCCACCCACTCTTATGACTCACACTCATTGAAAACAAAGTCCATGCATGCATAATATAAATATGCCAAGTGTCTTGTATGAATAGTCCAAGAACTTTCATTTGAGATATGAAATGAGTGGAGGTCACTTGAACCCATTAGAGTCATAAAATCCTCATACTTTGCTAAGTTTCTTCTTCCATTAAGAAAAAATGTCTAAAAATAGTAGAATTTGGTTGAGCACCATGACACATGTTCTCATTACACCATTCAACCGTGGTTTTTTCATTTATCAAATGAACACCCTATTTAAATTTCACCTCCTCCCTTGAAATAACTCTTTTCACACATTATCCAGCACCATCATGCCCCTCTTTTCCATGGCTAGCCTAGATGAAACTCCAAATATGTTCTAACTAGTGGTAACATGCATCTTACTCAACTAATAAACTATCCATGCATTTTTGAATTGAGATGTTTAATTGTCTGACCAAATGTAATGTTGATTGAAAGTAATGTTCCTCTAACTCAACTATTCATCAAACTTATAAAAATAAACTTGTACATACTCTAAAAAATGTGATCAATCATCACTGCTATAGAAATTGTACTCCCTTAATATTTTTTGTTGTTGCTCTATACTATCAGGTGCATGTATGAATGCTATATATAGGAATATGGAAACTTGTAATGAGTTTTAATATTGTGATTAAACTTCCTTTTTGGGTTTGAATATGTAATTTTTAGCAAAGTTAACTTTTGAAATAATCAAACCAAGTGGGAATTTATCCTTGCTTATCTTAAAATATTCATCCAACCATCTAGCCCTATGTGTGTGCCTTGCATACTCTTAAACAATTTTCTCCCTAAATTTGACCGAAAATTCACAAACAAATATCTTTTTTGTAACAAGCTCACACCTTTTAGATTATTTTCCATTTTTTACTTGATAATTCACTAATTTTTATTTTCTTAAACCAACTAATTCCTATCCAATTGCACTTGTAATCTCCTTTTGGATACATTTTTTTTAAATTTTGGTAATCCACCACAAATGTTCTAATATCCATTTAAACATGATTTGTTATAAAATAATTATCCATCCGGTCTTTTTCAAAAGATAGTGGGAATAAATTCCCTATCTAATTTTGGTGGAAATTCAATGTCACACTCATAAAAAATATTTTTAGTAAGCAAAGTATAATGAATATGGTGAAAAACATCATAGTGCATTGAAAATTCAACATGTTGCCTATAATAAAAAGTGGTGCATATGTGATTTATTTTTACATAAAAATGTTTAGACATCTCAAAATATCTTTGAAAAATAGAAATTTGTGGATGTTTTTCCAAAAACTTAGAGTAAAATTGTGTTTGAGCCATATCCAATAAATGTTTTAGATATGGTTCATGGTTATGAGAACCAACTCTTCTTTTCACTACATCTCTTGCATTGGGCGAAACTCTTGTATTGTCTTTCCAAAATTGAACAAGTAACTCTTTGAGAGTATTGGCTATAGCCTTGTCTTTTCATGTAAGTCTACCAGAGAATGCCTAGATCTCAATATTATTAGGTTCATTAAGTCTTTCACGTCTTTAAATTTATTTCATTAATGTTTTTCTATTTATATTAAGTGTTCGACATGTTTTTGAAACCATTCACTTTTTCCCTATTTGGTTACTTACTGCATAAGTTATAAGTATACGTCAGGTAACATTACAATCTTGGGTGCATGATTTTTGGCCTATATTATGATATTCATCATTTAGATTTTCAATAATTTCATTGTTTTCATCATCTATGTTAGATGTTATTAGTCCTAATGTGTACATTATAGGTCTCATCTTAATCAATTTTATCAATGAAACATATAATTTATGTCTTTGACTATCATAATCCAAATTATGAAAGAAACTATCCCAAATTTATTGAGCCAATATTCTTGAATGGTGATCATACATTTTGTTATGTGTTGGTTAGAAAATATTTTCATCAAATTCAATTAAGTACTTGTCTTTTATATGCATAATTCTTGGAGCTGTTGTTAATGGTGGGATTTATCGAGAGGGTGTTTCAAAATCATTATTACTTTCATTGTTTAGAGGTGGGATGGAATTTAATTCATTGTTTATTTCTTCATTATATGTTTCCATGAATTTTTATTGATTTTTAATTTAAAATTATTTATTTTCATCAAATTTTCTTCATTCATAGGGGGTGAAGCATCATACATAGACTCACATCAACAAAATCAAAAACTTGGAACTTTGAATGTAAAATTCCAACATTATCTAGTTTATTATTGTCAATTTAATTGTTATTAATTTCATTATGGTCAATTTCATCATTATTCAATTCATTATGGTCAATTTCATCATTGTTTAATTCATTATTGTCAATTGGCTTATTATCTATGGCATTTGGTTAATCAAGATTAGGGTTTGTACCTTGTCTACCATGAATTTTTTGCATTTGTATCTTGTGTTTATCTCTAAAATATTCTAATTCATCTTTTGTTTTGATCTTAAAAATATTCCTCTTCCTTGAATGTGATCTATCATTCATCAAGGATAATTGATAGTTTTTCAAAGGTGGGGTCAAAAGTACATAGGTCTTGTAGAGAATGTTTGTGGGGATAAAATTATCGATTTGGGTTACAAATAGATGTTAAAAAGTGAGATTAGTCTATATTAATAATAATTTAATTTAATTATCCAATAATACAATTGCATTATATAATGTGACTGTGTTATGAAATAACATGATCACGTTATTCTTAATACTAGGTTCTACTTAAACATAGACATTGAGAAGTGAGTTTTGTCTATATTAAAAATAACACAATCACGTTATTAAATAACATGATCATGTTATTATTAATAATATATTTAGGTTAAACATATACATTTAGAAGTAAGTTTTGTATATATTAAGAATAACATGATCACATTATTTAATAATGTGATCACATTATACTTAATATAGATTAGAGATTAGGGATTAGGGATTCAAACATTAGTGCATAGGGTTTAGGGATTAAGGATTGAGGCATTAGGGAATATGTCATACAATTTAAGTTTTAGGGTTTAGGTTTTAGGGATTAGGGCATGTAGGGTTTAGGTTTAAGGGTGTATATAAGTTTTAATTGCTCTATGCCATGTGAACCTAATTCTTACTACAAAGGATGTTAATTATGACTAAATCAATTAGTAAATATGGAAAGTTTATGGTTTAAAATTAATGGTATAGTGTTTAGGGTTTATGTTTTAGGTCTTAGTTTTTAATGTATATATGGTTTAGGGTACACAGGGTCAATCACAAAGATAATTTTTTGTCTAAATGATGTTAATTTGGGCTCAAATGATTGCTTTATGGTTTAAAGAGTTTATATTTATGGTTTAGAGTTTAGGGATTAAGGTTTAGGGTATAGGTTTTAGAGTATATAAGGTACAATTGTGAAGGTGATTGGGGCAAATTTGAGCTCCTTGAACCTAGATCTGTGAGTAAATAATGTGATTTTAGGCTCAATTAGCCCCCACATCATCATAGGTTGAGCCAATTACGTTATTTGTGGTTCAATGAGTGATGCAATTTTGACTAAATTCATCTTTGAGAACCTAATTCTTATTATATATAAATGATGTTACTTGGATCAAAATTTATTGGTTTAGGTTTTAGGTCTATAATTTAAAGGGTTTGGTGTTTAAGGGTCATGGCTTGGGGTTTAAGGTAAATGGTATAGGTTTTAGGGTTTAAGTTAAAGGGTACAAGGTTTATGGTTTAAGATATCAGATATAGGGTCCAATAAATATGGTAATTTAATAACATTTGAGCTACTTATTCATCTATTTGTGATAATTACCTTTATGTTTGCATTTCTGATAAAAGTATGGTCAGTTAAGCTATACATGTTACATACATTATATAATCAATTGATCCATAAATTTGGTTTAGGGGATCAATTTTTCACAAATCACACCCCTCAATTTCACAAATTGACTAATTGGATCAATTCATAATGGAATCAAACTTTTAATTTTGCCTCAAATCATCTCTTGCTCTTAAAGGGGTTCAAATTGTCCTCAAACACCTCGATTAAATGAATCAACTCTTTGGTTAATTATATATGACATGAAATTAAGCTTAATTTCAATTAAAATCACATAATATATAATTTAAGATAGGTTCATGTGGCTCATTTTAACCCTAATTACCTCCATAATTTAACTAATCAACATTTGCATTCATTAGTTGATGACTTCAAGTTTATTGAGCTCAAAACCATGTTATATACATGTATAAATTGAATATAAGTAAATAATGTTTCTTTAATTCAATTGAGATAATGAAATTAGAGATGATAAACCCCCAAATCACATTTTATAGTCATGTAATTAGGTTTAAGGGGCTCAAAATAGCCCCAATTTACTTCAGATACACAGCTAGATTGCTACTCCCAAGGCTAAGTTTTTGCCATAGGTTTCAAAAATGCATTTTATGACATCTCATGATAAAATAAGTTATGTAATAAGGCATGTATGCTTGCAACATGTAGTGGTAATTAGGGCATAAGGCTTACAATTTATGTTTTATGGATTAGGGATTAGGGCATAGGGTTTAGGGTTTAGGTATAAGGGTGTATGTAAGGTCTAATTACTCTATGTCATTTGAGACTAATTATTACTAAAATGGATGTTAATTGAGACTAAATAAATTGGTAAATATGGGATTTTTATGGTTTAAAATTTAGGGTATAGTATTTAGGGTTTTTGGTTTAGGCCTTAAGTTTTAATGTATATATGGTTTAGAGTATTCACAGTCAATCATAAAGATAATTGAGGATAGTTTGAATCACTTGGACCAATTTGTGACTATAGGATGTGTTTTTGGGTTACCATTATACCCCATGTCATCATGTATATTGAGTTAATTAGTCAAATGGGGAAATCAATCATGTTATTTAGGCCAAACTAAGCCTTGTGAACTTAATTCTTAATCTAAATGATGTTAATTTGGGATAAAATGATTGGTTTATGGTTTAAAGAGTTTATATTTATGGTTTATAATTTAGGGATTAGAAAATTTAGGTCTTAGGGTATATAAGGTACAATTGTGATGGTGATTGGGGCAAATTTGAGATCCTTGAACCTAGATCTATGAGTAAAGAATATGATTTTGTGCTCAATTAACCCCCACATCATCACAAATTTAGCCACTTAAGTCAATTATGGTAATGAGTGATGTGATATTGACCAAGTTCATCCTTGTGAACCTATTTCTTACTATGTATAAAGGATGTTAATTTGGGCTAAATTTATTGGTTTAGGGTTTAGGGTCTATAATTTAAAAGGTTTAGGGTTTAGGGATTATGGCTTAGGGTAAAAGGTGAATGGTACATGGTTTATGGTTTAAGATATAAAATATAGGGTCTAATAACTAAGGTAATTAAAGAAACTTTGAGATACTTATTCATCGATAATTACCTTCATGTTTGCATTTTTGATAAAATTAGGGTCATTTTAGCCATATAGGTTGCATAAATTATATAATTTATTGAGCCATAAATTTGGTTTAGGGGCTAAATTTTATCCAAATCATGCCCCTAATTACATAAATTTACTAATTGGATCAATTCATGATATAATCAAACTTAATTTTTCCCCAAATCATATCTTTATCTTAAAGGGGTTAAAAATTGGCCTCAAATGCCTCCTTAATTAAATGAATAAACTCTTTGGTTAAGTATATATGACATAAAATTAGGTTTAATTTCACTCCAAATCACATTTAATATACAATTAAAAATAGGTTCATATGGCTCATTTTGACCCTAATTACCTCCATAATTGAACTAATCAACATTTACATTCATTAGTTAATGACTTAAATTTTATTGAGCTCAAAACCACATTTTATACATGTAGAAATTGCATATAAATAAATAATGTTTTTTTTGCTTCAATTGATCTAATGAAATTGGAGATGATCAAACCCCAAATCACATTTTTTATTTATGCAATTAGGTTGAAGGGGCTTGAAAAAACCCCAATTTACTTCAGATGCACAACTAAATTGGTAGTTTAAAGGCTAAGTTTTGGCCATAGGTTTAAAAAATTCATTTTATGACATCTTGTGATAAAATAAGTTATATCATAAAATGTATAATGAGTTATACCTTAAAACCAAGTAATTTTAAGTAGTCAATTCAACATATTAAAATACCCATAATTTTTTTGAAGTCTAATGTGATATCGAGACACATTAATTAACTATCCAAGGTTAGGGACCTTTCTTGTATCACATGAAATAACACCACTATAGGGAGATAAATAACATATAAGATCATATATAAAATTTGAGCTAAAGAGAAAATTTGGGTTTTTGGGTGTTATGAATATATAACATGATCGCATTATTAACTAACATGATTGAATTAATAATGTGATCACATTATTAATGTGATCATGTTATTAATATGATCATGCTATTTGAATTTGAATTCAAAAATTGTGCCCTTTGGATCAGGAATGGCATGTATTCCTGAGCCAAAACCTTGGGCCTGTCAATCTATAGTCAAGTTTGAGAGTTCTGATTAAAAACAACAAAATTCAAATTTGATCACTCTTGACCCAATTTTGCCCCTCAGGCAAAATCTCGATCACCTTCTACACCTACTTTACATGGCCAGTCATTTCGGGTTGCAAGGTCCATCTTCAGGGTTCAACAGCTCTGTTTTAGAGCATTGGTTCATCGGCCTCATTCGTTGATGTTCATGGTAGCAAAAGGTAGAGTCTTCAAACGTTCACACAAGAAGAGAGGAAAAGAGTTGGGGCATTTAAAACTAAGGCGAAAGAAGGGAAGACAAAATGCAGAGGGTGGCAAAATCGCTGCCCACAACACTGGTGGGTAAAAAGAGACCGCCTACACACATGCAGAGGGTGGCAAAATTTCCACGTGAAGCAGTTGGCAGAGAAAAATAAATCATTAACATCAGCCAACATCGGCAAAACTGCTGTGGTCAGCATCTTACATCGGCTAACATCGGCAAAACTATCGTGGTCAACATCTTATCGACTGACGTCGGCATAAGTCCTACATGCAGTCCACAGTAGTGGGCGGCAAATTTTCTGCCCACAACAATAGGCAGCAAAAAACACCTGTAGAGCACAGGAAAAATCCTACCCAGCCGCTGAAGGAGAGGACTAGCATGCAAAATGAGGCAATAAGCATGGTCTTGGTAGACTTATGACATCAGCTACAGTGTTTTTTCACTCTTTCCAATGAGACTCCTCTTGGCTTTTCCCTATAAATGGGCAGACTTGTTCATTTATCAAGATCTTCCCCACTTTTGTAAAGAGCACTACTCTGCAAATTTTCCACCTAAATCAATAAAAGATAGTTTTACCTCTTTCTTGGATGGATTTTTCTGTGTATGCCTTGAATGTTGGTCTGTGTCCAGTCATCATTCTTTGATGCTCTCACAGGCTCAACACTAGCAAACCTGTGATCTACAAAGTGCCACTGTCTGCTGCTATGAGGAGTAGAGTTATGTTTTGGAGGTATAGAATAGGTGAGGTCACCTACAGTGTGTATTTCTTAGCACCTTAATGAGATGTATGTTTTGTTTGATCCTAAGAGTCGAGGTGAGAAGGTCATATCTATTTTTGGTGTATCACCTCTTTTAGAGTAGGCTGTTTATTTTCATGAATTTCTTCTCCCTTTTCAGCCCCCCTAGTATATCTATATATCTATATTTTTGCACTGCCTAAAACAAACAAGATACATCAGAGGGAACTAGCCCATACCTAGAGACTCTCCTCTCCTGCTTCACCATCCCACAAGTGAGAGAGGAGTTTCCATGTTGCGGGGAGAGGGCAAGAATCCGTTCTCCTGCCACTGGGTGCACTTTTCAGCATCAACAATTTTGGCACGCCCAGTGGGACTCCAAGTTTTTAATCAAAAAAGTTGTAGGGTTACTCGTTGATCTTGTTATAGTAGAGGAACAACCAATACAACACTGTGCACATCAACAGTTTTGGCATGCCTGGTGGGACCCCATTTTTATCAGTTTGATAACGTAGTAAAGTTTTAGGATTGATGCTGGTCCTATTACAACAAATCAAGTTTCTTCAGCATCTGGCGACTCTGAGTAAATCCATTGGTTAAGCAGCCTGGTGCCACCAAAAATCATCCATTTCTTGTATGTATACTTATTTTAAACAAAATCATGGGTCTTTTTTTCCTTCATATATTTTGGATCAGACTCAAAATATTCAGAAAATTCCCTCAAGTAGCTCTCCTAATTTCCCTACAACTATAAGGGGGGTCAGGCTCGAATTTGAGAGACAGACAATGGAAATCGACAGGCTGGAAGAGCAGTACAAATATCAGTAGGAGCTGATGTATAAAGAGGAGTGCTTGTTTAGGCAAGCGCAGGCCGTATAATCCATGAAGAAAGAGGTGCCAAAATGGAGAAATCCATCTTTTCAAGGCAGCCAGCCTTGTGTGCCCCCTCCTACCCTGAAGAAAGCCCCCTCTTTTGCACCAAATCCATTTTATCAAATTGCACTTGCTCACTCCAACTCATCAAATACAGCTGCTCCCAATCCCGTGCGCCTGGCTTTCCAACACCAAATGGCATCAGAGCAACCCCCCATGGAGATCAATTTTTCAACTCCTTAGATTAGGAATCTTCCATCGAGAAGAGTACTAGCTAGCACATCCCTCTTCTAGAGGCTCCTCCAACACACCAACAGTGTTTTCCTTGCATTCCTCAACCTCCCCAAGTTTTCCAGCATGATGTGCAAATTCCAAGTTGGAGGAAAGAATGTCAAGGACCAGCTCAGAGCTTTGAAGAGGATCATGCTAGCCACTTCCAAGAAAGACTCTTCCAAGAAAACCTAGCCAGACAAATTGAAGACTTAGAGGCTAGGATGAAACTACTTCTTGAAAAAGAAATAAATTTTTTAGACCTTGCGGAAGAGCCTCAGGGCCTTGTGGAAAATGAAGTTACTGCCTGTTCATAGGAGCAAAATTCAAATTCAGAGATCCTAAATTGGGGGAAGACAGTGGAATCATGGGGCAGCAAAGAGGAAGAAGAAAATCAAGTTTTTTATCAAAACCTTGAAGAAGCTGAAGCTGTGCCTGCCTATGATGATACTGGCAGCCTCCAGGAAAAGCTTTTACAAGAGGATCTGAGTAGGAAAATAGAGATTTGGAATTTAGAGAGAGTTCCCTCAGCCAATGTGTGATGGATGGTTTAGACCAAATAACACATTCTATGTCTGAACACACCCCACTTACACATTCCTAAGAGAGTTATCACACTGCCCCTGATATTGATGAAGTGTTGACCAAGTGGAGGGAGGAGAATCATCCCATTCTAGCTCAAGGGCTGCCCCCTCTCCCACATGTTTTCTCCACTTCGTCCCTTCTCGAGGAAGACCCTATTTTTCAAGAGGCAAGAGAGGAAAAAAATATCCAATCTACAGTCCTTCAGGAGGTTGTCATGAGTGACAACGAAGAAGAAATCATCATTGATGCCAATTGTGAAGACCTTATCAGTAGTGGAGAAGATGCAAGCCTTGTGTATATGCAGATGTTCCAGCAATTCGAAGAGGAACAAATGCATGGTAAGCTCTCTCCTCCTCTATTTGATGAACTTCCTTACTGTTTTGATGAGATCGACTACATTGAATAACCTGAGTTAGAGGAGGATCAGGAGAATATTCTTGAAAATCTAAAGAGCCTGATCAGTAAAGAGGAAAAGGAGAAGTCTGTCTTCATGGAGGAATACCTTGAAGAACTAAACTTTAAACAGATAAGTGAAGTCTTGTGGGATGAGAAATCATTTTGTGAGCCCCTTTTAGACATCACCACATTCACCCTTCTTCAAGAAGGCCAAGAGGAAACAGAGGACGAGTCTGACAAAGTTTTTAGCGAGGCAAAAGGGAACGGGTCAGACCATGATACATTCCAGAAGAATTGTGTAGATCAGAAGGCTTACGGTGATGAGCCAACAATAATTGATTTCTTGGTGATGAGCACCAATATCAGGGACCAGCATTTAACAGGCCTCCAGGGACAATTAGAATACATATATATTGGAGACATGTTTAATCTTGATCCCCTCGATTTCCAGCCAACTCAGGTGACAGGCAGGAAGAGCAAGTCACTAAATCTCTTTTTCTTTCAGCTACTTGCCTGCCACCATAAGTCTCCTCACCAGGAAGGGGACTTAATAAATTTTCCTTTTGATCTAGGAGGGAGGTGAACATTCCTAGTCAGCTGTATATAATAGTTTGCTTTCAATTGTTTCCCCTATTTTCCCTAAGTGCAGTTTGCACAGTTAGTTGTTTTTTAGCTTTGTGTGTTTCCCTTTGTTTGGGGGTAAATTTTGTGTATTTGACTCTGGGATCTTGAAAGCTATGGATAACTCTCTTCAAAGTTGCCATCTGACTCCGCACCCAATGGAATCTAAGGCAACTGGGTTCTAAGCATAACAGGCACGCTTACCCTGTGAGTCACCAATTTGTTGACCCAATTTTGCCCCTCAGGCAAAATCTCGGTCACCTTCTACACCTGCTTTACATGGCCAGTCATTTTGGGTTGCAAGGTCCATCTTCAGGGTTCAACAACTCCGTTTCAAAGCATTGGTTCATCGGTCTCATTCGTTGACGTTCACGGTAGCGAAAGGTAGAGTCTTCAAACGTTCACACAAGAAGAGAGGAAAAGAGCTGGGGCATTTAACACTAAGGCAAAAGAAGGGCAGAAAAAATGCAGAGGGTGGCAAAATCACCACCCACAACATTGGTAGGTAAAAAGAGACCACCTACACACATGTGGCAAAATTGCCGCGTGAAGCAGCCAGCAGAGAAAAAGAAATCATTAACATCGACCAATATTGGAAAAACTACCATGGTCAGCATCTTACATCGGCTGACATCAGCAAAACTACCATGGTCGATAGCTTATCGGTCGACGTCGGCATAAGTCCTACATGCAGTCCATAGTAGCGGGTGACAAATTTGCCACCCACAACAGCAGGCAGCAAAAAACACCTACAGAGCACAGGAAAAAGCCCACCCAACCGCCAAAAGAGAGGACTAGCACACAAAACGAGGCAACAAGCATGGTCTTGGTAGACTTATGACATCAGCTACAGTGTTTTTTCACTCTTTCCAATGAGACTCCTCTTGGCTTTTCCCTATAAATGGGCAGACTTGTTCATTTATCAGGATCTTCCCCACTTTTGTAAAGAGCACTGCTCTGAAAATTTTCCACCTGAATCAATAAAAGATAGTTTTACCTCTTTCTTGGATGGATTTTTCTGTGTATGCCTTGAATGTTGGTCTGTGTCCAGTCATCATTCTTTGATGCTCTCACAGGTTCAACACCAACAAACCTGTGATCTACAAAGTGCCACTGTCTACTGCTGTGAGGAGTAGAGTTCTGTTTTGGAGGTATAGAATAGGTGAGGTCACCTACAGTGTGTATTTCTCAGCACCTCAATGAGTCCCTATTTCTTTTACTTTCCATAAGAACCTCCCTGTCATTTGCAACAGCCTGGTCTTTCTGCCAAGTCTCAGTGTATGTATGTTTTGTTTGATCCTGAGAGTGGAGGTGAGAAGGTCATATCTATTTTTGGTGTATCACCTCTTTTAGATTAGGCTGTTTGTTTTCATGCATTTCTTCTCCCTTTTCATCCCCCCTAATATATCTATATATCTGTATTTTTGCACTGCCTGAAACAAACAAGATACATCAGAGGGAACTAGCCCATACCTAGAGACTCTCCTCTCCTGCTTCGCCATCCCACAGGTGAGAGAGGAGTTTCCATGTTGCAGGGAGAGCGCAGGAATCCGTTCTCCTACCACTAGGTGCACTTTCCAGCATTAACAATCACCAAATACACTACAAATTTTAATGGTAAAATTAAAAAACTTAATACCATCATGATGAGCATGCTCTCCTCTGTCTAAAAATATGATTTTTATATTTTTTTGACTAATTTAAGGTTTTAAACTATGTTGATTTCTAATTATACCTTTTTTATGCCACCACATGCCACAAATATACATTCCTATACATATTCATGTAATTATTTCATTTATATAAGTGTAAAAAAATTTATATGGTCACAAATTAGGCCTAATTCTACACACATTAAAAAAAACTATTTTTTATTTTTTGAAGTAGTTAGGCACATCGCACAAATGACTATCCATGTTTTTGTCAGTTTTCTAGATCTATTTTATTGAAAAAGTCATTAAAAAAGTATTCATTAAAAAAATATTAAAAAATATAGGTCATAAACTATAATATCATATCTAAATTTTCCCTAAAGGGTTTCAAATAATATTAAATGCTACTAAAAAAATGGTGTGCCACATGACCATCTATCTACTATGTTTTCTTAAAAAGTAGGAGTTCCTCTTCAAATTTTAGATGTTTGACCTAGTTATACTTAACCATTTCTTAAAAAAATAGTGTTTTGTAAACTATACTATAAATTCTATATTTCATGTCATTACACCATCTTTAAATTTGGAGTGTAGATATCTCAAATTATCTACAGAAGTTTAGATTTCTAAAATTTTAAGAAAATCATGTCCATGAGTAAGCCCCTTTTTGTCCCCTAAATTTATGCACTTACCCCAAAATAATTATATTAACCTTTCATTTTATATTTCATTTATTATGAAATTCCTTCCAAAATAGCATCACATGTCCTTTCAACTTCATTTGTGCCTTCTTGACATGCTAGTGACTAGTAATATCCTCATACTTAAAATATTCTTCCATGTTGGTTAGCCAATCAATGATCCCTTTCAGATTCAAAATTCCCAAAAATAAAGGTAAATACATATTCACGTCATTTATAATACATGGGATATATCTCAAAATCCTCTCCTCACCAACATCAATTTTTTCCTCAGCACCCCCTTCACCTTCAATACCATCTACTCTTTTGGCATGTTGTCCTTCCACTTTATCATCATTCTCTTCATCTCTTTAGATGAAGCCTCACTGTCAGTCCTCCTTGATGGACTATAAATGTGTTTTTATAAATATTAACAAACCTAGGACTTCATCTAGTCTTTTTTCTACACTTTTTGATATAACACCTTTGCTAGCAGCTCTGCTCAGTGGCATATTATCCTCTAAATTTCAGCCCTACTATTTCAATTCCTCTGCTTAAAATCCTATGTAGGTAAATTTATTCACATTTATTAGGGTTTAAAACCTATTATGATATCACCTAATGTAGTCATGGTTTAGATTCCTAGTGAAGAGAATCCAATCCATAAAGCAAGTGATCCTCTCACCCACATAACAAATACACACATACTTATTCACACACACAATTGTAGGAAACTCAAGCAAGTTTATTACTTGGTTTAAAATAGAGTACACAAAATTCTCTTCTTAGTAGGATCTATGACTCTATTGTAATAAATTTACTTTAAAAACCATTAAAATTACAATGATAAACTCTCAGACTTATTTTTCAAGGATATCTCCTTGATTCTTGCTTCTCAACCTCACTCTCACTCTCCTCTTAGCTAGTTTCAGCTATAAATCTTAGTAGAGTTTCCATTATAATCCAATTGTATTTTGAATTGATATTTAGGCTCATATTTTTAGACTGTGGAAGCTATTCAAAGACCTATTTTCCCAATAATTAAATATCTTTTAGGTTAATAATCAAGTAATGCATTGTTTACTAATGTGTACAAGCCAAGTCAATGGGTGAGGATTCAAATTCAATCGGGGTGCTAAAATCATAACTAAATTAGTTACTCATATTTATTTATGGGATCCTAATTTTGATGCTAACATGTGTTTATTTCAAAATATGGTAGTCTATCAAAGTGATGTCATGCTTAGGTAAAACTTAATAAATTTATAGTAGATTCTAGATCTGTCTACACACTTTGTACTAAAAGTTTCCTTCATGCACTAGATAGATATGTGTGTGCACACAAAATTTTTGCATGTGATTATATACAAAATTTTCACACAATTATTATGCATTAATTGTCCTTTTGCATGTTTAGACACTTCATTTATAAAAAACAACACTAGAACTCCAAAAAATGATGTAAGATTATTTTGCACTCTAGATGCTCCCGCATCATTTTGAATATAAATTTAGTTTTTGAATTCCAAGAAAACTTTTGGAAACTTCACTTATAAGGCTTATTAATTTTTACATTGAGCTAAGACTTATGAATTAGGATTGGGGTGGCTAGGGTTGGTCTTGAATTTACTCAAGAAACAATAGATTTATGGGCATTTGAGAAATTTTATTAGCTTATATTAAATTTTTCTCATCTATCACAATGAGGTCATATGCATTATGAAGAGTCATTCCACCTAGAGATTAAATCATGAGGGTTATATTATAATCATAATATATTAAAAATATATAAAATTCATATTTGGAAAAGGTTAGAATTATACATGAATTCTTTCCCATGTATTTGTAAATTTGAGATTGAAGTCTTATATGGTCTCTATGAATGTTCTTTGATTATTTTGAGATGCTCTATTAAAAAAAATACACATTATTATTGAATTGGTTGTGAATTTATTTCCACAACTCATCCCATTTTGAAATTGATTGTGAATAAAATCTTCTAAACCATTATTGTGCTATGCCTTTGAGATAATATGCAAGTATCCTACGATCTACATCAGGTTTAGTGATGTGATGTGATGATCTACAAAGAGGTTTTCAACATCTTTAATGTAATCTAATAATGTGGCAAAACCATCACCTATAAATATGGGCACAATTTTAAAGGTTGTCCTTAGCATAATTTTCCATTGATATAAACATAATGGGCTTGTAGAATAAGAGACACAAGATGGATTTATATGTATATCCATAGTTTTAATCTCATTATAGCATTGGGAAGGAGCAAGGTATACTATAATAGGGGTTTTTTATTCTTTAAATTAGAGGAGTTTCCAAGTGATATGAAACTTCATTAAAAAAATATAGACCTAATATTATCACCTAAATCTTAGATAGATGATTTATTCCTTCATTCAAGGCAGATGAAAAGACCAAAGCTTTTAATTTTGGTCCCAATGGGATTGTAAAAAATTGTTGATGGTCTAATATATTCTCTCAATGTACCCAAAAAATTGTTAAAACATGGGATCTCTTACCATTGTGGGATTTCTATTGTAATAGAACCTCTAGAGATAATTCATTTTATTTCCTATCCTAGTGCTCCTACACTAAATTCTTTAAAGAAGAGCTTTAAAAAGAAAATAAAAGAGAGAAATAAACATAAAATGGTGGTGATGCACTAGAATGGAATTAGGCCAAGTCTCTATATGTTTAAACACACAATTATTCACCATGTAGAAGGAAAATGACCATGATTCAAATAAACAAAAAGGAAGAGATAAGAGATTGCTTTGTAATGTCCCCATTTTCCTAATGAATCTTTTGAAGAAGACCATTAGCCTATTTTTTTCTTCTAGTCGAATTTAGGTGATGTTAGGGAACATGTGTGTAGGGCTCACTATTCATAGGTCACTATTCACGAGTTACTATTCACATGCACTATTCACTATCACTATTCATGGTCAGATGGTAGGTGATGTATATGATGATGCAGTATAGGACGTGAATTGTGGATGATGTGGCATGGCCGATGGGGGAGATCACATGTGTTAAAGTTGATGTGAGAAAAAGTGGGATGAATTTCTAAGAGGGAATAGTGTTTTGGCATGTGAATTTCTTTTGAATGAGTCAAAGGATAATTAGATCTTGTATGGGAATCTTTGGGGTCACATGGAAGAAGATGACAAGACTACACTATTCCAAATTTGCTCTTACATGTGTGAGTGAGGTGTCCTTCAGTAAGCATGTGTGATCTAAAGAAGTGGGAGAAAAGAGTTACTATTCTATATTGGAGGCACATGTGTGAGTGGGATGTAGTTTTAGAGGCACATGGATAGTGGGAGATAAAGACAAAGCCATAGTGGATGCATGATCTCCATTTTTGAATCTTGCACTTGGTGACAAGATTGTCACTATAACTCAATGGTGAACCCACTCAAGGAAGGCAAATTTTTACTTAAGGAGATCTCTCTCCCATTGGAAATCATTTTGAATATTATAACCCCCCTTTTGTAAGAATGAAACTAATGTTCATTCTTGGAGCTTGAACCTGATTCAACTTATCCCTCTATTAAGGATGAAACCCTTGGAGATAAGAGACTTTTGAGGATGGAAACCCTATAATATTTATTGGGTTTGGTGGTGAGAGGTCTACCTTGGTTGGTGGTAGTTTCATCCATAAACTACAATTATGCTTCAAAGGATATTTATGTAAGCATATGTATTGTAATATTTTTATATGAATGTATTTTAAGTATTTCATTAGTGATATAGTGTAATAAATTTAGTTAATAAATATTAGTGTGAGTGTGAGTTTGAATACTAGAGTTTAAGTTTATTTTTAGATTTAATAGTTTGTGTGGTTTTAGTAAATATCCTTGTCTAGGATATTATAATGGTATCAAAGCATAATTGTGGAGTGGTGTCAATTTCAGATTTGAGAGCATTAGTCTAAGTGTGAGATTATTATAGTTTTATATATTTGTATAAAATATTCCATTTGGGATAATATAGTGGTATCAGAGCTTATGATCCTGCGATCTTGTAAGGGCTTGTGTTTGTAGAATTATTTGTTGTTTATTTATAGGGATCATGGAGTGGTGATGACTACCCAAATTTTTATTAGAGATAAAATAAATTGATCCTATCCAAGAGGTGTTGTTGTAGATGCAGACTTATGAACTATATTCCATAAAAAATCTGGACAAGTAATAAGCATTTTTTGATGAGTATAAAAATGCATTCTCCTTTGATGAATAATTTTACATTGAAGTGATATTAGATAAAAAAAAAGGGTCTTATAAATTAAATAAAGAGATCAAGGAAAAAATAAGAGAAGACAAAGGTCTCCAAGAAATTAGAGGAGACAAAAAAATTTGTGAAGGAAGAAGAATCAAAAGAAGTTTTTGCAAGAAAAGAAGATAGTAGCAGATTTGTGCTCAGAAGAAATAATCTTTACTTCACATGTAAGGAGTCTTTGGCGACTATCCAAAAATTCAAGAACAAGGAAGTAGATAAAATCAAAGACATTATGTTGGAGGAGTATGAGAAATAAGAAAGAGTTGAACTTGAGACACTCCAAGCCGTATAGGTTGAAGGTAAAATTTTTTTGAAGGTAGAGGATATCTTATTGACTTTTAATAATTGCATGTTTCAAAAAAATACTGAAGAAGTCAAGGAGAGATCAACCACTCCAAAGGAGGAAGTTGAGGAAGAAAAGTTCAAACTAGAGCCTTAATAAATTGCTAATGAGGATAAAATATTCTTACAGGAGGAAGAAAGAGTTGAAGCAAAAGCACTCCATGCCACACAAATTGAAGAGGAAGAAACATCATCTGTCAGATGTGGGAAGCACATGTTGAAGGATTTTTTGCATGAAAATACAAATAAGGAGATTGATATGACACTAGTGATTGAGGAGTTGGTTGTGGATGATATCACAACTTTGGGTGAGTGTTTTCTAGTGTATATGGAGGTAAACTAATGGGATAGAACATGAGAATAAGTTTGTTCTTAATATGAATAAAATTATCATAATTCAAAAATTGTTTGTGTTCTTCTTAGTTCTTTAATCAAATGTATAAGGTATTCAATTGATTCCAATATGAATATTAGAATGGTATAATGGAAGGAAAATTGGATGGAAGAAAAGTTTCTAAAAGGGCCAACATTGGCTCATGCAAACATGAGCCATGTTGTTTAATAGGTGCAACATTTCCTAAGATTCACACTTGGATGGGTGTCATGCCAACTAGTTTAGGATCTTGGTATTTGGATCCATGAAGTTGAACATATTGCTTGGGGATAAGCAATATTTGGGAAGGGAGGATTGTGATGTTCCCCTTTTTCCCTAATAGACTTTTGAATAAGATCGTTAGCCTATTTGGTTCTTGTAGGCTAATTTGGGTGATGTTAGGGAACATTAGTGTGGGAGTCATTATTCATAGGTTACTATTCACTATCACTATTCATGGATTACTATTCACCATCAATATTCATGGTGATGTAGTAGGTGATGCAACTAATGATACATCATAGGAGGCAGATTATGGATGATGTGACATTGCCATGGGTGAGCTCACATGTGATAAATTTGATGTGAGATAAAGTGGGACAAATTTCTAAGAGAGAATAGTGTTTTTTCATGTGAAACTCTTTTTAAAGCATCAAAAGTTGATTAGATGTTGTTTGGGAATCTTTGGGGTCATGTGGTAGAAGATGACAAGATTTCACTATTTTAGATTTGCTCTCATATGTGTGAGTGAGGTGTCCTTTTGAAATGATGTGAATAATTCAAAAAGAAGCATGTTTGCACTAAGGAAATGGGAGAAAATATTCATTATTATATGTTGGCTCACATGTGTGATTGGGATGCATTTTTGGAGGCACATGGATAGAGGGAGACCAAGACAAAGAAAAGGGGTGATCATGTGATTCTCTCTTGACCCTTGCATATGGGGTCATATGCCCAATAGTGTACCCACTCAATGAGGATGAATTTCTTGGCTTGTGCATGAATTTTCCTCTCTCTCACACTCTCTCATACATTTTTTATTTAAGGAGAGCTCTCTTCTATTGTAAATCATGTTGGAAATTATAAATCCTCCCTTCTTTTGTAAGTTTGAACTTGGTTCAACTTAAGACTCTACTAAGGATGAAACCCTTGGAGAGGAGATTTTTTATGATGAAAACCCTCTAAGATCTATTGGGTTTGGTGGTGAGAGATCCACCCTAGCTAGCTGGTGGTAGTTTCATCCAGAAACTACAATTGTGATTCAAAGGAGATATTTTTTAAGAAATTTTTATGTAATGTCTCTATTTTTAGTGATATTATAGTTTAATTTTATTCATTTCAATATATTTTAGTGATAATAACATAGTTGGAATTTTTTGAGTTTATAGCCTCTTATTGTATGGTTGTGTTGATGCATAAGTGATGAGTTTGAATATTGAGTGTGAGTGTTAATATAGAAATCTTACCATTTAGGGATATTATAGTGGTACAAATAATAATTTTGGAGTGGTGTCAATTTCATATTTGAGAGGATTAGTCTAAGTGTGAGATTGTTATAGTTTTATATGTTTGTAGCAAATATCCTTAGCAAGTTATTATCAGACCATAAGTTTAGTGTTGAGTCTATTTCAGATTTGAGTTTAAGTGTTGAGAGTTGCATTTTTATATATTTGTGTATATGTATTAAATATCCTTGGTGGGATATTATAGTGGTATTAGAGAATAATTGTGGAGTGATGTCAATTTTAGATTTGAGAGCATTAGTCTAAGTATGATATTATTATAGTTTTATATGTTTTTAACAAATATTCCATTTGGGATAATATAGTATTATCTTTGATATAAACACAAGCTCTGATACCACTATATTATCCCAAATGAAATATTTTATATAAAAATATAACAATATCACACTTAGACTAATGCTCTCAAATCTGAAATCAACACCACTCCACAATTATGCTCTGATACCACTATAAATCCCACCAAGGATATTTACTACAAACTCACAAATATATAAAAATACAAATATCAACACTTAGACTTAAATATAAAATAGACTTAACACTAAAATTATGGTTTGGTACCACTATAATATCTCGCTAAGGATATTTACTACAAACATATAAAACTATAACAATCTCACACTTAGACTAATGCTCTCAAATCTGAAATTGACACCACTCCACAATTATGCTCTGTACCACTAAAATATCCCTAAAGGGGAATATTCTATATTAACACTCACACTCAATATTAAAACTCATCCCTTATGCATCAACACAACCATAAAATAAGAGGCTACAAACTCAAGAAACTCCAACTATGATATTATCATTGAAATAGATTACACTGAATAAAATTAAATTATACAATCACTAAAAATAGAGACATTACATAAAAATTTATTATAAAATATCTCCTTTGAATCATAATTGTATTTTTTGGATGAAAATACCACTAGCCAACCAAGGTGGGTGTCTCACCACCAAACCTAGAAGATCTTGGAGGGTTTCCATGCTCAAAAATGTCTTCTCTCCAATGGTTTCATCTTTAGTATAGGATTAAGCCGAACCAAATTCAAAATTACAAAATAAGGGGGGTTTATAATTTTCAACATGATTTACAATGGGAGAGATCTCTCCTTAAATATAAAATGCATGAGAGAGAGAGAGAGGAAACTTCTTTCACAAGCTAAGAAATTTTCCCTCCTTGAGTGGGTACACTATTGGGCATGTGACCCCATGTGCAAGGGTCAAGAGAGAATCACATGATCACCCCTTTTCTTTGTCTTAGTTTTCCATTATACATGTACCTCAAAAATTGTGTCCTACTCACACATGTGAGACAATTTGGAATAGTGAATATTGTCTCCCACTTCCTTAGTGCACACATTCTTCCTTTTGACTTCTCCACATCATTTCAAAGGGACACCTCACTCACACATGTGAGAGTAAATATGGAATAGTAAAATCTTATTATCTTCTACCATGTGACCCCAAAGATCCCCAAACAAGATCTAATTAGCTTTTGACTCTTTCAAAAGAGCTTCACATGCCAAAACACTATTCCCTCTTAGAAATTCATCCCACTTTCTCTCACATCAATTTGAGCACATGTGAGCTCCTCTATGGGTCATGCCACATCATCCACAAGCCACATCCTATTTGTAATCATTAGCTACATAAACTACCACATCACCATGAATAATGACTTTAAATAATAATCCATGAATAGTGTCAGTGAATAGTAACCTATGAATAGTGACCCCCACATTAATGTTCCTTGACATCACCAGAATTAGCCTATGGGAACCAAATTTGCTAACGGTATTCTTCAAAAGTTTGTTATGGAAAAAAGGGGACATTACATGCTTGAACATAGGAATGAAACCATCATACCAATAAAAAACATAAATATGATCACTTAAAGTCACAACTATCTTCATTAATTGTATAAAATATACACAAATGAACTTTATTTCATTCAAAAATGTTTGATGCTAATAATATATGAAAATAAATAGAGATTAGATACTATAACTACAAGAAAAATAATAACTTAGATTAAGTCCAAAGATTTAAATCTATTTATAATGAGGAAAACACACCCTTTTATAGGATGACGAGGAATCAAGAAGAGAGTGAGATTTTTTTTAAAGGCTTAGCTACTCATTTTAAATTAGGAAGGGCCCCTATGTGTATGTCTGCCACCTACTTATTTCTTGTAAAAAATTTGCATCTAAGTAGTCTTATGGACTATCAATTTTTGTACTCTGTCTCCTTTCATAATTTATAAGTATGGATCATATCCCATCTTTGGATTTTTTTTTTGTATTTTAGTTGATTGAAAATATATGCACAACCCAATCTTGAAAAATCTAGTTTTAGACTTCACATAATTTATGATATAGAAACTTGATTTTTCTTTTAACTATTATTCCATCAAGATTTTATTGTATATAAGTATGGAATAAAACTCCAAAATTTCATAACCCTAGCTTGGCTATCATAATCTTCTAGATTTCATATCAAATCATGATATCAATGTTGGAGATAAAAACTAATGTCCATGGCCTTTATTGGTGATAGCCTCAACCTTAATCCTCAAACTAGCTTACAACCAATATGTAGCTCTTTTGAATAATTAATTCCTTCGTGAGTCCCACCATGTGTAGTTTTTTTCCATGTTTATATATATATATATATATATATATATATATATATATATATATATATATATATATATATATATATATATATATATATTGAGCCACTTTTGCATAGGATGCCATTTGTATTTATT
The DNA here is from genome assembly GCA_037957365.1 of Torreya grandis. Taxonomy (NCBI): domain Eukaryota; kingdom Viridiplantae; phylum Streptophyta; class Pinopsida; order Cupressales; family Taxaceae; genus Torreya; species Torreya grandis. The sequence continues at coordinate 514,294 of JARHVA010000807.1, read as the reverse complement.
TGAAATAAATTTTGTTGTTTGATTGAAGATGCTCTGATGGTTGGATATTTGTACCGAGTTGTTGAGTTTAAATCAAGTAAAATAGTGACTAAATTTGATTTCTCGAAATTGACTAAAGAATTTAGCTTAACTAAATATTAAAGATTTTAATTATCACATAGGTGCCATTGAAATGATTTAGTATATTATATTTTTGTCTATAATTGAGAATACTTATTGAAGCAAACACAGCCTGAGATCTTTGGAGAACTTCATTTTGAAAGAAAATAAGGATGTGATAAAATCAAGCTAGAAGGTTGATTATTCTTGACATATACTTCTTGTCTCTTTTTTTATATTTAATCTGGTTTCAATACACCTACTCATTTTTTCAAGAGTATTTACCACATATTTAGAGTTCCACCATATATAACAATCTAGATTTTTGATTCTTACTTCTTTGAAATAATCATATGCTATATGCCTCAATATTCATTGTCTGTCTCTTATTCATAATATAGGGACTCATCAATTATTTCATGTTACTTTTGGCACTTAGTTTTCAATATCTATACATTTATTACTATGATGCTTCAAATAAAATGTAAATAAATATATATATTTACACTAGTGATACATACATCTAGTGCTTAATTGATACATCATTATACATAACTTTTTGTGTGAATTAAATGTCAAAATAAAAAAAAATACAAAATCTGATAATTTATAAAATATTAGTAAAAGATAAAAAATAAAAAATTGCATTTCCTTTATCTTATTCATACTATACATATCATGCCTATTTTGCCCATATTAGAGGTTTTTTCAACATCCACGTGTCGAAACAATCTTCTCATGATATGATTTAATAGGTCAGATGAAAGATATTCATATTATATATGGTTATGGACTCATTTCATGCCTCACCTATGGGGGGAATTATTATACGCTAATGATTATTACATGGTGACATTCTTACTATTTTTTCTCTAGTTACTATATTGATCCACTTTACATAGATCATGTACCTTACATTTGTATTCACATAGAGTATACATATCTTAATTATGTATATGGATATATACATGAATTTATTTGCATATTATTATTAAATTGGATGAGTACATTTTATCAATTTACATGAGATTGATTCTTGTATATATATTTCACCTTTATATTATATCATCCATATCTCTTTGACTAAGATTTGGGCCTCGTCGATATATATTCACCATACCATAGTCTTGTACATACATTTCTTATTATATATGTCATGCCTTACATGTGGATTATTCCTAATGATTAATTACATTCTTCTATCTTCTTGATTTCACAATGAAGCTTAATTTCATTTGTATTGATATTTTACTTGACACTTGTTTCATGTTTCTTGTTATGTTTCATTGGCCTTGTTTTTTTATTTTTATCCCATTCTTATCATGTGAATTGGTTTCTAAATGATGACAACAAATTTACCGGGCCTTAATTCATAGCATGTATTTATTTTTTAGGGAAACCATAAGCTTCTTAGAATCACCTTGATCTTATTCTTCTAGTCTTTTAGCCTTTCTCATTTCTTTTCATGTGTGATCCTATATATTTTAGGTGTTTATTCTCTATTATTATTCTAGATATATTACTTAAAAACCAAAAACATGTTTTTATACATGATCATATCTATTTTCCTATAGAGACATAGTACCCATTGTTCTATTATATATACACATTTTTCGCAATGGGGGCATGATACCCATCATTTCTATCATATATCTTCACCAATGGGGCATAATACCAATGCATATTTCTTATTGACATATCCTATGTATATAATATATTATACACCTTTTGCTTATGTTTATACATTTATTATTTATACTCTAGATCTTACACATATGGTGACACATGATAAGTCATCATTTATGGTGGATTGGTTTCCATATATTTATACTATTGAGTTATCATACATTGGGAATCATGTTTCTACCCCATGTGCATCATCACTTATGGGCCTTGCCACATATTTAGCTATATGATGTGATCACACCACATTAATATTATCTTATGAATGAGGCTTATTCTACATATGTGCCTTGCCTTATTATGTTGATGGGTATTTCTACCTTACAAATCATTTTACATATTATCACATTATTTTCATCATACTTAATATATACATGATTTATATATTTTTCACATTGTATGGCAATATCAAAATACATAATTACAAAATGTCATAAAATACAAAAACATTACAACATATAAAAATAAAAAATATTACCTTATATATGACTATATATTCATTTATGCTAGAGATTTTCATATCCATGATTTACACATTATTTTCATAGTATTTCTTGTGTGGGTGCCATGTAAATTCACTAGTTAAATGATATTGGAATACACACTATTTTCCCACATATTGGGAAATCATTTTCATATACAACATGCCATATCTTGTGAAATTTTCCATATATCATATTTTTCATGATGATATATTTCCTTAATTTTCATTTATCATATTGAGATATATTACATTGGTTACTACATCTTAAGTTAGTACCTAGATCTTATGCATCACATGGATATCTTCACCAGGATTTTAACATGGTTATATTAATTATTGTGTGTGAATTATTATTTTTTGTGTATCCTTATATATATAGGATCCTCTTATCATCATGTTTTATGAGTCCTATCCTTGTGTGGTATCACTAACTTGTCTCGTCACTAATTTGGGTGTGGTCACTAACTTGTGTGGTCCTTTGTGTTATTCATTTTTTGTAGACATGATATTAATAATGCATATTATATACTATGATTATATCCATGATGTCTATCATGCATATAAATATAATTTCTTGGTTCCTATGCATCTATGGGGACATGTTACTTGTGTGTTCTCTCATTTATGAATGAAATTTAGTTGGGACATATATCAGTTTGGGATTCTAATTGTTCTTATCTTTCTTTACAGGCAAGGAAAAATATTATCTTGAGATGTGCTTGATATGACACTATATTTCAAATGCTAGACTAACACTTAACATAATTCATCAGTATCAGATACATTCAAATATATTTACATATGTCTAATGATATTAAAGCTTTGGAATTATAATTTTCTTAACATGATATTGTGATATGAGTTATTGCATCACAAGTATTCATCCCTCATCTCAAAAGAGAGCATTTATCAAGGGATATTTAAAAAAAATCAAAATGAAGAAAAATTGAATGAACTTGATGGAATTTGAGAAAAAAATTCTATTTCCTTGATCAAGAAGTGGATCAAACTCTAGTGACTCCTAAAGAAATGTTGGTTATGTTTTAGCACCTATACAAATTCTAGTTTCAAAGGTTTTTTTTATGGAATTTGGATAAAAAACCAATAGGTTTATTCATTCCTATGCTCTCTTTTCAAATTAAAATATTCAAATCTTCAAAAATTCAAAATTCAAATATTTATTATGTGCATTGAATCAATTTTTAATTATTTTAGCAACATCAAAATCTTTGTGAATGGAAGCTTAGCTTGATAATTTACATCAAAAACCTTCAATCTTTCCAAATTAAGTCAAGGTATGTGATTTAAATTATTATAATTAAAATTTTGATACATGCATGTATTCACTCATGCCCACGTCAATGTGGGGGCATTTAGTAGACACCTAAATGTTGTATACAACCCTTATTCCCAATGTTTTATCACTAATTTGCCATGTTTGACATACTTATGTATATTACATATTTATAGGAATTATCCAACACTACTTTGGTATTTATTTATCCCTTAACCATTTAAATAACATATAGATAGTAATAAAAACCTATCCATTTCCATCCTTGGGCTAAACTCATTTTTTTATCATGCTTCTCATTTTAATATGAGCCTTTATTTTTCCCAAGTCAATTCTGCATAGGTTCTTTCTTGGTTAGATATGCACCTTACACAAGTCTGCCCCATTTACCTTTGTGGGTAATTTTTTCCATTTTTACTAATATTATGTCTTTAATCTCACCTCTTGTCATATTTGAATTCATATAAAAAGTCTTATATTTTTATAAATTACCATATATATATAAGTCATCCTAAATCATTTTTAAAAAGGGAACATCAAATACAATAGAGTATCAATGTATAGACCTAGATAAATTACAAACATCTATCTAATTCATTCTTCTGACTTCAAGTTGGTCTTCATTGAGTCACATCTTACACACTTGCAATAGAGTTCTATTTTCATCTCCTTATGCCAAATGAATATTCTAGCTTACATATAATTGCATCATACTTTTAGGGAAGTGGAGGTTCAAAACCCTTACTTGAGCTATCTCATTTATAATTAGTCAACACTATGTGAAGGTTTGATTCTAATGTGTTGGTAAAGTATTTTTTAACTTTGTTGGGTGGTTTTCCAAGTCCATAACCCATTTTTTCCCTTTGAGTGCCAAATCTAGGTCAAAGAAGAGATTCAACAATTTTTGCCTATAGAATTAAAAAATCATAGGTTCTATAGGTCATAAATAAGGAGGTGAAGCAATGAAAAAAAAAGGCTCTTTAGACCTGTATAGGCCAGATTTTAAAAAATAGAGATAATTTAAGGTGTGGGGAGCTATCCTAGGTAGATCTATCTAGGTTGAAATTTCACGAAGAGAAAAATTATCTAGGAGGGTACAAGTGTAAAATAAGATATCTATACAATGCACAACTATCTTTCACATTTATCTTTCTAGTTTCATACTTCCATAATATCATAACTATGATCAGGTATGATCATTCATTATCCCTTTGTAATTTTATTGCATATCCTAGTTGATTATTGTTGTGTATTCTTACTGTTACTTAGTCAATTGGATACATCTAAATTTTATACTATCATAAACAAATTATTATATCTATTAATTGTAATATTTTATTTCTTATATTTTTTAAAACTATAATTAGGGTAAACAATGGCCTATCGAAGTCAAGGTGCTATTAAAAAATACATTTTTAAAAAAATTGTAGAATGAGCTATAAAAAAAGGTTAGCAACCATTAGATTCAAAACATGGTTATTATAAATTGTTATAATCCATTAAATTAAAATGGGGATGCTAAAAATAGTTGGTGGCTTCTAGCTTCAACTATAACTTTGGTTTTTGAAAGATAGTTGGAAACAACTACCTTTCAAAAAACTTTTGAAATCTAAAAATTTTAGGTAATAATTTGCAAAAAGCTATCCAGGTGGCATCTTGAATTTTTAAAAAAATTAGAAATGTCCAGGTGGCATATAAAATTAGTGGGAAGGCTTTATAAAACTTGGTAGATCCCTAAAAATTGGATATCATTTTAAATCCAATAAAAAATGACCCAAGGATCCTTTGTAACAAGTTACCTAGGTAGTGAGCTTAGATGAATTTTTAACATGTGGTGACTTAAAAAGACTAGAATAAGGGTCACTTGGGAAAAGGACCTAAATTTTTGAAGGTTGTGACTAGAAATATACAGATTTAATGAATTTTTTTATGTCTATTATTATAATTAGTGGAAAAAAAGATGTAGTCTCTACGAAAAAAAATCATATATGCTCTTATAACTAGATATGCGAAATGTGTAACATAACCTATAAAAAAATTGTGAAATAATTACAATTTTTTTGACCCATTTTTTAATTTTTGCATACTTTTTTTATTATTCATTTTTTTTAAATAGAAAAACTTATTAAAAAAACTATAGAAAGAAGTAATGCCCAATGAATAATTTTGCATAGAAAAAAATTCCAACCTCCATTAATTAAGTAATGTCACTCTACTTCTAATAAAGTGAAAGTCAAAAATTAATTTTATAGACATTTTAGATGTAATGTAATGGTTGAAAACTCTCCAAGGATCTATAATAGTGGTGAAATCAGCATGGTCCCTTTGATGAAAATTTATCAAACACCCCACAAACATAAATAGGAGATGATTTCCAAAGATAAAAACCATCTATGCAATGAAGTGAATCTCAGATTTAGACAAAGTTTACATGTAAACTTTGTTAATTTATTATTTGGAGAGCATACACATATATTATAACCTTGATCTCTTAAAAGGAAGGAGGTGTAAATTATCTAAATCCAATCCAGATCCCTACAATATCTCCTAAACTCCTATTCTATGTTGAGTTGTTATATAAACTCAATGTACATTCATATCTAATATCTATTATAACAAATATGATTTTTTTCTCATGAGGCTTGAATGTCTCAAGTAACCCCATTATGATGCACCCTTTTTGATATGAGAAACATAGCTTGCATAGTCACTAATATCAAAATAAATCATATGTGAAAGATATAACACTTTGAATATTTGAAATTGATGGCATTAATGATATTGAATATATCATGAATTTTGCATATGAAGCATGTCGTATAAAGATATTGCATTGAATCATAAAGACAATGTATGCATGATATACATCATGGCACTAGAGTAAACATAGAGTATATATAAGTGAATCATGGCATGAGTCATGGAATCAAAGTAAAATAGATATAATGCATAATATGAATTGGGGCACTATAGTAAGAAACAACAAGCATTAGAGTAATGTAATAAAATTCTTCATGTAATTTTCATAATATGTCATGCGTAAAGTCTAATAGCCCACATAAAAGGGACATGTAAATTTAACATAGCACACAAGGAGAAGGTCCACACACAAATGGCATAATGATTCCATACAAGCAATAATTTGAACATACAAGGCTAAGGGTCACACACATGATAAGCGAATAAGTCTAATAACATGTAAGAAAATACGAATGTAAAGCAAAACATGTAACACATGAGATTAGTATGGTTTAATCATATGTATGAATTTGAATGTTAGAAAGTAGAATATTTCATGTAATACATGTGAAAAATATGAGTGATTATCAAGACATTTGTATGATATGTAGATCAATATGGTAGAGAGGCTATGGATAAATAAAACCTATAAAAGTGTTTATGGAGAAAAAATAGATGAATCAAACTTAGCAAGGCTATTGTATAATTAGGGAAGCACAAAATATTATAATAATGTAGAAGTATGTCCTATATAACATTGAATTACCTTGTGAGAAGAATTATGTATTGAAATATCAAATATGCTATCTACTTAACATATAGTAAATAACATATGGAAAAAAATATGCTAAGAAATTTTTAAAATGTTTTATATTTTATAGAGTTTCATTTTTTTGAAAATATTTTGATTTTTTTGATTTTTTTTTTAAATATATGCATTTTTGGGGGATTTTTGCCAATATTTGAATGCTACAAAATATTTGAAAAATAAGTTCTAACAATATTTTTTTTGAAAATAAAGAAAGTGGGAGGGATTCAATCATTCCTTAACAAAGTGTAAAAGCATAACTTGATAAGGTGGAAGGCAAGCAATGTGCCCCCAATGTAGATTTAACTTTGAAACATAGCTATGTAGTGTAAATATGTAAAATATGTAGGAATGTACATGCTCCTCAAATGAGGAAGATGATAAATTTGCTCATGTAAAAATTAGTGATATGAGATCATGTGAATGCCATAGGATATAGGATATGCAATAATAAGCAAGTGGAGTGATATAGATATAAGTGCATGAAATAGTTAGAATTAATTTAAAAATTAAGAGGGTAAGTACCCAAAAAGAAAATCAAGGGGTTAAAAGAATGCTTGGATAATAGATAGAAGAATTAGAAAGAAAATAAAGAATCCATGTACAAGAAAAAATGAAAGTAACTAACTAATGATATCAGTGATGGGCATATATGTGTAAACTGTGGAATGATATGAAAGAGTGATTTTTTGTGATGAATAAGTGCCAAATATAGATGCATTTAAATCTAAATAGGAGCCATATGATGTAATATAACCTTATAAAACATTTATGATATACTCATGAAGACTTTAATCCTCATGTGAAGGGGAACAATATGTATTACCCTATACCTGTACCTTTGGTGAAAATCTTTGAATAACCTATTTTGCCTTAAGAGATGGAGGTCTATTTGTATGTGCCACTTTCTATGTAGGAGGATGTACCATGCAATATGAAAAAATATAAATATGTTAATGCGTAATTGTATCATACTCATAAGAATATGGAGAAATTGATTCTTTAATATGCTCATGCTCATTAGAAACTGTAATATGCTTTGAAAAATGCTCTTGAATAGTTTTGTAAATTAGTTCATTACCATGTTTCCATGAATTGTACTAGGTAATTATTCCATATAAGAAGTAAACATAATTTACTCCAAAGAATATTCATATTATATTCCTTAAATTTTGACCATTTTATTATCATGAATGAATTTGATATATTTATGCACTGTAGAAGTAACTCCTTTAATCTTTTGTATCCATGGCAATCCTAATAACATCTCAAAGACCCCTATGCTTGGTAGAATTAAAAATGGAGTAGGCACCATGAGAAAACCCACTTTTAATATAATCACTCTATATCTAAGAGTATCTTGTGTATGTCATCAAATGATTTGAAAATGCTAGAAGTATCCTATAAATATTGTTCTATATAACCAAGAGAATTAAGGAGGATTATGGTGAACACATTTTCCCTTAATCCATTATCTATCATGACACTATAGATGGATTATTTGTTAACATAAGCTTGATTAAAAGTTATATGTCTATCTAAATCATCATCAATAATTTTATCTTCATAAACTATGATCATAGGATGTGATGCTTGTTTGCTTATAACTGTACCGATAATTCTATCAAGTGGATGTCCATATGTAGAAAGAATAGGATGAGCATTGTATGCATAATGAACTTCATAATTATCCTTGTTATTTGCTTCATGATTTATAAAAAAAAATTATACATTTTGAGATTTTCATTATCATTTACTTGTGGCTTATCCTCTTTAATATGTGTACTAATATCTATGATATTTTCATCAATGATATCTTGAATCTTATGCTTATGATTGATACATCTATTTTTAGAATGGTTAATTCATCTATGATAATCACAATATGTATTGGCATCAAAATTTATAAATTTAGGACTAGACATATCTATCTCCATTGGTGGAGGAAGAGTGATTAGATTGTATTCTAGGAGATTTTTCAACAAAACATGAGGAGGTGATGGCAAATTTGAGAATTGCCTCCTTGATGGAGCTTTTAATTAATTTTTTAGAGGTGATTGTGATATATAATTAATTATAGATTTTTCTTCATTCTTGATTTTAGTTGGTTTGCTCTTGTAATTAGTCTTAGGTTGAAACTATTGTATTAGAAAGAAAATTTAAAACATATTTGATTTTGTTCAAAGTAATCAAATTGACTTCATTCTCTTTGACTATATGGCATAGTTCATCAAAGGATTTGAACTTATCAAATATAATATACCATTGAAGAGGAGGGAGTAACCTTTGTGTAAAAATATCTTGAAGTTCATTCTCAACCATTTTATTTTTCATTTTGATAAGCATAGTATTTTACCTTAACACATATTCACTGATTATTTTAGTAGACTCTTATTTGAGATTTTCAATTTAAGAATATGATAAATTGTCACCAATGTTGATAGAAAATTGTTAAAAACTAATTTTCCAAAGGATTGAAAGTCATTACTGATTGAAGATGAAGATCATAGAACCATCTAAGAGCATATTATTTTAGACTTCTTTGAAAAATATTTATCAACAATTTATCATTATCTACATAATCGATATAAGATGCATGGAAGGCACATACATGTTTAGAATCATCTTTTCCTTCATAAAAATAAAATTTAGGAGCCAAAAACCCAACTGGTGTTGGAAAATTAAACTTATTTGAGTCCTTCCTATAGGTTTATAGGTTTATCCTAAGTCTTATATGTGTGTGCATTTATTGTATTTATAAAGAAATTTTATTATAGCCTTATTAGGTGTCACTCACCTATCTATCCCACTTGTAGGCTTTGGAGTTACTTTCATGTAACTCTTCTCCCCCAACATGGAACACATATCATCCCCATTTGTAAGAGGATTATAGACACATGACACACATGTTGAAGTTTTCCTTTGTAACTCCTTTTCTCTCTTAGCTCTATATAAACAAATTTTATCTCTCATTCTTCTACACTTGATACAACACAACATAATATTATTGATCTAGTATTACTCTTGGATCCTTGATGCTCTATTGGCCTAAGGTTATTCTTCTCCTAACTTCTTAATGATATTATAATTGGAGATTATTATTATTATAATCTTTCAATACTATTGTGGTATTTTTCTCTGTATGATGGTTTCCCCACTTGTCAACTCTCATCTCACATTTTGTGCCTTGATTCACTCTTGAGGTAATATTAATTAATTTTTAATTCTTTCACTTTATGGTTTTCAATGTTATTCTAGTGATCTTTGTTAATTTACAAATATGGTATCAGATCAGATTCATTTTAACATTGATCCTTGAACTTGTGTAGGTTTGTTTTGGTGTAAAAATAAAGTTTTTTTAAATCACAAACTACTAGTTTTTCAACCATTTAATTACACATAACTGGTTTTTATTCTCATTGAATACATGTGAAAGTGTAGTTTTATTTATATATTTTTTCTATTGGATTTTTTATGCTTCATTAACTATATATTCATGGTATTCTAGTAATGAACTTAGTTTTGGTGCCTCATTTTGAATTCTGAGTTTTTTATGCACTTATTTTTGAGTTTTTTTAGTTTAAACTCATTCTCTTTTCTGAATCATGGCATTTCCCTTATTAATTTCAGTGCCTTAGTGCATATTTATATTTTTTTAACTACCATTTCTTGTTATCTTTCCTTGTCTGTGTTCTACCACATTTCTTTGGTAATACATAGTTATTATTTATTTACTATTCTCTTATTGTCTCAGTGGTAGAATTTTTTGACTATATGTCTTTATTACTAACATATGCTATTGCAATGTTTTTTAGGATTTGTTTAATAGATCCTGTCTAATTCTCTTCTTGCTAGTTGGCTACACAATTTTTGTGATTTATTACCTATATTGTTAGATAGTTTTTTAGCATTTCATTTTGTGTTTTTATTTTGGCACAATTTTACATAACGTTTTCCTTTTATTATAAGGCTTTAATGATCAGATGAGCTTCTCTATTTTCCCTGATCACGCTTTCTACCTAATCACCCTATTAAGTGGTGTTTTGATTTAACCTGACATTCTAAGTTTTATTTTAGAATGTTAATATACTCGATGCTTTGAAAAAAATTCTCTTATTGTTCTATTCATCCTAAGACCTTGTAGTTCTCCTTGGAGTTGATTCCTTTTATAGTTTGGTTGCACTTGGTACACTTTTTGTCTTTTTCAATTTTTATTGTTAAGGTGTTTTATTCTCTTAGTGCATATTTATTCATTCATTGTTTTAATGTTTTTTGTTTTCATTCAACTTTTGTGATGTATACTCACTTTATTTAAATTTTTTAATATCAAAATAAACTTTAATAACAAAAAACATATTCAAAAATTATAATGCATTTTTAAGCCCAAACATCTTTTAGTGAGCAAACCAATAAATTTTTGGTTTAAAACATTCCATATTGATGCATGTAGAGACAATTATTATTTATTTTTTAGCATTTAATATGGCACATTTTAAAATTTCTTAAGTTTTATTAAAAATCATTTAAAGTTTTTTTTGTTATCTTTTCTCAAAACAAGGAAAAATAATATCTTATCCACTTAGTTTGTTTTAAACAAGGCTTTATTTATATTTTGTATTTTTTTTATCAATTCAATTTCAATTTTTATAAGAAAAGATAAACAAAACTTAAAACTTTTAAAAAAAAAAATCATATCATGCTTTGGTTTTTTTGTGAACTGCATTTAACTTCCTATTAGATTTATAAAAAAAAGTCCCAATTTTTTTCAAAGCTTTTTCAAAAATTAAAAACTTATATGCAATTTGGTTTTTTAAAGGTTATTCATTTTTAAATCTTTCACATTAAGTTGTATACCAAATCTTTTGCATTTTCCCAATGCTTTAAAACAAACCAAATGTATTTTTTTATTTTGGTGTGGACTTACATGTACAAGTTGATCTAAAGCTTATTTTTTCATGTAAGTCTTATTTTTAAGCATTATTATTTTTTGGAAATTCTAAAAATTGTGTAATCCTCTTGTTTTAGTGAATTTCAGCTTATATTTTGATAAAGGAAGAAGAAGAAGAAGAAACTAAATACATATATGGTTGAGAAATATGTTTGATTATGTGTGCATTGAGTCAAATTATTGTGAAGAAATACTCTTTGGCTTTGGAAGATGACATACAAATAAGACAACACTAAAGTAAATGGTTGGTTAAATAGATAGCTGGGTGGATTGCCTAATGCTAGCTAGATCTTGAAAATAGGAGTTTCCTTAGGGGTTATCAATCCACACATTTTAAATAATTAAGTTTATAAATAGAATGATAAAGTACTTGCATCAATAATCAAAAGGTACTAAAATTGAATACAAGATATGCTTGATAAAGAAATAATCTATAATGACTAATATAGAAATAATCAAGTCAATACTAGTACTAAATGGATCAAGTGTGCTTCAAAATTATCAAGCAGGGGCCCATGAAAAGGCAAAGACACATAAAATTGGGTTTGGTTGAGGGTAAGAGGGTGAAAATAACTTGTTATTTTATATCATAGTGGCCATCAGTACTTGAGATGACCATCGATGATTAAGGTGACCATTAGTCATCAAGGTGACCATCATCATTTGGATAAACTGGTGATGGTTTAGATAACTATCAATGGTTATTATGTGTAGGCTTCGGTTGCTAAATAGATTGATTGATGAGATTTCATAAGGAAATTTTGGGAGGTTGGATTATGCTATGCTGATTTAAAAATACAAATAAAGTAATTAAATATGAGAAAATAAATACTTAGCTTGTAGAAGATTAATTAGATGAGTGGTTGAGGTGGTTGGCTCATTGATAGAGGTTAGAGTGATTTCAATAGAGTAATGATACTTCATTGTTGACTGAAAGATGGTGACAAGTTAGCTCTCTATCATGATGGATAGATCACTAGATTGTTGGAAGAACACCTACAAAATAAAGCTTTGGATGCAAAAGATCTTGATAGTTGTGGATGTAGTCACCTTTCAACTCATGCTCCTCTCTTCTTATAGGCAAGGAAGGATAGGTGTAACAAGATGTTAACTAGGCTTTCTAATTATAATTCATGCATGTAATGGCTTTCACATAGAACTATATGAGCTAATTTTAGAAAATCAAGGTATATGTTTGCATTTTAGTGATTAGGATGATGGACTCTAACCATTGACAGTCATGATAACCATCAATGGTCACCTTGACCATTGATGATTAAGGGTCAAAGGTAGGGTTGGTTAAAATGTTGATTTTAGCCAATAAGTCAACTGACTTAGGTTAAATGGGTTAGGTTGATTTAGGGGTCAATAAGGTCAAGGTGGGGCCTAAGGTGGTCTAGATTAATTTCAACATTCAAAATTATGGTGTGAAGATTTCTAGTGTCTACATTTTTCCCCTTTTTGTTATGCAGCTTTGAATCAATAACTTGCAAAGTAGATTTCTAGTGTCAAAGGTCTAGTTGCCTCAAGTATGGGAGGAGGTATTCCCCCTCAAACCTAGAGTTGATGAGGTAAAACAAAATTACGTACATTTTTGATAAGGTGGATGAAGTTGGATGTCGTTAAGGTGGGTGATAGGTTGGGAATTGAAGCACAAATAAATGCGTAAAATGCAACAAAAAGTGTGATAGCCAAGATCGTGCATTGGCTAGGTTGTCATAGTTGGTAAAAATAAAGGTTAGTATTAGAAGGACAAGTGACAAGTGTATCACATGACTGAATTTAGGCATGGTGGTTGGGTTTACTCATAAATTCAAATCTCCTAGGCAATGTTTGTGTATTAGTAGGTATCCAATGCAGGTAGTGCTCCTAGTGAAAACACAAATTATTCAAGTTTCATGAGCATTTGAGGTAAGAAGTGGTCCTGAGAAGACACAAGTGGGTTAGGTATGCATGAGGTGACATAAGGTAAAAAAGTGGTCAACATGGAAATGTTGTCACTGTGGTCAAAGGACCAGGCAAAAGCTGTCACAAAATGTGCACTAGTTGGGCCAAAATGGACCAATGGCAAGATGATAAGGTGGTCGAGGTGGGCAGAGAGTTTAGTATTCATGGGTAGGAGTGTGGTTAACATGAACCAAAATAGTGTGATTGAAGAGGCAATGGGTAAAAGGTTAATACCGTGACCATTGATGGTCAGGGATCCAAAGAGTGACTATTGATGGTCTCTCTGACCGTCGACACTCAGGGTGAAAACCCTAAAGCTATAGAGGTTAAAAGTAAAAGTGAATGTCATTTTCACTTATTGTAACTGTTGACTATTGAGCTCTGACATTAGTCATCTTGGGTGTATTTGTGTTTATGGTGATTTTTGAGGTGTACCTATTGAGTTGGATTGATCAAGAGGATTGAGGTAGGATGTAGGGTAAGCATGGGCATGGAAGAGGATGGGTAGGTCCATAGATTACTCCTCGATGATGGTCAAAAAATGAGTTTGGTGGCATCCTTAAATTAGTGGTTTTAGTTTGATTTGGTTATATCATTTGAATTGGTATTTGATTGGTTGGGTAGTTGCTTTGTTAGGTTGGGGTTTATGTTTTTTGTTTAGTTTATATTCCCTAGGTAGGGTTTTTGATATTTGGTCAATTTTATGGGTAAATTTTTAAATTGATAGGGTGGGATAGGTGAACTAGGGTATGGGTAGGTATCAAGTATTAGGTTATAATTTAGAAGATATTATGGTTACTTGGGTGGTTGTTAGGTAAGTTAGGTCTGTGGGTGTTCCACTCATAGAACACCCATAGTAACCATTGACGGTCAGGGCTAACCATCAATGGTCGACATCTAAAAAGAGATGGATGTCTAACCATTAGTGGTCACCATGACTACTGATGGTTGAGCCAAGTGGAAAAAATATTTCAAAGTTAAGGTTAGAAAATGACTCATGATTATGCTAATTTTGAATGGTATTTTTAAGGTACTGACGTGAATGGGTAGCAGTTTTGTTTAGGGTATAGGTAATGATTTTAAGGTAAATATAGGAGAGTGAAAGTGTTTGGTTTTGAAGAAATGGTCAAAGGGAGAAGGTTAGGTAAGTTTAAAAGGGGGTAATAGTATATGTTAAATAAAAGAATTAAGGTATGGTGAGTCAACTTAGTAATATTAGTGACTTAATAATGTTGTTAAGCTAAAAGGAATATGGTAAAATGGAATGTAAAGGGCTTGATTAGTAATTATGTCAGTAAGGTCTGATAGATTAGGTAAGGGGTAGTTGAAAAAAGAGTCATGATTTGTAGAGGTGAAATAGTCATGATTAGGTAGGGTAAGGTGAGAAGGTATAGTTCATAGGTAGAGTGTAATAGTGAACTAAATTTTTTGATACTGATTATTTGTAAGCACGAGAGCATATTTAGATGCATGAGCTGGTGTCATGAATCTTCATAGAGATTCACCAGGGGATGACCCTAGCTAATTGGGCATATATGGAGGAGGTCAACCTTAAAGTGATGAGGCACTACTATCATGTGCCTTTTGATGTATCCATGATCATGGCCCTCATCAAGAGATGGGATTTGGCTATGAATACTTTCCTACTACCCACTAGCAAGATCATGATCCTACCAAAAGATGTGAAATAAATTACATTTTTACCCTTTCAAGGTGGTTTGATTTACCACATTTAAGGGGAAGAACATGATGATTTATTGGAGCTAGTATATAGAGATGACTAGGATCATGCAGGGACCACATTGGGGGTTTTAATTACTCTATGCTCTATCATAGGGTAAGGGGTAAGAGGAGATTGGTGATGTGATAATGATGGTAGTGTCATGTTTTTTCCTTCCTAACTTGAGTTTTGAGAGGTTCCCATACTTTTTGTTGGGGGTTTTAGTTGAGATGTTGTTGGGGCATATAGTGTTTAGCTATGTACCTATGCTTCTAGTGTAGATATATAGGGAGTTGTTGGGGTTTAGGGCCCATAAGAGATATGGCATTAGTGTTAATTTGGTTCTAAATTATTGAACCTATGAGCACATTTAGGTGTTTAGGTTGGTGGGGTTGTCATGGGTGGGATATGCCTAGATAGAGTTCCTAGTTGGATTCATGTGGTGGAGAGATAATTTTTCCACATCAGGTGTATTAGGAGGAGCTTATGATGTTGATTGGTTTAGGGGTGCACTAGATACATTGGTGATTGGAGACATTATGTGGAGACCATATGTTGGTTCCTAGAGTGGGTTGGGTATAAGAGATAGACTTTATCCTTACTAAGTTATAGGTGGATTCTCAACTAGAGGGATGGAAAGGTAGAGCTCATCCCATTTGACAGGGTATGTAAGTAGTTTATCATTTGTTTAAGGTATCTCAAGCAAATTTCTAAGGTATAGGAAGGAGGATGCAAATATACTTTTACTAGAGCCACATATAGTAAGGATTTTGCTAGATCATGAGGAGTTGCTAGCCAAGCCATAGATAGATGATGTAGGCTTTACAAATGGCTACTTGGCATGGTACCAATATTTATACATGGTAGCATATTTTAGTGATGATGATGGTGGAAGGATGCCTATAAATGTGGAACCAATTGGGAGAGGAGGATAGAGGTAACATGTATATGGGGTTGTCTTAGATGGATAGGTAACAATGGTGATAGCACTACACATACACAGATCAAAACACTATAAGGTTAGGTGGCTACCTTATAGGGTCAGATTGTGACACTCATGAGTAATAGGGACTAGGAAAGAGCTTCACTAGCCTTGGTCAAATAGGAGAGAGACTCCTTAAGATAGAGAGGAAAAAGAGTTGTGACATCTATAGGACCACCCAACACCATCCCCATGGAATGGTACCTAGCTATAGTGGAGGAGTTATGGTACTATGAGGCTATAGTTTTGAGATGGTGTCCTGATGAGCCTTGATGTGGAAAGTATATAGAGATCTTTGTAGGTGGTGCTAGTATGGAGACATTAGGCCAGTGGGTTATGTATGTAGGTGGATAGATAGGTATTGTGTAGGTATAGACACTAGGACCTAGTAGTGCTCCAGGAGATAGCAGTGCTCTAGGAGATAGTGGTGCCCCTAGGGCATAGATAAGACATGGTTTATGACATATTATATATATTGTTATATATCATTTTGATTCTAGCCTATGAGCCAATGTAGTGAGATGTACATTTTTAGAGAGAGAGACATGTATATTTGTTGTATACATTATGATGTTATTTGACTCATGAGTTATAATTATGATCTTTTTGTTAACCAAATCTGACCCTAAAGGTTAAATTAGGACCCCTATAGGTAAAATCTTGACTTTTTAGATGTTTTATGGGTCTAATATTTTTTCATGGGGTATATTATAGGTATTTTTATGTCATTTAATGCTATATTATCCTTAGTCTTAGTTATATTAATCCTTGTGTATTTTAAAGTCATTTTAGGGGCCATAAATGTAAGTGGATTAGTTTCCAAAGTGTACAAGTGTCATAAGTTATTTTAAAATGTCCAATAAGCCAGATTACCTATTAGGAATGTTAGACCATCTAAATCTTGTAGGTTGTCTAACTAAAGATCAAGAAAGCAACTGAAAAGAGGGATTTTGTCACTTATACAGCCCATGAGGGAAGATAACATGTGGGATAATGTTATTTAATGTATATTAATCTTCCTAAAACTCAATTACATGTTTTAAATTCTTTGTAAGTGTCAATTTTGAGCTAAAACCATTCTACTCCTTCTTTACCTTTCTAGACACATAAAAGTGATCAACAGGTTTGTGCTTGCTAAAAACACTTGAAGAGGTTTCAAGTCAAACGCCTTTTATAGGTGGTATTAAAATAATATATATCCATTCACATAAAAATATTTCCAATATTTGTCAACCATGCTTTATGAACCATCCTTTACAAGATGACTATGTTTTTTTACTCATTATTTCTTGCACCTTATAGGTTTTGATCTATTTTAGATAGGTATATACAATATAGTTGGTGATGTTGGATCTAGATGATGTTTAATCCATATTTAAATTATTCCCATTCTTTTTTTAGTTTTATAATGTGTTTAGATATGCAAATCATCTCATGTTACAGGGGAAGGCACCATTTTATGTTATAGGCCTATTTCCACCATTTTAAGATCTCCATGATTTGATAATGAATATTGAGGGTGATGATAGGTTTATTCACATGTTTTTAATTCCATTTAAATTATCTCACCTTTAAATCTCATTCTCTAAGCAATTTTTCATGAGGATGCAATCTTAAAGTGCCTACAATCAGTCTACTATAGGACTATCATATACAATCATTTGAATGAGTTGTGTTAAAGATTGAACACATTCCTAAGAGAGTGGAAGAGAGTTACATGGTTTTGGAAACATATTTATCACATTTTTTATCAATTTAAGTTCATCAAATAATGTGAAGATAACATGAGGCAACCTTTTTATCACTTTACATAGTTTCCTACCATTAATATGCACTTACAGGTGCTCTCATGAAGGGTTCAACATTGAAAGGAGGTGTGAGATATTGTTTTGGGTTTCTAAACATCTTAAGGTTTAATTTCAACACCATTTATTGGAGAAAAATTTATTGTGAAGGTATATCCTTTAATTACATGTACTATTTCATGTTCACTGTCTATATACAGCTCACAGTGCACCTACAAGAGTCTCCCTAATGATGTCATACTGAGATGGAAAGTTTGACAAGTTTTTAAATATTTAAAGAATTATAAGAGTCAATTTGAACACTTTATGAAGGATTTAATTGATCTTAAACATTTATAGCTTGCATACTGCTCATATTTGCTTATTGTCTGTATATATGCAAATAGCCACCTACAAGTGGTGTTAATTGATAACTGAGGACACTTGATGGATAATTTGGATAAGATATAACTTTATTTAAGTTATAAGTATGAATTAAATAATATGACATAAAGGTAATAAGTTACCAATAGGAAAACAAACTAGAAGTTAGTAAAACAAAACAATGACTGTATTCAGGGACCTAATCCCTAAAAATTGAAAATAAAGGCCTAAGGCCATTTTGGTAAAGTAATACAACATGGTTTCAAAGACTTTCAATGCCTCTTTATGACATATATTGAATTCCCTACATAAGAAAATTACTTTAAAAAGTTTTAAGGGAATATGAATAAGGGATAATGATTGTTTAGAACCTCAAAATTGCCCATTTATCCATTGTCTCTAGGTAGTAAAATGTACAAGATCTAAGTTACAAAAAGACCTATTCAACTAAGGGTTTAATATGAGACTAGACCACCATGATATAATGCTTATAGATGATGAAGAAATAATTAATGACCTAAAGGTAATATAAAGAGATATATTTCTATGTTTTGACCCTATATACACCTATAGATACCCCTTCATTTGAAAATATGCACCTATAGCCATTGTAGATGACTGTCTCAGGCAGTGAATAAAAGGGTGATAATTCTGAGTGATTGGTATATTAAAAACATGGATAAATAGGTACAAACACTTACCAAATTATATTATAATATCTCAAAATTTCCTATTCACTATTTCTTAGTCTAATCCATGCATAGACATCTATAGGTGTAGCTCCAAAATAGAGATACAGTCAAGAAGGTTGTACATAGGCTTGACTGGTCAGGGTATGGGAAGAAGTATGTATGGGTTGAAGTGTTAAAGAGACATATACAAATATAATCATGACCATTATGGTCTCCATAAGCTATTATGATGATAAAAAATCAAAGAAAGAGCCCCAATCAATCAACACATAGCCTATACTCCAAACACTGCACATAGTCTACCTTTACAAGTCTATCTTGGGTCTTAAATATTTTGGAAGGTCAAATGACTTGTTAAAGGGATAAAAATTGGTAAATATAACCTATATAACTTTAAAAATCCAACCAAGGATTCATTTAGTCTAGGTAAATATGGGAAGTTCCCTTTTTTTGTCTCAAACAAAGGGCACTCCCCTTAAGTGTAAATTAACATATTTAGGAGAAAGGGTGATAAATGGATGGACCAGGATATGTTTGGACCACAAAAGGAGGTTTTTAAATTTTAATTACATATAATAAAATATTATAAAACATGTACAATAGGATTGAACTAATTAGGGTGCTCTAAACCCTTAAGGTTGTAGTCAAGTCTAGTTGGGCAGGGTTTTGACCTAAATCCCAAATTGTGGACCAATGACATTTCTAACCTTGGAAAAGATTTAAAATTGATTGAAACATGTTTTTATATTCATTTAAGAGGTTTTTAATCTCTTGATATGTATAGATATTCATCAAGGTGCCTTAGGCTTTCAAACATTCAGACAGACCTACTAGGCCCTGACTAAGTCTAGAATCAAAAAAGGGGGTCAACTTCATGTATAACCTTATATGATCACTAAAATGGATTGGATCATGTTTATATGGTCACTTTAGATGTGTAAAATCCTTGAATTATAGAGAAGGCACAAAGGAAGCCATTTCCAGGCTCAAAGACAACACTAGCCCTATGTAAATGGAAGGAGAAGCTCGATATAGCAACTTTAGTTGATCACATCTCCTTAGACACTTTTCATGAAGACTCATAGGGATAAGATGAGTTATAAAAGATCCTACTAAAATATTTTTTTGCATTGAGTTGAGATTTGAATGTGAAATATCTATGAATAATGGCTAAGAGGGTAAATAGACCTAAACCCTTGCTAAACCCTTAGGATAGACCTAAGGAAGGAAATGAAGGAGATAATGCATAAAAATTTCATAATTTGTCTAGGAAAAGGATTTTATGTTGTAAAATGCTCAGTCAGGCTCCCTACCATCAAGATGAGCTATATGAAATCTAAATGGATAGGGTGCATAACTACTTCTTTTGATTGTTTTGTGCATTGTGAAAGTTATAGGGACTTTAAAGGGATGAAACCAACTTTGGGAGGAATAAATAAACCTGTAATAACTCACTATGTTAATTTATTTCTTCATAAAAAATCCTAAGTGCCCCAAAAAAAGCACTCATCTTAACCAGTCAAAATTGGCATAGTGAACATAGTAGTGAGAGGGTTATAAAGCTTTAAGTAAACTAATTTTAAGGTGTTCCTAATGCATATAAGTCCATGGAGGGTATTGAAACATCTCATTAACTTCCTTGTAAAAATTTTCATGGAAAAATGATGCATTTTTGGAGGCCAAGAGTACAGTGTGTGTGAAAGAAGATTTATTTTGACTGCAGATGGAGATAGCTCATTTTAGGAAGATTCCAGATGACCAAGACTAAAACCAATGCATGGAGAGGCATGTATACAACCCTTCCCACTAATTATAATCATTATACCTATTCCTAATCAATTTTTGGACATTCAAACAAAGGTCAATAGTGGAGGTAGTTTTTTGAGCTAGCAAAGGGAATTTCATGCCACTTTTCAAAAGTTTCATGCCTTGAATATCCACTTGTCTCTTCTAACCTTACATGGTCTATTTAAAATCCTCTTCTCATTATTAAATAACTCATTTTATTGGATTGAAAAGTTTCCTTGTGATGTTTGGACTTCTCTCTTCTTTTCTCTCTCTCTCAAGTTTTATAAGAGCTAGCCATTTTGGCCTTTATAATTCATGCTCCACCTGAGTATGGTGAATCCCTGCTCATTTACATACCATGGATCAATAAATACTACTAATTTTTACCTCTTTCATGACTATTCATAGTATGTTTTACTTAGATGATTGATCTTGCTTAGTGATGACTCTTGTTTCCTTAGCATGTTGTTTCATTCTCTCACCTATTTGTATTTGGAAACCTTCTTCTTACAATTCATGTGAAGTGTTCTATTGATGTTTCAAGGTGGAGTGAGTTCATCTATTCAAACAATGCCATTCTAGGCCTCTTATTTATTCTTCCTAGACTAAACATTTATCACAACCTCATAATGAAATATTGATGTGAGAAGATGTAGATTGGAGAAGTGTATGTTTGGTTAGTCACTTGTTCTCATGTATAATATGCAAATGGTTGGTAGTCATCAATAAATTTGGTGTATCACCTTTTTTAGGATAGTTTTATTCCATTTTTCTCTCTCCATTTTCCCTCACAAATTTATGTATAGTAGTTATTTACAAGTGGTACATCAAAGGAACTATCCCTATCTAGAGATTCACCTCATCCTTAGGCTACCCATAGCCTAGAGGTGTTCCAATTGTGCCACTTTGATGAGGAGATGAGACATCTCCTCAAAGGGTGAAAATCCAAGTGACAACACTTTTTTTATTTCTCGTGCTCATGGTCTATGGTTTATTTTATTGTTAATGCTTATGGTGTGATGTTTATATTTAATATGCTCATGTTATATTGATTATGCTTATGTTAGAGATACAGGTACAAAATAACCTAGTTAGGCATGTGATGAGATGTATCATGTTTTATTCATGTTTATGATTTTTGACATGTATGTTGATGACATGCTAAATTTTTAATGAGTATATGCTTCATTTTTTATATTTAGACATGTGGTGGAAAATGGTTGGTTACTTTATTGTTCATGGATGTTATGGTGTTATTATGCTTGTGATGGTTATGATTATGGTTATGTGTTTGTTAATGACATAGATTAATATGATGTGATGATTATCATTGTTGTTATTCTAATTAGGGTAAAACACATGAAGTAAGTTAATTAATAACACTAGATGTGAGATCAAAGGATATAATCAAGAGAAAAAGGTCTTTAATGAAAATATCAATGAGTTATGAGAGGATAAGAAGAGGGAAAGATGTTTCTTATTTGATAAGGATTAAAAAAAAACCAAAGTTGGATTGGCTTAAGAAACATAAGTATTTTTAATGCTTTGAATTAACATTCATAAGTTGGTTAAAAAGGTGTCTTGACCACATAATGTCAAGTAAGCTCAAAAATCCCTTGCTTATAGTGTATAAAGGGGATATAGATAAAAATAGAACCTTCTTGTGAGACTAGCATGCCTCTTTTGTAGGTTTTTGAAGAGTTAGTATAAACAAGTCTATGCCATGCAAAGTGTAGACTAATCAATGTGGGAAGTCTACTCATGAGATCCAATTTTAAATTTAAAAATTATGTTTGCTTATGAGAGTCGATTTTGGATTTGAAAATTATTGTGTTTTTTCTATTTATTGATAATGGGTCTTGTGATTTGTGTTGTAGTTACTTGGGGGTTGGGGAAGATGATTGATGTAGGAAGCTTCCAATAAATTACTTATTTTGATAAATTCTTAACCCAACCATCCTTCAAGGGAGTTGTCCAAATTTGTATGATTTGTTTAATGCCTTTGATAGTTGTCTTTTAAGGGAGTAGTCCACCTTTCTTTGAGCAATTTTAAAAATGTTTTCAATAGCTATCCTTCAATGGAGTAGTCTATTAATGCTTAGGAATGACCCATGATTGCTATTGGTTTGGATTTTGAATTTTTCTTGTTTGATTTTTGTTTGACATAGACATGCTTATATAGGCTTAGAGGTTCACCTTTATTAAGGAAAAACTAAAATCATAAGAAGGTTGATTAGGTGTAAAGAGGTTTAGGTGACAAAGATCATGGGAATCCATCCTTGTGAAAAGGGGTAGAAAGTACCATGAGAATCATGCCATGGGTAGAGCTATGGTACCCATTATTCAAGATGAGGCTATGATTGTGACAAATAATCACATGATTAAGATTTAATCAATTGCCCATAAAATAGGGAGATGAATGTGATGTGAAAGCAAGGGATGAGCTTAAGTTAAAAATAAAAGGTGAAGTTGATCCTTATTATCAAAATAATGGACATAGATGCAAAGCATTAAGGGGCTTAAGCTCTAGGTTTCCCTCAAGAGAGGACAACTGGTAAGCTCCTAATCCATACTTGTGGGTTATGATATAGGGCCTAAGTCAATTGAAAGCAAATTTTCCCCACTTGCTTTTCTCCATATTGCTGACATGTTGATTTTCCTTTAGGATGAGGTCTCTAATGTTGAATTCTTACACTATAAAGTGTTTATTATAGGCATTTTTGGCACACTCTTGATAGACATGAAGATAGGTAAGGGTAGCTAAACTATGCTCATCAAGTATCTCAAGCTAGGCTAAATGATGCTAACGATAATCATTTTCAGAAATAAGGTCCTAAAAATATAAGCAAAGAGAAGGAATTTGGACTTCAAGATGCAAGAATACCTCCACTCCAAACACAAAAGAAAAAGGGGTAGATCATGTAGGGGTTCAAATACTAGTACGTTATTCCCATAAGGTGAAGGGGATGTGAAAATGTTAATCCCAACTAGATGCATTGTCCATTTTAGTGAGCATGTTGTTAAGAGTTTTTTATAGGCTTATACTTGTCCATTCACTTGAGGGAAATAGAGTGAAGAAAAACTTAACTTAATATCAAATGCATCAAAAATACCCTAGACTTTTTTGTTCTTAAAATATTTTCCATTATCAGTGATAATTTTGTGAGGAACATCGAAGCAACAAATGATGTGATGGTTGATAAAGTCGATAATCTTTTCTACTTTGGTTGAGATGAGAGGAATAGCCTCTACCCATTTTGTAAAATATTTGGTTACAGTGATGATAAAATGGTGTCATTGTGAATAATGGGGATTAATCTAATCAATAAGGTCCAAGCCCCATTGTGAGAAGGGCAAAAAATTAGTAGAAATGTGAAGACTATGACTAGGTACATGATGCATATTGACATGCTGTTGATAATTAACTTACTTATTCACATAGTCACAATAGTCTTGGTTAAAGGTAGGCTATAAATAGCCAAGGTAAAGGATGCATTTAGTGATGGCAAGCACACTAAATTATCCACCAAAGATCCCATCATGCATTTCCTTAATAGCATGAGAGGCTTTGTGACTATGTACGCAGCAAAAGAGGAGACCATCAAAGCTGTGCTTATAAATAATTCCCCCCATAATGGTATAATGTGAGGGAATCTAGATAAACATTCTTTGATCATTATTAGAGAGCCCAAAAATAATGATGGAAAGGTTGAGATAGTAGAAGTTCTACTAATACCAAAGGTCAGCTTAGCTCTCTTCTACATTGAAAGTGGTAGGAGAATCTAATTTGACATAGGAAGGCTAAGTAAGTATATGGATAATGATAGATAGCTTAGAGTCAGAGGGTGCAAATGGGATCTGAGAGGTGAGGTAAGCCATGGTATCAACAAACTTATTGGTAGATCATGGGGTTGACTAGATGTGGTAGTGTTCAAATGACACTAATGTTTCATCAAATAGTTGTTTGTACTATTACAAAACATCATTATTACACTAGTAAGATATATTTATTTGATTGACCATAATTTGGGAGTCACCAAAGATATTAATTGTTTTGTCTCCCAAATATAAGGTAGTTTGAAGGCCTATGACTAGGGCTTCATACTCAACCAAACTATTGGTACATTTAAAGTCAATCTTGAAGGATAAAGGAAGGGGCTCATCATCAAAGGGAATAAGGATGATACTATCTCCCCCACCATGTTGACATTTTGATCTGTTAAATAACATGGTGACTTGATAGGTGAATTCCACTTGAAAGAGGGTCACGATGGACTCATCAAAGAACTCAAGAGGAGGAGGAGGTTGATTATCTATTAATGGTTATTTAGCCAATTAATTGGTAATGAATTTCCCTTTAATTGAATTTTGATGAAGGAACTCAAGATCAAACTCTACTAAGAGCATAAGCCACTTGGCCATATGTTGGTTTTGGTATGACTTGGAGTGCATATACTTGAGTGGGTCAGTATTGGTTATGACATAGGTTTTGTGGTTAAGAATGTGGTGGTGAAGTTTGGTGGCCACAAAAACTAAAGCTAAGTAAAGTTTCTTGGTGTGGGTATATTGAGTCTCATACTCTACAAGCATGTGGTTGATGTAGTAGACCTTACTCTTTATTTTTTTCATCTTGATGAGAAAGCATTACCCCTAGGGAGTGGTCAATGGAAAAGATATAAAGGTAAAAAGGTTGGTCATCTTTAGGATGGGTGAGGAAAGGTGGAGACAAAAGGTATTTTTTGAGTGAATCAAAGGCCTTTGGATAGTCACTATTCTACTTGAAAGACACATCCTTCTTAAGAAGGTGGTGGAAGGGTTGGAATCAGTCTAAAAGTTGGGAGATAAATCAATAGATGGATTGGATATTACCTTGTAAAATACAAATTTTTTTGAGGTTGATTAGAGGAAACATGTCGAGGATGGATTTAATTTTGGTAGGGTCAACTTCTATTCCCCAAAGGGAGACAATAAAGCCAAGAAGATTTCCTAACAAGACCCCAAAAATGCACTTATTTGAGTTAAGGTGGATATGGTAATGGATAAGTCACTCAAATATAATCTTAAGAACAACCAAATGATCCTTATGATACTTATATTTCCCAAAGAGGTCATCTACATAGTCTTCGATAATCTTGTGGTTAAGGTCATGGAAGATGTAAGTCATGGCACATTGGTAGGTACACCAGTGTTATTTAATATAAAAGGAATAAATATATAACATAAGTTCCTCCATGGGGTGATAAAGGAGGTCTTTTGCTGATCTTCAAGGGAAATTAGGATCTGATTGTAACCTAGGAATCCATCCATGAGAGATAACATCTTGTGGCCAACTTTAAGATCAAATAGTTGTTTGATGCTTGGTAGAGGAAAGTTGTCTTTTGGAAAAGAAAGGAATGAAATTCCACACAAATAAATAGTCCCCCTATGGATTTGGTGATAGGTATGAAATTTTAAACCCATTTAGGATATTTAATGGGTTGAATGAAATTAACATATAGGAGGTGTGGAAGTTCTTCTTTGATGAGAAGGGCTATGCAACTATGCATGCACTGAAGTTTCTATTTGATGGGATTGGAATCATGGTTGGTGACTATGTTATGGGTGTAAATGGTTGGGTTAATTCTAGGAATGTTTCTATAAGACCAAGAAAATTCTATGTTGCAGTCTTGGAGGAAAGAGGGGAAGTCCCAAAATTTTCAGCATTTAGTGATTGGCCAATTTTGACAATACAATGGTTTTTCAAAGTGCCTAAGTTGATATCCATGGTTTATTCATTAAAAATTATTGAAGTATAAATAGGAATGCATTTTTTGATGTAATGATTAGGGCACAAAAGTAGGTGAAAATGGAATCATCATCCTAACACTAAATGGTGTTAATGGTAGGAGAGTCATCTCCTATCATCTCAGGATGGGTCAAAGGGATTGTTATGGTTGCATCTCCCTTTGATAAGGCAAGGGTTTTGAGGCTGATCATGTTGATGAAAAAATGTTAAGGGGGATGATTTTTTCATCCTCACATGCAGGTGGAAGATAATTTGGTGAGGGAGGGATGTCTTCCTCAATAATGGTGATAGTAGGTGGTTTGGTTTTCTTGTTATTGGGTAGAATGAAACCAAGTCCATATTTATCACGAGGATTTATAGTCTCAATAGAAATAAATTAATGTGGGCCATGCTCATATAATCCAATACCAAATCCTTTCCAAGCACACTTATGGAAGTATGTCTTGGCAAAACTTGATTTGTCTATATTGGAGAAGTTGGAGGTGAATGGTCAAGGTGAAGAGGAGGTAGTAGAGGCATCAAGTAGTTTTTCAAGTCCCCCATAGATGAAATGGGTTTGATAGTGTGAATTTCCAAAGGGAATAATGGCTCTGACATTGAGGTCATATCCAAGTTGGTGGTCAAGTTTCCCATACTCTTGGGGAGGAGAGAAAGAGTCAAGGGTGAGGAGGTGATATTCCCCCAATGAAAGATGTTGGAATGTGGATTCCAACTAGTCTGAGGTGGGGATCTGATTAGAGGGGATGGATGAGATAGTTGATGTCTCATTTGTAGAAGAAGGTATGACTTCCTCTTTCATGTTTGAGGGATTGTTGTTGGCTGATGAGGGCGTGCTAGATGAAGGTAGGAGAATGTCATTGGGTTGATAAGTCATGTTACATGATGAAAAGGGGCTTGGATCAGATTTTTAGTGATAACCTAGCCTTCATGCTCAAATTTGATGTAATGGTGAAGGGTATAAGGAACACACCCCATGGAGAAAATCCAAGTTCATCCCAGCAAAATATTGTATTGGAATTCAGCTTCCACTCCATAGAAGAGTTTGGGGAGTATGTAGGGCCCTAAATAGATATGAATGACAATAGTTATTATGGTAGTGGCCATGGTATCATTAAAGGATTGGAGGATGATTGAGGTTTTGGACATGATATTATCTGATAGGTTAAGATGGTTAAAGGCATGGGACGAGATGATATTAATATTATCTCCCCCATCAATCATGACCCATTTGATGTAAGTTTAGTTAATGTAAGTAGTAATAAAGAATTGGAAATATGGAGAGCATTGACAAAGGTTGCCAGAGGTTGAGGGTCTTTAGGTTGGACCTCTACTGATTATAGTGTGTCTATCATTTCTTGGTGATGATGAGGTGAAGTAGAAATCAATTCATATAGGCTCATATTCATTGGGGTCTAGTGAATCTATTTGAGCACCACTTTTTTGATGGATTCAAAGGGGTTGGGATGGGAGGTACCCAAAATAGATACCTTGGGTTTGGTTAAAGGTAAAGGTGTTTGATTTTGGTTTAGCTAGGATATGGAAGATGGGTATGTCCATGGAATGGACACTTTGGCCTTCCCCTTATCCTTATATTGAGCATTTGATTGTGTGACCACATGGATAATATGAATAGAGGGAAGAGTCGGGATAGGAGATGGGTTTGGTTTCTCATCACTCTGAGCTAAGAGTGGGGGAATAGGTACATGTTGGGTAGTGGTTGTTGTTGGTTGGATTGGTAGCATGCTCATGGGAGGTTCCTCTATTAATATATTGTTCTCATCATAGAGCCAATATATAATGGTTTAGAGAGATTTTTAGTTCTCCATGTCATGCCCTAGTGTCTTATGATAGGAGCACACTTGATGGTCATTATACTAGACTAGTTTTTGACTAAGAGGGTAAAATGGCATGATAGGGGGTAAGGTCAAGCAATAAAATTGTAATAACCTTTAGAAAATAGATGAGTAGAATTTAGCTAAAGGTGGATAATTTTTAGAGGATTTGGTCTTGGTTGGTGAGATGGAAGTATTTTTGGCAATGGGATTGGTGGTAGGAGGTTTGGGTAAGGTAGTGATCTTATTTGATGTTTTTGGTTTTGGCAAAGTGGAGGTTGATAAGTTAGAGGTAAGAGGTTTTAGGGTAGGTAGTATAGTTATTAATGGATCAGTGAAGATAGGTGTGTCCGAAAGCAAGTGTGTTGGTGTAACTAATAGTGGTGGTTGGGTTTTGGTTAAGACAATCAGATTCCTAATCAAATTGGAGGGATGATGCCCAAAGATAGAGGGAAAGGTTGAGTGAGGTAGGAGTTTGGTCTTATGGCCCTTTGGTGGCTTTACTTCTTTATTTGATTTGGTTTTGTGTTTGGTTGTTGGGTTTGGTGAGGTAAGCTCTACTTTCATAGATGGGTGATTAAATCTCTATGTAGGGAAGGTGCCAAGGTTTTTGGTTGGTTTAGTGAGTTTGGTTGGAGAGGTTGATTTGGTTATTTTGAGTTTAGGTGCATTTGATGGTTGAGAAATTGTTGTGTTGGTAGAGGCCTTTATTAGTTTGTTTGATAAGATAGGGGTTTGGATAATAGGAGTGGTGGGTTGGTTTGATAAAGCTATGGTTGGAGGTTCTTACTTGGTAACATAAAGGAACCCCAATTACTACCAAAAGGTGGCTCGATCCATGTCAGGGTTGGAGATAAATTCCAATTTTTGCTCTAACCTAGAGAATGGTTTGTAGACTAGTTTTGTTCCCTAGATAGTGGACTTGAAATATAAGACCATAGGTTGAGAAAGGGGAATGGTGACCTCATCCTTTTTCTCAATCAAAGGAGGTAAGGTTTGGATGGGTAACTCCTCTGTGGGGGGGGGGGTAGAAATGGTAGCTTCCTCTTTGGGAATGATCTCTAAATGGATAGTAAATTTCTTGATACTTAAGGGAGAAGGTAAAATGGGTGCTTGCTCTAGTATGTCAGTTGAAGGAGGGGTTGATGGCTCCACTACCTCAATAAGTGGAGGAGGATAAAGGGTTGCTTCTTTAGTTTGGGTCTTCAAAAGAGGAGAAGGTAACTCCACTACCTCAATAAGTGGAGGGGGTAGAGAATCGATAGATTATACAGTAGGTTCTTAAGCAATGAGCGTGTTAAAAACCATATTAATAGTATGGGAATCGTGAGAACACTCAACCTTCTTGCTCTCATTTTTGGTAGGTGCGTGATTAGGGAAAGTTTGCCTCAAAATGTCAAGGGCTTGGTTTTGAGGTGCATTTGGGTTATCCAACACAAGCTTCCCCTTGTCAATGAGAGATTGGGCAATGCTCTTAAAGTTATTACACCTACTAACATCATGGCCAACTACTCAATGGAAAGCATATAGGTCAATCTCATTATACCAACTAAATGCAAAATGATAATAATCAAATTGCTGAGGTGGTTTGATAGGAGGAAGTTGTATGATGTTGGTCTTCAGTAACATCTTTAGGATTTAAGTATAAGATTCTCCAAGTGGAGTAAATTGCTTATGATTTTTTTGGTTTTAGTTCCTCATGTTTTACTTTGAGGAACTAGATGAATTTTTTTAGTTGATAGATGGAGGAGAAGTATATTTAAGGATAACTACATTCATATTTCCCTTTCTCTTGGTATTGGTATCGGTTTGGTTGCTTGGTTTAGAGGAGGAAGCCTCATTGGTTTTGTAGGTAGAGTTCTTGTTTTTCAACTTTAGCTTTCCTTCTTTGATGGATATATTTTATAGCTTACATGCTATGGTAAAAGCTTCATCAAATTTTTTGAATATATAGACACACATTGTAGAAAAGATGTGGTTGGCACATGCCCGAGCAAAAATTCCTATCAGTTTAGGTTGGGGTAAGAAGAAGCAAAGTTGATTGATTTGGCTCCTCTAACAAGCTATAAAATCATCAATACATTCATCATCAAATTGAAAAATAGAGTAAAGGTCAATGATTGAAACTTTCTTGGAGATATTTATTGAAAAGTGATCCAAGAAAGTTTGGGCCAGCTGGGTGAAGGAAAATAAAAAGTGTTTGGTTATGACACTATACTAGTCTAAGGCTAGAATAGATAAAGACATAGGTAAGGTACAAAGAAGGAGGGAATCATCATAGGCAATCAAATAACATTAATTCCTAAATACCTAGAGGTGTTGTTGGGGATCCTCCTTAGTCTAAATGTTGGAGAAATTAGAGAGCTCCCATTGATGAGGATATGGTCTGATAGGGATGGATGGGTGGACGGGTTCATTACAGATCTGATCATATGATAAGATGTTATGAGATCTAAAAATGGATTATTATAAGGTATTAATCTTATCCATGAGCATATTCATTAGGTATACCTAGGATTATGCACCTGAAGGGTTATAAGCTACATACTATTGTGGTGGTTGGGTGACATACTGATATCTGGTAGGAGGTTGAGGAGAGACCACATATTGGTACATGGACAGTGGTGGTTGGGTGGATGTTATGTAGGGGTAGGTGGATGTAGGTGGTTGGGTAGTAGGTAGAGGTACATGCCCTTGTGGGTTAGGGATGTATCCTAAGTTTGGTGTAATGGGCACCTGTTAGGTAGAAGTGGTGGTTAGGTTAGTGATCAAAGGAAGGGTATTGACCTTTGTGGTAATTGGTAGTAAGGTAGAAGGTATAGGTAGCACAAGATTTTGAAGTGGGATAGTAGTTAGTGGATTGGGGTAGTCGATGGAAGGTTGGTAATGTTAGTGGTAGGTTTTCATATGGTGAGGGGAGTATAGGTGGCTAGTGGTTGGGTTTTTCCTAAGGTAGATGAGTTATTGGTGGGGGTGAAAGGTATAAGGGTTTTTGTAGGTTGGAGAGGTTGGTTTTCCATAGTAGTATCAAAGGGATTATTAGTGGATAAAGAAGTTTGGGTAGTCAATGGTTGGGTGGTGATTGTGTAAATAGAAGTGTTTCTCATAAGATGTGAAGTCATGCCATAAGGTGGGTCCATAGATGGAACTGAAGTAGGGGTATGATGGGGCATAGTGTTAAGATAATCTTGAATGGCCATAAGTTTGTTATCTAAGAAGGTGTTATAATCCACATCTCCTTGGATAACTTCCTAAGGTAAGGGAGGACTTACCAAAGGGTGAGGAGAGTTTGTTGGTTCAGAGACATAGTCCATAGATGAGGAGGTAGAAGAGGTTGACCAATTTGGTGATGGGTTTTATTTTGCTAGATTATTTTGCTGCTGATGAGTTAGAACCATCCAAGGTAAGGGGGAGAGAATACACAAACAATCTCACCAATTAAACAAAGAGAAGATAAGAAGTGATCAAAGAAAGCAATCACACTCTAAAAAGTACGTTAAGTTCCAAAGGTTATTTTTAGTCTCTCTTTTGGCTTATGATTTATGATTTTAAGAATTTGTGTGACTAAACATTGGCTTGTAGAGTGGGTACTAAAAAAGAAGTATATGGTTGGTTTTAGGTTGTTCAGGCTCTCAAAAAGAATTTGTATTGGAAATCAATACATGGCTTGTTATTGGGGCCTACCCCCTTACTTCACACACTAAAATGAAAAAGGTGTCAAGTGCTTAGCTAATATATGCTAATTTATAGAGTTTATACTCAACCAAAGAGCCGAGTTGGTTCTCCCCTTGGTAATGACCTTCAAGTAAGATCATTAGGAAAGGGTAAGGTGACCACTAGGCAATGAAATCCTAGTTGGGCCTTGTCTCAAGTTTTTTTATGTTTGATTGATAAAGGTGATTTGGTTTAGTGTATGAAACAAAAGTGATGCTATGATCAAATTACTTTTCTTTAGTTTAACTAAGTGAGATAAGATTACAAGCAACCAATGTAAGTAGTCAATTTTAAACCCCAAAAAAATTGATTTCATTTATGAGCACATAAAAGAGAGAGGAATATAGATGCAAACAAATAGGAAAATAAACCCAAGTAGAGACTTAAGGTCCCATCGAGTGTTACAAAATGTTTCAATGAATTTTAGCTTATATTTTGAGAAAGGAAGAAGAAGAAACTAAATACAGGTATGGTTGAAAAACTTATTTTATTGTGTATGCATTGCATCAGTTGATTGTGAAGAACTCCTTTTTAGCTTGGGATGATGACCTGTAAATAAGATAGCACTAAAACAAATGGTTGGTTAAATAGATAGCTGGGTGGATTACCTAGCACTAGTTAGATCCTGGAAGTAGGAGCTTCCTTGGGAGCTATCAATCCACATGTTTTAAATAATTAAGTTTATAAAAATAATTATAAATTACATGCATCAATAATCAGAAGGTATTGAAATTGAATACAAGAGATGATTGATAAATAAATAGTCTATAATGACTAATATAGTAATAATCAAATCAATACTAGTGCTAAATTGATCAAGTGTGTTTTATAAAATTAGGTAGTGGTCTATGAATAGGTAGGGACATAGAAAATTTGGTTTGGCTGAGGGTAAGAGTGTGAAAATAACTTGCTATTATTTTCTACCACAGTGACCATCTTTGGTTGAGATGACCATCGGTGGTTAAGGTGACTATCAGTGGTCAAGGTGACCATCGATGGTTGGACATACCATTAGTGGTTGAGACAACCATCATCAGTTACTATGTGTAGGCTTAGGTTGATAAATAGACTGATTAATGAGATTTTAAAAGGCAATTTTGGGAGGTTGGCTTGTGTTGGGTTGATTGTGAAATAGAAATAAATTAATTGAATATTGGAAAATAAATACTTAGCTTTCAAAAGATTGATTATTTGATTGGTTGAGGTGGTTGGCTCATTGATAGAGTCTAGCATGATTCTAGTAGAGTAACAATACTTGACTATTGATCAAGGGGTGGCAGCAAATTGGCTCTCTATTGTGATGGTTGGATCACTAGATTTCTACAAGAACACCTGTAAAAGAAAGCTCTCGATGTAAAAACTCTTGATATTTTTAGATATGGTACCCTTTCACCTCTTGTTCCTCTCTTCTTCTAAGAAAGGAAAGAGAGGTGCAATAAAACATTAACTAGGATTTCTAATTATAATTCACACATGCAATGGCTTGCACACTGATTTAGACAAGCTAATTTTAGAAAATCAAGGTAGATGTTTGCATGTTAGTGCTTAGGATGGTGAACCCTGACCTTCAACAATCAAGGTGACCATCGACAGTCACCCTGACTATCGATGGTTAGGGGTCAAAGGTAGGGTTGGTTAAAATGTGGGTTTTAACTAGTAAGTCAACTGACTAAGGTTATATGGGTTATGTTGAGTTAGGGGTCAAGAAGGTCAAGGCGGGGCCCAAGGGGGGTCCATAGGTTTTCTAGGGGAATTTTAACATTTAAAATTATGGTGTGTGGATTTTTGGTGTCTACACCTCTTACAATGACATTTAAATTATCCATTTTTTATCATTTAAAAAACATATGCACACTCTTTCTTCCAAAAATGATGAATTTTTTGCTATCAAACATGAAATTCAATGTCAAAATGATACTATGTTTAGTTTGCATAATTGTGATATTTCACTTCAAAATACTTTTCAAAACCAAATGGCAAATATGCAATCTTCATTTGATGCTCTAAATGAAAAATGTGTGACTTTTGCATATAATACTAGTTCTAATGTTGAACCTCAGTGTGCTTCTTAAATAACCAAACCTTCTTTGAACACTTATTATACCAACATGAACATAGAAATTATGAACTCTATGGGCTATTTAGGTGGTGGGATTAGTAAGTGCACAACTAGTATTCTTGAGCCTCTTTTACCTACTTATAATTAAAATTGTAAAGGTCTTGGTTTTACCGATTCACCTACTTCTAATGTAAATTTAGAATCATATCATCCTTCACATCAAATGACTTATAATGAAACTATTTTTGATTATAATGCTTGAAATGCTCATGCTTTAGTAAAAAATGTTAAACATTGTGTGCATTGTGAAAAACATAGGCATAATATATTCAAATACTTAAAACTACATCCATGCAAATCTTGTGGTAAATCCACTCATGACACTTTGCATTGTCAAAAAATGACCAAATCTGCTACCTCTAAGGTTAACATTGTTTTTATTCTTAAAATTGATGAATACTTTAAAGACTTTGATATGTCTTCTTGTGATAATTTTTATAATACTTCACACATAATATATTTTACAAGTGATATATATTTTTTATCTTCATTTTGATATTCTCAATATTTTATGCATTCCTTACTTTTTATTCCAAAGCAAATATGCTTTATTTAGAACATTTTCGACTAACTTCTTTTCGTGTAGGATTTAGCACTTTATTATAGAAGTTATCTTTAGATCAAATTTACCTAGTTGTACATCTACTTTTATTACATTATGTATGTAGTTTGTATTTTGTTGGCATATGGTTATTTAACTTGAAAGATTGGTGTTAGATTATTTATTTTGCTAAGTTTTGTGGATAACTAATCCTTTTATTGGTCTTTGTTCCACTATGGATTGACCATATTGTCTGACGAGGATTCTTGGAGATTCTTGTTGATCACACTTTCTTCCTTACAAATTTTGGTGGCATCTTCTCTTCTTTCTTATCTCAATATATTGTTATTCCTATTGAAGGAAGTTTCTATTAAGGAGGAGTATTATATAATTTTAACTCCCTTGTTTGTAAAATATTTTATCCACTTTTGTAACCCCAAATTAAGTTTAATGGGGAGTGTTGGAGAATTAAAATTATTTGGGTCCTTCCTACATTTTTATAGGATTATCCTAAGTCTTATGTGTGTGTGCATTTATTATATTTAAAATTGAACTTTATTCTATCCTTTTGAGGTGTCACTCACCTCTTTAGTACACTTGTAGGCTTTGGAGTTACTTGCATGTAACTCCTCTCCCCCACATGGCACACACATACTCCCCACTTGTAATAGGATTAGGGACACATGACACACATGTTGAATCTTACCCTTTTAAATAATTTTCTCTCTTATATCTATATAAATAGCTTTAAGCTCTCATTCTTCTACACTTGCTATAACACAACTCAATCTTGTTCATCTATTATTGCTCTTACATCCTTGATTCTTTCTTTTCCTAAGTTTATTTTTCTCCTAGCTTCTTCATGCTATTATAATTGGAGATTATTATTGTAAACATTTAATACTAGTGTGGGTTTTTTTTTATAGATGAAAGTTTCCCCATTTGTCAACTTTCATTTCACATTTTATGGCTTGATTCACTCTTGAGGTAATATTGCTTCATTTTGCATTCTTTTGCTTTATGGTTTTTAGAATTATTATAGTGATTTTAGTTAATTTACTCATAATTGGTAATGGATAAGATGGAATTTTGGGTCCCAAAGGGTTATGTAACAAAGAAAATGAGTCCATAGAAGGGCTAGAATGAGAAATGGATTGTTCAATATGGGTGAATTTAGCTTGTAATGTAAAAATGGTATGATCTATAGTAACATTTGAAGAGGTAATAAGAAAATTTTAAGTAGCATGAATAGGCATAAAAATGGATATTTTTTTAAAGAGAAAGTAATGTACATAAACCAAGAGATGATCCTATAGAGGTAGTAATTAGAATATATGTAATAATAGAAGTAGCAACATTAGAAGTGTTATTTTGGGTGCCTTTTTTGTGTTCATATCTAACTAGATATAATGAAGAATCAACCTTTTTGATATGTTCATGAAGATATTTTAGGAAATTTTTATCATCATTTAGATATTCAAACACTTATTGAGTGTTGGATTCTTAAATAATAGCCATGATGCACCCCTTAATAGGGTGAAAAGTGATGAAGGAGAAATCCTTTGAAATTTGTTGTGTGATACAATTGATAATATATGTTTTCTCTTATTCCCAAGTCTTTTTAGATTGAATATTGTGACACTGAGTAGTTGTAAAAATGATATTTGAACACAACTTGACTTGACTTAGTCCATGAGTGGAGGACATTATATTATACCCAAGACTTGTTCATTATTCTTTAGTAGAAGGAGAAATAGGATGAGTAATTATTTGAGAATATTTACCCAACCCTTGTCTGATGGTATACTCATACTTTTATACATATTAAAATCTGAAACCATATCGATTAAAATCTAATAATGGATCTAAATTAAGTTTTGGAACATTATTAAACTTTAAGCATGTAGAAATAAAAAAAATAACATCTTAATAAGTAGGAGAAGATTTTACAAGAAAATGCATAATCATATGTAACATATGAGAGAGAATTTCATTCATTGAACCCCTTATAGAAATTATGCAATATAATTTAAGAAATGTTAAAATATTATTAAATCAATGCTAATGACTACAAATACATTACAAGTAACAATCAGGGTATGAGGGTGATCTAGGTAAGGATTTGAATGGTTTTTAGGTTCTCAATTATAATTTCTCATTCATTAATAAGTGTCAGACCAATATTTTAGATCACTAACTACAAAGGTATAACCATGCCTGCAACCCACTAGCCATAATTTTAAGGGTATGATAAGAATTACTTATTTGGGTGATACACTCCTCTCAAGTACATTAAAAAATTGATAGATTAAAGAGGATTCATATGGTATAAACAATATATCCTAAGAAAAATTAAGACCCCTAGTCCTAACAAACAGATTGTAGAAGAAGAAAGGGGTCGGGAGAGAATTGAAGAACCCGAGGAGGAAAAACCGGAGGAAGAAGAAGGAACAGAGAGCTGGGACACCAACTCTAGTAATGATGAAGAAGGATCTGAGGAAATTGAAAAAGATAACGTCAATACAGAGGAGGATTCTGCTATCAGAACTGAAGAGACGGAGGAAAACCAGAAAGTGTCGAGGATGAATTTGTCCAAGAAGATCCTGTTGAGGACCCAACTTCTAAGAATGAAAAGGAAAATTTTGTCCAGGATGATATTCAAAATATGGATATGGAAATTCAAACTGGAATCAATGAGCGGGAACAAAAGAGTCAAGAAGACTTCTTTGAAGAAGCCAGGAATAGCCCCAATAAAAAGTTTGAGGATTGGAGAGGGAAGAATTAGACTGATGAAACACACACTCCTATGACCTGGGTTAACTGTAAAGCTGAGTCTTCTTCCCAATTTGATTCCTGGTTGTGTAGGGAGATCATTGATCTCAAGAGAAAAGCGGAAACTTTGGAAGATTCTCTGAAAGCTGCTTGGAACAAAGTAAACAACATGGAAAATCAATTAAGCGAGATCCCTGTCAAGCTCAAAGCTTATGAAAACAACCTTCGGGAACTAATAAAGGACAACAAAAATAAAATGGAGGAAGTAACATCCAACATTTGTGCAGCTGCTATCAATATAGGTAAACGAGCCAATGAGGAGACCAAAGCACTAGAGGGTCCCAGCAAAAGGACAAGGCAAAGCTCCAAAAAGAAAGATACACAAAAAGGAGCTTTGTTGGAGGCTACCACCCAGGAAACTGCTTTGAAAGGAAAAGAAGCCATGAACTTGATACTGGAACTGGATGAATAATCTAGTCCTTCTTGTTGGTTTAGAAACTGGTACTGATCTTTGTTCTCCTTTTTTTATCTTTTGTATGTTATTCTACCAGATTTCTATTTCTGGGTTTTGACCGAATGCGTCTCTAATGGTTTCAGGTCTAATTAAAACCTATTTTTGCTACTTCATTGTAGTGTTTTTTAGGCGTTGCCTGTGGGCTTAGACGTTCTTTATTTTGCTCTCTATTACAGGGTTTTGGGGCCCCTTCAAAACCTATTTTTACCTCAATCTAAAACAATATATCCTAAGCATATTCCATATGCCATGAGGCACATGAAAACTAAACTCCATGTTTAGTGTTGTAATATGGCTATGAGCTTTGGGGTAAACCCCTCATGCCATAGTTTTTTTAAATAGATACCACATAGCCTTTCACACTAAGTAGTTTGAAAACTACAAGAACACATTTTTTAAAACAAGTGATAAATAAAAATTGAAATATTTTTATTTTTAGGAATCAATCAAGTTTCAACATGAGCTCAAAATAAAGATATTTGTGTCAAAACATTCCAAGGTGACAAGAACATTTCTTCAGTGTCTGATTTAATCTAATGTTAAATAAATTGGATAATTTTTTGTTACATATTATCCAAGGTCAAAGGTTATTTTATTTTAGTGTTAAGAATTTATAGAAACTTGAAATAATTCTTATCCCAAAAATCAAGAAAAACAAGCAATGCTATAAAAATAGCAAGTTCACCAAAATGTTTAACCCTTTTAATTTTAGATGATTTAAACTAATAGAATTAAAATATTAAAATAAAAATACTAATATTTACTCATATGTTATTTAAATACAGTAAAATATAATAAACTATAAAAGCTATAGATATTAGAAAATTGCTAAAAATTGTAAAATAAGCATAAGGATGTGCAAACCTCCTTTAAAAAGAAATAGATTTGATTGTGAAAACTATTATAAGTACAAAATATATTAAATGACCTATAAACACAATCATTTTAGAAAATAGTAGTTTCTAATTTGTTGGGACAAGTCTTCAGGAGGTATATAGGATCACACAATGGCCTTGTCTAGTTACTTCAACCATGTCTTGGTTAATTGTATTCATGTTTTATCAATATGTACATGTGTAAAAGTTTCTAAAGGTTGTTTGTTGAACTCTATGTGGCAATATGTCATGCAAAATACATGAAGATATAAAATAGTAGTCATACGCATGAACTATATGGTAAATAGATAACAATGAAAAATAAAAATGGGTAGTAAGGATAACTGAGCTAGTTTTAGGAACTCTTTATGATTGAGTGTTGCCTACATATCCCAAATGGGCCTCAAACTTATGTAGTTCTCCCTGGTAGGGTGATTATGTGATCCATGATTATTCAACTAGAATTAATTTAGCTAGAAAATTGATTAAAATGCTTGAAAATAAATGCCCTTGAGCTAAAATAAATAATATTTAGACTTGGCTATTGATTGATAGAATGATATAGAGTTGAAATAGGATGAAATGATGGTTTTTTGCTCAATATGTAGTGATTTTTCTAGATAGATCCAGTTAGGTTGTAAGAGTAGCCTTGATGTGGATTTATAAGAGACTATTTATAATAATTTTATTTACCAACTTGAAAAAATGTGGTAGAGATCCATTATGTAATGTATCAATTTAAAAAAGAGATTGTTGGAGTGTGAGAGACAAGGTCCTACTAGAGGACAAAGTTGCAATGAAACATTTTCCCACTAGTGCAAACTTATCCAAGAAGACCAAAGATTATTGGGACAAGTTCTAAGGATCCTTTAGGTTGAATAGGTATGAATGAAAATAAAATAGGGATATCTATATGATATTTGTGTGCTTACAAGATAGTGAAGTCTCTCTAATAAATTTTAAGTTAGCGAAATGGAGAATAGAGCAAGTAAGGATAAATATGTCAGTAAAAAGCATTGTTAAGTACTTAATGATTAATTTAATGCATCTACATTTTCCTCCACTCTATTATAGTGATGCAAAAATTGAAATTACTAGATTAAAGTAGATGTGATATTGAGTGTGCATACACACTTTTTATTTGGATGAAAAACTTGATTATGCAAGATGCCTTAATGTAAGAACCTGCAACAATGCAACTAAAAGTAATAATTTCTCATATTAAAAACTAAAAATTTATAATTTGTTATCTGTATTTTGAAATAGAATATGGAGATAAAATTTATAATAAAATTAGAGATGGTGAAGTCATGATCCCTTGTTGGGACATTTAGACAAGTGTTGAACTATGGTGAATTGAGAGTGATCAAGTATCATTTTTAAAACCATTGAATGACCTTGAGTAAGAAATATTGTATGCTCCAACTCTATTTAGACTATATATCACTCTATAAAATATTTTAAATGGGTATAACCATGAATTATGGCCCACTAAATATTGAAAAAGTGTAATCATAGATATTGAGTGTCACTAACTTTAAGGTGGCCCACTTGCAATAGAGACAAATCAAGCCACTAAAAATGAATCCACATTTTATTTGAAACTTTGAAACTTGAAACTTTAAAATTTTCTAAATACCATAGTAAAAACATGAACATGAATGAATATCATTCCCATTGTATATGTACTATATTAAAATTATATTTGAAATTGTAATTAAAACTTTTCACATTGAAAATTTTACAACTTTAAATATTTTAAAACTGTTTGAAACTTGTGATTTTGAAACTATAGTGGTGAGTGTACATACATTCCACATGCCAAAATAATCTAAAAAAATTGAATCATATTTCCATTTGAAAACTGTATATTTCCATAAATATGAAATTTTGCTCATGAGGCTTGAATGTTATGAAAAATATCATCGTGATGCCCCTATTTTGAGATGAGAGATGTAGCCTATAGAGTCACTAATCTTAGAAGGAAACATATGTGAAATATATATTACTTTGAATATATGAAATTGATGGCATTCATAGTATTGAATATATCATTGAATTTTGCATATGAAGTATGTGTTACAAAGATATAACATTGAAGCATGGAGGAAATGTATAAATGATATACATCATGGAACTAGAGTAAGTATAGAATATATAAGTGATGCATGACATGAGTCATGAAACCATACTACCTCATGATAAGGTACTTAAGTGTGGAAGTATGTCTTATATCACACTCAATTACCTTGTGATAATCATTATGTGTTGATATATAAAATATGCCATCTACTTAAATAGAGTAAACAACATATGAAAATAAATATGCTAAGAAAATTTGAAAATGCTTTAGGTATTGATTTTGAATTTGTGAATTTTTTTGATAATTTTTCCAATATTTGTGCTAAAAAATATTTGAAAATTAATTGATAAGAAGCATAAATTTGAAATTAGAAGAAGTGAGAGGGATTCAAATAATCATCAACTAAGTGTAAAAGTATTACATGATAATGTGGAAGGAAATAAATGTTCCCCTAATTTAGATATAAATTTGAGTCATGAAAATGTAGTTTAAATATGTAATATATGTAGGGATGTACATGCTCCTAAAATGTGGAAGAGGATAAATGTGCTCATGCAAAAATTAAAAATTTGAGATCACGTAAGTGTCGTAGGATGTAGGATATATAATAAGTAAGTGGAGTGATATAGAGATAAGTCTTTTAAATTGTTCAAATATATTTGCAAATCAAGAGGGTAAGTATCCAAAAAGAAAATTAAGGGCCTAGAAGAATGCTTGGATAAGGGATGAAATAATTAACAAGAAAACAAATACACCATATAAAATAAAAAATGCAAGTAGTTAACCAATGATATCAGTGATGGGAATGTATATATAACCCATGGAATGAGATGAATGAGTGACTTTTTGTGATGAAAGAGTGCCAATTGTAGATGCCTCTTAATATAAGTAGGATCCATATGATGTAATATCATCTGAATCATTGATCATATGCTCGTGTATACCTACATCCTCATGTGTCTGAGAAGAATATGTAAAACCCTATACATGTACCTATGGTGAAGCTCTTTGAATAACCTATTTTACCTTAAGTGATGGAGTTTTCTTTGTATGTGCCACTTTATATCTAAGAGGATGTACTATGCTCTATGAAACAAATTAGATATGCTCATGTGTAATTATATCATGCTCATAAGAATATTAAAAAAAATATTTTTTAATATGATCATGCTTATTATAAACTATAATATGCTTGAGATAATGCTCTTGAATAGTTCTGTAAACTAGTTCATTACCATGTTGCTTAATAATTATATTGGGTAATTATTTCAAAGAATAAGTAAACATCATTTTATTCAAAAGATATTCATATTGGATTCCTTGAATTTTGAAAACTTGATTATCATGAATGTATTTAAGACATTTATGCATGGTATAAGGTACTTCTATAATATTTTGTATCCAAGAGTGTCCTAATAACATATCAAAGACCCCTATGATAGGTAGAATTAGAAATGGAGTAGGCACTATGAGAGGACCCACTTGTAAAGGAAGTAATATATGCCTAAGAGTATCTTGTGTATGCCCATAAAATGCTTTATAAAAATATATAAGTATCTTATAAATCATGTTCTATATAACCAAGGGAATGAAGGAGTGTTACGGTGCACACATTTTCACTTGATTCATTTTTTATCATGACACTATGGAATGTTTTCTTGTTAACATATGACCATATAAAAAGTGCATGTCTATCTAAATCATCATCAATAATTTCATTATCATCAAATGTGACCATAGGATGTGATGCTTGTTTGATTGTAACTATACCAATAATTATATCAAGTGGATGTCCATATGTAGAAAGAGGTGGATGAGCATTGTATGCATAATAAACTTTAGAATTATCCTTGTTGTTTGCTTCATGATTTGGAAAAAGGATATTTTTCCATTTTTCCATTTTCATTATCATTTTATTGTGGCTTATCTTCTTCAATGTTTATATCAATAGATATGATATTTTCATCAATGAGATCTTGAATATTATGCTTAAGCTTGAAACATCTATTTGTAGAATGCCCAATACATCTACGATAATAAAAATATTGATTCCATCCAAATTTAGTGATTTGGTCATGAAATATATATCTCCATTGAAGGAGGAAGAGTAATTACATTACATTCTAGGATCTTTTTAGATAAAAGATGAGAAGGTGATGGAAATTTTGAGAATTGCATCCTTGGTAGGGATTGTAATTGAAGCTTGTGAGGTGGTTATGGTATAACATTAATTATAAATTTTGATTAACTCT
Organism: Torreya grandis; assembly: GCA_037957365.1. NCBI lineage: Eukaryota > Viridiplantae > Streptophyta > Pinopsida > Cupressales > Taxaceae > Torreya > Torreya grandis. The sequence continues at coordinate 470,455 of JARHVA010000807.1, read as the reverse complement.
TTATTTTATTTGGTGGTTTAAAACTTGAAATTTGAAGTAAAAGGAACATTTAAAAATTACTTGAGTAATCAACTTGACATCACACTCTTTAATTATATGGCAAAGTTCATAAAAGGATTTAGAATTATCAAACATAATGGATTCTTAAAGAGGAGTAAGATTTGTGTAAAAATATATTTAAATTGATTATCAACCATTTGATTTGTGATTTTGGAAAACATAGTCTTTTATCTTATCACATATCCCCTAATTGTTTCAATAGACCCCTGTTTAAGCTTTGAAATTTGAACATATGATAAATTTTCACCAATCTTGATAGAAAATTATGTCAAAAACTAATTTGAGAAAGGATTAAAATATTTTACTAATTAAGTAGGAAGATCATAGAACCATATAAGATAATATTAATTTATACTTCTTGAAAAAATATTTGTCAATAATTTATCATTATCTACATAATCTAGATAATCTACATGGAAGGCAAGTAAATGTTGTTTAGGATCACCTTTTCCTTCATAAAAAAAATCTTACAATACAAAAAGCCAAATGGTAATGGATAAGATGTAATTTAGGGTGCATGTTTAAGCTTAAATTTTAATATGGGGTATCTAGGGTTAAGAACATAGAAATATTCCAAGACACAAGGGTGATAAACTACCTTTATAACATGCCAATTAAAAAAATTTGAAAAACAATATTATGAATTTATAAAACTAAAATTAATAAAAATAGTAACATAAAACTATTGATATATATTTCAATAAATTATAAATTATGATACTTAGTTTACAGTGCACATGAAGGCCTGAGTAGGAACAAGTTGGAAGTGGACTGTATGATGATCCCATAATAGTCATCAAATTCTAGAAATATCCTTTTTATAGACTCATATGCTTACATCAAATATAGATAGTTGGAATGACATATGTGTCTAACTCTACTATAGGTTTCATGTACAAAATATTGATTGGATTTAAATGTGACCAACTGGATCCTTTTGGGTTTTCTATCAACTTTTTTATAATGTATTCAGATCATTTGCGTAGGTTGTCACTTTTTGTTGAGTGACTATGGAAAAATGGGTTAGTGGGCTCACAGTGTTGAGCTAACCCTATAAACCCCTCTATCAATGGACACTAGCTAAATAACTACTACTTTGAAAAGGTCCTCAGACTATTGTCATTCTCTCTCATGTGTTGGATTGTGTGTGCACAAGGGTGTAATGTGTGATAAGTAAAGAATTTTAATGACCTAGTTTTTAAATTATAAAATATGTCTCATGAGATACTTTTTGAATACTTAAGACCTAATAAAATATTTTTTATATGCCTAAGATGGAAATAGGGACAAATAGGGAAGATTTTATCACTTGAATACCTGATTAAGTGTTTCTTGGTATATTACCTTGTGAGTTGTATGTGATTGTTGGTGAGAAATGGATGAGGGTTAAAATTGTATATATATCATTCCATTTTATAAATATATCACCTTAAATCACTTAGGATGGCTTTTTTGATATGTTTATTTTGAAAATTTTATGACTTTTGGGCACCAGACACTTTGTAGGAAAATGGATAGTTGTGTTGACACATGTGTCTGTCTAGGAAACAAGTGTTTGGGGAAATATAAAATAAGTACAAGTCCAAAACTACTAGTGAAGGATTAAAATTAGGTTTAGAGAATTTTTTACATCATAGAAGGCCTAGTTATCATAATAACACGGGTCAGACTAAGAGATAAGAAATTAGGCATAAAAAGATAGTGAACATGAGCCTTTTGATAATGGGAAGGTATAGAATTGAAAGGTAAAACCATGATATTCATTTTCCAAGAGTAAAATAATGAGATACTATATAAATCATATTTTATTATCTAAATTTCCCCCCATTCAATCTATTAATGAAATTTATAGTTTAAAGGAAATAAATTTGTACTTGGGTGTATACAACACACCTTGTCTTTGTGTGAGCCCACATTGAGTGATTTATTAGTGAATGCCTTGTAACCAAGAGTAAATTAAATTATATAATAAATGTAGGAAATATGAAATTAAAATAATTTGAAATGATTTAAAGTAAAAGGAGCAATGTTAGGAGTACACCTATGTGTTGATACAACCATCTTGCCTTTTAGCATTTTGATTTGAAAGAATGATTCATTATGAAGAATTAAAACTAAGATTAAGATACTTATAAATGTTAAAGTGCATATATATATATATATATATATATATATATATATATATATATATATATATATATATATATATATATATATATATATATATATATATATATAGTTAGTTAGTTAGTTAGTTAGTTATTGGAGGAAAATATGCCCCCAATATTAGTGTAAAGGTGAGTTATAACTTGGCCATTGATCTTGTTTCATCTCAATTCTATAAACTGTAAACATCTAAAAATGGCACTTGAGTGTTAAGAGTGTTACTTGAGACCACCCATCCCTAGCTTAGACCTAGACCTATCTTAGGGCCTATTTAGACACTTATCCATCCTTCATGTTGGCCACACACATCCCTAAACATCCCCAAATTAGTCTAATACCCTCACTTTTGCATCCTATACCTTAGTGCCTTAGGTTTTACCACCTAGACATAACACCATAATTTAGACAATAGTGTTAATGGTGCTAGTGTCATAGTTTGGGTGTTATTATACTTTTCTTGCCTTTGGCCCCCAATTAATACATTTTAAAATAAAAAATAACCTAGGGTAGGTGTATACCTCTTTTAAGACCTACACAAGCACTAGAACCATATATATACATGACTTTTAGTTGATTCTCCACTATATGGAAATCATATGCAAATAACATGAATTAACTCAAAACAAGTTTTGAATAATCAAGGTTATCAATCCTTATTCTACCCTACTTCTATATATAGTCATCTACAACCATCCCAAGCTTAAAATACATAGATTTATAGTCTCAAGCTCCACTTAAAATCACTCAAGAAAACATTCATACTAGTTTTAGTTGCACTTGCACCAGCACTTAGGTGGGGAAAACTACATTGGTCTTGATCTTACCATAGAGTATTGGTATGTAAGCAACTATCATCACATCAGGGTGTTGAGGATCTCCAACCTACCCCAATAACATCACACTTTGATACATGTGCCAATTGAATTCCCTAAAAATATGTAAGTCTAGGGTTTACATGTAAAATCAGTCAAATCAAGTCACTAATATGGAATCATAACTCATGCACATAGTAATAGGCTTGTTAGACTTAGACATAGGTGTAATTAGAAACTCAAAATAATTCTGCATAGAGGACACTAACACCAAAAGGAAGACACTAGCATAATTGGTGCTACTATTCAATAATGGTGTTACTATATAATAAGGGTTTTAAAACTTAGATCCTATCCATAACACTCAAATTAGCTATTGTCTCAATTTTTAGCCTTTCGATTTGCCATCTTAGCCAATTTCTAAGTACTTATTTACATCATTTACTACTATTTTTAGAAAATTCAAACTAGGTCAATTCTATTATAAATTAGTGGTTATATTTATTGCATATTTAAACCCTAATTTTATTATACTTATCCCCTTTAACAACCTATTGCTTAAACTCCATAACCCCAAAAAATTAAATCATTTGGTGAACCCAACTTATTTTGAATACTACTCAAACCCTAACCCTAGATGTTACTAGGGTTTGTTTCCTTCTTTTTCCTATTTACATTGGATATGTTAGGATTTTTATATTTCATTCATTATATTTTAGTATCCCTCTTTCACTTTGTTTGTTATATGCCATCTAAAAAATCTATCTCTCTTCCCTTTAGAAGATGTGCTAGGCTTAGCGACAATTCTATTGAGTAGACCCAAATTCCTTCTATTCAAGCTTATACCATGGACAAAGGACTAGTTAAAACTCCCATCATTGATCCTTCATAGTTGAATTTTGTGGAATTCAATGATAATACATCTGAAGATGAACAATACAATTAATATCAAAATGAGGCATAATATGGGAATTGGGACACTCTCCCCCCACTAAACAATGAAAATATTATAGTCAATAATGATGAGATTTTATAGAGTTTTAGAGATAGACTTTGGGAATAGCCCCATAATCATTCAGATTTTTTTAAATCCATAATGGAAATAAGGAACAAATCCAATAATGGTCAATCTTATACTCCCCCTAAATAACAATATTGTTACACCTACTTTAGGGGAAACTCAGCTTGTACAACAACCTATTTTAACTTGATAACCTTAAACAATGGTAACACATCCTATGTATAGTTCATCCTCTCCATATGTATAATACCTTATGTATGAGATTCATTCTCTATAGGTTAAGGTGTTACATCTTGAACAGGGTGCTACTTGGCCATCACATGCCTTGGATTCTCATGTTCTTTTACATACACCTTTAGGACATCACATAGCAGAAACTCCTTTGTCATCCATAATTTTGGCACCTAAACTTACTTCATATGATGGTAAGGGTGACCCAAATCACCATCTATGAGATTTCCATGCAACATGTTTGGACTATGTGTCCAATGATTGGATTCATACTAAGTTCCTATCAATTTAAAAGACTATGCCTTCTAATGTTTCTATGATATTCCAAATCAATCTATCACTACATTCAATCTATTAGTAGATATGATTTTGGCACACTTTTCAATCAACATCACTGATAAGATCTCATATGTTCAAGTGGCACAACTTAAGTAAAAATCTAATGAGCTTATTATAAAATATGTCTTGTGATATAAAACTATATTAGTGAAGATGATAATCCCCATGGTAGATAGAGAGATCCAAGACATATTAAAATAGAGTTTACTATGAAAATACATGAATCTATCTTGCTCAAGAAGTTTCCAACATTCACAAATTTATGCCACATAATGAAAGAAATGGAATTAAAGTTTCTTTCTATGGGAAAATTAAAATATACAAGTGGATTAGATTTAACTAGTAAGAGTTCTAATAATCCTCCATAAAAAGTAAGGTCCACTGATAACAAGAGTGATCAAAAAGCTATAGTTAACATAGCTTTATAGCTTCCTCCTCACTTGGTTTTATCAACTCCTCCATGGAAAGTTTTCATAAATCTTCCAGAATAACCAATGTGTGTTTTACAATATCTCTCAGAATGTAATGTAGTATCTCTCCCTCTTCTCAAAGAGGTTAATATGATAAGGCCTCTTCTAAATAACTATGATTCCATTGCTTTCTACAACTATCATAGGGCATCAATCCATACTACAAATAGATGCATCAAATTGAAACATAATATACATGTTTTGATAGAGGCCAACATCATTAATGTGTGTACACCTATAGAGACACCTAAATTTCAACAAATAGAAGCTATGGAATTGAAAATATTTTTAGATCTATTTCTGAAACATATAGCTAATGTGGCACTTCAAGGGTTCACTATACATATTAGGCACATCCACCACTAGCATCCTATCAGACTACTACATAGGATGTATACACCCTACATAATATCATTGGTGTGTATCATACTATAATACTAACTAGACCACTCATCACTTTATCAGAGTAGGAGATTTTTTATGATAATTCAGATTTATATGCACTCCTTGTATGAGCTTACATTGACCATCGTCCTATTTAAAGTGTTATGGTTGATAATGGGTCAAGTATTAACATATGCACTATCAAACTTATACAACATTTGGGTTATTCAAAGTAGGACATTTATATGACAAACATAGTTATTCATGGTTTTAGTGGCTATGCGCAGAGATCCATTAGGGAGATTATACTTCCACTGTAGGTAGGACCGACACATGTGGGCACTAGATTCTTAGTAATACCTAGTGTAGGCACATTTGACATGTTATTAGGTAGGCCATGGATTTATCATCTACGATCCATTCCATCCACCATGCATAGATGCTTCAAGTATATACATGCTAATCAGGTGGTTATAATTGAGGGTCTTCATATGAGCATCCTTTACCTACCCCATAGGAAATCACATTGTAATTATTGGTTATAGTTTTGAGCACAGTTCCCATCAGTACACTATAGATTTCAGTTGATCCACTAGCATAGGTGAGGTCTAATCCTATAGTGTTACCATGTACACATACTCTCCCATCAAGACACTTATTAGAGAGACCCCTATGCTAGAAATATGTTACAAACTTTAGAGGGCTTATCTCTACCCCTTTCCTTATGAGATTAGTGTTACTTAAGTTCCTAGGGTTATCAGCATATGACACTCATGTCAGCTATAAAATATTCTACTAGATGGGTCCTGAAGACCCCTATAGTTCACAGGACACCCTAGCTAGCTTCATAGATTCCTAATACCACTCCATAGGTAGTGCTAACTATAGATTACTTAGTAAAACAATTTTTGGGACCTTAGTTACCTTTTCACATGGATCGTATGATTATTATTCCTTTATTTGACACAAGCCACATTGATAGTGAGTCTCTCATGAGGTTCATCGATTAGTATGATCCTCTTTACTTGTATATAGTTCATCTTACCTTTTTCCTTGTATATAGTTTCATTTTCATGTCATTTGTACATATATTATATCCAGAAAATAAAAATATATATAATATGTCAAAGCATAAAAACATTCAAATATTTACTCATAAAATATAAATTATAAATTGTATGCATCTCCATGTTTACATTTTTTATATTTTCCAGATACTACACACGATAATTATCTTAGTATAGTCAGTTTTTATCATAGATACATACTTCAGTTGTTCTTATCGAGTGTTTGTAGATACATACAAGACCCAAGTCCACTAGATAGATCTAAATTTATTAATATCTACCCACTAGGTACATATACATAGATTCATCGGTGCCTCATTTAATACATTTGCCCATTTAGGGGCATCTTATACATAGTTCTAATTGCCAGGTTACATCTTTCTAAACTCTACATCATAGATTTAACATTATTATATCTTGATATTGATCATCCTACACTACTCATATTTTTTACTAAATATTATTACTTTAGAATCAAATTATGTACATCTTTACTCTTATATAGATTTGTACCACATGTTCACACATACTTTCATTTCTAGCTTTCCTAGTTTATAGTTAATTATGTCTCTATGCTTCTTTTAATCAAGGGAATTTGAATATGCCATTGCTCTATAGATCTACACCACTTCCTTTCATTGTATGTATTATTTAGACATGTTCCCATGTCCTTATTTGTGATTTATTGATTGTGTATGCATACATTTGAACATGCACTTCCATGTGGATTTAAGCCAACTTGCTTGATATTTGTGTATGTGGAAATTTTAACATGTCTTTGTATGTCTTACTTTCTCAAATTTAGTGACATGTGCCCATGTCCCTTATATTGTGACCTCTTAGCCTACTTTATGTGCCTCATGTGTGTTGTATGTATGCTTTCATGTATACAGCATGGCCATGACAATTGTATCTTACTTGTTGCACACTTTATTTTTAGATGCCATTAGGTACCTCATGCATCTCCCCTTCCTCCTTGGGTGCCTTGATGGACATCATGCCCCGTCCCCTAGGTATTTACTTAGTTTTTTACATAGATTTATTATTCATATACATTTTTATATCTACCTTGATAACCTTATGAGTGCTATATCTAACATAAATCAGACATTAAAAACTTATGATCATACTATCTTATATTTTGATGTTATGTATGCACATTATATTAGTTTATTACATAGATATCATATATGATCTAGATAACACACATATTATAGACCTTTTTCTTTTGAGGATAGTTTTTTAATAGGTTTAACAACTCCCCTCCAAAGAGGGGGCATTCACAGAGGTTTGTCATAGAGACCAGGTTATCTAAATGCACTCAAAGTATAGTTTTCAACACACAGGCACAAAACACAAAAAGTTTCAGGAAAACATAGTGGGAAACAATCATATAGAGACCAACTTTAGTTGCATAGAAATTAGTATAGTTGAACACTAGCACCCAAAATGGGACGCTAGTGCCACCAGTGCTATTGTCCAAGATATGATGCTACTATCTAACAACCTCAGTTTTAATAAATTTTAGATTGGCTAGAATAGTACAATAGGTACAATCCAAGTTTACACAAGTTCAATTATACATTAAAAGTTTTGGCTCAATTTAGAATAAATTCAAACTAGTTTGATCATATTGGGGGCATCATGCATAAAATGATCATTCTTGTTTCAATTTCAGATACTCATATACATATTATTAAAACTCAATCCAAAATCCATATACTCATATATCAAATTTGGGGGTATGTGCACAACACATTATTTTTGTATGTTTGCTTATGAACCAATTGATTAGATGGAATGACAAAATCCATGGAATTCTCTAAATTTTACACACTATACACCATGTTCTAAGTTGTACACTAGATTGAGGCCTTAGTCCATCTACATTGATTGGCATTACTGAGTGGCCCAAAGCCACCTAACATTCCTAAATGGCCTAGAGCCATTTTACATTTTAAAGTTTTTGAGTGGCCTAGATCCATCTTATATAGTTTTAATTACATCACATAGTTTTAGTTTCATATGCATCTACTACACATGGGTAGGCAATGATGGATTCATAGTCTACTTGAGTTCTTGAGCCACCTACATGAGAGGGTTGACACAACACTAGTTGAATCCAAGTTATTCAAGGTCATGATCCACCAAGCAAGGGTTGGAAATAATGGAGTCAATACCATATTGAGTTCTTAATCCACCCACACATGGGTATTGAGCAATCTATTAGCTCAGTATAATTTATTCACCAATTAATCACTATCTACACACACATAAGATGTCACCAAGTTTATGCATTATTTCACATACCCATTGAGGTGTATTCATTTATTTCCTCTCTCCTATCTCTTCACTCAGTTTTTTATTTTGATTTTATATCTCTTAAGTGAGGAATGATTTATGCATGTTTCATTTGTAGGACATGCAATGGATCACACTTCACACACTCAGAAATAAATTCATGGGCTTCACCTCTTAGGAAAGTATAGGTGTGCTTCTTTTTCCTTTATCCTATTTATTTCACTTTGATTCATTTATATAATAGGGGGGAATGTAATCTTCTAAAAATGACACTTGAGTGATAAGAGTGTTACTTGAGACCACCCATTGCTAGTTTAGCCCTATACCTATCTTAGGGCCTATTTAGAAATTTATCCAGCCTTCGTATAGGTCAAACATGTCCCTAAACATCCCTAAAGTAGTCTTAGACCCTCAATTTAGCATTGTAGCCCTTAGTGCCTTAGGTTGTTCCACCTAGAAACTAGTGCCATAATATGGATAGTAGTGCTAATGGTGTTAGTATCCCAATTTGGGTGCCATTATCCCTTTCCTACCTTTGGCCACCAACATATATCCTTTCAAATCAAAAACCACCTAGGGTCAGCTTATACCTATTTTAATACTTGAAAAAGCACTAGAATAGTATATATACATGAATTTTATCCCATTATACACTAGATGGAAATCAGATGCAAATAACACAAATTAACTCAAAACAAGTTGTGCACAATAAAGGTTATCAATCCCTATTCTACCGTACTTATATATATAGTCATCTACAACCATCCAAAGCTCAGGATACACAAATTTATAGTATCAAGCTTTAATTAAAAGAACTCAAGTTGTCATTCATACTAGCTTCACTTGCACTTGCACCATCACTTAGGTGGGGAGAAAAACATCGGGCTTGATCCCTCCTTAGAGTGCATATGTAGGCAACTCTCATCACATCAAGGTGTTGAGGATGTCTATCTTACCCCATTAACATCAAATTTTCTACTTATACCAACCAACTAACCTAAAAACATGTAAGTCTATGGTTTAAATGGAAAATTAGTCAAAACATGTCACTGCCAGGGAGTTAGAACTCATGTGCATAGGAACAAGCTTGGTAGACTCAGACACAAGTGCTCTTAGATGCTCATAATACTTAGGATGCTACTTTCCATGAAGGGTTTTAAGGACACTAGCACCAAAAAGAGGACACTAGCACCATTAATATTATTATTCAATTAGGGTGATACTATCCAAGAAGGGTTTTGACACCTGGATCCTATTTGTGACACTTATATCAGCTCTTGTCCTAGTTTTTAGCCTTCAAATCTCTTATCTTAGTCAATTTTTAGCTAATTACTTATTTACATCATTTTTTTTATTTAAAAAAATTCAAACTAGATTAATTCAATTACAAATAAATGGTTGTATTTATTGCATATTTCTACTGTAAATTATTATACCCAACCCCTTTAACAACCTAGGGATTAAAATCTATAACCTTAAAAAGTTAAATCACAACCCAAACATGTTCATAACCTAGTGAATATGAGTGATTTAATCAAACCACACTATATAACTGGTGAAGGTGGGTGATTTAATCAAATCCAACCTATACTTATGGTGAAATTAGGTGATTTAATCAAATATAAGTTATAAATTTTGTAAGATTGAGTAATTTAATCAAGTCAACCTCCCAAAGGTGAACTAACTACTATAGTAGATTAGATCGATGAGAGTCTATAATAGTCTATCTTGGGTATGATGACAGTCCATAATAGTATTTGAAATATATAAAATGATTTGATTTTATAAATTTTAGGTGCCCTTTTTATGGCATATACACCTCATATATGTTTCAAGATGAAATCTAGGTAATGCTTCCAAAACTATGTATCTAAATTGTATAATTATGAAATCTAGTTAATTATAAAACCAATGCAAGTGTGGAGGACATGTTTCTATACCATGCCCCCATTTAATATATATAATTTTAGAACTCATGAAAATGTGGAGAATGAATTTATATAATATGCTTCCACTTTAATGTGAAACTATGAACATGTGGAAGGCATGCCTATATGACATGCCCCCCCACTTTGAAGTCAGGAGAAATAGAATCTAGTAGTTACCTTACCTCAAAAGGATAAGATAGTTGTATAAGATGTGTATGGATCATGTATCATATAGGAATAACATATTTATGTAGATATATAATTGAAGCACACAATATGTGATCAAATCAAGTCCTAATATGCATGATATAGATCACAGAAATGTCTAGACAATAACAATACAAGTTCAACAAGAAATTAAGCACACACACAAGTGTTAGGGTTGTGGAGCTAAAAGCTTCACTGATGCAGACATGGAGGAGGTTGCAGAATGAGTTGCCGAAGTGTCAGAAGTGTTTGGCGTTGGTCTGGCCAACCGGCGTCGGCAGGGTAAGACAGGAAGGCAACCGATGTCGGTCATATATCGGCCGGCGTCGGCGACCCCCAGGCGGACAGGGACCGACGTCGGTCCCCTGTGTGGTTCGACTGTGAGTTAATTATGGGCAGTGGGTTGACGAACCAAGTGTTTGCATGATGAGTGCTAATTTTAGACTCATAGCTACGGATCTAATTATGGTAATTAGATGTCTAATCATTGTTTGGATGAGATCTATATAATAGACTCATGGTTGTATTGGAAAAGTGTGCTAGGGAGTAAGAGAGCATAATTATAAGCTCCTTCTGTGTGTGAGGTAGAGCAATGGTGCGTTCCTCCTAGTGCCTCAGTACCAGGTGTGTTGGTGCTGGATTGGAGAGCCAGCTGGGTTCTTCAAGAGTGTAGGATCTTGGTCACAGTTGCATGGCCTATATAGGTGATCTACATGGTAAGTAAGATCGTTGATCTGCAGGTGTATGTGTGTGCAAGGTCGAGGTTCACAGGTGAGCAGAACCGTTGTTTGATTTGCAGGTGTGCAAGGTCATATAGACAGCAACACAATAGGGAGCAGTATCAGGCAGGATCTACTTGGAGTACAGGTGTGTACTCGGATAGAGCAAGAGGAAGGCAAGGGAGTTCCTTCCATAAGTATGGTATATTGAATTACAGGTTGTTGCAGATTCATGGGAGATCTACTTGAAGTACCTTGAGTACTTGTGGAGCACGTGGAGTGCTTGTGGAGTGTGTGGAGCACTTGTGGTGTGCGTGGAGCACGGGAGGTGAACACCAACTCTGTATTTGAGTTGGGTGTTGGGACCTGTGAGAGGGAGAGCTTTGGGGAGGAGAATTACTGTTCACTTGAGGTGTGGGAAACCTCTGTAAGGTGGTGGAGAAGAAGTGGCATCTTCTTTATTGTATTCTTTTCTGTATAAAGTGTTAATACAATTTGTGTATTGTCTCTCATATCTTGTGTTATTCTAAATTCTAGTTACTTGGTGAATCTGGTTAATTTCCGCATATTAAGTTGCTTGGTTTGGTAATCAAATTGTGTGCTTCCGGTTTATATCCTCCCAACAAGTGGTATCAGAGCAAGGTTGTTGGCTCATAGCTTGATACCAACAAGTGGTATCAGAGCCTTGGTTGTAGGTTGTTGGCTCATAGCTTGATACCAACAAGTGGTATCAGAGCTAAGGTTGGAGGAAGCAGGTTTTGTGTTTGGTTACAGGGCACTCTCAGGAGTTTCTGATCGAGTGGGAGTAGAGCAATAGCAGATCAAAGTAAGCTAAGAATGGAGGAGTTGAAAAGCACAAATGGTCACTCACGGTCCTATGGAAAGAAAGAGCAGGTAAAAGATTATTGTTGGTTGGTAGCAGATCAGCATGAAGAAACTGAAGATACAGATGTAGCAGGTGTTGTTGCATAGGATGTGTTTGCAAGTTTCTTGGATAAAGTTGAATCTTGGATAAAAGATTCGGTTGCCTCTTTCCATGCAGTTCCAGGTAGAGGAGCTGGCAAGCCTTGCCAAAGAATTGGCAAAGGAGAAGTGAAGCTGAAATTGCAGGTGGCCAACACACAGGTGTTGATGAAGGTCATGCAGGTCCCAGGTTTGGAGATATGGCTAATTTCTTCAGAAAGATTGGGTGATGAGAGATGCACAAGAACTCTCACAGCGGATGCACTTGAATTAGCTGGTGGTAAGAAAACAGGTATCCTTTATCTACTTGTTTATATTACTGATTCTTCTTTTGTTGCGGAGATGTGGCTTCGTAGGCTTGGTCACATGAGCAGGAAGGAGATGCATGTTCTTAAGCGGAAGATAGATATATTTGACAGGCTTAAGAACTGGAAAGCCTTGGTGTTTATGGAGGAGATGGCAGACAGAACCCAGTGGATGTGGCTGGATACTTCTGAGCAGGGCAGTTTGGACATGGGTTTTGATTCAAAGGAGCTCGCGGGTAAAAAGTCATCACTCACAGGTGAACACAGGTACCGATGTCAGTCATGAGGAACCGGCGTCGAACAGACAGGTGCCGATGTCAGTCATGTGCAGACCGAAGCCGGCGATGTCGGGCAGGGTAAGACCGATGTCGGTCATGGGACCGACGTCGGCAGTATGTAAGACCGATGTCGGTTAGGAGGACCGATGTCGGCAGCAGGGACACCAGCGCTGGCAGGTTGGTAGTCAGGTACAGACGCATGGAACCGACGTCGGTCGGATGCAGACTGTGGAGTGACCAAGGTCGGTCACTGTAACGAATTTTGGGTGGACAGCAAGCTGTCAAGGAGTCTCAAACACCCATACGGAGGACTGAAGGCGTAAGTAGGCCCTCAAATTCATTGTTCCTCTTCTTTATACATGTTTCTGATTGTAGAGCAGGAAGGATCCAGGAAACAGGTGTGAGCTTGGCATGGATGAGGATGTGATTCCTTGGAGGAGAACCAGACAGGTGTGTTTTGGTAGAGATGCCAGCAGGTATAAAAGCACAGAGACAAATGGATTCCTTAGTAGAAGAATAGAGAGAACGGATACGTGAGATGGAAGACCAGGTATACGGTCTTGTGGAGCTGCAGGACAGTGGTACAGGTTTTTTGACAGGTGGAGGACGAAGCATGGCTTTAGTCAGTGTCAGGGTAACTACTGTGGTTTACCTTACCAGGGGGATGATGAGTCATGACATCATTCTGTTGCTGTATGTGGATAGTATGCTAGCTAGCAGGGGTGTACATACAGGGTTTTGCTGAGCTAAGGGTAAGATTAGTTCAGTGGCATGTCATGAGGAGTTTGGAGCAACGGAATTCTTTGACATGGGAAGCATGGAGATCACAGGTTGATTTTGTCTCGAGTGGGAGCTGATGTGAATCAGGTGTTGGCGAGGTTCAGGATGCAGAGTCGGAGCACACTAAGGGCTGGACAGGTACAGTGTCTGAAATCACATGAGGTCTGGTATAGACCTGAGTATTCCCATGCAGTTGGAGCTATCAGAGAGTTAGGAGCCAATTCAGGGAAGTGTATTCTCAGGTATTTGAGAGGGACTGGCAGCAAGGATTCATGCTATGCAGGGTCAGGACTTCACTACAAGTGTTGTAGGTTCATATGTGGCAGGGTACTCAGATGACAGGTGGTACACCACGGGATGTGTGGTGGGTTGTCTTCAGGTGGGAGCTTGAAGAGGGATACAAACCAGGAAATAGATTAGATGGAGTACAGGTACAGGTACAGTGCAGCTGTTTATCTCCAAGTGGGAGATTGTTAGGGTTGTGGAGCTAAAAGCTTCACTGATGCAGACATGGAGGAGGTTGCAGAATGAGTTGCTGAAGTGTCAGAAGTGTTTGGCATTGGTCTGGCCAACCGGCGTCGGCAGGGTAAGACAGGAAGGCAACCGATGTCGGTCATATATCGGCCGGCGTCGGCGACCCCCAGGCGGATAGGGACCGACGTCGGTCGCCTGTGTGGTTCGACTGCGAGTTAATTACGGGCAGTGGGTTGACGAACCAAGTGTTTGCATGATGAGTGCTAATTTTAGACTCATAGCTGCGGATCTAATTATGGTAATTAGATGTCTAATCATTGTTTGGATGAGATCTATATAATAGACTCATGGTTGTATTGGAAAAGTGTGCTAGGGAGTAAGAGAGCATAATTATAAGCTCCTTCTATGTGTGAGGTAGAGCAATGGTGCGTTCCTCCTAGTGCCTCAGTACCAGGTGTGTTGGTGCTGGATTGGAGAGCCAGCTGGGTTCTTCAAGAGTGTAGGATCTTGGTCACAGTTGCATGGCCTATATAGGAGATCTACATGGTAAGTAAGATCATTGATCTGCAGGTGTATGTGTGTGCAAGGTCGAGGTTCACAGGTGAGCAGAACCGTTGTTTGATTTGCAGGTGTGCAAGGTCATATAGACAGCAACACAACAGGGAGCAGTATCAGGCAGGATCTACTTGGAGTACAGGTGTGTACTCGGATAGAGCAAGAGGAAGGCAAGGGAGTTCCTTCCATAAGTATGGTCTGTTGAATTGCAAGTTGTTGTAGATTCATGGGAGATCTACTTGAAGTACCTTGAGTACTTGTGGAGCACGTGGAGTGCTTGTGGAGTGCGTGGAGCACTTGTGGTGTGCGTGGAGCATGGGAGGTGAACACCAACTCTGTATTTGAGTTGGGTGTTAGGACCTGTGAGAGGGAGAGCTTTGGGGAGGAGAATTACTGTTCACTTGAGGTGTGGGAAACCTCTGTAAGGTGGTGGAGAAGAAGTGGCATCTTCTTTATTGTATTCTTTTCTGTATAAAGTGTTAATACAATTTGTGTATTGTCTCTCATATCTTGTGTTATTCTGAATTCTAGTTACTTGGTGAATCTGGTTAATTTCCACATATTAAGTTGCTTGGTTTGGTAATCAAATTGTGTGCTTCCGGTTTATATCCTCCCAACAAGTGGTATCAGAGCAAGGTTGTTAGCTCATAGCTTGATACCAACAAGTGGTATCAGAGCCTTGGTTGTAGGTTGTTGGCTCATAGCTTGATACCAACAAGTGGTATCAGAGCTAAGGTTGGAGGAAGCAGGTTTTGTGTTTGGTTACAGGGCACTCTCAGGAGTTTCTGATCGAGTGGGAGTAGAGCAATAGCAGATCAAAGTAAGCTAAGAATGGAGGAGTTGAAAAGCACAGATGGTCACTCACGGTCCTATGGAAAGAAAGAGCAGGTAAAAGATTATTGTTGGTTGGTAGCAGATCAGCATGAAGAAACTGAAGATACAGATGTAGCAGGTGTTGTTGCATAGGATGTGTTTGCAGGTTTCTTGGATAAAGTTGAATCTTGGATAAAAGATTCGGTTGCCTCTTTCCATGCAGTTCCAGGTAGAGGAGCTAGCAAGCCTTGCCAAAGAATTGGCAAAGGAGAAGTGAAGCTGAAATTGCAGGCGGCCAACACACAGTTGTTGATGAAGGTCATGCAGGTCCCAGGTTTGGAGATATGGCTAATTTCTTTAGAAAGATTGGGTGATGAGAGATGCACAAGAACTCTCACAGCGGATGCACTTGAATTAGCTGGTGGTAAGAAAACAGGTATCCTTTATCTACTTGTTTATATTACTGATTCTTCTTTTGTTGCGGAGACGTGGCTTCGTAGGCTTGGTCACATGAGCAGGAAAGAGATGCATGTTCTTAAGCGGAAGACAGATATATTTGACAGGCTTAAGAACTGGAAAGCCTTGGTGTTTATGGAGGAGATGGCGGACAGAACCCAGTGGATGTGGCTGGATACTTCTGAGTAGGGCAGTTTGGACATGGGTTTTGATTCAAAGGAGCTCGCGGGTAAAAAGTCATCACTCACAGGCGAACACAGGTACCGATGTCGGTCAGGAGGAACCGGCGTCGAACAGACAGGTGCCGATGTCGGTCATGTGCAGACCGAAGCCGGCGATGTCGGGCAGGGTAAGACCGATGTCGGTAATGGGACCGACGTCGGTAGTATGTAAGACCGATGTCGGTTAGGAGGACCGATGTCAGAAGTAGGGACACCAGTGCTGGCAGGTTGGTAGTCAGGTACAGATGCATGGAACCGACGTCGGTCGGATGCAGACTGTGGAGTGACCAAGGTCGGTCACTGTAACGAATTTTGGGTGGACAGCAAGCTGTCAAGGAGTCTCAAACACCCATACGGAGGACTGAAGGCGTAAGTAGGCCCTCAAATTCGTTGTTCCTCTTCTTTATACATGTTTCTGATTGTAGAGCAGGAAGGATCCAGGAAACAGGTGTGAGCTTGGCATGGATGAGGATGTGATTCCTTGGAGGAGAACCAGACAGGTGTGTTTTGGTAGAGATGCCAGCAGGTATAAAAGCATAGAGACGAATGGATTCCTTAGTAGAAGAATAGAGAGAATGGATACGTGAGACGGAAGACCAGGTATATGGTCTTGTGGAGCTGCAGGACAGTGGTACAGGTTTTTTGACAGGTGGAGGATGAAGCATGGCTTCAGTCAGTGTCAGGGTAACTACTGTGGTTTACCTTACCAGGGGGATGATGAGTCATGACATCATTCTATTGCTGTATGTGGATAGTATGCTAGCTAGCAGGGGTGTACATACAGGGTTTTGCTGAGCTAAGGGTAAGATTAGTTCAGTGGCATGTCATGAGGAGTTTGGAGCAGCGGAATTCTTTGACATGGGAAGCATGGAGATCACAGGTTGATTTTGTCTCGAGTGGGAGCTGATGTGAATCAGGTGTTGGCGAGGTTCAGGATGCAGAGCCGGAGCACACTAAGGGCTGGATAGGTACAGTGTCCAAAATCACATGAGGTCTGGTATAGACCTGAGTATTCCCATGCAGTGGGAGCTGTCAGAGAGTTAGGAGCCAATTCGGGGAAGTGGATTCTCAGGTATTTGAGAGGGACCGGCAGCAGGGATTCATGCTATGCAGGGTCAGGACTTCACTACAGGTGTTGTAGGTTCGGATGTGGTAGGGTACTTGGATGACAGGTGGTACACCACGGGATGTGTGGTGGGTTGTCTTCAGGTGGGAGCTTGAAGAGGGATACAAACCAGGAAACAGATTAGATGGAGTACATGTACAGGTACAGTGCAGCTGTTTATCTCCAAGTGGGAGATTGTTAGGGTTGTGGAGCTAAAAGCTTCACTAATGCAGACATGGAGGAGGTTGTAGAATGAGTTGCTGAAGTGTCATAAGTGTTTGGCGTTGGTCTGGCCAACCGGCGTCGACAGGGTAAGACAGGAAGGCAACCGACGTCGGCGACCCCCAGGTGGATAGGGACCGACGTCGGTCGCCTGTGTGGTTCGACTGTGAGTTAATTACGGGCAGTGGGTTGATGAACCAAGTGTTTGCATGATGAGTGCTAATTTTAGACTCATAGCTGCGGATCTAATTATGGTAATTAGATGTCTAATCATTGTTTGGATGAGATCTATATAATAGACTCATGGTTGTATTGGAAAAGTGTGCTAGGGAGTAAGAGAGCATAATTATAAGCTCCTTCTATGTGTGAGGTAGAGCAATGGTGCGTTCCTCCTAGTGCCTCAGTACCAGGTGTGTTGGTGCTGGATTGGAGAGCCAGCTGGGTTCTTCAAGAGTGTAGGATCTTGGTCACAGTTGCATGGCCTATATAGGAGATCTACATGGTAAGTAAGATCGTTGATCTGCAGGTGTATGTGTGTGCAAGGTCGAGGTTCACAGGTGAGCATAACCGTTGTTTGATTTGCAGGTGTGCAAGGTCATATAGACAGCAACACAACAGGGAGCAGTATCAGGCAGGATCTACTTGGAGTACAGGTGTGTACTCGGATAGAGCAAGAGGAAGGCAAGGGAGTTCCTTCCATAAGTATGGTCTGTTGAATTGCAGGTTGTTGCAGATTCATGGGAGATCTACTTGAAGTACCTTGAGTACTTGTGGAGCACGTGGAGTGCTTGTGGAGTGCGTGGAGCACTTGTGGTGTGCGTGGAGCACGGGAGGTGAACACCAACTCTGTATTTGAGTTGGGTGTTGGGACCTGTGAGAGGGAGAGCTTTGGGGAGGAGAATTACTGTTCACTTGAGGTGTGGGAAACCTCTGTAAGGTGGTGGAGAAGAAGTGGCATCTTCTTTATTGTATTCTTTTCTGTATAAAGTGTTAATACAATTTGTGTATTGTCTCTCATATCTTGTGTTATTCTGAATTCTAGTTACTTGGTGAATCTGGTTAATTTCCGCATATTAAGTTGCTTGGTTTGGTAATCAAATTGTGTGCTTCCGGTTTATATCCTCCCAACAACAAGAGCACTCAAAAGTAAGGAAAAAATAAATGGTCTGAGGATACCTCATACATTAAAATTGTTTAAATTCCATACAATCTAAGGAACATGACTTAGTCAAATGTCCAAAAAACATAAAATAACATATTAAAATTTCCATACAATAAACAAATGCATATTCAAATATAAAAATAAATAAACAAAGTCACGGGGAACACAATAAAAGGAGCATTTTCATATTATCAAACATGAAATAAAATTTAAGGCAATAGCAAGGAAAAACACTCAAGGAAGTGAAAAGAAAAGCGTGGAATAAAATCAACCAACATGAACATAACATACTAGTTCTTACAAATGTTTGATGGAAAAAATGTTAAGTACATAATATATAAATTACACTATGAAAATACATGAGCATGGATATAAAAATGTGTAATTATATAAGATAAAAGATGATAATGAAAAGTGATCATATAATAATATAACCTAGGTGTATCATGATAAATGAAGTAGATGCCCCCAATGTACTTATTATGTGAGTAGAGGGAATAAAGGGAATAACCAACATTTATATGTGCATATATCATGTATCTATGTATGCTTGTATCACACTTAAATGATGTATGAAACACACACACACACACATTAAAATGAATGATTTGTTATTTAATAACATGGAGCAAACAACATAAGTATAAGAAATAGTACAACTAGGAACATGTTGAATATTTTTGATATTTTTAAATGTTTATATATTTTTTTGAATATTTAGAAATAAAAGGCTACCCTATGATCCCATATAAGGGATTTTCATAGGTATATCTGAGCTCAAAATATGGTATATGAAATTGATGGTGCTTCTGAGGAGCATGCATAGGTATCATATCTAGATCTATAGAATCTACAATATTATATGTATGTATCATAGGAATATATGGTCTCAAAGAGGTAATGGGAGTATGGGCTCATGGAAACCATCATTTTATGATCTATATTTTATTAGAAGTAGAAAAAATAGGAAAATGTTTAGTTTATTTAGATAACTGAGTATATTTCATAGTAGTAGATGAGGATTCCATGGAATACATTGTGTATCTCTGATGCAATGGTCTCTCAAGTATGGGCTGACTAAGAAATGGGATTGCCTATTTCTTACTATTTTATGGAGGATTAAATTTATTAGGTTTTATAAATATATATATTTGAATATAATTCTCTTGTTAGAGTGGATGTTCATATGAAATTTTTAGAACTATGACTACCCTATTAGTATGAATGTATTTAATAAACCCGTACATTGTAAAAGGTAATGTGCAAATTTTATGTATCCAAGGTCATCCCAATAACATATCAATGAATCTTGTGTATGGTACAACTAATAGGTTAGTGACCGCATATACTAGTTCAACCTATAAAGGTAAGTCAATCTCATCAAGAATGTGAAGTGAGATCCATTGAATCTTCTAGCCATTTTTTTCAAATGGTATAAATAATCATGTGTATATCCAAAATCTGCAAGTAATGTCATGGTGCAAACATTTTTTCTAACACCATTATCAATCATAACACTATGAATAGGCTGGCGATCAAGGTATGGTTAAATAAATAATGAATAAATATCTGAGTTATCATCCATAATCTTACTATCATTGAAATTAATAGATGATCATTGAAACATAGGAGGTATATGCCATGTATAAGTACCACTAACACCATATAATAGGTTACCATATTGTGGTGGAAGAGAATGTGCATCATATGCCTTTGCACTTCTGTATTCTTATGAGAATGATCTTATAATGGATCACTAAATATATTTTGGTTTTGATGGTCACTAGGTTGTGACCTTGAATATTTTGGAGGATCATAAAATGTAAACTACTAGTTATTAATAAGGTCTTGGATATTATGCTTCAAATTATAACAACAATTATTATAATTCCTAGGACCATGGTGATAGTCATAATAAGCATTGGAATCATATCCATGAGTTATAGGTCTACTCATATCAACCTCTATGGGAGGAGAGAGAGATATAAGATGACAATGTACAAACTTATTAAGTAGCAAAACTAGAGACTCATACAATTGTGTAAATTGTCTAATTGGTGCATTGGATAAGAAAAGTTGATGACGTTAATGTCACACTATATTAACAGTTGTAGTTGTTTATTTTTTTAGTTCTATAAATTTTACCTTGTAGATTAGTTTGATATGAAACTTGGTATTAGATGTAGTCAGTGTGTTTTCTATATACTTAAGCTTGTTCAATTAAATAAGTTTCAATTCATAATTTTGAACAATATGGCATAAGTCATCAAAAGATTTGAACTTTTTGAAAATAATAGAATCTTGTAATGGGGAAAGAAAACTTTATTTGAATATGTCTCAAAACTCTTTATCTATGATTTGATTTATCATTTTGGCCAACATTGTCTTGTACCTCAAGCCATATTCCTTGATAGGTTCTATGGTTCCTTATTTGATCTTTACAAATTAGGCATAGGATACCTTTTTGATTATGTTAATAGAGAAGTGTGCCAAAAAATAATATGAAATAGGTTTGAATGTTTTTATTGATTATATTGGTAAATCATAGAACCACTTTAGAGTATATTCCTTGAGGCTCCTTGGAAATAGTTTAGTTAAAAGTTTATCATTGGAGTCATAATCAAGGCATGCTGCATAGAAAGATTGGAGATGTTTTTAAAGATCATACTTTCCATCATAAAATGTGAACTTAGATGGAAAAAAATAGTTTGTAAGGGGTGTAAAAACATCTTAGTTTTAAGAGGGTTATGTGATGTGCATTTTGAATCAATATCATAAGGTGAATTCATAAAATTTTGCTCAATATTAATAACTTTAGCATGTAATGTTTTTATAGTTTAGACAAGATATTTCACATTTTGATTACTAAGATTGGAATTTTTATAAGCCACTAAAGGATTTTTACCCATGGTTTGAATTGATATAAGAATTAAAACCAGTAACTGAGTTTAAGCAATTATTAGCCCCATGTTAGATGTAATAATAGGATTTTGGTTCTTGGGGAACAATGGTGTAAAAACATAATCCTTTCCCCTAATATATATGAGATTAAATGAGTTGCTCAAGGGTAAATTTTAATAATTTATTCATTTTTATTTCATGGTTTCTAAAATGGTTTAGAGGATGTAATTAATATCCTTAAGATTGTTATGAATACACTCCTAAAACATAGCAATAGTTTGGACTTGATCTTGATCTATTTTCTCATGTTCATTATTTTTATTAGATTCATTATTTTCATTATCAAAATCTTCTTCTATGATAACCTATTCAACATTTTGTTTATTATCATCATTGACACTTGTATTAGGCATAGGGTTTGATACTTCATGAGTTTGATTCATCTTAGGTGGTATAAGAGGAAGCTTCAAGTGTTCAATATAAACACCACCTAATCTAAGGCTATGCCTAGGTTGAATACAAATAATAGAATAAATATAAAAAAAATAGTAAAAAACATTAGGAGGGTAAATATCCTAGGGCAAGTTAGGATTCACATAAAGAGACACATAGGTCAGGTTCACCAAATGTTTAACCCTAAATTTGAAAATATGGGGTATCTAGGGTTAAGAGTATATAAATATTTTAGGTCAAAAGGGTGATAAATTACCTCTATAACAAGCTAATTAATAGAAAACTCAAAAAAATTGTATTTTGAATTTAAACAACTAAGATTACTAAAAATAGTAAAGTACAACTATTGATAAATATTAAAATAAATTAGAAATGATGATACTTATTGGTTTATTATGTGCATTTAGGTCTAAGCAAGAATAAGTTATAAGTGGATTGGATGATGATCTTGGAATAGTCTTTAGATTCTAGAAATATATTTTTTGTAGCCTCAGATGCTTGTGTTGGATTTAGATAGTTACATCAATGCATGTGTCTAATTATGATGCAAGTGTCATATATAGAATATTTATTAGATCTAGATGTGACCAACTAGAGATTTTAAGGTTTTATATCACCTTTATTCTAATGTATTCAAATCATGCACATAGGTTGTCACTCTTTGTCCATTATCAAACCCTAAATTTTCACTCTTAGAGTGACTGTGAGAAAAATAGTTTAGGGGACTCATGGTTTCAAAATGACCCCAAAGACACCTCTATCAATTGGCATTGCCTATAAATCCACTAATTTAAATAGGTCCTCAGAATGATGTAGTTATCCCCTATATTGGCTTGTGCGTTAATCCATAAACTACACTGATAAACTCAAAGTGAAGTTTTAAAACTATGGATTTTGAATTTCTCAAACTTAACAAATTCTTGAAATACTCAAAATAACTTGCAAAATGTTTAGCAAAAGTGTTCTCAGTTATCAAATTGGATTGGAACCGTAAATTGACTTAAAACTTCAATTCACCAATTAAAACCAGTTTTTGTTTTAAATCAAATGTCTTAAATTGTCAAAATTTAATCTTTGCATGATTTCATAATTAAAAATTAGAAAACTAAATTAAAACATGCAAGCAAATGACAAATTACTATCCAACATTGATAATGGAGTTCAGCATATTTTTCCTACATCTCTAGGTCCACCCAATAGTGAGGACCGTTTCTATTAAATTTGTGCAACAAATGGCTTACAAATTATTTTAAATGCTACAAAAGTTCCCTCAAGCTTGATCTCTATCCAAGAACTCCACCTCGCTGATATACTCAAGCTTGGTCACATAGAATCCTTCCTCAGTCTTCAACCCCTTCTGATTGTGCTTAAGTCCTTTCAATCAAACTATTGGTATATCTAAATAATAATAATAACATTCTATTTTTAATTACAAAACATAATTAAAAAGGCTTACCTTCTGTGTATAAGGTTGGATATTGGAGAAAGTCCCATTAGCTAGTTATCTCCAAGCTTAAAACAAGCTCTCGGCCTCTTAAAATAAAAATACACAATCCTACAAAGGTTAAATTCAAATACAAATTTGTGCCTTTTATAACACTTCTAGGTTCACAGTTTGGTCGGTCAAGGCTTATCCCTTTTACAAGGTGGGTCACAAGTTCAAGTCTTATCCCTTCCTTTTTAGGTGCTTGACTTATCTTATTACCCCCACATTTTTTATTGGGAATGGTTTTCATGCCTTTTTAATAGGTAAGCGGCCTCTTTACCAATGCCGACACCCCTTTTGGTGGGCTTGAGGTGCTTAACATAGCATTGGTTGTTGGTTGGGTGCCAAGCTTAACATATACACTAAACCCTATCCTCTTCTCACGGTCTCTTAGCTCGGCATTTGAAATTGACATCCTCTTCCCAAGGCATAGGATGTGGTACTCGATCTTCATGGAATGACATAAGACTTGGTCTCATCTCCAATCTTGAGGCATGTGGCAAGGCTATACGTGGTCCTCTCTCACAGTCTCCAAAGTTGGTACTATCTTGAGCTTGACTTGGTAAGGTAATTGGAGGTGGCGTGGTAAGTTGGTTCTCCCATGTGGTGTATGGGGCTTGCTTGGTAATTTTAAAATATTACCAAGGAATAAATACAATATTTTAAAAAAAAACATCTATCCCTCATTTTTGGGATTTCTATGAACTTTTCAATTTCAAATACAATGCAATATAAAATCTATAAGTTTCTACAGACTCCTATTGACTGCCACATGTTTCCACCTAATTGGTCCACTTGGCATGTCCACATTGTTCCAAATGTCAAAAAAACATCAAAACACATGCCACATGTCACATTACTTCAGCAATCTCATGACATTTATCGACCATCTTCAAATGGCCATAATAGGAGCTCCCAAACTCAGATTTTTATTCCAAAAAATGCGCCAAAAATCTCTCAAAGAGCTCTACATTTTGTCGCCACTGAAAATCCAAATTGGAACCATTATCAGAACCCAATTTCTGATCATGCATACATAAGGGTATAATGTGTGATAAGAAAATACATGTAATGACCTAAATTTAACATGGAAATTATGGCTCATGGAATTCTCTTTGAATTCTTAATAAATTTAGAAAGATTGATCTTATGACTGATATGGAAATAAGGACAAATAGGGCATATTTTCTAACTTGAATGATTGATTTAGTGCTTTTTGGTATATTTCCTAGTGAGTTGTATGTGATTACTAGGTGAGGGATGATACACACACACACACACACACACACAAATCCATTTTAGAAATATCTTGGATTAAATCACTTATGCTAAATTTTTGGATACATTTATTTTACAAAATTGATGACTTTTGGGCACTGGACACTTTGTATGAAAATGGATAGTTGTATTGACACATGTTACCATATAAGATGCAAGTGTCTGGGGAACTAGAAAACATGTACAGGTCCAAAATTGTTAGTGAAGGATAAACATGAAGTTTAGATAATTTTGTATAACACAGAAGGCTTGGGTTATAAAAATAATAAGGTTCAAATTAATAGATAAGTAACTAATCATAAAGGGATAGTGAACATGATCCATTTGGCAGCAAGAAGATCTAGAATTGAAAGGTAAAACCATGATATGTATTTTCCAAGGGTACAAGATTGAGGTACTATATAAATGAAATTTTAGTGTCTATAGTGACAAGGGGTTATGTAACAAAAAACATGATTCCATGGAATGTATATCATGATAAATATATTATTCAATATGGGTGAACTTAGCTTGTAATGTAAGAATGGTATCCTCTAGAGTATAATTTGAATATGCAATAAGAGGAGTGTAAGTAGCATGAGTAGGCATATGCATGGATATACTTTGAATACCAAGTAATGTCCCAAAACCAAGAGATGGTCTTATAGAGGTATAAATTAGAATAGATGTAATAGTATAAATAGAAACATTGGAAGTGCTATCTTGGGTGCCTTTCTTATGTTCATCTCTAGCCACATATAATAATGAATCAACCTTTTCTAGATGTTCACAAAGATATTTTCGGAATTTCATATTAAAATTTGGATCCTTGGACTCTTCTTGAGTGTTGTATTCTAAAATAATAGCAATGATACACCCCTCAATAGGGTACAAAGTGAGGAAGGAAAAATCCTTTAAAATTACTTGTGTGATGCAATTGATAATATATGGTTTCTCTTATCCCCAAGTCTTTTTAGATTTAATATTGTGACACTTAACACTAGTAAAAATGATATTGGGGTATAACATGATTTGACTTAGTCCATAAGTAGAGTACATGATATTATAACCAAGACGTATTCATTCTTCGTTAGCATAAGGAGTAATAGGATGAGCAATTCCTTGAGCATATTTAACCAACCCTTTTCCAATGGTATAATTATAATTTTATACATATTTAAATCTGAAACCATATCAATCAAAATATATGAATGGTTCTAAAGTAATTTTTGTAAAACTATCCAACTTTAAGCATGTAGAAAGAAAATAAATAACATCTTTGAAAGTAGGAGAATATTTTACAATAAAATGCATAATCTTATGTAACATATGAGAGATAGTTTCATTCATTGATCTCGTTATAGAAATAATGCAATATAAATTAAGAAATGTTACAATATAATTTAAGCAATGCTAATGATTATGAATACAATACAAACAAAAATCACAATATGAGGGTGATCTAGGCAAGGGTTTGAATGATTTTTAAGATCTTAAATATAATTTATCATTCATTGATTAGTGTCATCTCAATGTTTTAGATCAATAACTATATAAGTAGAACCATGTCTGTAACCCACTAACCCTAGTTTTAAAGGTACAATGAGAGAAACTTCCCTAGGTGATACGTTCATCTTAGGTGTACCAAAAATTAGATAGATAAAAGAGGCTTCCTATGATATAAACAAGGCACCCTAAGTGTTTCTAACATACTATGAGACATGTGGACACTAAAATCCATGTTTAGTGTTGTATTATGGCTATGAGTATTAGGGTAAACCCCTCATGCCATGATTTCTATAAATAGATACCTTGTATCCATTTAGGATAGTCACAAAGTAGTTTAAAAACTATTGGAACATAGTTTCTAAAATAAATAGAAAACAAGTGAAAAATAAAAAGTGAAAGTTTTTTAGTTTTAAGAATCAATAAAATTTCAACCTAAGGTCGAAAGAATGAGATTTTGTGTCAAAATGATCCAAGGTAACAAGACAATTTATTTAGTTTTGGATTTAGTCCAAGGTCAAAGAAATTAAATCATTTTGTGTTGGATATTATCCAATTTTAAAGGATATTTTATTTTAGTTTCATGGATTTATATAAAATTAAAAGAATTCATATCACAAAAATCAAGGAAAACATAAAGTAATGTTCTAAAAATAGTGGGTTGACTAGAATGTTTAACCCTTTTAATTTAAGATGACTTAAACTAATGAAATTAAACTATTAAAATAAAAATGGTTATATGTATTGATATGTTATTAAAATATAGTAAATGACTTAATTTATAAAAATGAAAAACCTGGTAAAAATCATAAACTAGGCCTAAGGATGTGCAAACCTCCCTAAAATAGAAATAGATCTATGAAAACTATTTGGAAGTGAAAATTGTATGAAATGACATGAAAATATAGTTGTATTAGACAATAATAAATTTTAATTTATTAGTACAAGTCCATAAGAGGTGGACAATATCACATTATAACCTTATCTAGATATTGGAGCTACATCTTGGTTGAATTATTCCTGATTTATCGATTTGGGTCTGTGAGATAATTTATAAAGGTTGACTGTTGAGATTTATTTGTCGATATGTCTCGTAGAAGGCCTACAGACATAAAAACCCATTATGAACATAAATTACATGGTAATGAGATAAAAAAATGGTAAAAAATGGGTTTATAAGGATAATGAAGTTGGCCTTAGAAACTTATTATGACTAAGTGTTGCCTACATATCCCAAATGGGCCTCATGATGTTGTACTTATCACTCCTAAGGTGATTATGTGATCTATGATTATGAAAATAGAATGAATTTAACTAGATTATTGATTGAAATGCTTGATAATATATACCCTTGATTTAAAATAAATAATATTTAGACTTATTTATTAATTTCTAGAATGCTGCAAAGTTGAAATAAGAATAAATAGTGCTCTTTTGCTCAGTGTGCAATGCTTTTGTTAGAGATATTCTTTGGGGTTATAATGATTATCATTTATGTGATTTTATATTAAAATATTTAGAATAATTAATCTAAATATATTTAAAAAATACATGGGAGAACCATTGTGTTTAATTAAAAAAAATGAATATTAGAGTGTAGGAGACGAGGCCACACTAGGGGACAATGTCGTAATACAACTTATTTGACTAGTGCAGACTTGTCTTAAAAGACCATAGATTATTGGGACAAAACTAACAAGAGCCTATGGGTTAAATATGGATTAATGAAACTAAAATAAGGATGTATATATAATATTTTTAGTACTTAAAATACAATGAAGGCTTTCTTATAGATTGTGAGCTAGCAAATTAGGGAATAAACCAAGTAAGGGTAAGGATGTCAGGCATAAATATTGTCAAGTAATTGATGATTAATTTTATGTCTAAATTTTCCTCCACTTTATTATAGTGATGCACAAACTTTAATTACTAGTGTAAAGTAGATGATAACTTGAGTGTGCATACACACTTTGTCTTTGAATGTGAAACTTGATTGTGCAAGATGTCTTAATGTAAAAACCTAAAAAAATGTAACTAAAAGTAGAATTGATCATATTGAAAATTGAAAAAGATTAATTTTATATTTTTAATTTTGAAATGAAATCAAGGGAAAATTTTCTTGTAACTTTGGAGATGGTGAAGTACATGTCCACTTATTGGGACATTTGGAAAAGTGTTAAACTATGGCGAATTGATAGTGATCAAGTCTCAATTTGAAAACCATTAAATGATCTTGAGTTTAAAATATTGTATGCTCCATATATCATTTGAAGTATAAAATAATTTATAAAATATTTTTAAGGGATGGAACCACTATCTATGGCCCATTACAAATTGAAAAAGTGCGACCATATATGTTGAATGTCACTAAACTCTAACGTGGCCTACTTACAACTAAGATGAATCACACTATTGTAGATAGATATATATTCTATTTAAAACTTTTAAACTTTTAAACTTGAAACTTGACAATTTTGAGAATGCCATAGTATAAATGTGAACATGAATGAATAGCATGCCCCCTATATATGTACTATATTGAAATTCTATTTGAAACTATAATTAAAACTTTTGAATTTTCCCATTTTAAAAATTTTTGATACTTTTACAACTTTACAAAGTTTAAAAGTGTTTTAAAATTGTATTTTTACTACTATAGTGATGAGTTAACATGAATTCCACATTCCCCCATAATCTTAAAATGTCAAATCATATTTCCTTTTGAAAACTATATATTGTCACAAATCTGAAATTTTTCTTATGAGGCTTGAATGTTCCAAGTAATCCCATTGTGATGCCCCCAACCTAAGATGAGACACATATCTTATAGAGTCTCTAATCTCAAAATAAATCATATGTGAAATACATGGTACTTTGAATATTTGAAATTAATGGCATTCATAGTATTTAGTATATCATTAAATTTTGTATATGAAGCATGGGTTAGAAAGATATAACATTGAAACATAGAGGTAATGTATACATGATATACATCATGACACTAGAGTAAACATAGATTATATAAGTGATTCATAAAATGAGTCATGACACCATAGTAAAATATATATAATTCATAATATGAATCCTGACACCATAGTAAGAAGCAATAAGCATTGGAGTAATGTCATATTTTTATCATGTAATTTTCATAATATGTCACACATAAGGCCTAAGAGGCCACACACAAGGGACATTTAAATGTCTCATAATATAAAATGCCAAAGGAGACATGAAAATGGCATAATGATTCCTTAAAAGAAAAAAAATGAACATACAAGGCCAAGGGTCACACAAATGATAAGTGAGAAAGTTAAATCTAGCATGTAGGAAAATAAGAATGTAAATCAAATTTTGTAACAAATAAGAGTAGTATGGTTTCATCATATGTATGAATTTTAATGTTATAAAGTATCATATTTAATGTAATACATGTGAAAAATATGTGTGATTAGAATGACATTTGTATGATATGTAGCTCAACATGGTAGAGAGGTTGTGGATAAATACAAATTGTAAAAAAGTTCATGGATAATGAATACATGCCCCCAACTTAGCAAGGTTGTCAGGTAATAAGGGAAACCAAACATCAAATAATAATGTGGAAGTATGTCCTATATCACACTCAAGTACATTGTGAGAAAGATTGTGTATTGAAATATGAATATGTTATCTACTTAACATAGAGTAAACAACATATGAAAATAAATACGATAAGAACATTTTAAAATGATTTAGGTCCTTTTTTTTATTTTTTTTAATTTTGTTAGAATATATGCAATTTTTTTTAAAAGGAAGTGATATGGAGAAAAACTTTGAAAATAAATGAAGTTTGAGGTATTCAAACAATCCTCAAAAAAGTGTAAAAGTATAATGATAAGGTGGAAGGCAATCAATGTGCCCCCAATGTAGATATAACTTTGAGTCATAGCAATGTAGTGAAAATATGTAGGAATTTACAGGCTTCTCAAATGGGGAAGAGGAAAAATATGCTCATTTAAAAAGTATAAATATTAGATCATGTAAGTGCCATAGGATGTAGTATATACAATAATAAGTAAGTGGAGTGCTATAGAGACAAGTTTTTTAAATTAGTTGAAAATAAAGAGGGTAATTACCCAAAAATAAAATCAAGGGGCTAGAAGATTACTTGGATAAGGGATAGAATAATTAACAAAAAAAAGAAAAAGCTATGTATAAGAAAAAAATGTAAGTATCTAACCAATGATATTAGTGATTGGGATGTATGTATAACCTATGGAATGATATGGAGTGACATTTTGTGATGAAGTAGATCAAACTGTATGTGTCTATGAATATGAATAGGAGCCATATGCTATAATATAACCCTTTGAATCACTGCTAATTATGCTCATGTAAAACTACCTCCTCACATGTAGGGGAAGAATATGTAATAACATGTACCTAGACCTATGGTGAAGCTCTTTGAATAAATAGTTTTTTCTTAAGAGATGGAGGTATCTTTGTATCTATCACTTTTTGCATAGGAGGATGTACCATTCTCTATGAAACAAACTGAATATGTTCATGTGTAACTATATCATGATCATAAGAATATAGAGAAATAGATTCTATATTATGTTGATGCCCATTAGAAACTATAATATGATTTGGAAATAATCTTGAATAATTCTATAATCTAGTTCATTACCATGTTGCTTAAATATTATACTAGGTAATTGTTCCATTGAAGAAGTAAACATCATTTGATCCAAAGAATATTCATATTGGATTCCTTGAATTTTGACCACTTGACTATCATGAATGTATTTAAGACATTTATGTGATGTAGAAGGTATTATTCTAATATTTTGTATCTTAGGGTGTCCTAACATTATATCAAAGACCCCAGTGCTTGGTAAAATTATAAACGGAGTAGTTATGAGAGTGCATACTTGTAAAGGAAGCATTCTATGCCCAAAAGTATCTTGTATATGTCCATAAAATTCTTTAACAACTCTAGAAGTATCCTATAAATCTTAATTTGTATAACCAAGATAATGACTGAGTGTTATGGTGCACATATTTTCACTTGATCCATTATATATAATAACATTATGGATGGATTTCTTGTTAACATACGCTCAAACAAAAAGTTCATGTTTATCTAAATCATCATCAACAATTTCACTATCATAAAATGTGACCATAAGACATGATGCCTATTTTATTTTAACTATACTAATATTACTATCAATTGGATGTCCATATGTAGAAGGAGGATGAAAATTTTATGCATAATGAACTTCATAATTATTCTATTTATTTATTTCATGATTTGGAAAAATATATTTTTTAATTTTAATCTTTGCATTATCATTTGTTTGTATATTAGCCTCTTTAATAGGTGCACCAATATTTATGATATTTTATAATGAGATCTTGAATCTTATGATTAAGCTTAACACAACTATTTTTAGAATTCCCAATACATATGGTAATCACAATATGCATTGCCATTGAACTTTATAGATTTGGGTCTAGACATATCCATATCCATTGGTGGAAGAAGAGTGATTAGATCACATTCTTTGAGATTTTGCAACAAAACATGAGGATGTGATAGAAATTTTGATAATTTCCTCCTTGCTGGAGTTTTTAGTTGAAACTTTTAAGGTGGTTGTGATATAACATTAACTATAAATTTTGATTCATTATTTATTTTAGTGGGTTTGCTCTTGTAATTAGGCTTGTTTTGAAACTTGACAATTGAATTAGAAGGAAATTTTGAAGCATACTTGATTTTGTTCAAATTTATCAACTTGAATTCACACTCTTTGACTATTTGTCATAGTTCATTGATGAAAACATAGAATAGCTAAGTAAACAAATTAATAGGCATAAACTCAAAATATGCATGAAGGCCAAATAAAATTGATTATTCTTATTGAATGAAAAATATTTACATAAGAGGATTTAAATAAATATAAACTCAAAATTGGATTTGACATTCATAATTAAAAAATATAAATAAATATAAATCTACCTAAAGTACCTAAAGGTAATTGACCCATGCAATTTTTAAAAAAATGTTATTTTTAATAACTTTCAACTTCTAATGGTTTTTTCTAATTGTTATTTTTAGAAGCATTATATTGAAGTTCAGATGGGCCTAAAATTTTACAAAAAACTTATAAACACTCAAATTAACCTAATTGACTATTTTAAACTAAATTTCATGTCTGAGTACAAAAAACACTATTTCCAAAAATAGAAAAATCTTGAAAAAATAGAAAATGCTTTTTTAGACACTTGATGGTCACATTTAGCCTTCAAAAAATTCTAAAACAATCCAATAATGGATATAATAGTTTATGGATGAATTTAATTTTATAATTTGGTAATTTTGGCATAAATGAGAGTTCAAATGGAGTTACAGATCAAAAGTTATGGCCTACAAAAGTTTAGACTCCACATCATTCTCCTCTTGTTAAAAAGAACTTAGTTCTTGTGAGTTTCTCTAATTGTACTCCTACCATTTATTATTGTTAATATTATTCAAATATCATACTAAAATACAAGTTTTGTCTTCCTACTGTAATCCTTCCCACTATAAAAAATACTTATTATAACTTCCTTGCCTTATGTTCATTGTCTTCTTATCCACAAACTACACTATCTTTTCTTTTTTCTTATTTGGTACCCACTAATGCCAATATAATTCTTCATATTATTAAAATTTACCATATTATCCATATAAATAATATAAATATTAAATATTTGATAGATATCAAAATTCTATGGTAAACACACCTCATAAACATTATCATTGATTTTCTTCATAATTCTATACGATCCAATTTTATTGTACTTCAACTTGTTGTATGTGCCTATTGAAAATATTAATTTCCTAAAGTATACCATCACTAAATATCCTTATTAAAATAACTTTGAACTTATTCTAACATCTTATGTAACTTCATACTTATCATTACTTTCCTACAGCTTTATCCTCACTTCTTCTTATAACTGTTGTATAAGCTCTACAAATGCTTTTGCATCATCACTAATTCATTTTGCAATTGGTAACAGTACTAAATATAAAAAACATATAGTATTTCTCCCATAAATAATATGAAATAGTGATCTTCATGTTAATCTATTCACTAAATTATTATATGAAAACTCAGCCTATGGTAAAGTTAAGTCCCATTCTTTGGGTTTCTCTCCAACTATGCATCTCAACAAATTTCCCAAGCTCATGTTTACAAATTATATCTATCCATGTGTTTGTGGGTGATATAAAATATTTAATTTTAGATTATTTCCCAACTTCTTCCATAAAATAATTCAAAAATGACTTTTAAATTTTATGTCTCTATCTGATGTAATGGTTTTTGGAACGCCATGAAATCTCACATCTTTAAAAAATAGTTTTGTAACTCTAGTAGCATCATTGGTTTTATTAAATTTAGTAAAATGAACCATATTATAAATATTTTATACAAAAACAAAAATTGAATCATTATCTCTCTGTGTGTTTGATAATCTCAACACAAAATTCATACTCAAATCTTTCCATGGTCCTCTTGAAACTGGTAATGAAATTTACAACCCTGCATTCTTTACATATCCTTTAGCCACTTGAGATATTCTACATCTTGAAACATAACTTTCCACATATCTCTTCATATTTGTCCAAAAATAATTCTCCTCCACTAAATATATTGTCTAAGCCTTACCAAAATGTCTAGCTAGAAAACCAATGTGAAATTCTCTTATAATATTGTCTCTTAGAGACCCAACTAGAACACACAATTATTTTACCTTGGAAATAAAATAATCTTATATAATATATTAATCATGAATAGTACCTATCTCACTTGATAATGGATTCATGCATTGCTCAACTAGCTTTCCAAAATCTAGATTAGTATCATATAATTCCTTAACAACTTCAAATCTAACTACTTCACTCACCATAGTAGTCACCAATGCCACTATCCTTCTCAAATCATAAAATACCTAATTTCACTTTCTTGATTTATGTTTCAACACAAAATTATATTTCTATAATAAATACACCCACTTTGCATGTCTACTATTTAACTTATTTTTAGTGTTCACATACTTCAAGGCTTCATGATTTGTAAATAGAATAAACTCATTAGGCACCAAGTAATTCCCCTAATGTCTTAATGCTTTTATAATGGCATAAAATTCAACATCACATGTAGAATAATTCTTTCTTACCTCATTAAATTTATCACTAAAATATGCTATTGGTCTTCCTTCTTGACTTAACACAACACTGATTCTCACATGTGAAGCATCACAATCCACTTTAAACACTTTGTTAAAATATGGTAATGATAAAATATATTTTTATGTAATATTCCTCTTCAATAAATCATTTTTTTTTGTTTCCCTTGTCCACCCAAATTATTTTCCTCTCATAAAATTTGTTATTGGTGCAATAATACTACTAAAATTCTTAATTAACTTTCTGTAAAATACATACAATTAATTGTATGTATTTTTTTCTCCATCATGAATTAATTTTCTATCATATTAGCATGGACTTACCAACAACACATGGCATACATCCACTTACCTTTTTGGATTCTTCCTCCCCTGAAATGGATGAAACCTACTTGAAATTTCTCAGCTTTGTCATGTTACATAGAGAAATTTTAGTTAGCATAATGGAGGGATGAAAGCATTCATGGATATATGTTTCCTGTAATTGAACCCATAACAAGGTTTTATTTTATTTTCATTTATAGGGTGGTAAATTTTACTCTTTTTGTATCAACCAATATAGTTTTTTAAAATCTATGGCCATATTAGAAGACACTTGTCTCATTAATATACAAGGAAGTTCCATGTTGGAGGGATGAAATGTTAACCATAGTTTGAACCATAATGTTGGCCATTTTTTATTATGATCTAAATAAAAAATTATTGTTAAT
The DNA here is from genome assembly GCA_037957365.1 of Torreya grandis. Classification (NCBI taxonomy): domain Eukaryota; kingdom Viridiplantae; phylum Streptophyta; class Pinopsida; order Cupressales; family Taxaceae; genus Torreya; species Torreya grandis. The sequence continues at coordinate 434,883 of JARHVA010000807.1, read as the reverse complement.
TTTAATGGAAGCACATGAGGTTTTCATAAATCGTGTCATTTCATGCTTCATATTTGTGTTGCATTTCTATTTCCCTACACAACATTGGTATGTTGATGTAAGCCCTAAAGGTTTTCATTCACTAGGTCAAGAGCATTCAAATTCACCCCATGATAGTGGATATTCTTTATAAACTCCTTTATTATAGGGTTACTTTTATCTCTCATTCTAGTGAACAAAAAAGTTCTCACCAGTATATTTAGCAAGCCCAAAATATAATTTCTATACATTTTTTCCATTAATGTGGCATGTTAATACAGTTATGTGCTCCATCTTCAACCCAATCACCATGTTGGAGGGATGAAACACTTACCACACATTATCCCATATTTCATTCACATTTGACTCAAAATTTGTTGGTATTCTAATGGAAGCACTAAAGGTTTTCATTCACATACCACTAAATGTTAATGTCTTTATATTCAACCTAATTTTTATGTGGATGGAAGAATTAAAATTTATTTTTATATGGATGGAAGCCCTAAAGGATTTCATTCACATAGAAGTAAAATTTATTGATTGTGATATCATGTTATTGTCTTATTCATTCACATGTTCAACATTACAATTTTTTTTCTTGTACCTAGTTTTAATATATTTTCCATTTTATTATCAATTACTTATAGAATTTGTTGATTATTATAGTTCACAATGAGGAATGAAAAGAAGAAGACAACCATGTGGAGTAATGAGGACTATAGAAGTGAAATTTCCTAATGTCATTAATAAATAGGTTAGTGAATAAGGGTAACCCACTACAATAATAAAATAAATCCAAGAATAATGGCTAAGTGAAGGAGCACCAAATATTGATATCAATCAAAAGGGGACAAAATAAATTTTAAAGGGAATCAAAATCCAAAAAAAAAGGTGCAGTAAAAAATACAGCCAAGGCAAATAAAAAGATCAAAATAAAAATCATGATAGAAGGGATAGGGAATTTGGGCATAATATGGGAATGAAGGGAACATGTAAATTATAAAACCTCTGATGCAATAATGAGGAACAAAGGAGTCAAGTTTCCTAAAGTTGTTGATGAAGATGTTAATCAAGAAGAGAAACCACTACAAATGTTGAAGTTGTTGTAGGTCAAACAATAAATCCAATTGCAAATACAACATTAATCTTCAACCAAGATGGTTTAAGTCTACCTACACAAATAATATGAGTATAATGGCATCCTAGCCTCAATTAATAGATAACATCAAGAAATTATAAACAAAATCAAATGTATTTAGTTTGTATCTATTGTACTGAAGTGTATCAATAAATGTAATGAAATTAAATCTATTTAGTTTCATTATGTAATGTAATTAATTTTATTTTATATCTACCATCCAACCTAAAAATGGATTATCAACGTAATGAAAGTTTAAAATTTTCACTTAGAAGTGAACACTATGTTGTTGTTCTCCATTCTTGACTTTGTAATTTGTCATCATTACCCATAGAAAAAAATATCAACAACACATATATTTACAATATAATAAATATAGATTTATGCATTTCAAACTTTATAAACTTAGGGAAAAAATTGTATGAGCATTCCAAACTTCACAAGCATATATTGTGTTAAGAAACACATTGGGAAAAAAACAAAAGTCTACAAATATAACAAGTGACAAGAAACATAATGTATGTAAGAAAATAATAAATTGATTAGTACATCAAATATTCAACCTCTATAGTAATTAAATATCTATAAAAAATAAGAATACAATAATATAGTAATTATCAATAAAATGGAAAAACTATCGACAACATTGACAATAAAATAGACAAACTATCAATGACATGTCACAACAATATATAAAAAACATACATTAATAACATATAAGGCAAATACTATTTATAATTTTGAACATTTTAATGAATAACACAACAACAATAATTCATGGTAATATATAATTAACTTCAATTTTTCCATCCACATAGCAGTAAATGTTTAGTTATTCAATAACAACATATAAAATGCACAACAACATGATTTCATAGAAGGATTTTGTTTGAAACAGTTGAGTTTACATTTACTAGTATGTTAATAAAATTATTAATTTTGATATAAAGACAATAATATTTATTGTTATGTGAATGGAAACATTCATGGCTTCCATCCACATACAAGTATAAATTAAGTCTTGCAGGCACACTTGTCTTTCAACATGGCCATTATTTTTATGTTAATGACCCATATTTATTTTAATATGTGCCTTGTCAAAATTCTAATTCAATGATACAATAGCATGTTTGTTTAAAAATATTATTGGTCAAAATTTTAAACTAGGGGGGTTAAGTATAAATTAGTTGGAGGGAGTAAAAAACCTTGGCTTTAATTCCCTAATAATTATGAATGACTCATAAAAATCACATAGCAACATGAAGTCATAAGATAAATTTGTTTGATACAAAAATAATTACATTCCTTTATATGTGAATGATAACCTTACTTTTGATTCAAATATAATAACTTTTATTGTTATGTGAATGGAAGCCCTTGGGGCTTTCACCCATATACCAGTAATTGTTAAGTCTTCCATCCACATAACATTTACATTGAAAATAAAGATAGTAACATTTAGTGGTATTTGAATGAAAACCTCTAGTGGTTGATTTAGAGAAAAAAAAAATGGGGAGTCAAATGTGAATGAAAACATGGGTTTATGTGTGGAAAACATCAAATGACATGATCAACAAAACATAAAATAGTTCTGTAAATTCTGTTATGGACTATTGTGATAAGATTCAAGATTCAATAAAGAAAGGGGTTATACATTCAAAATCCAATTATGGATCATTAAAAGGTAGATCATCTATGAATGAATCACATGTTAATGCCAATAATGTTGGAAATGAACTCCAACCAACTCATCTTGATCCCTATTTGGGTGGAGTTCATTGATATCATTATTAACATTAGCATCTAATTCATTCATAGATGATCTACCTTGCAATTATCCACAACTAATTGTGAATTTATACCCCCTTTATTATTTGAATCTTTAATCCTATTACAATAGTCCATAACAAAAATTACAAGCCTATTTTCTATTGTGTTGATCATGTGAATAAAAACAAAGTATATTTGCCTCCTGATTGACCTATTTGGGATTGAAAAATGTTAAACCATCTTAATCCAAGTTTTTGGAGCATAAGGTTACACAATATAAAATATGTGGGACCCTAAAGTTAGGGGTCCCAAATATTGGTCCCCTTCCCCCACCTATAATTACTTTGTGAATGGAAACATTGATTTTGATATAAAGATAATAACAAATACTGGCATGTGAATGTAAACCTTAAGGGCTTCCATCTATTTACTAGTAAATGGTATGTCTTCCAATCCATATTGTGTATGGAAATATAAATGATTATAAATCACACATTGACTTGATTTTATTAAAAACACAAAGATATGAGGTACATTGAGACATGATTTCAAAAATCATATAGGCATTCCATTTAAATAACAATAAATTTAGAGTTAGATGGGAATGAAAAGATTCTAATGATGTGGGTTTAGCTATGTGTAACATTTCATCCCTCCCACATGGAACTTACTTGCATATTAATGAGACAATTATCTTCCAACATGGCCCTATAATTCACAAAACTATATTGTTTGATATAGAAACAATAAAATTTACTCTTATGTCATTCCCACAACTTTCATTCCTACTACTTTCATTCCCATCTGACTTGAAATTGGATATCAATTAGGGAAGGAGCTATGAGAAAAGTTAGGGAGAGACATTTATTGATGGTGCTTAGGGTGATAAAACCTACCATATTAATGGAGGAAATCCCAACAATCCATGCATAAAAATGGCAAAGGGATAGGAAAAAATAGGACCAATGAAGGCACAATTGTAATAATAGCCATGTAAAAACAAAAAAAATACTATTGTGGGTTCAGTTACAAGTAACACATCTATGCCAACACTCTCATCCCTCCATTCTATTTATTGAAATTCCTTTGTGTAACACAACATGATCAATAAATTTTGGGTAAGTTTTATAACTCCATTAAAATACTAGTAAACATTTACTTAGATGTTGAGGCATGCCAAAAAAAATAAAGAAAGAAAGCATGCCAAAAAATTATGAACGTATAAGGAATGAATCAAAAAATAAGAACATAAAAGGCACAATAACCATAAAATACATGTAAAAATATTAATAACCATGAAACATTCATGGCACATAGGTGGCATTAACTTACCATAGTAATAGATAAAATCCCATCTATCCATGTGGAAAATGGTAGTGGATTTCACATTAATGAGCCATGTATGTTCCATCTCAAATTGAAATTGAATAAATCACACAACAAAATGAATGGAAAATATATGAACAAAAACTATGTATTTCCATTAAATACTAGTAAATATTTACTCAAATATGAAAGCATGCCAAAAATAATATAAATATAAAAATCATGATGAAAAAATATGAATGTATAAGGCACACAACCAAAAATCATAACATATAAAGCATAATAGCCATAATAGCCATGCAAAAATATAAATAACTAGGAATGTTTTTTGGTGGCAAGTAGGGTAGGAATAACTTGCCAAATTAATGGAGAAAACCCCATCTATCCATGTGTAAAATGGTGGTGGATTCCACATTAATGAGCCACACATTTTCCATCTCAAGTTTAAATTGAATAAATAACACAATAGAGTGAATGGAAAACATATGAACAAAAACTATGTCATTTCATTAACATACTAATAGACATTTACTCAGATGTGAAATCAAGTAGCAAAAAACATGAATAGATAACACACAATAACAATAACTTCCAAGTGAAAACAAATAAAATAGTGTTGTGGGTTCAGTTATAGGTAACACACCTGTGCATACACTTTCATGTCCATTCTACTGATTGAAATTCCTCTACATAATGTGGCATAGTCAAGAACTCTTGATAAATTTCCATCCATTTTGGAGGAGGAGGTACACAAAATGGTAGGTAAAGATAGAAATTGGTGGCATGTATAGTGGCATTAATTTTCCACATTAATGGATAAAATCCCATCGAGCCATCTATAAAATTGCATTCCCTTTTGCATCAATAAGCCACTCATCTTCCAACATGACACTTTTTTCATATTAATGACATGCATGTATTTGAGTTTGTGTCTTATATTTCAAAATTATAAGCCAATGATAAAATAATATGTTCATTTAAAATTATTGTTCATCTCTTGGGTCCCACCTATTGGTCCCAATAATTAGTCACACTAAAAATATACCTTAAAATTTACATGTCACTATAAAATTCATCGTATAACTTTCTAAAGTTTTGAATTTTCCTCCTAGATGACATTTTAAAACTTAAAAAATGTTAAACTATCTAAATCAAAAATTTTAGAGCATGAGGTGGTGTAATATTGAAGATGTGGGATCCCAAAGTTAGGGGTCCTAACTACTAGTCCCCTTTCCCTAATGTGGCTTTGCATATGTCACAAATAGTCCAAGTTCCAAAAAACCATACAAATTTGAATTAAAAAAGCACACATTATATGTAAACCTCATACACCACTTTAAAAAATATTCAACTACCTACTTTCATTGAATGCAACAAAGGCAATTCTATAGCATCATGCCCAGGTTTGATAAAAATTAAATGAAAAACTTAGTCTTTCACATGGGTAGTAATAGATGCAATAGTGGAAAAAATTGGTTCCACCTCATCAATAATACAAATTTGGATGGTACTCATAAGAGAACAATAAATCAATGTTGTAGGTTGTAACTTATATTATTCTTGCCCTTGGTTTCTTTTAGTTGCAATTGATTGGCCAATGAAACTAATGTCATTAGCAATAATAGTAAAATATATTTAACATTATGTATAACACATGATTATCATTATTAGGGAAAACCATTTTGGTAGGGATTAACAAATAATTATGAAATTACTAGCCACATGTTCCCCTGGTAACATTGTATCATATCTTAATGCTATGAAACCTAAAGGTGAATGCTCCCCATTGGACTTCAACCAACCCCTAAAATCAAAATTCAACAAAAAATGGTGAAGTCCATGAAGATGTGTAGTCTTCATTTAAAATGCTTCAATTCATTGTGCAATGCAATTTTTTCTATTAACATAAAGATGATTTTGAGTTTAAATTATGACAATTGTTGATTTTGATCTTGAACTGTGGAAACTAGAAATTTTGAGCATTTTTAGTGGAGAAAAGTGGCAACATTAAGGGTTTCAATAGTGGAAATTTGTGATATTCCTATATTTTGATTTTTTATTATGGTAGAAACTATTTTTGGTAGGCTCAAATGAGGGTTTGAATAGTGAAAAAAACACATGGAGACCTTTACTTTTATAATTTAGTTTTTTTGTTGCTAGCCTTAGGGACTGGAAGGTGCCATGGTGGTTTTCATCAAAAAACACGTGGAGGACAAAATGTAAGGATGAATTGCCAAGAATTTTGGAGGTAATATTTTTAATCAAAAAAATGAAACCCCAATTTTTCTTAGGAATATTTCCTCTACATGAAAAAAACCTCACCTTAAAATTGCCAAGATTTATAGATTTAGCACATGTAGTTTGGTTTTTTGACATCTTTGTTTTTAATCTTGAGTTATGTGGTTTTATTTTCTTGAGATAAAACACCTATTTTTTTGTTTTTTTGATAAATGAGATCTTGTCATATAGGACATAACAATCTAGGTTGTTGCATAGATTTTAGGTAAGTCTTTTTTTAGATACAGGTCTACAGTAGAAGTTGCTAGTGGGACTGGAGCTTCTTTCTTTGGCTACCATACATATCCAAAATATCTACAATTGTATATTTTTTCTCCTTCTCAATTGCTTTTGTGTTTATAATAATAATAATTATTAACATATTAGTTTATATATTATGTTATACCAATTTAATTCTATGATTTACATAAATATTGTTGATATATATTTTATTTTTCTTGTTTAGGGGTAACGTAGTTTACAATATCTCTAAACCTCATTAACCAAATTAAATTATGAAACATAAAATAAATACATGGTGGTAGTAATAAATTCAATTATGCAACATAAAATCAATACTTGTTGGTAGTAACAACATACCAGTTAGTGATGGTAGCAGGGGTGTCGATAGAAACATCACATGTACTGGTGATGATGATCCAAATGATAGTAATATTAATGTGTGTGGGAAAAATGCAACACATTACATCCAAATCTAAATCTAAAATCTTTTTCTATTGTTAGAGAAGTACAGGTGGGCATAACATGAGGATACAAGTGGTATTGATTATTGCCTATAGGTGGTAAAACATTGTAAATTACCATGGCAGTTATCATTGTATAGAGACCAAGGCCATGCCAATCATTCAAAGTATATAGATTATAGAGACCTTTATCATATTATCACAAGGTAATATGAAGAGTATAGAGACCAAGGCCATGCCAATCACATCCACCACAAGGTACACCCTAAGAGATATATTGAAAAAGCAGAAATTTCTAGGCTTCATCACCTTCCATCCCATGAATAACCCATTTAATGTAGATAAGTAGACCTTGAAGCTTAATGTCTAGAAGACTCAGACCACCTGCTTCCATAGGCCTATAATAAATTCCACAAGACACTATGTGAAAGCCCTTGTGCCCTTTAGAATTATCCCAAAGTAAGTCTCTTATGAGCTTTTCTAGCCTACTATAGGTAGTATTATAAGGATCCCAACATTAGGAATAGTAAACATGCATAGACTCCAAGACCTGTAAACAAATTTGAAACTTACCCACCAAAGACAGAAGTTTTGTGATCTAAAAAGAGATTTTTTTCTCAACCCCTTAAACCAAATATGACCACATATCATAAGGAGAGGCATAAAAAGAAAAGGGGATGCCAAGGAACTTAAATTGAACCCTTGGAAGAAGCCACTGCCATTGATATCCATCTAACCAAGGGGGTTTTGGACCAAGATTTTGGTGATAACATTGAGTTTTTATCCATTAAATGGATGAGTCAGAGGCTAAAAAAAGATATGAAGACAATCCATAGCATTATTAACCATCTCCTCCTCTTCTTTAAGAGTGAGAAAATAGTCATCAGTAAAATTACCATTTAGCAATTGGAAATCATACCGAGGGAGAGTGATGCCTTTCACCAAACATCATGATGCATAATTAGAAAACAAATAACTAAAACCCTCTATTACTAACACATAAAGTGAAGGGGATAAAGGGAACCCTTATCTGATAGATCTATGAAGTTTAAACCAAGATTAATAAGTTCCATTGATGGTGATACACACACTATCATCTTAAAAAACATGTTAACTACTTGCAAAAACCTGAGACCAAAACCAATGGATTGAAGCATGGCTAGAATAAAGGGCCACTCAATGTGGTCATAGGCCTTATGAAAATCAATCTTTATAAATAGGTCCTTTTGATTTGAAACCCAAGCCCATTCCATGCCTTCCCAAATAGCAATGACATTGTCCGTAATGTATTGGTGTTGGTTAAAACATGTTTGTTCACTTCTAACAATTAAGGGAAGAAAATGTGTAAGTATAAGAGCCAACACCTTAACAACAATATTTTAAGAGACATTAAGAAGATTAATAAGCCACAAGTTGGTAATAATATTAGAATCACCAATTTTAGGGATGAATTTAATGTTACCTTAATTTATGAGAGGTCCCAAAAGGACTATTTTGAATAATTTGGACTTATACCCACTAAAGTGAAGTGGATAGTTTTTTTTCCAAAAATATATATTTTTTATATTCCAAATAAATTGGACTATTTCAAACCATTTGGGCATAGATCATTTTGAATGAATTGGTCTATTTCACATAATTTAGACTTATACCTACTAAAGTGGAGTGGAGAAAAATTTCTCCAAAAATATTTTTTCTTTATTCCAAATAAATTGGATTGTTCCAAACCATTTGGGCATATATCATTTCGAATAAATTAGGTTATTTCAAATAACATGGACTTATACCCACTAAAGTAGAGTGGAGAAAATTTTCTCCAAAAATATTTTTTTAATTTCAAATAAATTGGATTATTTCAAAGCATTTAGGCATATATCATTTTGAATAAATTGGCTATTTTGAATAATTTATACTTATAACCAGTAAAGTGAATTAGAGAAAATTTTATCCAAAAATAAATTTTATATATTCCAAATAAATTGGACTATTTCAAACCATTTGGGCATAAATCATTTTAATAAAATCAGGCTATTTTGAATAATTTGGACTTATACCCACTAAAGTGGAGTGGAGATTATTTTGTCCATAAATATTTTTTATATATTCCAAATAAATTGGACTATTTCAAACCATTTGGGCAGATATCATTTTGAATAGATTGGGTTGTTTTGAACACATGGCACCTATCTGATCCTTCAGACTGATTGATCCTTTGACATAGCTTCAATTATTAGGATGCATGGCACTATTTGACTAGCTCTCCACCCATGCCTCAATGAGATAGTCCCGTAGACTCAAAGTTTTGAAGTATACTAATAAGTGGACTAATGCATGAAGTATTTAATCAACCAGTTTCATCTTTGGCCCTTACCACTAAACAAGCCCTAACCTTGAGCACTCATAAAAATGGTACCTTAAAGGTATTGCAAGTCCCCTTAAGGTATATATAATATCAAGATGAGGAATAATACTCATGCATAGTAAGTTAGTGAATTTAAATATGAGGAATAACACGTGTGCATAGGTATTCAACCCATCTAAAGAGGTTGGAAAAATTTCTAATATCGGTTAAATCTAGTTTTGTTGTTATGCTTCACACAATGGAAGTCCTTGCTAGGCCCAGTAAAAATTTTTACTATGAAATATTGGCCTGTTAATGACCTTATAGGCATCATGTGGAAAAAGTTAGGATAATATTATGAGAAACTAGGGTATTTTAACATATGGTGGATTGAGGCTCTAGCTTTGATCAGGTTTCACCCTTAAATTCCAAAAGATGTCATGCAATATTTGGGGAAGCATGCATCGATAACTAAGTTGTAAAATGATATTCAAATCAAGGTGCATGAGAAAAAGTTTCATAAAAAAATAAAATATAACAAGAGGTGTGAGAGAAAGCTACCAAATAATAGCACCAAAAGGAAGAGGAAGTTAAGTGTGAAGTAGAGGCATAAGTTTCCAAGGAAAAAGTTGAGGCTAATGCCAAAGCTAAAGCATAAGGTGACACCAAAGATATGACTAAGGTAGATTCCAAGGATGAAATTGAGGCTAGATCCAAGGTTTAGGAGCAATCCTAAATTTAGATTGAGGCCACAACTAAGGCTCAAGTTGAGGCTGAGGCATAAATTGTGAAATAAAATGAAGATATAGAAAAGGTAGAAGTATAATGCACATCATCCCATAAGGATGTGATCTAATAAGGCACACCAGAGGAGAATTCACTATAAAAATATCATCCCTCTACCCAATTTTTGTGGGATGTCCCTACCACATCATGTCATTGCACCACTTTCTTGGTTTCATTGGCTTAATTTACACTAGTTCTTACCATAGTTGCAGACACATCCACTGCACTTGATCCCAATTCCATGGAGACATATTTGGATGTTTAACATCTACTATTATCCAAAAAAAATGAAGGAATAGATACATTTCAATAATCCATTGAGCAAAAGGCTTTAGAATTGGAATGGAAAAGTTTTTAGTTGCACAAAGAGAAAGTGGAAGCAAAAAATTAAATGGATAAGGCTTAGTAGCTCATCAATGATACATTTCCTACTCTAGTTATGAAATTCCTTGGTGATCAAGTAATGTTTGAGGACCAAAAACTCAATCCATTATTGAGTTAGCTAACAAAGAATTAGGTGAGTGCATATAAACTACTCACACTGTGCACCCAAGGGCAAGCACTCTGTGCTAAAATGGAAGCCATCTATGAAATACTAAAATAATATGTATAGGTCCTAGGATATACCTTTAATGGCCTTATAATACCTTTAAGGGTACCCTTATGCATGTTTAAAAGGTATCTCCTAGGAGATACCTTTAATATACCCTTGATTATCCTTCAAGGTATCTTCCAAGAGATTCTTTGAAGGGTTTTATTGTAACTTCAAGGTTTCTCCTAGTAGATACCTTGAACATGCATGTGTGTGTGTGTGTGTGTGTGTGTGTATGTTAGATTGATTATTGATGCACTTTTGATTTTCATTTCATATTGTAACATATAAACATAATGGATTTCATTTGATGCATTTTTTAATTTGTATTTCCTTAAATCTTATAAAGATTCATATAAACATATAGAAAAATATATACATGCTTAGGCACATACAACTATACTCATTATACATGGATGTACCATTTATATTACTAGTTTTGTAACATACATATGCATATACATGTTTATAATGAATCCTTATAACTTGACCATAACTTGATCATATTATGAAACAATCCAATTTTTCCACACCTCATTTATCATAGATGTTGATAGAAATTAACATTGATTAGCCAACATCTATATTCTTACTTTAATGAAAGTATCTATTTTTCTTATGCATACCAATACATATTTATATGTTTATACATCCCATCATATTAAAAAGAATAGGATTTACTCATTCTAAGCCAAAATTTATTATCACTAATTTCAAATGAATATACACCTATAGTTGAACCCCCTTCATATACTTCCAATAAGAAACATCAAATTAAAAACTATTTAAATCAATAACAATATAATTGTTTCTAGCACAATATACTTTATTCATTTCTTTCCATAATTATATCAAAGAATTCTTATAGCTAGTTGATTATTTATACAAGATTCATATAAACATATATAAAAATATACACATGGTCAAGAACATGTAACTATACTCATTATACATGGATGTACCATTTTTATTTCTAGTTTTGTAACATACATATGCATATACATGTTTAAAGTGAATCCTTATAACTTGACCATAACTTGATCATATTATAAAACAATCTAGTTTTTCCATAACTCATTTCTCATAGATTTTGATAGAAATTTAACATTGATCGACCAACATCTATATTCTTACATTAATGAAAGTATCAGCTATTCTTATGCATACCAATGCATATACTTCAAATAAGATATATAAATTAAAAACAATTTAAATAAATAGTAATATAATTATTTCTAGCATAATAAAATTTATTCATTTATTTTCTTATATCAAATAATTCTTATATCTAGCATATTTATATGGATATGTATGTATGTATGTATGCCCTTTTTCATCAAAATATTCTTAATATGGAATCTATTCTTCATCAAATTTCTCATAATCACAATATTTATGTCCATTCAAAGAAATCTTTTTTATATTGATAAAGATCATGGATACTCATCATTAAAATTTATTTTATTTAAGACACAATATAACACATATTGTATTATTTTAAACTGGGTAAATTCAATATGTAAACAACATTTTAATGGATAAATACAACCACATTCAAGTCAACACAACAATAAAATGAATTGACACATCCGAATCCCAAGCTGATGCAAGTCTATATTTTATTGTCTTCTACAATCCCCTATCCATAAAGAAAAAATCAATTGTAATGTGTTTAAATAAATAAAGATAATTAATATATTCTAGTGTATTAATTTGTATAATTACACATTCATTGAAAGGGGTTTTCACCTTTTTTTGCCTTTTTTTTAGTTTGTACAGATGCACTTTTTCATTGAACCTTTTATTATTTATTCCCTACAAGGTATTATGCAATGTAGTAATTAAAAATTCTCATCATCAATTGATTTGATAATTTCATTTTGAAAATGTGTCTTGTTGTAAAGTTTTACCTTGTGTTGTTTTTGTGGAGGCAACAAGCTACAGAGTTGTGTCATGGGTTGTTATGTTGGAGATACAAAGATATAGAACTATGTTGTGAACTATTTTAATTGAGACATAAAATAGACAAATAAATATTTTGTTAGTATTATAAATAGTTGATAAATAAAAAATTATATAATTATAAAAATATGCATGATCTTATCTTACCTTCTTCAACTCGTAATGTGTCATGTTCATTGATTTGATTTTTCATTATTATTATTTATTCACATGCATGCAATGATATTAATGCTGCACATCAAAATATTGATAAGTTTTTAGGTTTTAAAATTAAAGAAGACACACCAAAAGATTATTAAGATGTTATATTTGAAAATGGATCATGGTTATAAAATAAATTAAAAATGTTATGCACCCGGTACTAATCAAAATGATTGTTCTTGTATTGGTGGCTCTAAATTTATCAAATAATTTTGAAATTAAACATTAAAAATTGTTTGTTCTTCAATTTTTGTAATGCAAGATAAATTTATTTGCAATTATTTATAGACATGCACCAATCCAACTCTTTTATATACCCCTAGCACATCACATGTATCTGAATTATTAAAGTAGAGATAAGTTTCTCCCAAAAGAAGTTATTTATTTCATTTTTGAATGGCCTTCCTATTATGTGTGAGCCAATCATTTGAAATGTTGGAATGTCTTTATTGATGTCAACACATTCCTCTAATTTAATTTATTATGAATGGATGATGAAATATTCAAGATGAAAATTAGTGGAATCTTGAGAAAAATTGATACCTATAATATGAGTCCAATTGAATCCATCTCTATCTAGACTCCAAAGTATAACACTCATTTTTTGCATGTAATTGAAATGACCAACACACATATTTTTGAGAGAGCTCTAAATGTCAAAAAAAATACAAGGTTGTGAATAATGAATACATTGAAAGCACCAATAATAACTTTATCAATCAATGCCTAAAGAAATAGGTGAAGATGTTCTTTAAAATCTTAATAAAATTAAAAGATAAAAAATTATCAAATCAACATTCACACCAAAAATGAAAATTTCACTAAAATATTCTATAATGGATGGCCAAAGACATGATAGGCTATAATGGCAGCCAAATATTTATGTATATATCCCAAGAAGTTGACCTCCATCACTATCTAGATATTTTCTCAATATTTTTATTGAATTTGGAGATAATGCTTCCCAATTTTTTTTTTGAAATACCTTCATTCAGGACACATAAATCATCAAATCTTTTTGTAGAAATTGTATAATGCTCCATTACATCTTCAGGTGTGATTGTTTTTTTGATTGGTAGTGTCAAATCATGATTGGTAAAATAATCTATAATTTTTGATAATATGTTACTTTCCAGCTTCACCTTTTTGTACCAAGTATCCATGTTGTTGTACCCAGGGGTTTTTAAGAAGAAAATAGACCCTTTTTCCAATAAATCTGCTAGTTCTATTTTTTGTTTGTTTAAAATCCCTTGAATATTTCTAAGTACTATTGTATCAATCAGATTTAAATCTTATTTATCTAAACTAGGTAAAGTACCAATTTCAAACAAATAAAATTCCTTATCAAAATAATCCTAAATAGGTTATTCCATGAAAATAAGGTAGTTTCTCTCTTACAGTTGTTGTGTTGAACAATTCATTTGTGTGAATAAGTGATTATCTTGTTCGTGTATGTTTTTCATTTTTTTTATTATTTCAAAATTATTCCAACCTCTCAGTTTAAGGTCACATGTAGATCAAAATTTTCCTACAAATGAAGCTTTATAAATTGTTTCATTGAATTCGTTATATTGGTTACATATTTTTTGAATAATATGGAATGGAGTACAAGTTTTCAAAAATCTTTCCATTTTAACAAAACATATTTTTTTCAATGATAGTGAATTATATTCTTCCTCTAAAATAATTTTTGTTGTGTTGTAATTGTGTGTTGGCCATCTATAAATTTTAACCTTATGATTTTTTTTTCTATCATATCTTCAAAGACTTCTTTTGGTTTGATAATATATTGAGGGTTATTTAGATCAAAATGAATTAACATAGCATCTTTTCATCATAACCTCATTATGTTTTATAAATAAATGAATTATAGAATTCACCCCTCTTTCATTCATATTTATTATTTTGATATTAGCATCCCCCAATTCACATAGCTCTACAAGAATGTTTAAGGCATAATTACTAGAGGAAATATACCATGTAGAGAATTCAATGTGTGTCTGATCAAAATTTTGTGTCAACAAAAGTGTATCAACCTTTTATTTGATCTTGTATTCCTCTAATACTATGTATAGCCTTTTTCAAATCTACATACAAATATGTTATCATTACTTGTCTTGTTTTCTTTAATATTTTTTTGTCATGATTGCAAGGTATCTTAAATACATGTTTACATGGTGGTAAGTAGAAGAAGTTGTTGCCCCTTGTTCATGTTTTTATTTCAATATATTTTCTATTTTAATGACAAAATTATCTCTATCTATCAATCCATATATTTCAAGGTTGTCATAGCTATTCAAATGAAACCCAAATGTTTCATAAGAAGGAGAATTTTTTTTTTGTCAATTCCATTTTACTAGGTGTAAATTTATTGAAATTGAAGGGCATCTTCAATTTCTAGTTGTAATTGAAGGGAATCTTGAAGTTCATCCTTATCATAGGTAAGGATTATTCCAATCCAAGAAGATTCTTTTCTAGATATAGTGCTAAACCAATAAATATCTGCATGCATATTTGGTAGACTAAACAACTCAAAATACCAATCAACAAGAAGAATTTTGTCGCCACCATAAAATGGAGGATGGTGATGTGGATTTAATTTTAGTTTTATTAGTTTAAACAGTACTATATCCAAATTCTCTTGGATTGAGTCCTTCTTCTACCTTTTGGGAATTCCTTTCTCACCTAAAGACATTCTTTAAAGCAATTGAAATGATTTAAATGTTGATTTTTTGTCAAATGTAAGTTACATATTACATCATTTACAAATTTATTTTTGATTAAGTAGTGATTAATTGCATATCAACAAATGTGATTTCTAAACTACAATACAAAATACATATTAAATCTTAATAATATATATGCTAACTCATACTTAAACTAATAATGTTTTACCAAACTAAAAATAAATTATATGTAGAGAGATGTAAAAATCATTCAAAGGGGATGGCCTAAAATTTGACTATATGTTTCTAACATATCAGGCACCAACCAATATAATCTAATGGGAAAATGAATCCACAAACATTTATTTTAAAGGATAAATATGAGGGGGGAGTATGGTTCTAATATGTGTCAAAATCCCATCAACATGTACCTTCAAGGTATCTCGTAGGAGATACCTTTTAAACATGAATAAGAGTGAATTTTTCCTTCAAGATATCTCTTAAGAGATACCTTAAAGTTAACCATGATAGTACTACAAGTGTATTATAAGGCCCTTGAAGTAATCTCCTAGGAGACACCTCGAAGGGCATTGTCATACATTCAAAGGGACATTGAATGTATCTCCCAGTAGATACCTTCAACATGCACATGAGTAAAATTTTCCTTCACCTTGAAAGCACTATTGGGTGATAACTTGAAGAGCATTGTAATATTTACATGGGTACCTTCAAGGTATCTCCTAGGAGATACATTCAAGTTACCCATGAAATTATTTTAAGGCAATTTAAGTCATCTCTTAAGAGATATATCAAAATGTATTATCATAAATTCAAGGGTACATTGAGGGTATCTCCTAGGATATGAAAGGCTTGTAATACCTTTAAGGATGAAAGAAATATAAAAATAGAAAAAATAATTCCTTACACTAACCAAGAGAGGATAATATGTAAATAGTTTAATTTTTGTTACACAATGATAAGAAAAACACATATAACTAAAAGTAATAGCATACCATAACAAGTGATTTACATGGGGAAAACCCTTTTGGAAAAAAAAATCCACACTCCAAAGTAGCTCAATGTATTATTGGAAATCAACAACAATTATAATACACTTGTAGAGCAAAGCCTTCATAGGAGCACCACTTGTATACACTTAGGAGAGGAACTAGTTCAAACATAGCTTTAGTGCCTTGCACAACTCTCTTACTTTCACTCTTTCAATTATAATTTTCATACAAGCATAACAAGCCTTTTTCTTTGCTTATTTCCATTTACAAATTAGAAGACATTCTTATATAATTTTCAATGAGAGGGAGAGATAAAATAAATTACACATTAGAAAATTCATCCAAAGGGAAATTCATTCCTCTTATTAGGGATACTATTTGGAAATATTAAACCTTGTCCCCATCACATATGCTTAGTAAAAAGATGATCCCACTTTTGACTTGAGGATCTCTACTTCCATGTGAGTCCAAGATGCTGCACCCCACTTCACATGTACCATCAATCTAGAATAGTACTTTGTTCCCCACTATCCCATGTGCACACACATGAATCAAAAGATTCCATAACTTTTGACTTCTCCCATATGTACCAAAGATCTCCCACATGTGCTATTTTCCTCCACATGTGTCCATCTCTTCCATTATCAAAAGCATTTGAATTAAAAATTAACAAAAATGTCTCATAGTGGCGTGGTAAGCCCCACTCTAGTACATGCACTTAAAACATGTATATTCCTTTGTGGGCCATGCAAAATCATCACAAGCCACATCAAAACCTACATCACCTACATATTCATTGCCAACTCACCACTTCCACCTCATCACATGAGTAGTTGTCATGAATAGTGACTATGAATATTAGCTCTTGAATAGTGTCCTAACTTGTCAAGGTTGAGACACCTCATTTTCTAACATTCACCTTGCAAGACCTAGAGGAACCATACCAACATGAACATAATAGCTAGGGGCCAAAAGGCCCATAGACTCTAAACACCATCTAAATTTCTCTATGCTCATGGGCTTAGTTAATGAATCTACAACATTCATCAAAGTCTCTATCTTTATCAACTTCACCCTTCCATCCTTCACCATGTCTCTCACAAAATGATATTGTGCATCAATATGTTTGGTATTGGCATGAAAATTTAGGTTCTTTTTTAGGCAAATATCACTCTACCTATCATAATAAATTGTCACTACACCATGTTTCAACCCAATATCAGAACACAGGCTCTTAATCTAAATAGATTCCTTATAGTCATGAGTAGACGACATATGATTTTCCTCTATAGTGGAAAAATCAACCATAGACTGTCACTTACTCATCCAATTTATTGCACCACCAAACAATGTAAACACATAAGCATCAATGGATCTTTTGCTATCAACATCACCTGCCCAATCTAAATCCACATAACTAATAATGTTAAGAGGATGTCTATCTCCAACTATGTTACCATGATAACATAAGGAATACTTTGAGGAACCCCAAAAATATTTGAAGACCCTTCTCACTGTATCCCAATGAACTCTGCCAGGATTAGACATATAACAAGAAAGAAATCCCACTACTTGGTCAGTGTTTGGTCTAGTGCAGACTATAACATACATCAAACTTCTAACTGCACTCTGGTAAGGCAATATACTCATGTCTTCCCTCTCTAATGGATATTTAAGACATTTTGAAATATATAACTTTGTTCATACTAAAAAAGGAACACACAATGGTCTGCAATCCTACATGTTAAACCTCTATAAAATAAAATTCACATACTTACTATGGCCAAGACATAGCTTTCTATTCTATCTATCTCTACCAATATCCATCCCAAGAATGTGTATCATAACACCAAGATATTTCATCTCAAATTTTATTAAGAGTTGATATTTGAGCTTTGAAATCAAAACTTTCCCACTGCCAATAAACAACATATCATCAATGTATAAGTTAATAACTAGGAAATGATCACCATCAATTTTATAATAAATACAATGATCAGATTTAGACTACTCAAACCCTAAAATCAATACATATGTATCAAATTTATGGTACCACATCCTAGGATTCTGCTTAAGACCATACAAGTATTTCTTCAACTTGCAAACCAAATTTCGTTTACCTTTCACCATGTAGTGCTCTGGTTGTGTCACATAAATATCCTCCTCCAAATCACCATGAAGGAAGGCAGACTTCACATCTATTTTCTCAATCTATAAATCATGAGATATTATAATAGAAAGTAAGAATCTAATGGATGTCATTTTATCAATAGGATAAAAATCTCACCATAATCAACACCCTCAACTTAAGAGAAACCTTTTACAATGAACTAAGCTTTATACTTTTCAACACTGCCATCTGAACCAATATTTTTCTTGAACACCCATTTGCATCCAATAGACTTACTTTCTTTAGGTAAAGGTACAAGGTCCCACATATCATTCTTCTTTAAATCTACCATCTCTTCTTCCATAGTAACCTTCTAGGAATCTACATCATTAATACCCAAATCTTCCTCTATAGATCTCAGTTCATCAATGTTACTTAAAGAAAATATACATCTCCAATCATCAAGAGAATACCTTTATGGTGGTTATCTATGCCATGTAAACCTTGGAAAAAGTTGAGGTGGAGGTTATTCTTCATTAACATCCTCTTCAAAATATTCAAAGCTTTATGAGCTCTCCTCAACTTCTTGTCTCGCTTGTACCCTCGACTCAACTTTCTCAAGCATATGAGGAAGTTGAATCACATTTTTCTTTCCTATTTTCTCTAGCTACAATGTAACAAAAGAAGGCTTAGTCTTAACCAAAATAACACTTATAGAATATATTACCTTTTTTACTATTGGATCCCAAGCTTGTATGATTTCACACCATAGTTTATCCAATAAAGATACATTTCACATCCTTGTTCTCTAACTTTGTTCACTTCTCCTTTGACACATGTGCATATGCCTCACAACCAAAATCTCTAAGATGTCTCAATGAAGTATTTCAGCCAAACCAAGCCTCTATAGGTATTTTATCAACAAGATTTTATGTAGAAGACTTGTTGATCAGGTAACAATCAGTGGTTATAGCTTTGGCACAAAACCTATGTTCTAGTATAACACCACTAAGCATACTCCTAGCCTTCTCTATCAATGTCATGTTAATTTGTTCTGTAATTCCATTTTGCTCAAGTGAATATGGAGTTGTCTTTTATCTCTATATACCAAAATCCTTATAAAATATATCAAAATCATTAGAGCAAAACTCACCACCATTATCAGTTCTTAAACACTTTATTTTCTTTCTAGTTTACAACTCATACATTTCTTTAAATTCAATAAAATGACTAAAAACTTTAGATTTACTCTTAAGAAAATAAATCCATTCCCTTATATTGTAATCATTAAAAAATGAAACATAATATGTTGATTTTGAAATTGAAGGAACATTAACAAGACCAAAAACATTAGAATGAATAAGGTCTAAAACACTACTAGATTTATGAGAACTTGAGTAAAACTAAAAGTTTTTATATCATAAACATAGTGCTCACCAAAATCAAATTCAAGATTGTAGTCAATTACACCTTCAACAAGGTTTTTATTCTTCAAGGCCCTTATACCTTTTTCACCAATGTGGCCAAGTCTTTGGTGCCACAATAGTCTTCTTTGTAGGAAATTTTAACTCCATAAAATGAGAACCCTTAGGTACCCAAAAACCATGACTATCCATAGAAATAATGATTACCTCTTTATCCAATAGAATAGTCTTAGATGTATTCTTCATGGAAGTATTATTACACTCAACTGCGCATGAATCAAACTTGTACAAAGTGTTAATCCTAACATCTTTATCTATCACCATAGAACATCTGACTATATTATAACCTACTTCATAAAATGCAACCTACACACATTCATCTATTAGTTTTCTCACGTATAATAAATTTTGAGTTAACCCTAGGATATGAAACATACCATCAAAATGTTTAATCCTTCCATATGAAAATCTGATTTTAACTCTACCATGGCCAACAATGGTTATATAAGGATCATCACCCAAGTACACTTTACCTCCTTCAAATTCATCATACTTATAAAACCAATTTCTATTGGAGTTCATATGATAAGATACACCTAAATCAATTAACTATGCATCATTACCTATATGGGTTACCAAGGCTATAATGAAATCATCACTACTTTCCTTCTTAGACTCAGAATTAGAATCATACCTCTTATTCTTTTTTGATTTACACTTTCATTGGTAGTGACCATGGTTGCCAAAATTCCGACATCTCACCTTGGGATTTCTAGGATATTTGGATTTCCCCTTGACTTGGATTTAGACTTTTCATGCTTTTCATTCTTATTGATTCTTTCTTTAGATATTCCTCAAATGTGTAGGGCCTCTTTGGCACTAATGGAAACTTTACTTCTCATTTATTTAGAAATCAAATAACCTACAACATCTTCAACTTTCAAGTTTATATAATTACTTCCTATAGCCATAACAAGAGAATCCCATAATTCAGACAAAGAATTTGGCATCTGTATTCCTCATCCATTTTAAAACCAACTGATACTAATTGAGCCACTAGCATATTAAATTATTTGATATGGTCTACAATTTGTCCACCTTCTTATATTCTCAAAAAATATAATTTATTTTTCAAAAAAAAAATTATTAACAATAAACTTAGCTTGGTAGATCTCACCTAGCTTCATCCACAACTTCATTTTTACAATCTCTTCATGGACATTAACTAGTATAGAATATGTCAGGCACAATATAATGATACTTATGTCTTTCTAGTCAATCATGTCATACTTAGTTGCTTCATCTAGATGTAAAGTCTCTAAATATTTTCATCAATGGCATCCCATAGATCACAATCAATTAAAATATTTTCCATCTTCAGCTTCCAAATCTCAAATTAATGCTTGTAAATTTATCAACCTCCAATATCAATGATGTGATTTCCATCTTAAAATTATTGCAACAAAGAACTCAAAATATCTCTTGCACAATCTCCCACTCAACACTAGATTAGTTCAAAAATTCTAACAAGCCCACAACTAGAACCAAAATTGGCTTGGCCCAAATACCACTTTAAAGGAATATAAAGATAGTAGAAACAATTCCTTACACTAACCAAGAGAGGAGAATATGGAAATAATTTGATTCTTGTTACACAATGATAAGAAAAACACATACAACTAAAAGTAATAACATACCATGATAAGTGATTTATGTGGGGAAAACTCTTTTAGGAAAGAAAACCCACACTCCAAAGTAACTCAATGTATTATTGATAAGCAATAGCAATTAAAATACACTTGCAGAGAAAGCCTTCACAAGAGCACCACTTGTATACACTCAGGAGAGAAACTAGTTCCAATAGAGATTTAGTGCCTTTCAAAACTCTCTTACTTATACTCTTGAAATTACAATTTGTATACAAGCATAACAAGACTTTTTCTTTGCTTAGTTCCATTTACAAATGAGAAAACATTCTTACTAATTTAATAATTTTGGGAATATTGGGGTTTTATTCTTAAGTTAGTTAAAGGGTCTAGATTGATAAATTAGTAAATAATGTGCAATAAATATTCTACTAATTTATAAAATTTAATTACAATTTGACCTTTTCTAAAAAAAGTAATGAAAGACAGAAAATTAAACTTATCTTATTCTATATTGATCTAACTAAGATAGGGTTTGATATTCACCATTTAGGCCTGAGACACTATTATAAATATTATTTTGGCTTTCATTTTCTGATTGAATAGGAGCATTAAAAGTGGATAGGAGTGGTACTAGAACTATAATCCTTGTCTGACATTTTTGTCCTAAGGAGATAATCTTCTTGGGTTTTATTCGATAGGTTTATGTGACACTGTCTCTAAATTTTTGAAGATTCATTGTCAGCAGTACTCCTTGTAGAGCTAATTTTCTTTATTTTTGTCTTTAATGCATTTGAACAAAACTTTGGAAAATAGGGAAAAGGGGTTAGTGTGTGTAATATGTACTAAATGTGATTCACACCCCATGTGTGGGCACATTGCCTACATACCAATACTCTGAGGAGGGATCAAGTCATATGTAGTTCTCCCTTTAAGAGTGCATGGTACAACAGTGAATGAAAATGTAATAAATGCAAAAATTGGGTGTGCTTGAGAAGATTAAGGTCTGGTGTAAGGACTTGAATTAGCTTGAAAGAGTATAGGATGGTTGTATGTAGAGAATAGGTAAGATTGCTTGAGTGGTCTTACTTGTATTCTTTCTTGCTTGAGTGATATTTTCCAACCCTTTCCAAATGATATTTGAATGGGATATTATAGGGATCCATTGGTCCTAGATTGAATTTTATCATGTTAAGCCAACAAGGAGAAGGATGGGGAACCAAAATAAATTGACCATTATGACCATAAATGAGCTTGGACAATAGCACCAAAATTGGATAATAGTGGCATTGGTATTCTTTTCCTAGTTGGGTACTATTATACTAAGTAGATGGGACTTGGGTTGGATTGGTCATGAAAAGAGGGTCCTGAATCAATTAGGGTCAAGTCTATGAGGATACAGATGACTGATAATTAGTTAAGACAAGATTATGAGGGTCGTGAGAGTAAGCAATAGGGACCTATGGGTTAGGTGTCATTATTCATGCTCAAATTACCATTTTTTGCATTTTATATAACTGCATCTCCCCCCCCCCACTTTATTCTAGTGATGCAGAAAAGTGAAATACTCGGATAAAGTAAAAAGTGAAATACTCGGATAAAATAAAAAAAGAAAGTGTACTTGAACTTACCTGTAAGGGTAAAGCTCATGAAGCTATTGTGATGTTGGGTGTGTATAAAGAGAGCATGCTGTGAAGTATGAATCTATAAGAGAAAATAGAAATTAGATTAATTCTTACTGAATATGCTATATCTAAAATAAGAACATACAAGGTTGGGTAAGAAAGAGGAAGAGAAAGGAATGAATACACCTCACCGGGTATATAGACCAATACAAAACCTATTATGATGCTGAGTGATGATGGATAATGTTATACCAAGAGTAATATTGTGAACAGAGTTGAGTGCTCAATTCTCTAGAAGTGGCTCAAGAATGCAAAGGTTATCCCTTTGGCTCCATTGTATCCCACTAAGTGAATATAGGTGGTCATATTTGTATTGATATATGTTTGGACTGTGTGTCCAATCTCTCTGAATAGGTGGCTCAATAATACAAAGGCTAGCTAGACATTTGGCCCCATCATTGCCCCATGAAGTGAAGTTGTGAACTGATACTAGTATGGAATGTGTGTCATATGAGATGGCTCTTAAATCCCATGAATTTACTAGGATATAAAAATGTTGGCATGGATAGTCAGATGTATGCTATAAACTAGGCCACTCTTGGCTATTTTAAAAGATGGAGATTAGGCTTGTATGAAAACCACTCTAAAACTGAAAATCTAGCTTATGTGGAAGCCACTTGAGAACTCAAGAAATTAGAAGTTAGTCTTGTATGAAATACAAACCAAAATAATGCCAACCACCTATAGGTGGAGTAAGGCATGCAATTTTTGAGAATGTTGGGCCAATGTTAAACTCGAAAAGAAAAAAAACAAATACATCATGTACATTGCCTCCAATCACTAGTGTCTAAAACATGGATTTTAATTTGGAAGTTATACCAACTACCCTATCTAAAATTAGAAGTGAGATCCATCATGCCGCACATGATTCCCCTTATTTATGGATTCTTTGAGTAAAACTATACTAAAGTTGTTGACTCTAGTCTAAATTGTAGCTAACAAAAATATAACTAAACTTACCTTTCTATCTATTTCTATAAAATCTAGGTTTTTTATTGTTGGAAATGGATAGTAATACCACTAACACTATAGTCCAATCTCATTGCTATTATCCTAGACCAAAAATGATTACTGTTCTAGATTTTTAACTATCTACCTAGTCTATTTTGACTAGTTTGGTGTATGGTTGTTGTTCTAGATGTTTTGAATGCTAATATTTTGCATTAGGAACTCTGATCTCTATGACAAAACCCTTATTTATTACCCCCTCTTTTGAGGGTAGGAATGGAGACCTTAAAATTATTACCTTATAATAAAGATCCCTATAAGTGTGTTATGTTACATGGATACATGATATTATAATGATAACTGACAAGATATCTTAAGATATAGCATGGGTTGTAGTGAGAGATTTTTAGATCAACAGGGGTATGCCTAGATAGATATAACAATGTAATAACATGTGTAATGTACTAAACTAGAATTTGAAGTTTGGTTAGTTGTTAGTTGTTAGTTGGAGGGATGGAGCATGATGTCCATCATGACATCCAAGAAAAAATGAATAATGCATGATATGGATCATGGCATTGCAAACAATTGAAATCACTCAAGTAACAAACACACAAGGTAAGAAGCAAAAAGTGTACAAGATTGGCCAAGGGGCCAAGCAAACAATTGACATGGGCACATGTCACTCAAACTAGAAAGCAAACAAGTTGGCATGGAAGCGACAATCACATAGAGGAGTATAGGCAAAGGACATTGGCAAATGTCCTAAGGCACATACATGTATAGAAGCAAAGGACATTGGTAAATATCCTAAGGCACATACAAAAAATAAACAAGAACTGAGAAAATGCAAAAAATCTAGCTACTTTAAGCAAGAAAAAAAAGCATGTAAGGAGATAAAAGATACAAGTACATGTAATTTATTCAAATCAAGAGTGAAAGTATGCAAGACATGTTAGTACAAGACTAGGTATATGTTAAGAAATACACAAGTGTTAAATATTAGTGAGTGTCGATATAGTAATCTATGTCAACATGATAACTAAAGTGTGTGGTGTAATAATGACATAACCTAGATGGTGTAGTTATGTAAAAGATGCCCCTGATGGGTATGTATATATATGTGTGTCTTGATGTAGTAGGATGCCCCCTCAAAGGGTAGAGTGAAGCAATCAAAGAGCTAGATATCATTGCACATACTCAAATAAGATCAAGTGAAGCATGGTAATATAGATAAATCGACAAAAAATAGCATAGAATAGAAAATATAAGTATAACATAATAGTAAAAATGTAAAGCATGTATGATGCATACAATTGAAATATTTTTGGTATTTTGATATATATTTGAATGTTTTTGTGTTTTAAAATGTGAAATTGTTTTTGAATTTTTGAAATATTTAAACTATGTATAATGAAGTATAAGAGACTATGTATAGGTAAGCAAGGAAAGGATGATACTAAATGATGAGTCTCATGGGAGACTCCTTATCATGGTGTCCTATATCAAGGAGAGGAATTGTGCATGATCATGAATCATGATGGAAATGCTGAGACTATGGGTCTAAAAGTTGTATATATTGTAAATGGTCTAAAATATCTAAGGTAGAAACTATGTTTGGGGTCCCCCTTTGATTTTGAGAAGTGGATACAACTATAGGGATCTTAAGGACCCATTTGGTAGTATGAAAAGCTCTTTGAACATGTGTTATATAATTATATGCATGAGATCTTAATTATACTAACCTGGGTGTGAACACTATAGCTAGAAGTTATCTAGAATCTTAAAATTATGAAGGTGTATGAACTCTTTATGCTGATGATGGTTACCTCAACTATGGTTGAATTATAATTGGAGGAGGAACTATAACTAGTGGAGGAATTATAACTAAAACTAGTGATCATACTATAGAAGATGGATCTAAAGTGGGGAGTGGAAACTCATATGGAACTCCACCAACTATAAAAAATTTATTATCATGAATAAATTTCACACATCTATGAACTGTAGAAGGTACTAATTAAAGTTTCTAAATCCATGGTTGACCAACTAACATATCAAAAACTCCTACACTGGGAACTATAGTGAATGGTGTTGTGATGTGTGTTAGACCAACCTATATAAGAAGTACAATCTCACCCAATGAACTCTATATATTCCTAATGAATATAATAATAACTATATATATCGATGTAATATCCTACTCTAAATATCCCAAATGCTGTAATAATGTCATTGTTCATGTCTTCACACTGGATTTGTTGTCTATGAGAACACTATGAGTAGGGTGATTATGAATGTGATCTCTAAGAAAGAAGGCATGATAATCCAAATCATCGTAGATGATTTATTTTGCTAAGAAGGAGATGAAAGGTCTAACCAAAACTCTAGAATTATATATGCCAATCATTTTGCTCAAAGGATGTGATTCAACTGGTGGTGCCCTATATGTATTTGGTGGTGGATGTGCATGATATGTATGGTAAATCCCTAATGTGTCCCATGTCTACTATTTGGAATGTTGTGAAAAAGGATTTTAAAACATTTCCAATGCTTTATACTATGTTTTCTTTACCTAAGGAGGTTTAACTAAAGTGCCAAGATCAATATGATTTCCATCTACTAAATCCTATATCTTGTGTCTCAAACTGATACATCGATTTTTTGTATGGAATGGTGTCCTGTGAACTCAAACAATTCATGTTGATCATATCCCATAGAAGAGGCTTTATTGGGTCAACTTCCCTAATAAGAGGGAGAGATATGATGTTACAATCCAATAACTACTATAAAACTCTAGCTAGAGAAACTGGTAGATTAGTAAATGTACATTGAAAAGGTGCTAATAAAACCATATGCTAAGGGAGCTCTGAAGCTACATTAACTATCAGTTGATTTTGAGTCTTTTTATCATTGACCTTGACCTTATATGGGACTTTATTGTTACTCTTGTTGGGTTTTTTTGAGATACTTGTGTACTTGAGTTTGCCCATTGAAATTAACTTGACTTCTGTTTATTTTAGTGTGTGACACAATTTAGTGAAGGAAGAGAATATCTTAAACATGATTGATTCATGAAGTGCTAGTAGAAGACTCTATTTGAAGAGGTCCTATAACTCTTGATCTACTATGGGGCTAGTCATCTTAGCTAAAATGGTCTTATAACCAAGAACATAGTCTATGAGATGCTCATTTGACCTTTTTTTTCTATTGTGCAACTTGAGCATATGAAACTTTATCGCCAATGTTATTGTTGAAGTGTACTAGGAACATGCTAGCTAAAATATTGAATGCATTGACCAATTGATTTGGTAGAATATAAAACCATTGTAAATCATAATGATTTAGGCTCCATGGAAATAGTTTGGTAAGTAGCTAGTCATTTGGTACATAGTCTAAGCATACTACGTGAAATGCTCTCAAATATGTCTTTGGATCACCATTGAATTCATATAGAGTATGCTTGGGTTGAAAAAACCCTTATGGTAAGGGTGTAGAAGAAATGTGACATGCCAATCATGTATGCATAAGATCAAAGGAATCCAAAGCCTACGTAGGTCTAGCGACACCTTACTCAAGATGTAGCACCTTGGATTGAAGAGATATTATCTCTTGCATAAGGGATACCACATCAAGAGATAGGGATGTACTAGCTATAATTGGTGGCATAGAGGTAGGTTGGACTACCATAGGGGGTTATTGAGACATAACTGCCCCCGTAGTGTCATTTACAACTGGCTACTCTGTAAGAATGTAAAACTCAACTTATTTAGCCTTTTTAATTTCCATGAGATATTATAATATAAGATTATGATCTCAAGGTTTTCCCT
The DNA here is from genome assembly GCA_037957365.1 of Torreya grandis. Classification (NCBI taxonomy): domain Eukaryota; kingdom Viridiplantae; phylum Streptophyta; class Pinopsida; order Cupressales; family Taxaceae; genus Torreya; species Torreya grandis. The sequence continues at coordinate 406,449 of JARHVA010000807.1, read as the reverse complement.
GAGTCTTTCTTTGAAGCTTTGGATGAAACTAGGGTTTTGAGGAAAATATTTTTTTTGAAATTACTTTGAATTTTTGAAATTTGGGATGAATTTTTGCTTTAAATATTTAATAAAAAAATCAGAAATTTATTGGAAAAATTAGTATGAATTTTACCCTAGGTTTTCTAGTGCTTTTGTGCACAGTTTGAAGTAAGTTGGGTTCACCAAATGATTTAACAATTTTGGAAATATTGGGGTTTTATTCTTAATTTATTTAAAGGGTTTGAATTGATAAATCACTAAATAATAGGCAATAAATAAGCTATTGATTTGTGAAATTTGATTACAATTTGACCTTTTCTAAAAATAGTAATGAAAGAGAGAAAATTAAACTTATCTTATTCTATATTGATCCAACTTAGACAAGGATTGATATTCACTATGCAAGACTAGGACACTATTGTAAATAAGATTCTAGCTTTCATTTTTTGATTGGATAAGAGCACCAAAAGTGGATAGGAGTGGCACCTGCATTATAGTTCTTATTTGACATTATTGTCCTAAGGAGATAAGCTTTTTGGGTTTTGTTTGGTAGGTCTGTGTGACACTATCTCTAAATTTTCAAAGCCTTGATGTCAGCAGTACTCCTTATAGAGCTATTTTTCTTTATTTTTATGCCTTAAATGCATTTGAAAAAAACTTTTGCAAATAGAAAAAAGGGGTTAGTGTGTGTAATATTCACTAGATGTGCTTCACATCCTATGTGTGGGCATGCTACCTACATACCAATACTTTAAGCAGGGATCAAGCCATATTTAGTTCTCATTTTAAGATTAAATGGTGTGATAGTGAATGAAAATACAAGAAATGGAAAAATTGGGTGTGCTTGAGATGACTAAGGGCTGGTGTAAGGACTTGATTTGTATTGAAAGTGTATAGGCTAGTTGTATGCAAAGAATAGGGAAGATTGCTTGAATGGTCTTGCTTGTATTCTTTCTTGCTTGAGTGATATTTGCTAACCCTTTTCAAATGATCTTTAAATGGGCTTTATAGGGATCTATTGGTCCTAGATTGAATTTTCTCATGTTAGGTAGACAAGGAGAATGATGGGGAACCAAAATAAATTGACCATTATGACCAGAAATGAGCTTGGACAATAATGTTAAAAGCAAAAAATAATGTCATTGATGTTCCTATCCTAGTTGTGTGCTATTGTCTTAGGTAGATGGGACTTGGGAGGATAGATTGGTCATGAAAAGAGGGTCTTGGATCATCTAGGGTCAATTCTAGAAGGCTACAGATGATTGGCAATCAATAAATAAAAGCCTATGAGGGTCATGGGAGAAAGCAAGAGGGACCTATGGGTTGGGTGTCATTAGTCATGCTCAAGTTACCAATTTTTGAATTTTATATGACTACACTTATATAATTTTTAATGAGAGGGAGAGATAAAATAAATTACACATTATAAAATTCATCCAAATTTAAATTCATCCCTCTTAGTGGGGATATTATTTATCAATAGTAAACCTTGTCACCCTCACATTTGTTTGGTCAAAAGATGTTCCCACTTTTGACTTGAGGATCTCTACTTCCATGTGATTCCAAGATGTTGTGCCCCAATTCACATATGCCTCCAATATAGAATAGTACTTTACTTCCCACTATCTGATGTGCACACACATGAGTTAGAAGATTCCACAATTTTTGACTTATTCCACATGTGCTAAAGATCTCCCACATGTGTCAATGTCCTCCACATGTGTCCATGTCTTCCAATATCAAAATCATGTAAATTTAAAATTAACAAAAATATCCCATAATGGAGTGATAGGCCCCACTCCATCACATGCACTTACATCATGTAGATTTATTTGTGGGCTATGTCAACTCATCACAAGCCACATCAGCAACCACATCACCTACCATATTACCTGCACAGTCATTACCAACTCATCACTTCCACCTCATCACATGAATAGTGTCTTATGAGTATTGTCTCATGAATAGTGTCCTAACTTATCAAGATTGAGACACCTCATTTCCCAACAAATGGTACCTTGAAGGCATATCTTAAGAGATATATTGAAGGGCATTGTCATACATTTAAGGGGATGTTGAAGTATCTCTTAGGGAGATGAAGGGCCTTGTAATACCTTCAAGGTATCTTCTAGGAGATACCTTTCAAACATGCATAATAGAGGATTATTTCTTCATGGTATTCCTAGGAGATACCTTTAGGTTACCCATGAAAGTGGTAAGGGAGAGTGTTTAAGTCCTTATGTGAAGTAAGTTTAGAATTGATAACATCTCTTATGTTTATGTGAGGTAGTTTATAAGTAATAATGTCTCTCATGACTAATAGACCTATGTACAATCTTATGTTAGACAATAGGGTTGTGTGAGGTGTATAAGGGATTAAATGAGTAAATAGGTGTTTCAATAAAAGAAGTTAGTTATCAATACAATGATTATTATGTATATGGTCTTTTGTATATTTTATCAAGGTGTCAACTCTAGTAAGGGAAATAAAAGAGAAAATTGGAGTAGAAAATTCAAAATTAGTCTCCTCCTCACTTGATTAGTTACCACCCAAAGGTGTCTTCCCTTTATTATCTTGAAGGCTAAAGGCTTTTGTTCTCTATAACTCTTCCTACTCATCTGACTCCCTCTCTTCATCCATAGACTTCCCTCTAGTAACCTACTATTAAGCTAAATATTCTCTTGATACTTATTGCTCAACAATTGGGTTCCTCAAAAGAGGATGAGCTTTTGGTTTCCTCTTGTAATAAATTATGGCCTTTTCAGCTATAGGGGAGGCCTCTTGAGTTAGGATATTTGATACCTCCACACTTACATATTCTTGCAGGGGTGTAGTATTCGAGTGAGTAAGGCCCTCTGAATCTAAAGAGTCAAATCAAATTAAATCCCCTTGAGATCTTCCAAGCTCAACTCTATCCATATTATGCTCCCTTTTGATAGTTTTCAATGTTGGGGGTGATTCTTGAGAAGGCTTCCCTTATTCTAATGATGGTGGTGGAGGCCTATTATGCCAAAAATATGAAGCAACCCATCCACTTAGAGGTGGAAGCCTAAGCTATACATCTATAATTTATACTATGGGTTGTTCTTGAGTGATATTTAAATGTTCTTCACCCAATATTTTCATTCATGCCCTTTTCAAGACCTAGGAATCATCCTTAGCATTCATGAATAAAAAGTCATGACCATAAGGCCCATGTTGATATGGAATATTGACGACCTTGATATGATTTTGATTATATACCATGAGGATCCCAATCCCTATGAGGTAAGGTGGTCAAGGAATAGTGCCCCCTCATCTTCCCCACTTCTCCAAAGTATCTCCTAATTGTATAGCACATTTGGCCTATCATTATGTGATAACCATAGAATGTACTCTTCCTCTTCTTTGTCAAATCCTCATCTACACTCCACCATAGTTGAAATGCTATTTCCTATTTTTCCAACTTGTCAAGAACATACTTGGGAAGATGAAAGGGGTTGAAATTGTTGCAAGTGACCATAATCAATGTATAATTTGGATATAGCCAGTAGTTACCCCATTTTGTCAATGTGTCTACAATGGCTTTGGATACCCTGGGTGATGGGCCTCATAAATGGCCTACCATATCTGAGGATATACATCCTTAAAAATGTATTTTATGTTCTAGTTAAATGTGTATATATGCAAGAATGAATAATAATCACAAATGTGATTTTTTATACAATCTAAAATTGGACTCCATGGTGACCCATAGTGCATGTATATATTTTTAATTACCATGTCCAGGATGTATTACATCATATAAAAATGTCCACCAGTAAGACACTTATCCTTATGTAAAACATATTATCATAGCTTGACACTAATTATTTCCCCTAGGGCAAAAGTTAAAGTTGAGGTCATCAACATGTCCAAAAGCAGAACCCATTCTAGGTGAAGAAAATGGATACTTGGGAAACCATAAAGTCTATTTAGGAGGGCCATCTCAATGCAAACCCCCATCCTAAACTTAGTGATAGGTATGAGGTTATTCTCTTTTGAAATAATAATTTTATCGATGATAAGCCAATTGTTTATTATTTTTTTGATTGAATTATTCTACTTCCATCCTACCACCCTATGAAAATCATAAGTAGCATATGCAATTGGTAAAGATAAGTAACTCTAGAATGCATCTCCTAAGATTCAAGCCAAAATTGTCTTGTGATTCAAATGGTGTAAGAAGGCATCCCCCATCACCTTTCTAGTGAATAAGAGATCCCATAGCAAGTATATGCATGGTATCACTTCAGGTTTGGCCACCATGAAGTTTAGCCCTTGTCGTTTGAAAAGAAATAGGTCTAAAATAAATTACCTTTGTGCTAGCATTAAGTTCTCAAGGGAGTGGGTATCAACTACATCAATGGCATCTCAGAGATCTAAATAGTTTAACATATAGACCATTGAAAATAGTGGAATCAAACATAGTATTAGTGTACTCAGTGGAGTCCTTGATTGAAAACTAGGATGGTGGTGGGACTCAATAATGGATTAAAGACTTTGAAGCATAGAATGCATTTTGGAAGGATTTTATCTCAAAGTTTCCAAAATAAAAGTTATCAAAAGGAATCCTTCCAATGGAAAGTGTCCAAAATGAAAGCTTCTAATGGAAAGTTTCTGAGATGTAAATTTATAACATAAAATCCTCTGAAGATAGAACCCAAAGAGAATGTTTCCAAAGTAAAAATTCCCAATATAAAATTTCTTGAAGACTAAGACTATGAATAAAGATACCATTTGAAAAACCTATTGAATTAATTATTGCCACCACAAAATTACCAAAAGGAAGTTACTAAAGTAAAGCTTCCATAGACAAAACTTTTTGAAATAATTGCTCTAATATGAAAGTCACCGATGAGAAACCTTTTGCAAAAAAATTGCCAATATAAATCTCCCAATGTGAAACTTCCTAGAGTAAAACTTTCATAAATGAAACTTTCCAAAATAAAACTTTTTGAAATGGAAGTTCTTGATACAAATCTATTGATGATAAACCTTTTGTAGAGAATAATTTTGATGTAAAAGTTTTTTAAGAAAAAAATTCTAAATCAAAAGTTTCTAAAGGCTATTGCTAACTGACTAGTCTACTCAAACTCAACTTCTTGGATTTTGACAACTTAGCTTCATTGGATATGCCTTTATGATTAACACGGAGGTTGTTAGGGCTTGTTTTTAAGGAGGTAATTAAGCTCAATGTTTTTTTTTTATCAATGGGCACATCATTTGTTTATAAACTCACTTTACTTGTGCAATTTGAGGTTTGCCACTTTATTTGGTGGGTATGCTGCATCTATAGCTTTTAGCATTCAATTCTAGTTTGTGCACCATTAATGCCCAATGTCTATAAAATTGTCTTACTTGTGAAATTATATTTTTGACAAATTTATTTGGTAGTGGGTTTGTCAATGTATTTTGACAAATGTTATTAAGTTTTCTTCTCCTACTTTATTAACTATGTCAAAGAGGCTTTTAGTAGTTGGGAATCAAGTTTTACATTGGTACCAAACCAAATTATTATTAAAAATTAGGGATTCCAAATATAAATCCCTAACATAATTCTAAATACCAAATTCATTCACATAGAAATGCCATATGAAGGTACTGACAAGAAATACCATGCACTTTTATCGAAGACAAAAATCTTAAAAGATCAAACTGCCATATAATAGTTATGATGAGAAAGTTCCAAAACTATCTTCCAAAAGGAAAACTATAGAATGCAAATCCCAAACATAAAATCTGAAGACCAAATAGTGAAAGGTAAAATTTTCCAAGTAAATGCTAAAGTACCATATTTTTGAGGGGCAAGGTACTACCAAATAGAACCTGCAAATTAAAACTCTGAAGACTGAATACGTAAGATCAACTTGACAAAGAACCTCATAAGATCATCTAAGAGAGTTGAATAAGGTAGATCACCCATGCATCATTCTATATGGAATGAGGTTATTTTAATAGTTTTAGATCTAAATAATTACCTTTACAAGAATTACACTCAAAGGCATTGTCATACCTTCAAGGAATTACAAATCCCTTAAAGGAATCTCCTAAGAGATACATCAAAGGGCATTGTCATACATTTAAGGGAATGTTGAATTTATCTCCTAGTAGATACCTTCAACATGCACATGAGTGGAATTTTAACTCACCTTAAAGCTCCTTGTAACATATTCAAGGTATATCCTAGGAGATACCTTTAAGTTACCCATGAAGGTATTACAAGGCCCTTGAAGGAATCTCCTAGTAGATACCTCGAGGTTGAACTTGCCTAGTGTTATTGAGGTGTATAAGGGATTTAATGAGTAAATAGGTGTTTTAATCAAAGAATTTAGTTATCAATACATTGATTATTTTGTTTAAGGTCTTCTAAGAGATACCTTCAACATACCCTTAAATGTATGACAATGCCCTTTGAGGTATTTGCTCAAGATTCCTTCAAGGGCCTTGTAATAGCTTCATGGGTAACTTGAAGGAACTACAAGGCCCTTGAAGTGATGTCTTAGGAGATAACTTCAACATGCACACGATTGGAAGTTTCCTTCACCTTGAAGGCACTACTGGGTGTTAACTTGAAGGGCCTTTTAATACCTTCCTAAGAGATACCTTTCAAACATACACAAGAGTGGATTTCTCCTTCAAGATATATCCTTGGAGATAACTTCAAGTTACCCTCAAGGAGATACCTTCAAGTTACTCATGAAGGTATTATAAGGCCCTTGAAGGAATTTCCTAGTAGGTACCTTGAGGTTGAACTTGCCCAACCTTATTGTGGTGTATAAAGGATTCAATGAGTAAATAGGTGTTTCAATCAAAGAAGGTAGTTATCAATACATTGATTATTGTGTATAAGGTCTTATATAGATTTATCAAGTTGTTAAGGTGTCTTAATTATAAGATTTAATTTGAAATCCATTAAAATTATAGACCTCATAAGATCATCAAGAGAGAAATGAATAAGGTATATCCTTCATTGCATCATTTTGTATGGATCAAGAATTACACTCAAGGGTGTTGACATACCTTTAAGTAATTATAAGGCCCTTAGAATAATCTCTTAGGAGATACATCAATGGGTGTTTTCATACATTGAAGGGAACATTGAAGGTCTCTCCTAGGAGATACCTTCAACATGCGCATGAGTGGAATTTTCCTTCACTTAGAAGGCACTACTAGGTGATAACTTAAAGGACCTTGTAATACCTTTAAGGTATCTCCTAGGAGATACCTTTCAAACATGCACAAGAGTGGATTTTTCCTTTAATTTATCTCCTAAGAGATACCTTAAAGTTACCCATGAAGGTATTATAAGGCCTTGAAGCAATCTCCTAGTAGATAGCATGAGGTTGAACTTGCCCAACCTTATTGCGGTGTATAAGGGATTCAATGAGTAAATAGGTGTTTCAATCAAATAAGGTAGTTATCAATACATTGATTGTTATGTATAAGGTCTCCTACGAGATACCTTTAACATCCCCTTGAATGTATGATAACACCCTTCAAGGTATCTACTATGATATTCCTTCAAGGGCCTTGTAATACCTTCATGGGTAACTTGAAGAAACTTTAAGGCCCTTGAAGGAATCTCCTAGTAGATACCTCGAGGGGCATTGTCATACATTTAAGGGGATGTTGAAGGTATCTCATAAGAGATACCTTTAACATGCATGAGTGTAATTTTCCTTTACCTAGAAAACACTACTAGGTGATATTTTGAAGGACCTTGTAATACCTTCAAGGTATCTCCTAGGAGATACCTTCAAGTTACCCGTGAAGGTATTACAAGGCCTTTGAAGTAATCTCCTAGTAAATACCTCAAGGTTGAACTTGCCCAGCCTTATTAAGGTATATAATGGATTTAATGAGTAAATAGGTGTTTCAATCAAAGAAGGTAGTTATCAATACATTGATTATTATGTATAAGGTCTATTATAGATCTTATCGAGGTGTTAAAGTTTCTTAATTCCAAGATTCGATATGAACCCCATCAAAATTATAGACCTCATAAGATCATCAAGAGAGATTTGAATAAGTTAGATCCTTCATTGTCTAATTTTGTATACAATGATTTTTTTTTGTGCTTGCCACAATAGGCACCATTCACATGGAATCATTGAATTACATATAATATTATCATCTCAGCCCATATTTTAGAAATGAACATATAGTGGATTATAATGATGAGTAATCATAAATCTAAATCAGTGAGCTCCCTTAGTTAAGTAACCATAAGGGGCATTCATGCTGTCAAATTCACCCAGGGCACGATCTCTATAACAAGCCTATCAAAGTCTGTAGTAAGCCTATAAAATTTCATATCTTGCTTGATGAAGTCTGTAGCTCATCTAATGAAGTCCATATCTCACCTAATGAATTCCATAACTCACCTATGAAAATCTATAGCTCGACCAAAATGTTATATTTTCAACTAGAATAATCCTTTAAACCCATTGAATCTTTAAAAAATTCTACTATCATTATTCCATCATATTATAATACTTGTATATATAAAATAGAGGACTAAAACATTAAAATGGGTAAAATAGATTTTCAAGAATAATGACTGAGACTCACATAAACTAAGTGACATAAAAGTAGCTATCTTCTACATCAAACTAGTTATAAGTCCTAAATTTTCATGCAATGCTCAATATAAATGGTAGATTATCCAATAAGAAGGAGATAATATGTGGCTATAATGAGTCATATTTGTGACTCATCATTTCCCCCACAACTTACCTTTTGCAAGTCCCATTGCAAACTATCTTCTTCTCTCCTCATCATTATATATCCTCTACTCCAACATTTCACTGAGATCATAGATAGAATATATTCCTTCTTGCACCACTTTAGATGGGTTTTTAAAACCCATATATGTCCTAAAAAATTATATCTATTGTTCATACAGTTCAAGGCTCTATGGTGGGTGGTGTAGTCTACCAAGGAGACATAGGAGTAAGTAAGAGAGGTGGATGAAATCTCATTCGAACCCAAAAAATTTGTCCTCCTACATTGATTAAATTAGTGATAATCCTAATTATATCCTTAGCCCTTTGGAGATTCCATGTGATGTTTGTAAGGGAGATGACCTCCCTTATTTTCAATGAAACAGATAATAAGCTTCAGCTATGATTGTTTGTTGAAATTACTTCTTCAAAGTGATTCTAAGTGAACAAGTTAAAAGTCATGATATTATAATTAAGGGCATGTAATTAATGATCATGAACCTCTAGCCTTTTAAAGGAATATCTCCTAAACTAGTTAAGACTCTCTTTGGCACTATAGAATTGAGGCTTGATGCATAGGCCTACTTCTTTTGTTATATTCAAATGATCATTAGTTCTCTCATTCCATGCAATTTTATGTTTGTAAGTGGAAATGAGGGATCTCAACTAAAGTTATCTAACAAAAAAATTTACCAAAAATCTATTGGTATTCTTTGTTATAATACCACAAAGATAAACCTCACACAACAAATCTTGATTGGTTGGGGTACAATTATTGTATACTTCTAAAAATTCTTTAGGAGTATTAATTTCATGAGGAAATCCACAATATATCATAAGGAGTTTCCATATAATAATTTTTCATGCAAAAACAAAATATAATAAGGAGAAGGGCTTCTACAGGCTAAAAGCTTCTCTCCTAAGTGATAAGTGAATTAGAGGGTCTATTTAACTTGCTCAATTTTTTGTCATACTTGTGTGATTTCTTATTGGAATTTTTTATTCTCTTTTTTAATCATTCTCTTTTTTTCTTTTATTTCCTTAAACTATAAATAGGTTTGATCCCAATGAATCTTGACATTAGAATAAGACATAAGGGTTTGACAGGCTTGGTCTACTATGGTCTAATAGGGACTATTTGAGAATCTACAGTTATTGGTCTCACCAAGGATTTTTTTTGCTATTATACCTAATGATATGTCTCCTAAGTGACATTTTTTATTCTTCTATCTCTTTCATTGAACTCCATAGCATTACAATCTCATCCTCAAATTCATTTACTTTCCTTTTAAGTACTATTATTTAATCATTATTTGCCAAGGAGTGTTCCTTAAAAATTTCTATACTTTGCAATAAGAATGAGTTGGAAGTATCCTTAATTTGTAATGAATATAATATAAAATCAATGTATTTTTCTTGTTACTTGATTGTATCTTTCAATTTTGATAGGGTGAGATCATGCTACAATCTTTCCTCCTCATGTAAACTAGATGGTTGTGCTTCCTCACTAATAATAGGAGATTTACCTTTGTCAATGTGTGGTTGTGATGGAGAATGTGTATGGGTTGAAGTGAAAGATGGATCAGCTTCATCAAAATCCTCTTATTGGACAGGATTTTCTTCCTCTTCTCTATCAAGTACAAGACTAGAAAAAGTCTCTTAGCGTATACGTTCAAACACTTTTGTAACATCCCTTTCATCATCAACAAATTCAAGAATCATCTTCCATATTCTCCTATTAGGATAAAGTGGAGGAGTGAATTCATTTTTTAGGGTTCCTCTCTTCCTCATGTAGTACCTCTATATAAATTATAGTTGGACCTATTTTGATGCAAGATCTTCATCTATGATAGTGATGGGTTCTTGACACCCTATAGGCTCTGGAGAAAGTCCAAAATTGATGTGAAAAGATATAGGCCTTAGTCCTATTTTAGGTTTTGGCTACTCAATCATAATAAGAGGAACTTTAAGGCTATGTATATCAACCATTGAGGTTGATCTTCTACTCATTATTGATTATAGAGTGACTATCTAAGAAGGATAAGCCTTTTTTTGAGCCCTAAGGTTAGAAGAGGAGGCTTTTTGTAGTAATCCTTTGATAGTCTGTAGCTTATTTTTCTCTTTGGTTTACAAAAAACTAATCTATGTCACCTTTCCATTCTCCTTCTTGAAGAAATGGTGTTAAATAATTAAGTGTATCAGACCATGGTGGTGGATGGAGGCTGAACTGTTGACATATTTCATATCCATAATATGAATAGATCTTACCAAATATGATGGTAAATTGATTATATGTTTGGGTTTGTATAGACCATGCCTCAAATGAATTATTATTTTCATGGTAGCACATGCCAACACACTACATTATCCATCACAAGTGAAGAACTTAATTATCTAGTAGGTTGTATATTTCCATGGCTTTGGTAGGGTTTATATGTTTATATCCTTGGCCTTCTCAGTGTGATATTGAACACACTCTATTATAGGCTACCCTTCTTCATGAAAAATATTGATGATATCATTAAGGAAATACCTTCCTACTATCCTAGCTCCTTCATCTAGAATTCCTAATATTTCACTATTGACTACAATTTGAATATCCTTCATTGTGGTGGAATTCTCTTTCAAATGTAGGAGGAAATCCTTGATAAGGGTTTCATCAAACCCTTGGAACTTCTATAATAATTCTCACCATCTAGCAGCTTCAAACACAGCCCTAGCTCTGTCATCTCTCATGAGTTCATCCATAGACTTTAGCTCTAACTTCTTCTACCTCATAGCTAAATTACCAATTCTACACATGTTACAATGGAATTTCACAAGTTTGAAGGTTTTTTTGAGGGAGATATGAACAATGTGATATGATTAATTTAAAAATCTCAAAATCCATGCCACGAGGGACAAATCTTCCTCACAATCAAAGGATTCATTATCTCCTCCTCACATTAAAAGTATTCTCTATCTCCCACATGTACATGGAAGGAAATAAAGGGATTGATCATATGGAAAACATAAGGGTCATGGGTGATTTGCATAAATATTAGATGAGTGATGTGGATCTCCCAAAAGGGGTCACTCTTATTCTATAAAATTAAAAACCCCTCTCATACATGTGATATGACTAATTTATAATTCTTAAAATCCATGCCACGAGGGATAAATCTCAATACTAGGTATTATTTAAAGATTCACTAATTTTAAACTATCCTCCTCACATACAAAGCATTCATTATTTCCCATGTGTACAGAGAAAGAAAGAAAGGGTATGATCACATGGTGAACATAAGGGTCAAGGGTGATTTTCATAAACATTGGATGAGTGACGTAGATCTCCCAAAAGGGTTCACTCTTATTATACAAAATCAAAAAACCCTCTCATGCATATGATATGACTAATTTAAAATGTTTAAAATCCATGCCATGAGGGACTAATCCTGATGCTAGGTGTTATTAAATCATTCATTCATTAAATTTATGACGTGAAATGAGAGAAAATTTTATCACCTCAAATAATAATAACTTGGAACAAGCCAAAATTTGACTTTTCAACTCAATCTAAAATGAAAAAAAATTGCAATATTTCGAATAGAGCCAACAGACGAATGATGCGATGAGATAGAGATAAAGTGGAACCATTAAAACCCTCTCACATCACAACACTTGTTTACAGTTAATAAAAAATGTTTGCTTTCCCATCACATTCACCATATGGGTCCCTATTGAATACAAGTAATTGCTCAACAATCCTAATCTCTGCCATTTCATTATCTCAGCCATTTCATAATAAAAATCTAGGTCTATCTGAATCTTCATAATTTTATAAATTAAAGTGGTAAAAATGAATAAAAGGGCCATGTCAAGCTAAATAAATCACACATTTTAGATACAATAAAACAATACATTAAATAGATTAAATACCTAACAAGGACCTATAGAAATGATAGTAAAAAATGGGGACTAATCTCGATGCTAGGTCTTATTCAATCATTCATTCATTAAAATTTATGAGGCATCATGAGGGAAAATTTAGCCACCCCAAATAATAATAAACTGTAATATACCAAAAAATTACTTTTCAACTCATTCTAAAATGAAAAAAATCATAGTATCCTAAATAGAGCCAATAGACAAATGATGCAAGGAGATAAATATAGGGTGGAACTATTAAAACCCTCTCACATCACGAAACTTGTTTACTATGATTATTTTCTTGTAGTTAATAAAAAATGTCTACTTTCCCCACACATTCACCATTTATGTCCCTATTTAATACAAATAAGTGTTAAACAATCTTAATCTCTGCCATTTCATTATCTCGACCATTTCATAACAAAAATCTAGGTTTATTTGAATGTCAGTGATTTCATAACTTAAAGAGGTAAATAATGAATAAAAGGACCATGTCAATCCAAAAAAATCACACATTTTAGATACAATAAAATAAAACATTAAATAGATTAAATACCTAATAAGAAGGACCTACAAAAATGGTATCAACACTTTCACCACAAATGTCACAGTAAACCTAACAATCCATAAAATAATTGTTTTCAACCTTCTAATGGGAGAGAAAATTTTGAAAGAGAAAATAATGGCAAGAAAAAAAGACAAACTTAACCCTAATTTTGAAATGTGTGAGAATTTTTAATTATATAATAATTTAAAATTTTATATAAAAAGTTACATACAAAATTATTTTAAAAAAACATTTATATATTTAAACATAAACTTTTAAACATACATTATTTAATAAAAATATTTAAATAATAAAAATAAATAATAAACATAGATTTTTAATATAAAAATATTTTAACAAAATTTTATCATTTATTATAATTATTCTTATTAAAAAAGTTTATTTATATTTGCTAATTTACATGATTAAATTGTCTAATAGAGATTTGACTCTTTAATTTTTAGCCTCCCTAAAATACCTCTGAGATAATTTAATTCACAAATTCAAATACATGTGAGAGTGAGTCATCTTTCTTGAATTTACAAACTAATATTTGGAGATGAATTTGACCTCAAAATGGTAATTAAAATAAGTGAGACAAAATCATACCTAGTAACTCAAAGACCTCTTGAGAAAGGATTTTGTGTGCTTATCTAAATTATGATTATGTGAGTGCATAAACAATCTATACCATACCAATCTATAAACATTAACTTTTCATTCATGATAATAAGGAGTGATATCTCAATGCAGAGTCAAGGTTAAACATTTCAGCCAATAAATAAGTACATCAAATTCAAAGCCCAATAATGGGGTCAAAATTACATGGCCAAATCACATCCATTTAAAATCAATTAAATTTAAATAGGAAAGCAAGTCAAGCAACTTTACTCCTTTTGAAAAAAATATTTCAATACTAGAATCACAAAAACTTCATTTATCAATATTATATAAATTATAGATGAAACACAAGATTTAATTATATCTCTTAAGAAGCTTTTCAAGGGCATTTTGATAATTAACCAGTACATCCCAAAATGATCAACATCATTTTCAGCTACCTCAGAACACTTACTATATATCGTATTTATATATATAGACTTTCCATTTATAGATTGTATCTAAATGTAGATTTGTATAATTTCGAGAATTTTATTCCAATAAAATAACACTAGATTCATTTAAAAAGCTTTTCAAAGTCATTTTGATGATTAATTAGTACATCCCAAGATGATCAATTCCATTTTCAGTTATGGACTCATTTGTAAAGTATTTCTAAGGCATTCTAATGACTAATTGGTCCATTTTATGATGACCAACATCATTTTCAGCTATCACAAGAACACTTTCTATTTATAGTATGTCTATAAATAAATTCACACACACACACACACACACACACACACAGATATATATATATATATATATATATATATATATATATATATATATATGTCTTTAGATATAGATTTTTATTTGAGACAAAATCTTGTAAATCAAGGTAAAGGAAGCAAGGTGGGGCATTTTCACAATATTCATTACAAATGATTAAAGCGTTGGAGGAAAAAAATTCTCTCATTGAGAAGAACACCTAAAAGGCATCCAAATTATGTGTTTGATTCACAATATGTCTTGCATGAACCTCTTGCATTAGAGGTATTATTTTATCCCTTGCTACTACACTTTGTGGCACTAAAATTTTTTACTTATGAGAAACAAGGGTGACCCTGAGCATGATCAAGAAATGAAACTCCTTGAATTAAACAAGTTAAATTTTGGGGCCACTACATTGGCCTCATCCAATAAAGAATTGAAGATCAAGTCATCTTATAAAGTTAATCTGAATGAACTAAAATGTGATACCAATCAAATAGTGAACATGGTAGTGCTACAGTGAACTATATTATAGAATGCACCATGCAAAAAAATTATTAGATTCACAAAGCCTCTGATGTTTCTTATTATGAAGTTGGCTGAGTGTCAACTCATATCTCTTCCTACACCTATAGAGGTTGATATGAGTAAACCTCTTTCATGTGGATATGATGAGAATGCATATTTTGATTTTCATCAAGGTTATAATCATTCTATTAATTGATGTTTTTTCTTGAAATATAAACTTCAGGACTTATATGAGTCCCAACAAATTACACTTGATGGGTCTCCTACCATGGGTTTTGGATCACATCCAGGGGATAATCAAAATTAGAAAATGTTTAATAATCCACTACAAGACCATATAATGAAAATTATAGAAGTTTAAATATGAAAATAGAAGTAAAATTATCATCATGGAACTTTGGAACTGATAGTAATGATCTAGAAATAATAGGCTCTTGTATAATAAGTGGAGTTTTATCTATATTTTTTGAAGATGTAACATTAATAGTATCTTGAGGAGAAGTGGTGGTATAATATTAATCATATATGGAATAAATGGTGTCTTTAAAACATATATGTCCACTTCAAATTTTTATCATATTTTTAAACCTAAAATTTCTCTTGGTCACTTCTAATTTTTTTAGCACATCACCTAGATAAAACCTGATCACCCACAACTGAATTCCTTATCTAGTGAATACAGATGCCCCTTGATCAAAACCAATGGAGTTGTAATTTTGATGTAGATATTGTGCTAAGAGGCTATCTCTTCACATGAAGAATACAAACCATCATAGACTAAAAAATTGCATGGTGATTTGGATCCTGATAGGTTTGCACCCACAATTACTTTAGATGAACTTATTTTGACATTGTCATGGGTTTGATGTAACTAGATTTAACTCTCAATTTACACTCTTTCACTTCACATAACCTCTCTTATCAATACACAAACACACACACATATAATATTAGTTATTATATAAATATTGTATAATATATATTATATATTTCAGTATAATATATTTAAATGCATTTATATATTTTTAATAATACATAAATAATATTATATACAAATATGATTATTATATTATTATATTATATTGAAAATATAATACTTATATTTGATGCACTGTCATTAGAGACTGTGAAAGACCAGTATAAAAATAGTCTCATTAAAAGTTTTCGTAACTTTCTCATTTCTTAACAAAATTGAGAAATTAAAATTGAGGTGAAAAGGAGATCAGTCAGATGACAGTGCATCATTTTTCTATGAGTGCTCTCTTAAGACTGTTGACATGGTTGGATAAGCGCTCGTTGTTAGAAGCATAGACTGGAGAGGTAAAAGATGTCAGTCGATGTTACATGGCCTTCCACCATGAAGGAAAGGGATGGCTGTTAATTAGCGGAGACCTCGATGAATGCCTTGTCACAGGCTTGAGCAAAAGGGGATATGGCGGTTCGATGGCTTTTCCCACAGACGATGCCAATGGAATCAAGCCCCAAAGGTGAGCTGAGCCTGAGTATATATATATATATATATGTCGATGTCTATGTTGAAAATCCAAGGAGGCATAATGTAGCTACAAAATTAACATTCAATTTCAAAGGGGTCAATATTATTGTTGTAGTCTGACGATAGTTCTGAATATTCTAATCCCTGTTTGTAGTCCAAGATAGTGCACCATTTTGGTATCAAAGCTTGAAGCTCTTGGGATTTGGTAATTGAGCATGTTTTCTAATAAGTTACTACAGGATTAAGAAAAGAGATCTTTGGATGGTTGCATTTGTTAATGATGTTGCAGTTGTTACAGGATTTGGCAAAAGGATCAATAGGACAAAGCACTAGAAGACCCTGTGGAGAAAAGGTATGAGTAACCTTTGATATTTGATTTGATTTTATTGTGTTTGAGAAGCAAATAGGTGAAAAGTAAGTCTTGAAGCTAATTAAATCTTGGAAATGAGAGAGAAGAGCTCATGGAGGCTCAATAAATGGTGACCCAAGGTAAAGTAAACTTGGATTTGTGATTTGTGCTTGTTGAAGTGTTGTATAAAGAGTTATTGCAAGCCATTGACTCAAAGTGTGAGGCTAAGTAAAGCCATTAAGTAGAATCAAAAGACTAGGATGTAAAAGGCCTAGGTGAGATCAAGGAGATTGTCAAAAGACCAGGCAAGGAGAAAGGCTTGGGTGAGACAAGTGGACCTAAAGGGATCAAGAGACCAAGGTGGAAAAGACTTGGGTGAAGATCTCATAAATGGAAATATTGTTGAGAAAATAGTAGAGAAACAAGGTACATGAGGGTACTAAGAAGAAAACAAGCATCCAAAAGAAGAAAGGTATGACTAGTATTGAAATTGATAAAGAAATTGACAGTTTGAAAAGAGATTTAGCTAAGTTTGCAAATAGATATGAGTCTTGGATGCAGATGGACAAGCAAGCATGGGTATGGCCAATGAGGAAGAGGTTAAAGTGGCCAATAGATCTCCTAATGAAGAGGACAAGAAGGCAAAAGAAGATTTCCAAGAAGAGAGAAGCCCATAGAGGCAAGAGGATGAGTACGTTTCCAAGTGAGCAACAAGGGAAAGAGATTGTGAAAAATGTTCTCATTGAGGAGAACAAAAGAAAAGATGAAGTGCCAGGAAGAGCACTTGAAAAGATAAGAGTGTTGATGAAGAGAGCACTCATATGGACCTTGTGGTCTCTTATTTTTATATCTAATGTTGTCTTTGCATGGGTAATTGCAGGTATGAGCAGCCTTATGAAGGTCAAGAGAAGGGCCTTGGAGAGTGAAGAGATTGGTGCAAGAGAAGACACCAAGTGCACAAGTGAATGTGTAAGAGAAAAGAAATTTTTTTCTGTTGATGATAAAGAAGAAGAGATGCATTGGTTAATGTATGAGGAAGGTGTTGAGGAACCCCTACAAGCAAGAGAAGAGATGGAAGATGAAGATGACTTCCATGATGCCATTGAAATCCAAGAAGAGGCAAGAGAGCAGTCAAGCATAAAGGAAGAAGAAAGTACAGATAATCAAGAAGCTATGCAAATCAAAGAACTAATGGAGCAGCCCATTAAGGAGGTAAAGGTGAATCCAAAAATTGATTTTTCTTATAAGCATGAAATTGTTGATATACATGTTAGAGAAGTAAAGATAAAGGTGAAGTTTCCAATTAACCATGGATATGTGATGCCTAAATGGTGGAAGAAGCAAACTCCCAAGCAACAGGAAGTGTTGGTACAAGAGCATGGATGTAGGATGCCTACATGGTTTGAGAAGATAAATGATAAGAAGGAGAAACAAGTATGGGTGCCTAAGAAGGCAAAGAGAGAAGTTGTGAGTGTTGAGGCAACAACACCAAGAAGTCAATGGAAGAGGATTGAAGGTGATTTAAGAAACCAAGAGAATGAAGGTGAGATGGTGAGTATGGAAGAGGCATTCCATGAAGACAAGATGCTTGAGAGGTATACCAAAGAGGTAAAAGGTAAAGAAATGGTTTATGATGATGTTTTTGAATCCTTTAATGATATTTTCATGAGAAATGAAAAATGGAAAGTGGCTATGTGGACTAATATGCAGCAAGGAGAGAGTTCCAAATGGATGGATGATGAGGAAAGAGGAGAGTATGCAGCAAAGCAATGCCTGATTGAAAACAAAGAACAAACAAGATGGCTTCAAGTATAGATTGAAAAGAGTAAGGAGACACAAGGTAATAGTGTTTCTATTATTTTTGATAAGTATATTGATGATAATGAAGAAGTTGGTTTGCATGAAGACAGCTCAAGAATGGATGAGATGAAGCGTAAGGCTAGTAAAGGACAAGTAATACTTGTGAGTGATGAGCCCAAGTTTGATGAAGAAAATGGTGAGATATATGAGATCTCACTAAAGGAGGAGTTGAGAATGTTGGAGGAGCTGTTTGGTCATTCAAGAGAGATGAATGAAGGTACAAGCCATAGTGATAAGAACACCATTGGTGAGAGTGAAGCAAGAAAAGAGCACACTAAAGAGGCAAAGGTAGTTTTGGCCAAAGAGTAGAAGAGTGGAGACAGCCAAGAGACTTTATGGTCTCAAGTTTTTACTTCTAACATTGCCTTTGATGTTTTGAATGTAGGTGTTAAAGTTGTGGAGATGAATGAAGTCCATAGTTCAATGGACAAATTTTTGAACCAAGAAGATAAAGAAGATCTTGAAGACATGTATGAGAATGAAGCATGGAGATGGGACATAATAGCTACAAAAGAAATGAGAAGAAAAACATACCAAAAAAGGAAGAAAAGCAAAATGAAAGACAAAGACTATCAAAGACAAACACCAACATTGGCATTCACAACAAGACCTTGGGATCTAGGCATATAGAGTAAAGACTAAAACATTGAGGAAATATATGTTTCTAGAGGGAGAGTATGATGTAGGAGCATCTACATACATCTTGGCAAGACATGGTTATGTTGGGATGCAAGTCATGATTGAATTCAAATTTCAATTTATTGTATTTTCCCTCCAAAATGTTGTTAATGAGGAGTAATTGTAAAAATTAAAGGTAAAAAGTAAATGTTGGGGTTGTTGAGAAAATCAAGGGAAGTGGTTGAAATCCTCCAACCATAGGCTATTTATTATTAAATAAGTTTTCAACATTAGAATGCTGGTTGAAGAAATATCTCCTATTTGTTATCTTAGATGGCATAAGAGGAGGAGAGATAGAAAGGGAATTGGTCAAAAATGGCTCATCGTATGATATAAGGGAAATAGAGTTGGCTACGGAAAGGGGGAATAAACAGTAATATCATTATGAGGAAAATGGAGATAGATGCAAAGGCAAAGGATGGGCTTCAGTCCATTTAACATGGATGTGTAGCCCATGGAATAACATCAGCTCAACCATGGCGAGGCTGGCAAGTTGGAAACGTGTGCTCATGGAGGACAAAGTTTTGGACCTTCTCAGAGCTACCATATGTGATAATATGTAGGATTTAAAGTGAAGGGATCAAATTAAATTGAGTTCCAATGAGTGCAAGATCACTTTACAGAATCCAAGCACCAAGACAATGTTGAGAAATGGGGAGTTGCCGAGTAGATTGAAATAGGTCCAAGTGCTACCCACAGATCTGGACACATGGATCGAGTCAAGGTTATTCAAAGGTGGAATGGAACGCAGGCAAGTAGAAGCCAATACAATTCTATGGAGATCTGAGTTTGAGGTGAGAGGGAGTTGATTACAACACATATAGTTGAATTGAAAAATGCAAAGTAGTGAAACTGCGTGCTTTAATTGAAACAAAAAAATGCGTGCAAATCAAAATAGTGGAAAGCTATGTTGCCTGCTGATGGAGGTATATTTGTAAGTATGCAGACCATTGAGTCTTTACCTATTGTGTATGGCTATATTATTGAATTCAAAAATAAAAATAGAGGGTCCTGAACTAGCATGAGGATGTTTCTTTGACTTTGGTTTGGCCTTCGGCCATGAAGAAAGAACCGAGTTTGAATCTTTGCGCAAGGGAATTGTTGTGTTAATATACAGGTTCCAAATTATATAAAACACAGTCGATGGATATAGAGGAAAAATTGAGCCTGTAAGAACTCTGATATGGCATTTAGTAAGATTTATTTATCCTTAAAATATATTACTCGTTGAGTTGTTGTGAAGGATAATGATTAGAGAAAATTGTGAGAGTTTGTGGTTTGAAAAGATCTCAAGGATTAAACTCTGTGCGTTAGTTTAAAATTGTTTAGTGGTCAAAGTGAAGGAAGGAGTTGCTAAGTTATTACCAAGTAAAAACCAAGCTCGCTATCAGTCTATAGAAGAAGAGTTGGCACCACTGTACAAATTGCTGCAAAGAGGGAGATTGTTTGCTTGAAGAAGCCATGACTGTGAAAGACTAGTATAAAAATAGTCTCATTAAAAGGTTTCGTAACTTTCTCATTTCTTAATGAAATTGAGAAATTCAAATTGAGGTGAAAAGGAGATTAGTCTGATGACAGTGCATCATTTTAAACTAACGCACATATTTTAATACTTGAGATCTTTTCAAACCACAAACTCTCACAATTTTATCTAATCACGATCCTTCACAACAACTCAACAAGTAATTTATTTGAAGGATAAATAAGTCTTACTAAATGCCATATCAGAGTTATTACAAGCTTGATTTTTCCTCTATATCCATCGGCTATGTTTTATACAATTTAGAACCTGTATATTAACACAACAATTCCCCTGCATAAAGATTCAAACTCGATTCTTTCTTCATGGCCGAAGGCCAAACCAAAGTCGAAGAAACATCCTCATACTGGTTCAGGACCCTATGTTTTTCTTTTGAATTCAATAATATAGCCATACACAATAGGTGAAGACTCAATGGTCTACATACTTACAAATATACCTCCATCAACAGGCAACATAGCTTTCCACTATTTTGATTTGCACACATTTTTTTGTTTCAATCGAAGCACGCAGTTTCACTACTTTGCATTTTTCAATTCAATTGTATGTGTTGTAATCAACTCCCTCTCACCTCAGACTTGAATCTCCATAGAATTGTATTGGCTTCTACTTTCTTGCACTTCATTCCACCTTCGAATAACCTTGACTCGATCCATGCATCCAGATCTGCAGGTAGCACTTGGACCTGTTTCAATCTACTCGGCAACTCCCCATTTCTCAACGTTGTCTTGGCGCTTGGATTCTATATAGTGATCTTTCACTCATTGGAACTTGATTTACTTTGATCTCTTCACTTTAAATCCTACATATTATCACATATGGCAGCTCTAAGAAGGTCCAAAACTTTGTCCTCCATGCGCACACATTTCCAACTTGCCAGCCTCGCCATGGTTGAGCTGATGTTATTCCATGGGCTACATGGCCATGTCAAATGGACTGAAGCCCATCATTTGCCTTTGCATCCATCTCCATTTTCCTTGTAATGATATTACTATTTATTCCCCCTTTCCGTAGCCAACTCCATTTCCCTTATATCATACGATGAGCCATTTTTGACCAATTCCCTTTCTATCTCTCCTCCTCTTACGCCATCTAAGATAATAAATAGGAGATATTTCTTCAACCAACATTCTAATGTTGAAAACTTATTTAATAATAAATAGCCTATGGTTAGAGGATTTCAATCACTTCCCTTGATTTTCTCAATATCCCCAACATTTACTTTTTACCTTTACTTTTTACAATTACTCCTCATTAACAACATTTTGGAGGGAAAATACAATAAATTGAAATTTGAATTCAATCATGACTTGCATCCCAACGTAACCATGTCTTGCCAAGATGTATGTAGATGCTCCTGTATCAATATTATCTCAAACTATAGTACTATAATACTATATTATTTCAATATACTTAGTATTATAGATTATTTTATATTATATATTAAGTTACTATATTGAAATACTATTCTAAATCTGTCAACAGTATTATATATTATTTTCAATATATATAATACTATAAAATATATTATATTATAAGAAATCATTTTATATATATTTTCAAAAATATATAATATTATCTCTAGAAAATATGCCAGTTTAAGAATTGAGGTATATTATTTTGATGACCAAATCTATCAAACATTAATGTTTGGTAGGCATTAATGCATGCTCCTTCACTTCTAAGTATATTTAATGTTCACTCTTTTATGACTTTTCATTTTAAATTGGGTAAATTTTAACCTGATGGGATCGATAGATGAAATTTACAAGTACAAAATATTTAGTTTCATTAAATTATAGCCATAAAAGATATTATAATTATAAAGTTGTGATCCATGCATACCCTATAGGATTGTATAATTTTTTTTTGACTTGATAGTTTTTTATTTATTTTAATTCTAAGTGCTTTGATGACCCAAAAAGAATTCATTTCCTACTTTATATGTATAATGTAGAAGTTAAAATCACGTATCACGAAGTATTAAATTTGGAGTTGCAGAAGACACTTGACATGAGACATTAGGTAGTAAAGCAAATGGATTTAGTAGATTTTGGTTGATGTCCATTATCAAAGTATCTTTACTCTTTGCAAAGTATACTTAGTTCATATATATAAATTAAGTGGCCTACAACGTGATAGCTATCAATCATGAGCATATTCGATTAGCTAAAATTTATTTGTAATAAAATTCATTAGTGTGACTTGGTTATCATTATTAATTCAATTTATTTCGTTGGTTTAAAAATAATGAGGGTGATTAATTTTGTGATATTTGAGTGATTAATCTTTACATGCTATTAAATATTTCAATATCAAAAAATATTTGGTCTGATTTAGTATTTAATAAAAGGGATCATGATTAGACATGTGATGATGATAAGTGAGCATATTTACATGTTTTTCTACATATTATAAATATTCTACAGACTGTTTACATATTGATTCAAAAAGTTTTTTAAAATAAATTTTTTATTCAGCTTATACAAATTATAAAACAACAAAATGACAATCAAATTTCAATTAACTATGGCATATTTGGAGCTACAATTTGAGTTAGTCCTACGTAATTTTTTTATTCAACTAATTAAAATTAAGGTAAAATTATTTTGACACCAATGAATATTTGTTCTACGTTATTAATGGTGATTTTATTTCTCCACTAAAATCTTTTGGTTCATTTGGAAACAAAGAAATTTGGAACTTTTCTAGTTTAAAAGTAGATTGCTTAATAACTTCAATTTTGAAGCCACTGTGAGATGTATTTCTTGGCAAATCTTTTTGTAGATGAAGGTATCATAAAATGAGTTGGATAATTGTTCATTAGTTTATGTGGACAAGAATGGACATTTTATATTGTAATAACATTATAAGATTGATATTCTTTTACTATATACCATGACCTTATTGGTAGTTTTTTGGTGACTTACGGTGACAAATATATAATAGACTTTGTTTATGTTATTCCTATATATATAAACATTATTAATGTGACTATGATTTATCATATTTTTAAATTTAGGTTTTAATTTTATATAAGACCCAAAATCTAATTAAAATTTTGAGATAGTAAGGAGAATTTGATCCTGATTCAGTGTTTTTTCTTAATAATTTAAAATTATCTCATAATTGATTTCTTTTGATAATTTTAAAATTTTGAATCCAAATTATATCGACTCAACACACATTTTTTTATTAACATATAATTTAAGTATTTACTTAGAGAAAATATGACATTTAATTTTTTCATTGAACGTGTCAATGACATATTAATAATTTACACTTTTATTGAAATCATTTTGGCTTTGGATAGTCTTGACTTTAGACTATTCTGGGTTTATACTATAATTTATGTCTCCAAAGTGTGTTCACTTAACATACTTTTTTTAATATAGAATTTAAGGATTAATACATGCAAAAAAAATATTATTTGAAGTTTATTTGACACTATTTGACAAAATTAATAATATAATATTTTATTTAACACTATTTATTACATTGTAGAAATAATGGCTCATATTGGCCACACCTTGTATAGAGAAATTTCATTCATTAATGGATCTGTTGATTGGGAGAAAAGAGATGAAGAATAGTTCATAGATAATATTTGTGATCCAGATAACTACCACAATGGTTTGTGGTTTAATTCAATATCAGGGGCATATGAAGTAGTTAAAATTATATTAAGTATGAAATGTGTTTCTGAACATTTGATTGTAGTTCAAGTAGAATATATAAACAACTTTGAACATACATGCCAAGTCATTAAAATTGGACTTGTATATACAAAAATTGGCATGGTTCATTTTGGTAAATGCCAGAGGGATTCTTGTTATTCATATCGTTGGAGGATAGAACCTTATCTATATTCTAAGAAATTTAGACTAATAGAAAATAGTCAAAATATTTGTAATGGAATTGTGACTGTGTTTAAATCTTTTTATTAGTATAGATGTACTTCTTCTATTTATCACCACTTGAATACAAATAAGGAATTTATTAAAATAACATTCCATGCAAAAATGTTTCATTTTATTAGGAGGCAATAACTAACCACTCTGGAAAAACGTTTAAACATAAATTATTTAGTAAAAATATTTAAAAATTTAAACATAAATAAAAATAAATAATAAGCATAGTTTTTAAATATAAAAATAATTACAATTTTTTATCATTTATTATAATTATTTTTATTAAATAAGTTTATTTATATTGTTAATTTACATGATTAAATTGTTTAATAGGGATTTGACTCCTTAATTTTTATCCCTCCAAAAATACTTTTGAGATAAAATTCACCAAGTTAAATACCTGTGAGAGTGAGTCACCTTTCTTGAATTTATACTTGTGACTCTCTTTGTTAATTTAAACACTTATAACACAATAGACATCTGACATGGTCAGATATCAAATATGCTAGAGACCAATACAAAGAATTTTCCACTTTTAGGTCCATTAATCACATCAAACATCGAGCGTACATTGAGTGGGAATATATATTCATACCCTTTGATGTCAACTTCAATAAATAATTTGAACCAAGGTAGGGATTTTTCACAATCCTCATTACAATTGATTAAAGTATTGAAGGAAAAAAATTCTCTCATTGAGAAGAACACTTAAAAGGCATCCAATGTGCTTGATTCACAATATATTTTACATAACCATCTTGCATTAGAGGTATCATTTCAACCCTTGAAACCACACTTTGTGGCACTAATTTTTTTTACTTTTGAGAAACATGAAGGGTGACCCTGAGCATGATAGAGAAATGAAACTCCTTACATTAAACAAGCTAAAGTATGGGGCCACTACATTGATCTCATCCAATATAAACTTTAAGATCAAGCCACCTTACAAGTTAATCCAAATGAACCAAAATATGATACTAATCAAATAATGAACATGGTAGTGCCACAGTGAGCTATTTTATAGAATCAACCATGCAAAAAAATTACTAGATTCACAAAGTCTCTGGTGCTTTTTATTAAGAATTTGGCTGAGTGTCAACTCATATATCTCCCTACATCTATAGAGGTTGATATGAGTAAACCTCTTCCATGGGGATATGATGAGAATGAATATTGTGATTTTTACCAGTGCCATAGACATTCTACTAATAGATATTTTTATTTGAGATATAAGCTTCAGGACTTATATGAATTCCAATAAATTACACTTAATGGGTCTCTTACCATGGGTTTTAGATCACATCTAGGGGATCATAAGAATTAGAAAATGTTCAATAATCCACTACAAGATCATACAATGAAAATAACAAAAGTTCAAATATGAAAATAGAAGTAAAATTATCATCATGGAACTTTGGAACAAATGGTAATGATTTAGAAATAGGTTCTTCATAATATTAAGTGGAGTTTCATCCACATTTTTTGAAGATGTAACATTAATGGTATACTTGAGAATGCATCATATTTAGGCATAGTAGGCATGCATGAAATAGATGATGTCTTTGAAACATATATGTCCACTTCAATTTTTTATCCAATTTCTAAACCCAAAATTTTTCTTGGTCATTTTAAATTTTTTTAATGCAATTTTTTTTTAAAAAAATTCTCCATTGTAATCACCAATACAAAATGTGATCAGCCATAGTTGAGTTTCTTATCCAGTGAATACAGATGCCCCCTAATCAAAACAAAGGGAGTTGTAGTTTTGATGTAGAGACTACATGTTAAGAGGCTATCTCTTTACATGAAGAATACAAGCTATCATAGACTAAAACATTGCATGGTGATTCAGATCTTGATCAGTCTGCACCCATAATTACCTTAGATGAACTTATTTTGATATTGTCATGAGTTTGGAATAACTAGGTTTAAATTTCAATTTACACTCTTTCACTTTACATAGCCCCTCTTGCCAATACATATATACATACAAATGTCATGAGATGTGTGTGTGTGTGTGTGTGTGTGTGTGTGTGTATTAATATTCATATTAATACACACACACACACATTCACATATACACACATACACATATATACAATATTCTCATATATTAAACTAGTTAATATTATATATTTTATATATTATATTTTAATATTATTATTATTATTATTATATTATATATATATATATATATATATATATATATATATATATTATTAAGGTTAAAGGGGAGGTTTTTTGAACTAGGACTCCATATCTTAGAAGACAATCCAAACAAGAGAGGGAAACACAATGTCCAAAAACAAAGAAAAATAACAAGGCATACTAAGGGCTCCAAACAATCCAAAATCATTCCAAGAACAACCAATAGAGGGTTTTTAAGGATCTTACCCACAAACCCAAAAATGCAACTAAATAGTAGTGGCCAGCAAGCCAAATTATACAATAACTATTATAACACCCATAAAATGAAGAGAGTTTCTCTTTCTCAGTTTTTTGATTGAGATCTAAGAGACATATTAGATAAAATCATTTCCTTTTTACCTCTTATTTTATTCCATTTCACAATCTTCAATATAATTATATATTATATATTTTAGTATAATATACTTAAATGTATATTATATAATATTGTAATATTATATTGTATTATATAATATATATTTTAATAAATATTATATATTTTAATATAGTATATATAAATATTATTTTACTATATTAAATATATCACTTGCCTTTAATTTGGCTTGACTACTCCCGAGGTGCTTTTGTGTTAAAAAAAAAGTGGCAGTCCCCAATGAATTTGAAATTCAAATTTAATTTTTAAAATGGGGTTCGTATAATTTCAACACATTTTTAAGAGGAACAAAAACTGTTGAACATGTCTAACTAGATACATATTCCTACTTTTTTTTAACATACAATGTAGAGCATTGATAGATCATAATAAAGTTATAGGTAGAGTGTCTGTAGCATTGATTGTATTTGTTATTGTCATTTCTACAAATCCTTATTTTTAGGTATTTAATCTTAATATTATTTAATATATTTTTTCTCTATCTGAAATGTGTGATTTATTTGTCTTGACTTGGCCCTTTTATTCATTGTTTACCACTTTATGTTATGAAATCACTAAGATTCAGATAGTCTACTTGGATTTTTATTATGAAATAGTAGAAACTAAGATTGTTTATCACTTACTGCTATTTATTATTAATTATTTATTTATGTGTGAAAAACTAGTAAGGACCCAGATAGCAAATGTGAGGTTAAAGCTAAATTTTTTTACTAATTATAATCAAATAATCTTAGTAACTAATATATTTCATAGTTTCAAATTTGAAAAATTATATATAATCACACAGACTAACCAAAAGGACCAGCTTATAACCTCACAAGGACCCATTAATGTCCAAATGTTCTTTCTGCTTGGAATGATCTACCTAGGCTATTAATCTATGGATTGATGTTTTTTGTGAGTCTCGTGAACAACTATAGCTGTACAAGTTTATGCATTGTAAATAAATTTTAATAGTATTTTAGGTGAATTCAATATATGAAAATTCTATATTTTATTGATATAGCTCTACCCTCTCCTATTTTATCTTTTCTTACATGTTTATTTAGTACATTTCTAGCATTGTTTTTTGGTCTAGACTGTCCTCGTAGTTTCAGTATTTTGTTTTAATTAGTGTTGTTGGTTGCTACCCACCGGGGCCTCTACATTCTATTTTTTCTTCCATAGAGATAAATCAGGCTTGGGAGTTAGTTAACCTTCCAAAAGGAAAGAGGTCATACAATTCAAGTGGATGTATAAGACAAAAGCCACTACCAAAGGCAAGATAGAGAGGCATAAAGCAAGACTAGTGGTGAAGGGATACAATCAAAGGTCTGGATGTGATTACAATGTGATGTTTGTACTTGTAACAAGGCTAGAAATGGTGAGGACAATAATATTCATTGATGCTCAACATAAATGGAAGGTGCATCAAATGGATGTCAAGTCTGCCTTCTTGAATGGAGTGCTAAAAGAAAAAGTTTATGTGGGATAGCCACCCAGATATGAGATTCTCAATTATGAGAACTAGGTATATAGGTTATAAAAGGCATTTTGTGGGCTGAAATAAGCCCCAAGAACATGGTAAAATTGTATAGATTCATACTTGTTGATAACTAGCTTTAGTAAAAGTGCTAGTGAGCCCACACTCTATATCAAAATAAACAAAGGTGATATTTTGATTATAGTTTTGTATGTGGATGATTTAATATTCACTAGAAAAGTAAATCAGTCAATAGGAGAGTTAAAAACAACCATGAAGGAGTTTTAAATGATTAATTTAGGTTTCTTCAATTACTTTCTTGGGATATAAGTCAATCAATTAGATAGTGGCATCTTTATATTCCAATATAAGTATGCAAAGGAGATATTAGAGAGGTTTAAGATGCTAGATAGCAAGGTAGTATCTACACCAGCTGAGACAAGCTTGAAGTTGTGCAAAGATGGTTACAGTAGAAATGTATACCCCATGTAGTATAGGAGCTTAGTGGGAAGCCTAATGTATTTGATTATAACTATACTGGGCATCATGTATATAGTCAACCTCATATCTAAATTCATGAAAATGTCAAAGGAGAAACATTGGAAAGTAGGTAAAAGGATAGAGGTATGTGACTGGAGTAAGAAATTATGGAGTTTTATATGCATCAGTAGATGCATTTTAACTAGTGGGATACATTGATAGTGATTGGGCTGATAGTCTTGATGACTAAAAGAGCACTTTAGGATATGTATTTCATCTTGGGTCAAGAGACATATCTTGGGCTTCAAAGAAATAACCTATAGTTTCATTTTCTATAGTTGAAGCGGAGTACATAGTAGCCAATGTAGCAACAAGCCAATCTATATGGTTGAGAAGGATACTTTTAAATTTGCATGAAGAGAAACAAGGAACTTCTATGATATTTTTTGATAATATCTCCTCCATATCATTATCAGAGCACCCCATCTTTCATGGTAGAAGGAAGCACATTGCAATCAGGTATCACTTCATTCAAGAGTTAATTGAGAATCATGTAATAAAGATTAGTTTGTGCAAGTCAAATCATCAATTAGTTGTTATATTTACTAAGTTTTTACCAAATGATATTTTGATGTAAAAAGGAGGGTTAGGGGTAATTAATATAATAGCATTGGGTCTACAAGGTTTTATGTTGGCTCCAGAATCCTTCAGCCCAGTTATGGACTTCAATAGTCCAACTATGGATTTTAACAGGGTGGCTATGGACTTTAATAGTAAAGTATGAACCTTAACTGGGTAGATATGTACTCTAACAATAAAGCTACAGACCGTAATAGGGTAGCTACAAACTCTAAAAACAAAGCTATAGACCTTAATAGGCTAGATATGGACTTTAATAGTCCAGCTACAAACTTCAATAGGGTAGCTATAGACTTAGATAGTCCACTTACAGACTTCTACAGTCTGATTATGGACTCCAATAGTTTAGATATGGAATTCAACAAGGAAGCTATAGACATGAAGATAAGAGATACAAAATCATTTGGGCAGATGAAGAGAGGTTACAAGAAGTTTTGAAGGTTGATTGATTGACTAATTGGGTGGTCAACTGTGTGACTAATTAATTAAGTGGCCAAATAGATCTGATGTCAGCACTAGTCATTGATACCTTAATATCCTTAATCGATGCCATTGTAATCCAACCTTGTAGTTTATTACATACACATTTGTAATGCATATTGGTTTCCCTGAGCATCTTTACTACATACATGCATTGTATAGCATTTACTCTATTTTTCCCTATCCACCATTACTAATTATAAATTGTATTTCCTACATATAATCACATTTTATAGGGTTTACATCGATCAACACATGAAGATACATGTTAATAAGGATGCGAGGGGGCATACAGGGAGAAAAATAAATACACATGGATGGGTTGACTCTGAGTCATGGTGTACATGAGGTAAATGGTGGTGTGCCACATGTTTTCCTTACATAGGGGTTTAATTTTTACATGTGTTTAAATGTCATAAGAACCATGATGTAGTACACATCAAATTTGAGACCTAATGAGATGTCTATGTGATAAATGTCACTAAATTATGCATTCATGATTTGTAGAGACTTAGTGTGTGAAATTGGTGTATAGAGATGAGCTCAAACCCTAAACAAAATGGAGAATCAGTGTTTGAATAAATCTTGAAATAATCAATTCACACTAATAAATAAATTTGAATTTCCATTGAAGGTGTTTTTTTAATTATTTTTAAATATCTCTGTATATTCACTCATGTAGCCATAACTCGACTATCCCCCTCATGCCATGGTTATATCAAATCCCTTGCAATGACCTTTGTAATCAACATAGAAGGTATTACAAATCCTTTCAAGATATCTCCTAGGAGATACCTTGAAATAAAATTCTAATTGTGTGCATGTTCAAGGTATCTACTAGGAGACCCCTTGAAGGTAATACAAGGACGTTCAAGGTATCCCTTAGGATATACCTTGAAATAAAATTCCAATCATATACATGTTCAAGGTATTTACTAGATAACCCTAGAAGGTACTACAAAACCCTTCAAGGTATCTCTTAGAAGATACCTTGAAGGGCATTGTAGTACCTTCAAGGGTACCTTGAAGGTATCTACTAGGAGATACCTTTTAAACATGCATAAGGGTACCCTTGAAGTTATTACAAGGCTGTTCAAGGTATCTCCTACCTTGAACATGCATAGGATTGGAATTTTAATTCAAGGTATCTCCTAGGAGATACCTTGAAATAAAATTCCAATCATGTGCATGTTCAAGGTATCTACTAGGATACCCATTGAAGGTACTATAAGACCTTTCAAGGTATCTCCTAAGAGATACCTTGAAGGGAATTGTATTACCTTCAAGAGTACCATAATGCATATTTGAAAGGTATCTCCTAAGAGATACCTTATACTTTTCAAACATGCATTAGGGTGGGCTTGAAGGTACTAAAAAGCCCTTCAAGGTATATCCTTGTAGATACCTTGAAATAAAATTCAATCATGTACATGTTTAAGGCATGTTAGTAGAGTTTCCTAAAATTTCTATAGAATATGTTAATTATAGGGATAGCTTGCACAAAAATTCAATTTTATACATAATAAAAAATATAAAGATAAACTAACATGGCATTAATAATTCTAAAACATAAATAACATAATACAAGATAAAAAAATCTAAAAAAAAATAGAGTAAACACTACATAGTAAGCATACTTTAAAGAATCTTAGGAAAACCATAATAGAACTATTCTGTTACTATCTATCACATATCAGAACCATATTTCATACATCAGAGTATTATATATATCTTCTTACATGGCTTTGTACTTCACATTCTACCTTTCTAACATATAAAAAGAAATACTCTTGGAATTTTTATATCTATTACTTGGATAAAAAGGCAAAAGACATCTAAAAAATAATATAGAAAACAAAATGATACTCTATGCACATGTGCCCATCAATTATACTCTTAAAAATTTATGAGGCCCTACGCCATTTCCAACACTTTCCTAGACTTAAACATTTGTTTAATCTCAATACAAACTCTCAACTCTTATCTTTGCTAAACCTAGAAAAGATTATCCATTCACAAAAGTGGTAGTAATTGATCTAAGTGTCATTTAATAGTTTTAACCCTTTGCACACTTCTTAACCACCCTTTCAAGTTTTCAACTAACATACTTTCCTACCACCCTTTCTAGTTTTCTATAGACTAGATTAACTAAGTGACCATCCTGGTTAGGGGTTTGCAACCAACCTGGCCCCACTCTTAATTTTTATGACTATGTTATAGATCAATTTTTTTTTTAAATTGAAAAAACTTGAACTATGCATTTACCTACTAAAAATGTGGTGTTGTAGTTTGGTTAGGTGGCTGTGTAAGTTTTGGTTACTCAGACTGTACCTTTGTATCTAGATTTCTCTTCTTTAAATTTTCTTGAAGCTCCTATAGTGGAATGAACTTAGGTTCTTCTATGATATGTAAAATAGCTAGTTCAACCTATAAGAGATCATTCTTGAGCATTTTATAATTATCAAATACTTCTCATACCATGGTAAGAAAAATGTGCAATAGAATCTAAAGGACCATAAAATTTTGCACATCTTCTTCTGTGATGGTAAGGAAGGCTCTGACATTTGATAGATTAAGCTATATATCTAACACAATAGCATTTAACCTATATGTAGTCCTTTGGGCTTGAATATCCAAAAATGTGTTATGCATTGTCTCATTCTATTAGACTTGGAACTTCTTCATCATGATATCCCTATAATTTAAAAACTATTGAAATGCACCAATCGATGTTTTTATCATAGCTATTTGATCACTTATTATAACCTTAACTTTATCCATTGTTGTGAATTTGGTTTTTCAGTAGTCAAGGATTTGTTAAGGTGTTGCCTTCAATAAAGTATTCCTTGGTTTGTCTACTTAGCTTGGCGCACATTAGTATCCAAGACCTATACATATTCCTCTAGTAGTTTACAAGTGTCTTTCATTTCAGTGTGGATAGTCTACCCTTGGGTGCATAGTGTGATCAGATTATATGCACACACCTAATCCTTTATTAGATGAGTCAACATTGCAATGAGTTGTTTATCCTCAGGCATTACTTGATCACCAAGGACTTACATAACTAGATAAGGACAAGTAGCATTAATGATTTGCCTAGTCTTAGCAATTTGATTTTCTGCTTCTGCTTTCTCCTTATGTAGCTAAAAAAATTATGTTCCAAGTCTAAAGCCTTTTGTGTAATGGATTATTATAATGTAATTTATCCTTCAATTTGCTTGGGCAATAGTAGCTATAAAACCTCTAAATATGTCTCCATAGATGTTAGATCAAGCACAATGTGGTCATGACTAAGGCAAGATCTATCATAAATTGAGCCAATGAAAGAAAGAAAGTGGTGCGATGAGATGATGTGGTAGGGAAATCCCACAACCATTGGGTAGAGGGGTGAGACTTTTACATTGAAGTCTCCTCTAGTGCACTTTATTGGATCACATCCCTGTGGGATGTTTCATGTTCTACTTCTACCTTTTCCTTAGCTTCCTTTTCTTTTGTAATTTGTGCCTCAACTTAAGCTTGAACCTTGGATGCAACCTCAATGTGAATTTGGGATTCTTCCTTGGCCTTAACTCTGGATAAAATTTTGGCCTTGGCATCTACCTTAGCCTTAGCTTTGGTGTTAGCCTATACTTTAGCTTTGGCATTAACCTCAAATTTTTCCTTGGTAGCTTGAGCCTCTGCTTCATGCTTGGCTTCCTCCTCCTCAAGGCATTGTTCTTTGGCCTCTTTCTCTCATGCTTTTTATTTTATTTACTTTTGTTATGTAGTTTTTACCTCTTGATCCTTACATTTTACCTCTTCCTATTCCCTTATCTTAGCCTCCACTTCTTTGTATTTTTTCTATTAAGCCTCTAATTCCTTACCTTATCTCTGCATAGCCTCTACTTCTTTTGATCTCTTTCTTTTAGCCTCTGCTTCTTTAAAAAAAAATTCTCAACCTAAACTTATTTAACCTTCTTTTTCCTGACCTCAGCTTCTTTCAACTTATTTTATTATTCTTCCTTCTTAGTGTGTTGTTATATTGGGCTTCTTATGTAACTACTTATTATGTGGCCTCATTCTTGTTTTTTTTATAAAATTTGTATTTCTTTATTTCCTCTCTTATTTCTTTTTAGCCTCTTCCTCATAAACTAGGGTACCCTGCACAACTTCCATTTCTTCAATTAGATCTACACAATGGTATCTAGAAGTCCCACCATCATATATACATCATATGTTTAAGTATCAGATTATGAGTGCTCTAAATATTCAAATTCTATAACCACACATCTACACATGAAAATCTTTCTAGACTCGGTCAGAGGGACAAGTATATCCTTGTATCTCCTCGTGTCCCTAGACTTCACCTCATGGGCACAAAATGTTATGGCTAGTTCTTTGAAAGATACCACACATTATTTTATAGTGGTTGAAAGCTTGACCCAATGATGTGTGCATTATTTGAAAAATAGTGGTCATAATGGGCTCCCTTACTCTGGTAGATCTACACTCTATGCGGATGATGAACTAGTTGTTGGATTTGTTTGGAAAATTTCTACCTAAAGTTTGGGTTGATATTATTCTTGGCCTATAATATCCATAATAATAGAGGGAGTGGGTCACATAATGTCAACCCAAATGTCTTTACTTACCTTATTTTTCACTTGGTAAGTGCGCACTACTTTCTAAAAAAATAATTATTTCTCTTCCTCCTTATCATAGACCTCTTGGCCAATTTCTTTGATCATACATTGAAGAAATTTTTTCTCATCAACCCCTAAATTTGTGAGATCATAATCACAAGCTATCCTTGGTATATTTGGGTTGTCTAACGAGACTTGGTTTGCCTTAATCTCTTTCTAGCTGATGGTGGTGAGGCTCTCTACATAGGTCCATTCTATTTTCCTTTTTCTTATTGTGGGGGAGTTGTAGACTAATGTGCCAACACATATGGTTATGCATCTAGCTACAATTGTGTTTTCTCTTGCTCCAATTATTATGCACCTAGAGGGATGGTTTAAATAGGCTACACTAATCTCATATCTAAGGCTCTTTGCCTTCATACTTTAGCTTGTGATTCAACCATTATGATCAAAAAGGGCATTAGAGTCATAGTTGGCATGGCCAACTCATGCACCTTGATTTGAATACCATTGGAAAACTTAGTTACTGATGCATGCTACCCCAAATATTGCATGACATTTTATGGAATTCAAGCCTATGACCTAATCAAAGCTAGAGCCTCAAGCCACCATGTGTTAAACCACCCCAATTTCTCATAATATTGCTTTGTATTAGTCCAAGTGATGCATCTGAGGGTAATATCAGGCCAAAAGTCTATAGTAACATTAACTTGGCCTAGCGGGGACTTCCATTAGGTGAAGCATAACAACAAAACTAAAAATTGATATTGAAAATTTTGTGAGCTACTTGAAATTACCTTGTTGATATTAGTGGTAAAATTAGATGTGATAAACTTGGGATAATTTAAGTTCTCATTTAGGTGTATCATGCAATACACCATGTCAATTACACCTTTTGTTGCCTATTTGGCCTTCTTCATTGTCTGCTAGAACCTATTTATTATACACTCTAATATAATACACACTATAATGTACTCAATGGATTCAATTTGGGTTCTCCTACCTACCCTAGTGGGAAACTTCTCTCGAACAACTGAATGAATTGGCAGTGTGGTAGACTTGTATGGCAATAAGTATTTTCCATGATTCGAGAGGCCTATGGCTCTCACCATGGTTAGTCTATTGGTATAGATGATGATATCTTGGGATAAAGGAATATCCCCCTAGTTGTATCTACTTAACAAGGTATGCATGGCCTCATCTAGTTATTTGAATGTAAGTAACTTGATTTTCCTCTCTCCATTAGAACCCTGAAGTAGAGGTTGAAGTGAAAGAGCTCTTATTTGTGCCCCTAGTTGTGTTATTGGGGTGAAGAGAGTAACTTTAGCCTTTTCCACAAAGTCAAAGGGATATGGGTCATTATGTTTCATTTGTAAAATACCTATCCTAATCCCCTTTTCTTCCTTTGATGCGTCTATGAGTGGGATCAACAATTGGCTCCTATCCATGACTCTACCTATAATCTATGTTATTTGATTATTTTATTCTATCAAAATCTAGGTCTCAATTTTTTTGCACAAGAGTATATCAAGAGTAGATAGTAGAATAATATTATTCACCAAAGTTTTTAATGTTTTGGCATTATTCATCCCCTTCATTTTATAGCTTTCAACACCAATTTACTCTTGACAACCTATTTAAATGCACTAACTACCTATGCATGAGTGCTCTACCTTATATTTAATATTTTGGATTTAATTGTGACCTTTTTATCTTCCAAATATTTAATTTACCCCATAGCGTGTGTTTAATGTGACCCTATGTCACTTTGTCTAGCCACTCTATTTAATGAATCCACTTGTCACATCCCAACTCAATCTACCTCAAACAAGATGTAATCTTTTTTAATGTCACATCATTAATGGTCTTTCATGACCATTAACGATCCTTATTCCATACCTATCTTATCATTACCACTTTCTTAGACTTAATTGAGCTTGATGTAGTTATGTCCAGTTGTCTTTGATGATTTGTCACTAGAATGTGATCACACCTTGTGATCATAGCCTCTTCTCGGATCTTGTGATGTGAAACTATGAATGCATTGTATAAGCATTCTAACCTAACCTAAAAAAACAACAAAATAAAAACACACAACTTTAATTACCTAGTGCCACTCAGCACCCACTCATAATTTTGGCATATTGATAGAGATTAAAGGTAGTAAGGCTTAAGCCTATAACCATTTATACATCGTAGCAATATGGTTCCCTACAAAAAATTTAGCACAATAGTACCCTGTTATGAGACTTCTTGAATAATGTAGTGTCATTTCCATCTAGTGCACATATTCCCTAGAAATGCTTTGAAATTGATATCATATAATATCATTGCCTGTTCTAGATTAAACTCTTTACATTGAAAGTTGTGATCATGCCATGTTTTTTGACTTAGCTTGTTAATTTTTTATATCCACTAAGCCCTTCATCAATTCTCTTCCATCTTAATTAAATCTAGAAATATTTATTTTACTGACTCATGGATATCAAGTCACATAACCATTATAATGCAATAAATTGTTACAATATACTCCATATGCATAACTGCCTCAAGACCATATACCAGTTGAAATGGAGTGAACCATGTACCCCTCTTAGAGTGTGTCCCGTATGCCCACAAGATCGCAATATGGGTTGACTCTAAGTCATGGTGTACCAAGAGGATAAATGGTGGTCTGTCATGTGTTTTCCTTATAGAATGGCTCAAATTTGATAGGTATTTAAACATCACAAGAACCATGATTCAATACACATCATATTTGGGATCCAATGAGATGTTTATGTGACAAATGTCACTAAATTATGCATTCATGATTTTTAGAGACTCAGTGTGTGAAATTAGTCTATGGAGATGAGCTCAAAACACTAAACAAAATGGATAATCAATGTTTTAATTAGTCTTAAAATAATCAATTCACCATTAATGAATAGAAATTACATTTTCACTTAAGGTTTTTTGTTTATTATTTCTAAATATCTATGCACATTCACTCGTATAGCCATAAATTTATTGTCCTCTACATGCCATGATTATATCAAATCCATTACAATAACCTTTACAATTAAAATTGAGGGTATTATAAGGCCCTTCAAGGTATCTCTTAAGAGATACCTTTAAAGAAAATTCCAATCATGTGCATGTTCAAGGTATCTACTAGGAGAAATCTTGAAGGTACTACAAGACCCTTCAGGTATCTCCTAGAAGATATCTTAAAGGGCATTATATTACCTTCAAGGGTACTATGAAATTATATTTTAGGAGATACATTTCAAACATGCATAAGGTTACCATTGAAGGCATTACAAGGCCCTTCAAGGTATCTCCTAGGAGATACCTTGAAATAAAACTCCAATTGTGTACATGTTTAAGGTATCTAATAGGAACCCCATTGAAGGTACTATAAGTCCCTTCAAGGTATCTCCTAGGAGATAAAATAAAATTAAAATCATATGCATGTTTAATGCATCTACTAAGATAAACCTTAAAGTGCATTGTATTACTTTCAAGGTTACTGTTGACGTAGGAAAGTGCACCCAGTGGCAAGAAAACAAGTTCCTGCCCTCTCCTCGTAACATGGAAACTCCTCTCTCACATGTGGGATAGCGAAGCTAGAGAGGAGAGTCTCTATATAAGGGCTAGCTCCCTTTGATGTATCATGTTTATTTCAGCAAGTGCAGAATATGGGTATATATATATATATATATATATATATATATATATATATATATATATATATATATATATATATATATATATAGCTATATAAAATGGAGGGATGACAAGGGGAAAAAGATACAGGAAAACAAACTACTCTAAGGAGGTGATACACCAAAACATGATGACCTTCTCACACCCACTCTTAGAATTAGACAAAGACAACAAACATACACTCAGACTTGGCAAAAAGACCAGGCTACAGGAAAATGGCAAGGAGGTTCTTATGAAAACATAGGAATAGGGACTCACCAAGATGCTATGAAATACATAATGTAAATGACTTCCTCTATTCTATACCTCCAAATGGAACTCTTCTCCTATCAGCTATAGATAATGGCACCTTGTAGATAACTAGTGTGTTGGCGCTGAACCTGTGAGAGCATCAAAAGATAATGATTGGACACAACTCAAACACTCTTAACATACACAAAATATCCATCCAAGAAGAGGTAAAAAACTATATTTATAGATTCAGGTAGAAATTTTAGTAGGGTTGTGCCTTGTAAAATTGTGAAAAAGATCCTTACAAATGAACAAAGTCATGAAATTATATGAAAAAGAAAAGAGGATAATCATTGGTGCTTTTTCCTTGCAAGTAAGCATGTCGCATCCCATTGGGAAGGAGAAAAACACTGTAGTTGACATCATCCTTCTAGAAGGGACCTACTGAAACCATGCTTGTTGTTTTATCTTTTCCCATTTTGTCTTATCTACTTACTCGGCCCCTGGGGTGAACTTTCTTGGTGGGTCGCTTCAATTTGGCTCTTTTCTGATCAACACTCCCTTTTTTAAAAAACAAAATGGCCATCTTCTTTATCAAACTTGACATCCTCCTAGGACGTCCTCGTGCTTTGCTGGATTTTGGCCACCCACTAATTTCTTCATGGCCTACCTTTTTCCTTCACGAGCACCCTTCCCCCTGCTAGTCAGGTCCATGTTGGCTTATTGACTACTGATGGGCCTTCATGTTTTGCGTCGGGATTTATAAATTTCCCACATACTTGCTTTAACTCTTCAGACTGCTCCCTGGCTTTTAATGTCTCTGAAAACTTTTCCCCAGGTCTTTACATGCTTCCCATGGAATTTTGTCTGCAAACATTTCCCGCAAACAAAAAGTCTATAGAAATTCTTTTTTGCTTCTTGCTTTAGTGCGACCCAGCTTCCTTTTGCTTTTGTGAACACCTGCCTACCCCTTGCCTTTTACTCAGGTTTAAACTTTGACTAGATCCTTCCATACAAATATTTGAAATGCCTACCCTCTGAAAGGGCACCCCTAACCATTGACTGTCCTTCAGCTTGGGGCAGTCCCTTGAACCGAACCTGTTGAACCAAATTTTGGTTCAACGGTTCAAGGTTCAAAGGAGTGCACTGATGAACCAAAGGCCGATGAACTTCTCCAAGATTTGAACTGCCACGTACATTGAACCAAATATGTTGAACCAAAAATTGGTTCAACGGTTCAACGATACGAAGGTTCAACGCTATTGCATTGAGGTGTTTGAATCGAGATGTTGAACTGAGATGAACTAGGCCAAAATAATGAACCAAGCTTGAACTAAGCATGAACTTGAAGATGGACTTTGCAACCTGAATATGACTGGTTTTAAAACATAGGGGAAGAAGTTGACCATAATTTTGCCTGTGGGAAAAAATTGGTCAACAGATGGTGACTCACAGGGAAAGCATGCCTGCTATGCTTAAAACCAGTTGCCTTAAAATCCATTGGGCACAGAGTTAGATGCAGTGATGAAAGAATTAAGAACAACCCAAAAGATTTGAGAATCAAACGTGAAGCCTTTTACCCCACACGCAAAGGGAAACACACAAGGCTAAAAACACTACATGTGGAAACTGCACTTAGGGAAAATAGGGAAACAACTGAAAAAAAAACTACTATATATAGCTAACCAAGAATTCTCACCTCCCTCCTGGATCAAAGGGAAAAAATCTCAAGTCCCCTTCCTGGTGAAGGACTTATAGTAATATGCAAGTAGCTGAATGAAATGGAGATTCAGTGACTTGCTCCTCTTGCCTATCACTTGGTTTGGTTGGAACTCGAGTGGAGATTCAAACATGCTCCCAACGTATACATACTCTATTTGTTCTTAGAAGCTTGCCTCTTATTAGTTCTTCAAGCTAGTGTTTCCCATCAAGAAAATGATTACTGCCGGCTCATCACCATAAGCCCCTTGATACGCACCCTTGACTGGCTTGCTCTTCTCTGCCTCATGCTCGGGTTCCATGGTATGGCCATCTTCCTTGGTGATTTCAAAGAAGATATCTTCAGATTTACTAATCCCTTAAAGGGATAAATCTAGAAAACTATAGCCTCTTTACATGCTTGTTAGAACCCCAATGCTACCTTCTCCACTCTTATCCACCTCATAACCTCCTTGAAGAATAATGTAGCCTGCCCCAATGACTTCAAACAAATCATTCAAATCATGAACAAGATATTTTCCATGCTCCTCCATGTCACTTAAAGTGATCTCCTCCTTATCTGCACTCATGAAGTCTCCCTGATCAGTCATGAATTGAGCATACTCCTCTTCACTAGCTTCCGTCAAGATAGGTTCCTCCTCAAGAAGGGGTGAAGTGGAAGGCTGACAGATGAACTCACATGGAAGAAGAGGCAATCCTTGAACTAGAATCGAATGATTCTCCTCCTTCTATTTGGTCAGCCTTTCACCTATATCAGGCATGGCCTAATAGTTCTCTTGGGGGTGTGTAGGTGGGTGTCTTTTGGTGACGGCTCCTCTATAAGGTTTGAAAGCTCCATTTCTCTATCTCTCAGTAGTCTCATATTAGCATCTAACTCCTCAACCCACTTAGCCAGATAATCCTCATTTTGTACCTCTTGGGGCTCATGGGAAACACCATAGAGATGGGGAGTGCATGAAAATTGCCATGAAATGAAAGGAGCCTCCTAAAGAAGGGTGGAGGGAACTTGAAAAGGACTAACCTAATCTTCTACCTCACACTCTTGGACAATGTTTTTCACCCCCTTGCTATTTCGTGACTCAACCACTTGATTCTAGCTCAAAAAAATCAAACTGGGCATCTCCATTGGGGTTGATGAAGCCTTAATGTGAGAGGGCAAAAAAGATTTAAATTCTACTTCCCTTGTTGCCAAAATGGACTGATGCATCTAAAGGTTTTCCAACTTGATCTATCTATCAAGATTTTCCATTTCGGAACTCTCTTCAACGTGATTAGGGAAAGGACTTTGACAGGCTTGATTTGGCTCAAAAGCAGGTGCCATATATGGCTGATATGATGCTTGGGGCAGTGAGTATGCAGGTTGATAGACTTGGTAAGGTTACCTCTCATAAATACTCAGCTTCTCCTCCAAAGATGCGATCAAACCACTCACGTCCAACATCTCATTCATGAGCTTGTGCTAATTGGCTCCTTCAATGGGAGTCCATTCCTTCTTAACCTGATTTAGTGCATTTCTCACTTGACAGATGACATGATTAGGAACTTCTTGGCTGCATCACCTTCTAGTGTCAAGATCTACTACATATTTTTCATATCCCAGCAGTGCTTGCTTGAAGGCAAAAATGGGTTGATTAGTGAAGAGACTAGGTTGAGTGGGAGTAGTGGCATAATGAGAAGGCTGTGCATAAGGCTGATATAACTCATGAAAGGGCTGGGACTATCCATATTGAAATTGATAAGGATCAACATAAGGCTGGTAAGGATCATAGTCATGCTAGCCAAAGAAAATAGGGTCCATGGCTCTGCATGATGGGATTATACATACCAAAATGATATTTCTTGATGGTATGGTACCAGAACTAATTAACCAGTTGATTTAACTTAGAGTCATCATTAGTGTTTGATGTAGAAGCCTCTAAAGGCTATTCAGTTGAAGAACACACCAAAATTCTTCAATTCTTTGGACAAAACCTATCCCATTTGATCCCACCAAGCGTGCCAAAATTGTTGATGCAAGAAAGTGCACCCAATGGCAAGAAACCAAGTTCCTGCCCTCTCCTCACAACATGGAAACTCCTCTCTCACCTGTGGGATAGCGAAGCTAGAGAGGAGAGTCTCTAGATAAGGGCTAGTTCCCTTTGATGTATCATG
Organism: Torreya grandis; assembly: GCA_037957365.1. Taxonomy (NCBI): domain Eukaryota; kingdom Viridiplantae; phylum Streptophyta; class Pinopsida; order Cupressales; family Taxaceae; genus Torreya; species Torreya grandis. The sequence goes on along the minus strand of JARHVA010000807.1, from coordinate 363,419 downwards.
TTTGTTTCAGCAAGTGTAGAATACAAGTATAGATATATATATATATATATAGCTATATAAATTGGGGGGATGAAAAGGGGAAAAAGATACAGGAAAACAAACTACTCTAAGGAGGTGATACACCAAAACAAGATGACCTTCTCACACCCACTCTTAGAATCAGACAAAGGCAACAAACATACACTCAGACTTGGCAAAAAGACCAGGCTACAGGAAAATGGCAGGGAGGTTCTTATGAAAACATAAGAACAGGGACTCACCAAGATGTTGTGAAATACATACTATAAATGACTTCCTCTGTTCTATACCTCCAAATGGAACTCTTCTCTTGTCAACTACAGATAATGGTGCCTTGTAGATAATTAGTGTGTTGGTGCTGAACCTGTGAGAGCATCAAAAGACAATGACTAGACATAACTCAAACACTCAGAACATACACAGAATATCCATCCAAGAAGAGGTAAAAAACTATCTTTATAGATTTAGGTAGAAATTTTAGCAGGGTTATGCCTTGTAAAATTGTGAAAAATATCCTTACAAATGAACAAAGTCACAAAATTATATGAAAAAGCAAAGAAGAGACTCATTGGTGCTTTTCCCTTGCAAGTGGGTATGTCGCATCCCATTGGGAAGGAGAAAAACACTGTAGTTGACATCATCCTTCTAGAAGGGACCTACTGGAACCATGCTTGTTGTTTTGTCTTTTCCCATTTTGTCTTATCTGCTTACTTGGCCCCTAGGGAAAACTTTCTTGGTGGGTTGCTTCAATTTGGCTCTTTTTTGATCAGTGCTCCCTTTGTTAAAAAACAAAATGGCCATCTTCTTTATCAAACTTGACATCCTCCTAAGACGTCCTCATGCTTTGCTAGCTTCTAGCTGCTTGCTAATTTCTTTGTGGCCTGCCTTTTTTCCTTCGCAAGCACTCTTCCCCTACTAGTCAGGTCCATGCTGGCTTGTTGACTGCTGACGGGCCTTCATGTTTTGTGTCAGGCTTTATACATTTTCTACGGACTTGCTTTAACTCTTCAGACTGCTCCCCAGCTTTTAATGTCTCCACAGACTTTTCCCTAGGTCTTTACATGCTTCCCATGGAATTTTGTCTACAGACATTTCCCACAGACAAAAAGTCTATAGAAATTATTTTTTTGCTTCTTGCCTTAGTGCGACCCGGCTTCCTTTTACTTTTGTGAACGCCTGGCCACCCCTTTGCCTTTTACCTAGGTTTAAAATTTGACTAGATCCTTCCATGCAAATAGTTGAAATGCCTACCCTTCAAAAGGGCACCCCTGACTATTGACTATCCTTCGGCTTGGGGTAATCCCTAAAACCAAACCCGTTGAACCAAATTTTGGTTCAACGGTTCAAGGTTCAAAGGAGTGCGCTGATGAACCAAAGGCCGATGAACTTCTCCAAGCTTTGAACTGCCATGTACGTTGAACCAAATACGTTGAACCAAAAATTGGTTCAACGGTTCAATGGTACGAAGGTTCAATGCTATTGCATTGAGGTGCTTAAACCGAGATGTTGAATTGAGATGAACTAGGCCAAAATAATGAACCAAGCCCGAACTGAGCATGAACTTGAAGATGGACTTTGCAACCTGAATATGACTCGTTTTAAAATGCAGGGGAAGAAGTTGGCCACAATTTTGCCTATGGGAAAAAATTGGTCAACAGTTACCTTGATGGTATATCCTAGGTGATACCTTTCAAACATGCATGAGGGTACCCTTGAAGCTATTACAATGCAGTTTAAGGTATCTCTAAAATTCTAAATTATCTTAACAAGATCTTATTCCATAAATAGTAGATTTATCAACTAAAATTGTTATGACACATTATTCATTAACATAACTTAAGTAACTCATAACAAAACATTTAAAACTGCTATTACATATATCAAACAGCTAATATACCATATCAATGACAAGAAATGGAAGAGACCACCATACAACATAAAGTTGTAGAATAACCTGAAGGATTTTTTATTTGTATTTGATGTCAAAGTTTCTCCTCTTTAATTAAAGAGGGTTATACACTTTTTATAATCCTAGGATGGGGCCAGCCTCATCTCTCAAGCAAAGTTGAAGTAACACTCAACATCTCATTAGAGATTAAAAAAAAAGTTACAATAGGAAAGATTCCAAACCAAGGATTTCAATTATCAAAGGGGTTGCCTATGAGGTGGTAGTTATAAATGGTTGCACTTGAGCACTAGCGAATGATATAGTTTTTATAGTTGTAAATGAAATCATTACCACTATAGCTAAAGTTGTTTTCATAGTGTGGGTTGTCATTAAGAGGACTATTGAAATTGGAATATGAGTCATAGTTGGAGCAATGGTTACAACTATAATTATTGGTGGGGTGACCATGGATATCATGGCCTTCTTTCTTGCCTAAATTTAGAGGTAGAGAGTATGGCTAGCCTAGAAGTCAATTTATACTACCTCAAATTCCAATAGGGGTCTTTTGAAAAGTTGAGGAAGATTATTGATCAACCTTTTGTATATCTTTAGTGATGGACCAATCTCTATGTAAAGGGTTTTTGCACTAAGAACCCTAATTCTAAAAAAATTCACTAGTTGTTTCACTTCATCAGCTATTTTATAGATAATTCCCTGAACCTCTATGCTAAAACTATTGGTAGTTACATGAAGAAGGTCTTTAAAAATGGATCCATGTACCAAATCTCTCTATGGAGTGACTACATTATTGATCCTTATTTCTCCCAAAATAGCAATAGTTTTTCTCTCTTGATTGATCAATGACAGGACCAAAGACTTCATGTATTGGTGCCATTCAAGGAAGGCATCTCTCTTGGTAGCTATGTAATTATGTTCTTAGGTAGCATCAAGGGTTGATATTAAGTTAAAATGGTTATAAGATTTATTCCTAGATGATCTAGTCAAAAAATGTGGTTTAGCTTCCATTTTCTTCATCTTCTCTACCTCTTAATATACATCTCCCCATCGAGGTTGTGACTCCCCTTTTACAAATCTAATTAATTAAATGATGATGTATAGCTTCCTAGACATCCCCTATGCATTGTCAATAGTGTTCACTAGGTGTTGTATGGTGGTTATTCCTTGTAATTCTTAGATGGCTTGATCATATGCTTTGAATATTTCTTTGATCACCCCCTACAAAATCCATAAAGGTATAGGGGTCTTCCTGGGGTAGAGAGCTCACATTAAAGGGATGTACATTTCTCCTTTTGGATAGAGATAAGATATCTTCCCTTTATTCTAATTCTACCTCGTACCCTTCTACCATGTTGGTCTTCCTTTTGACCCTCCTCATGATCTTTGTCTCCTTGTCAAAATGGAACTTGACCATTGGTTTCTCAATGACTATTGGGTTTCCCCTACCCTCTTCTACCTATTACAACTTTTGTAGCCATTTTGGTATGTTCAAGGTTATTGACTACTCAATCGGATTTGTAGGCTCTTCTAGAGTAGAGGATTGAAGCTTGCCCAGAGGAAGCATGGGCTTAGGGGAAGAGGGTCCTATTTATGGGAAAAGTGGGATTGTTTGCCTCCAACTAATGACCTTTTTTAGGGGGAATTATATCTAGAACTAGTTTTCCCTTTTCTAGCTCTTTTTGGGTGGTCATAATAGCATTACAGGTCTGAGTAGGCTAGGTTATTGGTATCCCCATTTGTGTGGATGGTTGAGATGAGGAAATAGGTGAAGAAAAAATGGAGGCAGAGATTACTCTCTCAAATAGAAATTATTTTCATAGTTGGGGAGGGTTAGTTGTGCCAAAGTAGAAGAATGTGGAGGGAGTCTTGAGGAAATTTTATAAGTACCTAGTGGTTAAGGAAAATATGAGCCTAGTGGTAGTGATAGTAAGTGAATTAGGGAGTGGACTAACTTGAATCTCATTCAAATAATTTAAATAATGAGAGGGAACTACAATACTAGTTGTCACTAAAGTATAAATTATAGAAGCTAAGGACAAAGAATAGTGGGTTGAGGTACTTACATGTTACACAAAATCAACTTGGGTAAATATTGTATTAGTTAGTATTATTGTCTTTGGGGATGAAAGACCTAGAGACACTTTCATTGATTATTCACTTGTGGAAGCCAGGGGTCTTGAATCTACTTCATCCTTGGTGTCTCCCTCTTCTAGAAGTATCTTGGTGGAAACTGAACTAGTCCCCAAAAACTTTGTATCCCCTAATTGGGCCTATTCTTCTTCAAGCCATTCATCCTCAAGATTAGTCTCAGCAGTCTTGCTAATAGATACTGAGATTGATGTATCAAATTCACCTTCCCATTATCCTATATCTAAGGGCAATTTCCTTAATTCCTCATCACTATCTAATACCTCTAGGGGTTATATTATTCTAGAACTCTTCCTTCCCTTCAATCATCTCATTGATCCCTCATTAGGTGCCTCTTGGATAGGTGAACCTTGTGATGAGGTTGAAGGATTCCTAAGTTTCCTTTTGTATACAATAAGCTCCATGGTGGGGTGGAAGTTTGTGTGGATGGAAGTGGAGTAACAACTGATGAAACTAATTTGATATTGGGTGGATATAATGGGAGAGTGGATGGATGTAAACTAGTAGCTGAGGTGAGGAAGGAAGGAAGAGGATATTCCTACAATGTGGTGAGTGGAGGAAATGGAAACATAGAGAAGGTTCCACTAGTCCTCATAGTAGTGGCTACTGCATGAATTAAAGGTGAATGTGGGAGAGAATAATTAACTAAGGATAGGAAAGAATGAAGATGAACTTCCTAGACTGTGGTGATTTGTGCTACAGAGGGTGGAGAAAGGATTATTACCATTGTAGTATTTATTATAATGGTAATGGAGGGTGGTAAAGCCTAAGGAGATGCCTAAGGGGGTTCTTGATCTTGTGTCCCCATTTGTGAAAGGGCCCCCTTAGGAGGTTCCAAAACCTAGTCCTCATTTTCAATATTATTGGCTTGCTATTTTTTGGTTCTAGTATTATACTATATGTACTGGCCATCATCATTGACATGGTGACCTTGTTCATCCTAGTGTGGACCTTTATGTCATTCAGGGCATTCATAAACAACACATCATGCCAAATGTGGATGTGTCTATAGTTGATATGTATCCTTCTTCTGAGTCTCCTTAGGTGTTTCCTCACATTCTCCTTGGGGTCCCATTTTTTGTAGGGTGCCACTTGAAATCATAATGGGTTTGGGTTTTTCCCATCAGTTGGAAGTGTTCCCATTTAGTGTATTGAATCCTACCAATACTAAGGGGATTCGAGTGCATATCTGCTTACCTCTTATTTCTTAGTTGAACATTCACAAAGTTAACCAATTGGGCAACAATTAGTTATTTTTCAACTTTGTCTAGGACCAACCTGGGTAGATACATAGGGTAGGATCTAGTGCCCTCTATCCTAATTATGGTGCAATCTAGATAGAGCCAATAATCCCCCATCTTGCCTATGCTCTTCCTAGTTATATTTTCCATAGATGGCCTGGTATACCATCAGGTAGAAGGTCTCAGTAATCCTTGAATATATCTCCTTAGAGATACCTAACAAACATGCATAAGAGTATCCTTTAATGTATTATAAGGCCCTTCAAGGTATCACCTAGTACTACCTTCAAACATAACTTGAAGGGCCTCATAATCCTTCAAGGGTACCCTTATGCATGTTTAAAAGGTATGTCCTATGAGATACCTTAAAAATCTTAGGTTCACCACAGAGGTTTAAATCACATACAAGATCCCAAAATATAAGTAGCTAATCATTTTCCATAATTTTGCTCAAAACCCCATTTTTCAATATCATTTTGTATACTAATAAAATACATGGTTGAATGTTGACTTAATTAGCTATTTTTATCTGCATAGCTATTCCACTCTTATGCATGTTTGAAAAGTATCTCCTAGGAGATACCTTCATAGTAGGATGAAATGAGGATTGAAGTATGCAGTATATGATATTAAAAGCTATTTTTTTTGGATTGACATAAACTGTCATTACAAAAAAAGAGTTATACATTACCATTTTAATATTTTAAGGTTTTAACATATCTTTATGCTTATTTTATAGTATAAATAGAGATTTATCTCCTACATATAGGTATAAATTGGATTTATTTTATAAATAACTTGATTAACAACTCTTCTTATGTCTTTTGAAAATATCTAGGCTGAAAAATCATATGTCAATGGCTTTCCAATGTGGATACTATGTTTCTCTCATAAATAATGGTAAGGTCATTGGTGAAGGAAGAATACACAAAGTTATAAGTCCAAATGTTGACTCTCTAGAATCTATAAATCTCACTTCCACATGCCACAATGAGGAAATACCTATTGAATGTGTAAGTGTTAATGTGATTAAAGCATTCGATCTAACTCTACTACTTCTATTTATTATAGATTTTATGGATAATTTGGGGGTTATAGTTGATAGTTTTGGGTTATAGTTGATATTTTTACTATATGGATCAAAAGAATGATTCTACACGTCACATACAAGTTTTCTATAGAGAATGACATGGAAAAAACACAAAATAATTTCAATTCAATTTTGCATATACAACCATTGCAACAAGAAAACCCTTGCTTGGATTCATTGTTTTGATACATCAATGATCCTACCACATTTCATATCCTAAGAAACAATTTTCTTGGGTAAAGGGTATATTTGTTGCAAAAGCACACAACTCTTATAAATGATGAAAAAAATGCTTTTGACTATGTTGAATTTGCACAACCAGGGGAGATTTTTGGTTGAATTTATGTCCCAATGTTAGAAAATGAATTAGGAGTTTACATAAGGCATGTTATACAATATTGTAAGACTTGAAGTATAGAGGTAACTAAAACATCTATCGTTAGATGGCCTTTTGACAAGATAGTGGACATTGAATGTAGAGAAATCAATTTACCATACATGACACCAAAGGAGAAAGAAATTGGAAACATTTGGGAAGTAGTGGATACTAAATTCATTCCTTTCATGACATTCCTAATGTAAAGGCATCCAAAAAAAGTAAATCATGCCTAAAATTATTCAACCCAAAAAATAAATTAGTCAAACACTTCACTCAGCCAAGTGGAGTTTGATGAAAGCATAGATAGTGAGATTACAATAGTGTATGTAGATAAATGTTGTACCAAAAAATGTTTTCAGTTAGGATTATCATTTGAGAAGCCAAAATATTCAAGGATAAATTTGTTTGATTCCAACGCAACAAATAAGAGGTAGCATGTCTTGGATGCCCTTTCTATTGGTTTGTTTAAGAAAAATAAAAACAAAACTACCATTGATTTTCAAGGTAAAGAGATCTATTTGAAAGCTTGGATTAAAATATATGGATTGAAGAGAAGTAGTTTTTTTTACATTAAAAATTGTCACAAAAAAGGGTAACAAAATGCATTCCATGCAGGGAGGTTTTGACAAAAGACATAAAAGAAGACAATGGTAGCTAAAGATTTTTTGGACTAATTGGTAGATGGTTTTACAAATATTTCTCCATGACTAACATGATAGGTAGATATAGATAGCTCATGAGAAAATGTTTGACATCTTCCAACATCTTTCACTAAATAATTTAGGAGGCACCACATCAATGCACAACTAGTAGATATAGAATATGAGCCAATATCCCAACTAGAATTCTATAACATGTGGAAAACTAATTTTCATGATGTGACCATTACCAAGTCTAATGACTTTGCTAGGTGAAAAACATACATCTTGTTGACTCAACAAAAATGTTTTGTGTCCCTCTCTAGAGATCAAGAAGATTGTATCAATCAAGAATTCATGATGCACTCAAATCAAATACTTTAAATAAGATAAAATGTAGTACACACATAAATGAATGTCAGAGTAATATCATAAAGAATGCCTCAGTGTCATTCATGACAAAGTGGAATGTCAAAAAATATTTGTGCCAAGAATAGTGACAAAAAGCAAAGCAGTTACCAACATAATAATAGAGTTGCCAATGGTAGGGATTACAACACATGGTCATGGTGCAGGTGGATATGGGAATTTTTATTACCGTATGTTCTTGGAGGTTCCAACTTTACTATCAAATCATTGAACAAGTGCTTCAAGGATATGAAAACAACAATTCCATATATTTATGGATATTTACTATATAAACCTAGATCTTAAAAATATCCATTGTATGATGCACTTTTGTCTAATAATTGCTACCCTGAATGCAAGAAATACATAGAAGAAGCATAATCAATCTGTGCATTCAATAAACTTCCTTCCAGGTTATAACTTCAACTAGAAAACTATTGTAGGGACAATAAGAACATGTACTTCCTTCCATCCATAATTATATTTAAAAAATGTTGAACCTTGTATGGAACTAATATTACAATTGAAAATTCACAAAATCATGTTTTTTGTATAAGTTTGTGTTGTAATATTTATCTCTCCTTATCTACAAAGGTGTTTTCCTTGATGTCGAGGTTGTATTTCTCCCTATTGGACACACCCATGAGGACATCGATGGCACATTTGGAAACTTGTCTGAATGTATAAAGAGGAAAGATGTATGGAATGTGGTAGAAATGATGGATAATTATAAGACATGTAAAAATACAAGAAACTTCATGCCATATTTTATTGAAGAAGTGGTAGATTTCAAAGTCTATGCTAATAGTTACCAACTGAAGGGAATAAATTAAATAGTAGGCTTGACAAAAAGTCAATACTTTTTTCTATTCATGGAGCAAGGTTAGCCCATTATGCATTACAAAAACTCTATAAGAGATATAAATTGGTCCCCCCCCCCTTATTTCATTATGGGGAACAAAATAAAAATGGTGATCTAAATGTTATAGAAGGTAATCCGAAAAAAATATTTTTCAAAGAATTAAAAAATAAAGAAAAGTCACAAGATTCTATTGTTTCAAAAGTCTCAGATAGAAGTAGAAAAAAGAGTGAAAAATAAATTAAATATAACTTGATTAAGTATGTACAACAATTCATTGAATTTAGTTTGACCAAAACTAGTAAGTGGAAGGATCTAGCATTTTACTTCCAAAACATCCATGGCATAATGAAAGAAGACATGTTCCCTTCTAAAGTTGAATGTACAAGATATTTTTGGCCTAAAACTCACCATGACATACCCCTAAATAGAGATATGCACAAAATGGTTCATGATAGGACCCTTGATTTTGGAGTGGCATCTACATATACATATGTTGGTCTAAGAAGTAAAAAAACAAAAATTTCATTTGATCTAGATCAAGATGTGCAAAGTGGAGATATGTTATTTGTTAGACCTGAAGATTTTATAGGAGTGAACTAAATAATATGGGTTGCTAGAGATGAAAGCAATATTGAGATTCTACAAATAAATGGATATATAAAACAAAGGGTCAAAACAGCTTGGTTCATCTCAGTTCATGTAGGGAAAAAAGATGCAAAATAAGTAGAAATTTATTTAGGCTATTTAGATAAGAAATGGAATCCAAACCCAACTAACACATCTTTACCATCCATACTTAGAGATAGTATCATCTACACTTGGAAACCAAATAAAAATTGGGGAGGTCATACACTTGTTCTCACTAATTTTTTGAAAGGCATTATAACAAAATATTTGAATGCATCATCCCACTAGGCGCTTTCAAAAATAGTGATAAAGGCTTGGGAACTATTATTTTCTTTCATGACATTGGTAATTTTGAAATGAGAAATATGACTAGTTTTTTCCAAAATTTAGTCCATTTTTTGGGAATCTATAATGTTTTATTATTTTATTTATTTATATTTATTTCTAATGGCACTTTGAATTTTGGGTCTTGGAAAATATACTTCAGCATTTGTATTTTATATTTTATATTATGACAATTTAGTATTTTGGTAACTATGCATCTATTTAATGGTATTTGATTGTTGAAACATCTACTTCACATTTTTGTGTTTCAAAATGGTCTTCAGCTTTTATGTATTCCAAATAGCAAGATCACATTTTGTAAATCATAAAAAATTCTTTGGATTTTTTATTTTTAAAATTAAACTTCACATTTTTCATCCTTCAAAATGGTCTTTGGAAAATGGTCTTCATAATTTACAAATAAAAATTTACACTTTGAATTTTTTGCATTACAAAATACACTTCAGCATTATCATGTTTATGAAAAAGTCTTTGGGGTTTACACCTTAGAATATACCACTTTAGCATTTATACATCAAGATTTGTTCTTCAGCTTTTTAATTTTTCAAATTACACTTTGTCCAAGCACCTGAGATTGTGAAACATGGAATAATCTCGATGACTCAATTGTGTAGAAGGATGACCAGTCCAAACAAAAGTCTCGAATAATGTGAGCACCCAATATTACGACATGCATCATAATCATAGTAACTTAACTATGTGGGAGATTATATTAATAATATAAACATCGAGGAGGTGCCCAATGACCTGAGCACCCATGATTGGTCCACTTAGAAAAATATTGGGGACTCTTTCATGAACACCAAAGTCAACATGGGAGAATTGGTTTTTGAGCAATTGACACGTGGCATGTGCACAAATACGATATAAAATTTGATGGCCATGGGTACATCACTTGAAGATTAAATAAATAGTTCATGATCTAATCAATTACTGACACATGGCATCCCAGTCATCCTAGGTGATTTAAATCACATATCACCTGAGCGCCTGATTGATGTATGAATTATATTTTCTTAAGAACTAAACTGCCCAAGCTTATTATTCATAAATGCATGATCTGTGAACCCTTTTGAATGACCATATAAATTTGATTGAAGATATTAGAAAGATCACGAGCCTTCTAACTATTTTTCACATTTAGATAGATGTGATTTATTTGTAATAAGTCCAACTAAATTTTGATAAGTCCATTTAATTATTGATAAAGCTCAATTTATTTTAGCTAAGGTGAAAGAGAGCTATATTAAAAATATAATTCTTTTTGATAATTTTAAATAATTTAGATTTATTAAAAATACATAATTTAGATAGATTTGATTTAAATACATTAGATAGATGTGATTTATTTGTAATATGTCTTACTAAATCTTGATACAGTCCAATTTATGTTTGATAGTTTTCAAAAAAATGATTACTAATTGTTTCTAATTATTTTAAATAAGTTGGACTTATTACAAATACATTAGATAGATGTGATTTATTTGAAATAAGACCAACTAATTCTTCAAAAGTCTAATAAATTTTTGATAAAGTCCAATTTATTTTTGATAGTTTAAAAAAAATGATTATTAATAGTTTTCAATTATTTTAAATAATTTGGACTTATTACAAATACATTAGATAGATGTGATTTATTTGTAATAATTCCAACTAATTCTTGAGAAGTCCAATTAATTCCTGATGAAGTTCAATTTATTTATGATATTTTTAAACTACTAGTTATTTTTGATCATTTTAAATAACGTAGAATTATTACAAATACATTAGATAAATGTGGTTTATTTGTAATAAGTCCAACTTAATCTTGATACAGTCCAATTTATTTTTAATAGTTTTTAAAAAAATTGGACTGTTGATAAGTCCATATTATCTAAAATAGTCCTAAATAATTCTTTAGCATTGCTTCAAAGTATACCTTATGAATATTATGAACAATAGTATCCCATAAAGTCTAATAAAACTCACATGGGAAACCATCAATGCCTGAGGTTTTGTCAATATCCATCTATATAACCACCTCATGAAAGTCACTGAGGGTTAGAGACCTATCACAGGTGACCCATTCAACATCAAAAACTTTACAATGAATAAATTGGAAACATTGAGTGAGAATAGATTCATGCTAAGAAGAATTAGCTTGGGCTAAGAAAACCCCATGATAATGATGCACAAAGGCCTATAGAATATAAAGGAATTTGGTAAGCTAATCATATCCTTCCTTGACAACTTTAATTCTATCAATAGCCCTTCTAAAGCTTATAAGATAAAATAATTCCTTGGTGACCTTGTCCCCAATTTTTATAAAATGCATTTGAGCTCATAATTGAGCCCCTTTAGCCTTGTGTATCTCCTTAATTTGTAGCTTATGACACCAATCAGTTACTTGGGTTTATAAGTGAACATTAAAATGAGAGGCTTCAAGCTCCTACACAGCACAGATGTATTCATAGTTTGTGGCATTATGAATACGTCATTGAAAAATAGAAGCTTGTTTACCATAAATATGAATAAAGGTGCTAGTGCAAGTAATAGCATCTATCCACCATTGTATCTAGATAGAATCCCTTTCAAGTTGACGAACAAGATTCTAAATTTTGATGATATGCCCAATAATTATTTCATGTTTAAGGTGGATAGTTTTGAGGTATAGTTAGGTCAAATTTGGCCTCACTTGAGGGGTATACTACTCCACATCAAAATAGTTAGGGTGGTGATCTGAAATAAAAGTGTCAGGAAGCACCAAAACTAGCCTACCATGAGTAGGAGTAAAAAAATAGATCTTGTTAAGCTAATATAGCTTGGTCTAGTCCTTGAAGGATCTAAATCTCTCCTTGTTGAAAATTAGACCAAGTAAACTAGGAAGAGTATGATTTATTCCTCTATTAGTGGTTTAGATCAAACACCCCAAGTTTATTACACACATAGAACCATGCTTCCCATTCACCATCACACCATCATATAAGAAGATGAACTTTTTTATTCTCAAGATATTCAACCATGCTAAAGTCCCCACAAAAGATCCATTAAACATCTTGGATTGAGTCTTCCAACCATCTCCAAAGTGAGGCCTGCTCCATGACATCATTAGAAGCATATAAATTAGCAAGCCCAATGATGTGATTATCAAAGTCAAATAGAGTCCATACAAATTAATGATTAGGGTTAGATCCTCAGGAAATAATGTATGAGAAAGGTCTAGAGTTAGAAGTGTGATGGCCCCACCACATCTAGCCTCATGCATGGTATTCTAAAAAATGGATCTAGGAGAAATTATTCATGTAGCATTATATAAGAGAAAGCTAGAAATCTTAACCTCTTGCAAAAAAAGAATTTTCATATTTATGAAAATATTATAGTTGTTCCTGACTTCATACTTACATAGCAAATTAGTAAGGACCCAAAAATTCCATGAATAAACTAACATTGGGAAATATTGAGGTTCATGTCATTTTTGTTTATGATGTGTTCATGGGTAGCAAACCTATTGAAAGTAGGTTTTTACACCATATAATCACATATTTGAAATGGTTCTCTTATGGGCCATATATTCCTCTACACGAGAAGGAGAGTGGCTTCTGGAACATCGAATGATCACTTTATGGTCTAGGGTAATGATATTTTGATTTTCTTCTAATGAAGTCACCCCTGGCTGGGGTTGTTATAATGAAGTTGAAGGTGGTGAATGTATACACATTAATATTTTCAAACTTTTATTTATTGCTAATACTTTGTGTTTTTTAGGAACCTATAGAGTGATTTGTCCCTAAAAACACACCTAGTGATTATCAGACCTAGTGATTTATCCCTGAAAAGTATAGACCTAGTGATTTGCCCCTGAAAACACACTGGGTCGACTAGGTCAACCCTGTATAGCTAACATTTTTAGGAGGATTTAGGGCAAGATCCACCTATATATACAAGTTCATTTCCCACCATTTAATAAGAGAAGAATTATTAATGAATAAATGTGAGTGAACATTTTCTTATTGACCATTCTAATTGAGGAATAAAGCTTAGGGTTCCATATTTTATTTGGGGATAGGGATCTTGTCTTATAAAGAAGTCTTTTGGATGCTTAGATAGGTTATGTATCCTAGAGCTAATTTATCTTGGTTATCCTTACATACCACAACAACCTCTGGTGAATCACCTTGTCCAAGCGAGAGGTTCAATGGGTTCATCTTTAAAGGTAAGCATTCCTAACTTTATTTCTCATTTATAAGAGTAGATAGATAATGCATTTGTATTCTTCTCCCATGTATTCATATTCTGTATACATTGACATGATTATATGTCTTCTAATACATGTTTAGTTGTTTGTTTTATTATTTCTAACCCCTATTTTGTGCCATAAGCTTTGGTATGCACGAAATTAGATTTACTTTCTTTTTATTATAATAAGTGAAATGTTTTAAACCTTAGGACTCCATTAGGTTCATTGTGTGATTATGTTAGATTGTAGGCTTTGGAACCCTTCCTAACATGATATTTTATGATAAGTGATCCTCTAATCAGGTATAGCAGATCCCCATTGGGTCATGATCCTTCTTAACAAGTGTATCCCCAATCAGAAGTGTAGGTATGCTCTATCTTCTCCAACCCAGGATTGATTTATAGACATGATACATTTTTTATTACATACATTCTGGTGAATCCAACATGAAGTTAAACCTTGAGGGATTTCTTTCACTTTTTCATTCTTTTAGTCATTCTTTTATCATCATTTTTATCATATATTTTGACATAGTGGATCTATTTTGTCGACTTGGCTATTTTTATCTATGTATAGGTTTCCAAGAACAGGCAACTAGATCAATTGAGCCAACCCAATATAGGTTTCTAGCCTTTCATATACCTAATTCAGCCTACTAGGTCAACCCAATCGACCCCTTATAGTTTTAGTACTTTTTCAATAGGTTCTTATACATCTTGATCAATATTGTTGACCTAGTTTATAGGTTTCTAAAGCATACTTAAAGGTTCTTCATTAATAATCTTCCTTAATTTCATATCTAATCCACTAAGGTTCCTTTCTACATTTCTATTTCTTTCTTTTATGTCTTTCCTTTTATAATTTATAGTCTTTTAAGTTGCTCTTGTATAGTCAATTGGATTGACACTACTGACCCATTTTTGTGTTATGTGTGTTGTCTAAAATAACTGGATCAACATTGTCAACCCAATTCATTTTCAGACTTTGCTTCTATAGTAAAGGTTTGACCCTATCAACCCTATTGTTTATTTTGTGCCTATAGTGTCAACACTATACCTTGTTTCAAATTTGTAACTAGCCTCATATCTATTACTAATTAGTTCACACTTTATTTTCCTATTGCTTGCATGCTTAAAATAGTTCACATAGTATAATTAGGGGATTTTTAATTAATAACTTAGTTTCAATATTTCTATTTTATGCACACATGGACAAATAAAAAAAACATAAGAAATCACTTTAACATTTTGTCTACCCTAGGCCAACCTACAGAGATTTCATCACCAAAGGGGACATTGTCTTGATGCTCTAGTCAAGAATAAAGCATGGTTAATGGTATATTCTAGCTAAACACCCGACACCCTTATCATTGTAGTGTGTGAAGGGAGGTGGTAGGCCCAATAACTAGCCTATATCATTGCCACTATAGTCCATTTCATCCCAAACTAACTAAAATCATCATTAGATTGTTATTTAGTACCTTGCTTATAGCCAACTTCCAATCATATTTAAAATCATTCTTAATAATCTAATTAACAATCAGGTTGACCAATTAGCTAGATTTACTTTTCAAGTTGTTTGCTTTCTCTTTTTTCAATTGTGTGAATAAAAATTTGCATTGACCAGCATTAGTGCAAGATTTTGCTTTGTGTGTTTCAATTGGATTGGCTAGCATTAATCTAATTGACTATCTATTTACTTTCAGTACTATTGATTTTCATTACTTGAAAAGTTATCTTATTACAGCTTGTAATTTGTCTTTAGGCTTCTTAAGATCCCTATTTGTTGTACTGGATCAACCAAGTCAACCTAGTAGCTTTTCTACCTTTTGTAGATTATACTAGATCAACCCAATCAACCCTGTATAGTTTTATAATCCATGTTTCTACACTAGCTCGACCCAATCAACCCTATACAGTTTCATTCACCTCTTTTGACCTTTGCTTTCTCATCTCTCTTTTTTTCCCTTCATCATGGACTTTCTATTGGATAATGACATTGAGTTATACTCAACATACATGATGAACTTTGCCAATCCTAATAGGTTCTACCATAGATAGAGTAGGGCTCCTCTTTCAAATGCTAGTAATGTTCATATTTCCACTCTCAAAATAAACTATGGGACCCATCCTCATACCTCTTCATATCATAATACTCTTTCCTCATTAGAAGACCAACCTATGTTAAAGTATACTCCCAAAATGCTTTTCTTTATTTCCAAATTTCCTCAACATAGAGGAATGGATCCTTCTACCACTTACAACCTCATAATTAGTGGTCAAATTGAAGAGCCTCATTCACCTACTCCTACATTCTCAGCTGGATTTGGGGGTACCACTTTATTTGGTTCTCAACCTCTTCCTTAACTTTTGACTCCTTCTTATGCCATGGCATCTTCTTCTCTAACCTCTTCTACCTCCATGCCTAATATCTCAACTTACTTGGTTAGTTCTACATCTAGTGGGCCTCTCATAAGGTCTAACATCCATAATCCTTCCACTAGTTCATTTTTTTCTACCCAAGGCAATCATGATTTTAGTGCTTCTTCCTCTCAACATTCACTAGTCCATCTTTTGCTTCACAAGCAAATCTTTCCACTAGTGCCTCAAATTCTCACACTTCTTCTCAAAATCATATTTATCAGTACCCAAGCCAATAATACCAACATGAATACCAATTCTAATGCTTATAATGTTAATCAAACAAATCAACTTTTTTTGCAAACTCTCAATCAAATGAATACCTTTTAATCTCATAACACAAATCAAATGATGAGAATGCAAAACCACCTTATTAATCTTTAATCTCATCCATAACCAATGGCTTGGGGCACACATAACTAGAATGTTCCCCCTCCTATTCAATATTCTCAATTCAATCTCATTCCTCAACCTCCATTAGTCAATAAAACCATCAATCATATACAAAATGAACCTCTCACTACTCAAATTGCCAACATTGATATAGGAGGTATAACACCTATAATTTCTTATAATGGGTCAACTGATCCTACTCTTCACCTTAAAACATTTGGAAATCTTTACAAAGATTGGGTTAAATTAAATACCTTTTCCAGTACCAAGATCCTAGCCAAAACTATCATGGGTGATGCCTTAGATTGGTACAATCAACTTAGATCTCATTCCATTTCTAGTTTGAAGGACTTAGTACATTCTTTAGTTTAAGAATTCCAAACTAATGATCTTCCTAAAAAAAATTTGGCCCATTTCATTAATTGTGAAACACATGAGAATGAAATTGTCCAAGCCTTTTTCAAGAGATGGAAGAATTTATCAAATAAATGTGAACATAACATGGTGGATGACAATATTTTTCATTTATTTACAAATGCTCTCTTTCTTAAACGTTATTATCAAGACCACACTCTCTCTCCACATACCTTGGAAGAGGTCATTGACCAAGCCAAAAGACAAGATTTCTCAATTCATCAATTCAAGCCACCCCAACCTTTTGCAAGTCCTCATTTATTACTTAAGAATAAAAACTAAAATATCACTAGTGATGGTGTTACCGATTCTTAAGACACCATTCAAAATGTTTAATTTGTTTTTTCTAACCCTTATTTGGATCCAGCTCCTTCTGAATAATATACTAATCCTCATTTATCCTCACCCAATAACAACAATGTTCACAAACCTCTATCCTTGACTAAATTTCATAAATTATCTACTCAGGCCTCTTCCATGATAACTTGACCCTACTTGTCCTATGAAATATTGGTATGATCCTAAAAAGTTTTGTTGGTTTCATGCTAGTTAGGGTCATTCTCATGAGACCTATATACAACTTCATAATTTAGCTATGGATTTTCTTCTTGGACCTAATTTTTATCATGATTCCATTATCCATAAGCATCAATAAGCCTATGAGATTGCTTTCAAGGACTATACATAAAATGATAAAACTAAAGCCTTGAATCAAGAAAATGATCATTTGTCTATCTATAAATATCATTTACCTAATCATCAAATTATCCAAGAAAATCAAGACAAGCCCACCCCTTCCACCAACATTGTAAAAAGTCTTGTTGAACCAACTTCTGAAGAGAATGTGGTTAACATGACTAATATGTGAAGGGTGGTGGCTTTCATCGATTCCCAACCTATCTACACTCCTCCTTCACATAAGAAATATCATGTTATCCAAGATTCTTCTCAAATTGATTTAAATAAGTTGGGTCAAGAAGATATTATCATTTTTGATGATCCAATTTTTTATTCTCCCTTGGATAATACATCCCATTCTATTTATACCATTCTTCCATCATCTTCCAATGCTAATGATAATCAAGATTCTACTAAAACTTCTTCTTCTAATTCTCAAAATCAACTTAAACCAACTAGTTCATCATATCAACATGATTTACAACCTTGCTCCAAACCTTCTTCTTCTTCTTATCAACAAAAAATCCAATATACTTTAGCTCTTCCTTTCGAAGACCTCCTTAGCCATTATGCACCTATATCTAATAACCTTCTTATGGGATATGATGAGTGGGATCCCATTGTTGATCTCACCAATCTCCCATCTCAAATTCCATTTCTTGAGCTTATGAGGACTTCCCCACGTCATATAAATTACCTCATTAGCTCTTATTCAAGATGAATGTCCCTCATCCTCCCCTAGCAGGGTAGGAAGCAGCTTTATCTAGTTTTGAAGATAGTATTTTACAACAATGTGAAGAGATGTCTATCAATGTTGATGAAAATATAAAAACTTATCTTTCTTTATGATTTCCTATCGCATCTATGATTTTGGACAAGATTATGCTTCATGCAGAAGATCCTCCGTTATTTATTAACATTCAAATCAGTGATATCCAAGTCAAGCATGCATTGATTGATGAGGGTTCTAGTACCTATGTCACTTCTCCTAATTTTATTAAGACTCTTGGGTATTCTTAATGTAATCTCAAGTCTACACATATCACATGTCAAGGATACGATATAAGACAAATGCCTCCTCTAGGCTGCATGTGGTTTCCCATTACCATCCCACTTATCATTGTCTGCATGAAGGTTATGATATTTAACTTCCCCCTTTCTTATAACATCTTGCTTGGTAGGCCATGGACTCACCACATGAGAGCTATCACTTCTTTTTCCTTCCAATGCATTAAATTCCCTCACAGTGGAGCCATTTATAGGATTAAAGGTGACACTAACCCTTGGAATTTTGAACAATTTAAAGATCATGGTGTATTCAAGATTCCTACTCTTTAACCTTTGTCAAGTGTTCCATTTTGTGAGTCTCAGCATCTCAACTTTCTTGTTAATTCAACCCACAGTTACAATGGTCATCTCGATCTCATTGGTAATAGTCCTCCTAATATTTTAGATTTTGATGAATGATGAGTCTGATGAGATTAATTTAAAGATCAAAACTTCCAATCTCTCACCTCATCTCATCTCACAACTTCTTGCTTCCTTGTAGCCTCATTCTCGCAAACCTAATTGTGATGACATTCCTATAGTCTTGACCAAGACTAGGCATTCTATTCACCATGATTCATCAATTGACAAGGTTATCCCTACTTGTGTCATTGATCTTCATACCTTAGATTATGATGATGGTTACTCCTTAGATAATCCATTATTAGGTTGTCTTCTCTAGGCTTGTGATGCTAAGATTGTCCATTATCATTCTTATTTATTTGAGTCTTTTCATGCATCTCATTATTTTCCTTCACTTATAATTCCTAATTTTTACATTTTTCCCCTTTATCATAGGGTAGAGATGGGGCTAACACTTCTAGTTTCTAAGGATGCACGTAGTACTATACACATGGATCATGTTATGATTGAGCCTTACCTTTTTGATAGATACCTTAACCAAAGCAGTTGGTTTACCCTTGAGGTTAGTACAACTCTCCTTATACCCTCTATATATCCTACTCTTCTCTCAATAGAACCTGATATAGTTGAGCATCTTCCCACACCTACTATAGTTGTTGATCTTATTTTTTCTCCTAGTATTGTTGAGTTTACCCCTACTTTTAATACTATTGCTCCTTTTGTTGAGCCTAGTTTCATTCCTTCCTCATCATCACCCTCCCTTGGTGATGGTTTTCTTTCTTTACCTAAGATGGATCCTCTACTGACCAAATAGGTCGATGAGTGTTCTTCAGCTTCTTCCACTCCTATTTTACCTCTTTTTGTGCTACTAAAACCACTCATAATCATATATGTTACTTTTATGGGATAAATAACCATTCTTCCACCCATTGTCACAAGTTATGATAATATCTTGATACCTTGCATCCTTCTTCCCTATTATCAGACAAAGCCATACCTCCCCCAAAGGTACTTCTTGAATATTTCCCCAAGTATGGTGAGGTATATTTTCTATGGCATCTCTATGACATCCATCATACTGATCATTGTCACATCCTATAAAAACATCTCAAAGATCATATTATAACAATTCTTAAACCTTATACCACTCCTCCCATAAGTCATTCATACAAGAAGGCTCCTCCTTATCCTATGGCTCCACCTCCAGTGGTTCCATCTCCTCCTATGGTCCCTTCACCACCTGTTGTAACTCCAACTAGGATTCCTTCACTTGTGGACATTCTCTCACCTATGGATTATTCTCAACCCATGAGTCCTTCACCTGTGGATCCTTATCCATCAGTGATTCCTTCTCCTCATGTAGATCCTACTCCCATGCATTCTCCTAACCATCCTTTGCCTAATTTCCCTCCTTAGAATTATTCTTCAAGCATTCCTAATTTTTTAGTTGAGGAGATCAAAAAAGAAGTATTTGCCCAGTATTCATTCAAGATTGATGAAACATTAGTAGTACTACATATCCAACTTCATAGAGACTTATATGATGTATTAGATAATGTGTATGGATATATTTATCAGTATTTATGAGCACATGCATGGTGATTTCACATTTGTATTAGATTGGATATATGCTCTAATCTTATTTCTATCTGTTATATCATTTGACACTGTGTTAAAATTATGCTTCTCTTATAACATGATTTCTTACTTATACTATATCTTTCTTATCCTATCATTTATGGTTTGCATATGATTATATTTTCTTCATCATTGCTTTCTCTTCCATTTTTCCTAGAGTTTTTCTCAATAATCTCTTCTTGTATCTTTATGATTTTTTTGATTTCTTATCCTTATTTTTTAGAGATAATTTATCATGGTGATTTGGTTATACCTACCCTATTCCCCTTGGTTATTTTCTCCCTTTACCATGTGATCAATTAATAAATAATTGATCTCATTACTATCTTATTTCACCAATCCACTTTGGATCTCCTTTTTCCCTTATTCCTTTATCTAAAAACTAAGCATATACATGGTTGAGACTTGAGATTACATGCACCTTGAGGCCCTAAATTTCCTACTACTAACAATGGGGGGGATGAAAAGGAAGAGAAATACTAAAATTAGAAAAACTAAACTAAAGTAGTGATGCACCAAAATGGTTGGTCTACTTAGCTTTGACATATAATTTACACCAGAGAGAAGCAATCATACACTTCATTCAAATGATAACCTTCCTTGCATCAGTGTTTCAATAGGGGATCCTATGGAGATATAGGGAGGAAGAACTACCAGAGGTGTTTTAAGACACACTATGGAAACCTATTCACATGCACCTATACTCTGAGTTGGACACTTCTTATTGACCTGGAAGAGAAGAACTCACAATACACCAGATATTTTGGAATAAACTTATGAAAGCATGAAAAGAAAATGGCTTAACACAAGATAAAACCATATACATATGCAAAAGTGCAAGCTCAAATGGAGTTAAAAATGCTTCTTCTGATTCAAGGTAAATTCTTTCAGGTGTTCACCATACAAGCTAAGATATCTCTTCTTAAATGAGAAGTTTCAAATATATAGAGAATTGGAAACAAGATAGCTTACAAATCAAGGAATGGAAACCCATGCTGAGTTAAACACTTATGTAAAGACCACAAGACCATGTTGCTACCATATTCTTGCAATTACATATGGGAGAGCCATGCTATAGATTTCCAAGTCACTGCCCTTGCTATCTTAGGCCTAAAAAATCATGGGATACTCCTTTTAGCAATTGAAAAAGCCATCCCCAAGTTGTTGTGGCTAGACCATGCTCTCTTCAATGTTGGGTGTAACTAGCTATGCATTATTGGTGAAGCATGAAAACATAGGCTGCTCTCCTCTATAGTTCAAAAATTAATCTATTTTATTGGTTTTTGGTAGATATATGTCACCAAATGTATTAATTCTCTTTGCTGAGTCATCTATGCCACTTGTCTTGGTCTAAGTGGTCATTGATTCTATCCTTTATCTTTGTTAGTAGCTGGAACTGTTCATTATTTTGTCTTTGCCCATGTTTTGTCTCTTTCCTTTGACTTCTCCTTTGCCTTGGCCTTTTATTTTCTTTCTCTTTGACTTATCAGGCCTTCTTTGTTTTAGGATTTTTTTCATGCTTTCCTTTGAACAAAATGTCTAAAAGAATTCTTTTGAACATTTTGTTTGAAAGAATTCTTTCTTTTGATTGCTTCTTTTCCTGAAGGGCACATGCCCCTCAGGCCTTTTGTCTTTGTTCTTCACTTTCTCAAGGTGTCCTCTGCAAGGGCACGTACCCTTAGAAATTTTACAAATGTCCTTAAGAAAAGTGAATAAGTCCTCTTTCTTTTCCCAAGTACCCTCTAGAAAGACACTTACCCTTTGGACTTTTTGCAAATGTCCTTCAAGCCATCAAAATGCCCTCTAAAAGAAATATGTTACCTTTTATGAACTGCTTTAGACAATTTTGGGTTATTCAATCACTTCTACATATAAAAGTAGACAAGTAATGCACCTGCACAAATCCAATTTGCACTTGGCAAAGTGGAATGAAGGAAACACCTGGCTTTTTTATGAGAAAGGTCTGGCATAGAACATTTTTTACATAAGGTAGCAGAGGGATGATCTATCCAAAATATGGATTGGATGAATTTTATAAATAAAAAGGAGGGGGTACCCAATTTTGGCTTGTAGGACCAAAAATTGGTCAACAATCCCTTATATTTCCTATTGCAAAATATTCTTTTGTCCACTGATCATTCCCCTTGGGTTTTCATTTATGAGTTCCTTTGTAACATGACAGATAGGACCTGACCATCCTAAAAAATTACCATATTTTCATTCTTATTACCCACATCTTTGATTACCTAATTTTCCTATTTATTATACCCTAGTGGTGTTCTCTTTATTGAGTTGCAGTGTAAGACCATTGATAGGATCCAACCCTCCTCACAAAATTTTCCAATACCCAAGCCACCATTCAAATTACATGTGTCAAATTTGAGATAAGATTCGATTGATTATGAATTTACACATCATTTTAAATGCTTCCCATCTTGATTTAGTATGTTTTATGCTTAATTTATTTCTCCTTCATCTTGTTATCTTCTTATTTTATGAGTGCATGTAATATTTCAACCATTTTTTGAATTTTTCATACTTCCAAACTTGAATTAGTATGATCAATTTAAGACCAATCTTTTTCAATTTTTTTTTCTTTTATACTTCCCATCGTGATATAGTATGATTGATTGACTTAATTAATTTTTTTTTATTACCATTTGTGACCTTTTACATACCTTCCATTTTATTACTTTGTTTGTCATACTTCCAAATATAATATTAGTATGATTTTACTTGTTTTAATTTGGTGCAAAAATATTTCCCATTGGTTTAAAAACAAATTCCATTTACCATCTTGTTTTACCTTTTTTTGGTTTTTTATACTTAATCATTTCTTGTTATTACACATTTCCCATCTTGAAATAGTGTGTAGTACATTTTTTGATTGATTATATTTTTTCAAGTACTTTTTGCCTATTTATTTTTAGCCATGCATTTGTTTTTCATATTGCTAGAAAAGAAACCACATCTCATATATTTCCTATAGCAACTACAACAAAGTTAAATACATGTTCTAAAAATAAAATATATCTTAAGCATCCATAACCTCAACTATAATGAATAAACATAATCAACCATGATGACAACATACACATCCAACAATAATATGCCAAAACGATCTCTCTCTCTCTCTCTCTATATATATATATATATATATATATATATATATATATATATATATATATATATATATATATATATATATCATGAATTTTATACAACAAATTGAACCATATACAATACCCTAGCTCTATGGTTGGGTCCCATCCTATCTATCTCATGTCCTAGCCACACTACCTATTGAGGCCTTGATCTAACTCCTTTGAATGGTATGATGTAAGGAGGCCATCTAAGATCTCAATCCCTCTACCTATTCATATAGGTGTGTTTCCCACATATGTGACTCTGCCAATTGGGTCTGGATCTCTATCATCTATGCTACTATAGCTAGATGCATAGATCTCTCATCTATTAGGGCCTACCATGCCCATAACTCACCTACATCTATTGTTATTGGTGGTTGCATCCTCTATCTCTATTCCCATTGGTACACTCAAATCCTCCAGTGTCATGGGGTCATATGGCTATAGAGTCTCATTTAGGATGTCATGGAGTGATCCCCTCACTAGGGACCCTAATCCTCATCCTCATCCTCACATACACCTATAAAATCACATAATATGGATATTAGATCACTATTATATCTCATAATATCTATCTATCTATCTAAACAAAATATAAGTAATAATTTAACCATCTCTTTTTACCTATTTATGTCTTAGATACTATGGTGTCACCATCTACATGATCACCAAGCATAGTCTCCTCATCTACGTAGTCTCTTAACACCTCTTCTATAGGCTACCTCCTTAGCTCAAACCTAGCTATCATGGCTCATGTCAGTCTTAGCCTATGTCTGAGTAGTCTCTTTATCATCTCCTTTGGCTCACCTATGGGGTCATTTAGGATGGTAATAGTCTTCATTCTCTCCTCTACCTCATACCTCCATTCACATCATGTCCTTGGTGGTCATTGCTCATCTTGATATGGAGCTGGTAGTGGTACACCTATTATTTTTGTCTCTATATCCCTATTCTTGACATGGCCTCAGTGTTAGCCTCCCTACTAGTGGCCCTAGTCCTTTCATCCCCCATGACTCCCTCATATGCCAAGCCCACTATTTGGTCATTAGTATTAGTATCATTGAATGAGGTAGGCCCATCTTTCCTAGCACCCATTCCACTAGATGTGGTTCTCTCCACCAAAAATAACATATATCTACCTTTATCTTCTCTATCACTGGTGTAATTATGTCCCATCTCACCCATGTATTTTCTATGTGCTCGTATGTTGCCATACAATGTATTTACATCTTACTGACTACAACACTAACATGTGGGATATGGCCCATGCTAACTGGTCCTCCCTCCATCTCTACACCTAGGACAACCTATCATTGATCACATGGGGAAACCCAACCAGTTGATACATAGGAAATCTCTCAAATATCCAAGTTGTTAGCAATATGATTGGTCCCATGGTCCTCTTCCCTCTGAGTAGAATCTCATATATATCATGTACTAGCTAGAACCATATGACATATCTTAGGTCATATAAAACTTGCTCCTCCAAGATCATCATACTCAAAGCTACCATGAATAATGGTACCTTATCATCTGACTTGTGACATAGCACCCACTATGTCATAAGGACTATCACAACTTTATAGATATCCAAAATCTATGATGTATAGATATCAAACATACTCACTCTCCTACCTAGTAATATCATATTTGAGTTTGTAGCCCACATGGCTAAGGCTCTCCTCTCCTTTAGACTATTTGGTATCCCTACGCTCACTTACACTCCTACTATAAGTATCCCTAGGATGACATGGACATCTTCTAGCATGATAGCCACCTCTATTATATCCTCATCCACCTCCCATCTAAATGTGTTAATCAATCATTCCCAACAACCAAGGAACATGAATATAAGGTCAACACCGAGGGGGATCTATCACATCTCTACTATCCTGCCTAGACCTATAGATCTTAGTCTAGCTCTATCTCCATCTAAAAACATATCTAACAAGTTTGGTAGCCATTCCACATCCATTAATCTCCAAAATCTCTATCATCCCTATATCTAAGAAATAATACAGGATGTTTCAGTTCTTCCATGTCATGTATAGCCAAAATACATTCTTTTTTCATTTTTTACATAAAAACAATCCCAAAATTACTTTATTTTATTCTCTTTATCTTGATTTTAGACTTTTCTATCCTTCTTGATCTTACTTGGTCATTTCAGGCCACTCTATCCATTTTTCAGCCTTTTACATGTTTTTCTGTATTATTCTAGCCATTTGGTCAAATTAGTTTGACAAAAAAATTCCTATCTTTTCTCTTGGTTGACTCAAAAATCTGAGTCAACCCCCTTATTTTCCCTCCCTAGTGTTGAGTTTCCATTATGGACCTTTCAGACCACCTGACAACTCCAAAATAGGCCTTTAGATTGTAGATTGTACAACATCAACCCATACCTATTGGGTTAGTACTATGGATTCTGCTTATTCTCTAGCCTATTAGGTTGACTGGGTCGACCTAGTGCTTTTTACTTGCTAACCCCTTACATTTTTCAAAAAAAGTGCAATTTTCTTATTTTTTATCTAAACCCTCCAAAATCATTTCTTGTCTTCTTATTTTCTAACCTTAAAATCAAAATTTGCCTCATTTTGACATATAAAAATTCTTAAAATTCAAAATTACTAAAAATTCACTTAATTCAATACAAATTTCAAAAACTAGTTTGAGATTCTTAGATACATACATGTAGTGCACCTGTTGCTACCTCTGGAACCTCTCCCTATCTAGCATGTCATCTCCTCACCATCCTTGCTTTTTTTTCTCTCTAGATCTCTCTTTTCTCTCCTTCACAAGTCAAAATAGCAAATGACTTGTCTTTTCCCCTATTTTCAAAACACTTTTTCAAAATACAAATCTTTCAATTAGTGTCTCACAGATTCCTTATTTTGCTTCTATCTTTGTTTCTACTCATCCATTTTGTAAACCATAAAATGAATTAGATTCATGATGAAATAGAGAATATTTTGCACTATCATATGCCTAATTCCCAAAAAAAAAAATTGGCTCTTTTTGCACTAACATCTATAGGTTCATCTAGTGCTCTCTACATTAGACACCTTCTAATGTCTTACAGTATACTTCTTTATCTATGCACTATGGTAAGTTAAAGGTATGTGTTTTTCAATTTTGTCATTTCATTTGTCTTATTTTCTCCTTACTACACTTTACTTAACATCAGTGTTGTGTGTTATCATGTTTTACCTCAAAGCACCATCCTATGTTGCACTTACATGACACGTGATGAGATTCGAGTGGGGCATAAGTGTATACATTAATATTTTCAAAATTTTATTGATTACTGACACTTTTTACCTTGTAGAAACCTATCGAGTCTCAATCTCTCTGAGTGCATGACTTAAGGGTTGTACTGGGAATGGGATAGGCATACCATCGATGCTTTAGAAGATTGTTGTCCTTTTTTCCACTTGCCATCTACACACTTGTCTGCTAAAACCATTTACCCTAAGCTTATTCTTTTTAGTCCTACCTCCTCTAGTGTTTTTCCTCTTTCCATCCTCCTTTTCTTTCCTTAACACCCTTTTGGATAGTTGGTTGTACTGGGTTGACTAGGTCAACCCATCACAGTTTAAGGGTATTTTTCACTTTCTTGGTTTGTTAGCCTTTTGGATGACTTAGTAAGACCTAGTGATTTGTCCTCAAAAACATCATAGGTCAACTAGGTTGACCTTGTATAACATACATTCTTGGGAGGATTTAGGGCAAGATCTACCTATATATACAAGTTCATTTCCCACTATTTAATAAGAGAAGAATTTTTAGAGAAGTGTGAGCGAACATCTGCTTATTGACCATTCTATTTGAGGAATAAAGCTTAGGGTTCCATAATTTATTTAGAGATATGAATCTTGTCTTATGGATAAGTCTTTTGGATTTTTAGATAGGTTGTGTATCCTAGAGCTAATTTATCCTGGTTATCCTTACATACCACAATAATCTTTTATGAAGCACCTTGGCCAAGGGAGAGGTTGAGGCTCAATGGGTTCATCTTCAAAGGTAAGTATTCCTAACTTTATTTCTCCTTTATAAGAGTAGATAGATAATTAATTTGTATTTTTATCCCATGTATTAGGATTATGTATACATTGATGTAATTATATATCTTGTAATACATGTTTAGTTGTTTGTTTTTTTATTTATAACCCCCATTTTATGCTATAAGATTTGGTGTGCACTAGATTAGATTTACCTTTTTTTTTCTATTATAATAATTTAAATGTTTTAAACCATAGGACTCCATTAGGGTTGTGTGATTATGTTAGACTGTAAGCTTTGAAGCCCTTCCTAGCATGATATGTTGTGACAAGTGATCCCCTAATCAAGTCTAGTAGATCCCCATATTGGTCATGCTCCTACTTAACAAGTGTATCCCCAATTAGAAGTGTAGGTATGCTCTATCTTCTTTGAGCCAAGATTGATTTATAGGGATAATGCATTTCTGATTACACATAGTGAATCTATCAAAGTAGCCACTACTTGTGGTGTGTGAAGAATTAGAGGAGAATCCTTGTTAAGCATAATAGATTTACCTCCTAATTTTAAGGTGCTAAGAGTCATGACAGGGCATTATGTGGATAGTTGAGGTTTTCCACCACCTTTTTCTAAATTATTATTTGTGTTTGGGACTATGGTCCAACCATCATTATTACAATTCTAAGGACAGGCTTTAGGTTTACCTTTTCCCTAAGGAGTAGGAGGAGAATGCACTATCAAGGGACATTCCAGATCACATGGTCCAAGGATTGACACCAAAAATAGGTGTTTGGAAAATGGATATATAGTTCCTACTGAGAAAAATGAGTATTCCTAATTTGAATGTCAATGGTCTCTTTGAGATCCCAAGCTAAATTTACCTCCACACAAACCATTTTTTAGGGGTGAGCTACAAAAATTGGTTTTTTCATGATAAATGAAGTGCCTTATGGGTTTTATGATTTGGTCAATAAAACTCCAAAGGGGGAGAGGCAATCCAATAAATTCAACCCAGACTGGGATTTTCAATTTTGCTTGTTCTAAAACTTGAAAGTCTTGGGTCCAATGAGAAAAGATAACTAGAGTGTTATTTATAAATAAAGGACCATGATTAAAAATGGCTTTACATTGCTCTAGGTTATTAAATCAAAACAAGAATAATCCTTTAGTAAGGTTCTCGATTCTTTCCAATTTTACGCCATGGCCTTGCTAATGGTTATGAACCCATTATTTCAAAAGGCTCTCAAGGGGGACTCTTCCCACAAAATAAGCTATCAAGGGAAAGTTCTCAAAAAAAAAATAATCTTTGTCAATTTCAAGAAAACCAAGACTAACATCAAATAATGGAGTGTTTGGGTTAACATCCTTACCTTGTGAAAGAATTTTGAAATAAATTTCCTTGCTTATTTTGGTGCCATGTTCACTCTCACTCACTCTAGGTTTCCCTGCATCTAAATATGCAAAGATAGTGGCATCAAACATTAAAGTATGGGAACCCCCTACCACCTAAAGGGTGAATCAATAATAAATGCACAATAAAGTTGAATCCTACATATATCTATGGTATGATCGGCAGTGTGATGGTAAGATTAGAGGCTCATCAATGCAGAGCAAAAATCAAAACCTAATATTTAGGATCCCAATTCCAAACACTATTCATGAAATTAATTTCATATTTCCTTGTTAAATAAAATTTAAAATACAATCACTTTATTGTAAAAATACAAATATTAACTTCTACATATATTTTATCCTAAAAGACTCTTCAATGAAAAAATAATCTCTTGTACTTATAATGTCTATACATATAAGAAGAAAAAGAAAGTGATGAGATTAATTAATATTAAAAATAATGAGTTTTAAAAAAAATAGTGCTATTAAGTGTAGTATAAAAAATAAATTATCTCTAATTAAATATCATAAAAACATAAAACGTAATAAATAATGTTTAATTATTTTTGGGGGTACAGGTAAAAGTGTAGTTTATAAGGAAACCCACAACCTAGTACAAAACTAAGAATGAGAAACCAAAAAATAGAATCAAACATCATATCAATCAAAATTAATAAGTAGCCTTAAGGTAAAAAAGAAAACACCACCAAAAACTTCAACAAAAAATCAACAAAAAAATAGTCCACCAATCTATAAGCAAACATGGGGGCATCTACCAAAAACCCTAGATCCTCTAAGGACATCCATCCACCAAGCTATCAATGGGTCAAAACAAGAGATAAGTGGTGATATAAACCATGGGATGTCGCTAGCCTTCTCCCTCAATAAGAAAGGATACCCTTCATCATCCATTGAGATCCATCCCTCACCACCTCTTCCATATTTGATCTTAACATTTTAGCTTCTGACCTTCACCTTTTGATTTTGACTAAGGATTCCAAAAGAGCATTATGTTTATCCATGATGATATGAGAATAAAAGGTAAAAATATCAAGTGAAATAGGAGATTATGGTCACAACAAGAGCCAACACCTCCCTTAGAAGGTCTTCCTTCTAAGGGGAAGTCAAAACATCCTTAGTCAAAGGATGAAGAGGAGAAGGCTCAAAAAGATAAAAGAACATTCCCTAATTATGCTAGATGAAATCCTAATCAGGGGAAGCCTCCTTCTTCCTCTGAGCCACCCAAACATGAAATTACAAAGGTTGGAGGCCTTTAGAAGAACACCCAATGACATGATGCCCAAGAATATTATAATGAAAAAACCTAAACAGAAGGCCTTTATAGTTGATAAACTGAGTCCAAGACCCATGAGAGGATGCTAACTTAACCAAGTGAAAGAGAGGATCAAAAAGATCAATGATATCACAAGGCTTCATGAATTTTTGGCTTAAGGATTTATCATCAAGTTTCATATAGGAGCCCACACAATTAACCAACAACTTTATGTGTTCCTCTTTCCTTAGAATGGGTATAAGATTGTACAATCTGATCCAAAGGGGAGTATCTAATATAACCACCTTTTAAGGGTCGAAGAAGGGTGATAAGGGATAGAAAAATATCTTTAAATTTTTGAAGAACCATGGTCTTGAAGACCAAACAAAGTCAATGTTAGAGGGATTTTTTAAAGCCACTTAGAAAATGCTAGCATTGAGCAATGTGAAGGAAGGAGGAGAAATGGAGCTCCAAACCTTTGAGGCCCAATTGACAAGATCAAATATTGAAATAGGGGATCTCACACACTTTAAAAATAAGCATCTTTCACCAATGACAACCTATAAATCTTGAATGTTCAAATTCAAGATATCTAGCTCTATAGTTTTCATCGATAAGGACGCAAAAACCTCCCCTATAAATAAAATATGGGGAGAGGATTGGGTAGAACAATGAGGAACCTGAGTAGTAATATCCACACTAACCATGCATGGTTTAATCCCATTAGGAACATAGGAGAGTAAGGACTTTAAAAAATATTCACATTTGTGGAATGGGTTTCCAACATTCTTATAGTCTATAAATATCCTTCTCTTATCACATGTCAAAGCAATAGCGCTACCAAGAAATAGAACCTAAGAGGCACATGGTAGAAATAAGGGTAAAGTAGGCTCTTTGGCCTTGCCACTATTATCACTGACCATCTCAATAATAGTATTGGATCAAAGAATACCCTTATTCTTAATTATAGACCCCATGCTAAAATCTAGAATGGTGGTCTCCTTGCATTAAACTTAAGTGGAAGGCTTAAAAATTATTTCCTAAGGATAAGGAATATACAATAAATCCTAATAAGTAGAGATCACTATGGAAGGTTCTTGGGACCATGGAAAAACTACAAAAATGACCATCATTTCCTTATTAATCATAAATACCCATTGTAGAGCAAAGCATCTGCTTATAGGAGGGATCTCTGATAGCTCCTTGCTACAACATCCAAGCTCAAAAATAGATGTAAGGTTAGCCTCAAATTTTGATTCAACATCAACCTTAGCTTCATATTTTGCACCTAGGATGAATCCAAATGTCAAAAAACCTATCAAACCCTAAAAATGATCATTGGATCAAGCTAGAGATTTGAGTTTGAATTTCAATTTCCCTCTCATCACTTGAATTATTTATAATCTTTTTATGCATGTTAATTAATTACTCGATTAAATATATAATAGATAAAAGGTTTTTATATTGTGTATACATGTTTTATATATATTTTTTGAATTTACACTTATAAACATGCATTTTATGTTGTGTTGCTTGTGACATTAAAATTTTGCATTGATATGAGACTGTATTTGAAGTTGTGTCACTTGTCATATTAAAATATGGAAGTGATGATATTGTTGCTAAGACTCTATAAATGTTCCTTGTAAATGGTTGGGAATTTAAATATAATATTTTGGTTTTGTTTACATGCTTCTTCTCTTTCACTCTGATTTTTATATGTCATGACTCTTATCTTCATGTAATGAGCTAAATCTTCTTGACCCAAAGTGTTAAGGAAAAAAGAGCTCGAGGCCTTACATTAGGGTTTAGGTGGCTAGTATGAACTAACTATCACTCTAATAGTTAGACCCCTTAGATTGAAATAAAGATATCAATAAACAAAAATTCCATAATATAAATAACTCTATTTTTTGCACCAAAAGTGCTTTATAATATAGTTCTACCTAGAAAACAAGAAGTGCTTGGAAATTCTTGTTTATCTTTTATTTCACTTCTTTCTAATTGTTTATCAAATGAATTTAGTCATTTATTTATAAATGAATTGATTTTAATCTTTGGTAATGTTCACATTCATACAGCTTTTGGAAAAGAGGAGATGGGCCCATGTATTCACCAAAAATTTGCATTGTGTGACATTCTCGGTATGATGTCCAATGATGATATAGTGATCTCATAATTTATGTTTAAGTAGGTTCTATCTAACATTATTATCCCTACATTACCCCTATCTCTCTTTTGAACCTCTCAAATTCTCTTTTTATTGACCTTTTAAGCTTCTTTTGGCTTGTTTTAAAAACCTTACATTGAGGATGAAACCACCCCTTTCGGTGATGGAACCTCTTTAATCTATTACAGAACCACCCTAAAAATGATAGAACCACTGCTAAAATTTCACATAACACCCTAATGAAATCATAATTGAAAGGGTGGTTCCATATTACTATGGTAGTTCTGTCACCCTATAATGTAGTTCTGTCATGAAGACAAGAGGTTACATAATTTCCCATTGTAAATAGGAGTGGTTCCATCACCTCTTGTCTATCTTCTAATTTTGGCTTCCAAAACTCTAGATTTCAAGTGTTTTTCATGCTTCTTGTTGTGATTCTTATTCTCATCACGTTGAGTTCACATCCATGCTGGCCCAACTCACTTCCTCTTCTATTTCTATTCATTTTTTAAAGTTTTTCTTAAGTTATACTTTTATTTAAACTCATTTTAAACTCCCGCTTGTAACTTCCATTCCTTTCCTACAAGTAATTTATTTTTAGATGAATTTTAGATATAAAAATTTGCATTAGAGGTTTAATTTTTGAATTTTTATACAACCACAACCTATTTACTATGAGTTTGATATTTGACTTTGATCATTTTCATGTAGACTACACAATCAAGTTAGTAGGGTCATTGAATTTATAACCAAATCTTTACATTCAATGCACTAACTAGCCACAATTAGTTTTTATTTTGTTTGGATTTGTGTCCCTCTCATATTATCCTTTTTCTACTATTTTTTATCATTCTCCTTAGTTATATATTTACTACAATCAATTGTTTTGAGTGGAGGAACTAGCAGCTAAAGACCATATGCACAAATACATCTCTTGCTTCTAACTGATCTACATATGGGTTAGGTTGGGGGTTTCTAGTTTTATTTTATTGAATTTATTTAGTATATTAGATTAATTTATTTTTCTTGAATTATATTATATATTTATTTTGAAAAGTCAAATAGATATGAAAAATAATTCTTGCTCTCTTCCTATCTTTGCACCAAAAACATTAGTTAGTTTATTTATTGTTTGTATCCATACAATAGATTATTTCAAAACATATATATTTTCATTAAAATCCTACATAATTAAATACTTTAAGATACAATAATAATAAATTTTTATTTCAAAACAAGCTTTTTTTCACACACAAACAAGCACACTAGCAAGTAGAAAACCTTAGCCTAACCTAAGAGAGTAAAAGGTAGTATATGGATATTGATTTTATTTGTTTAAGTAAATTAAAAATGTTATTTTTAGTTTATTAAATTAAAAAATTATGACTTATATATTTAATTTCATTTCATAAAAATCATTCAATCCTAGTGTGCATTCACCTAAAACACCAAAAATTAGTGTTAGCTTACATATGCAAAAGAATACATAGATACTTAGTAGTATTGTTGCTTAGGATCCAGGCCTGATTTTATATCTATTTTCATATTATAAAATCTTAGCTTAAATAATAGATCAATCCATCTACTATTTAAAAACACAAAAAAAAAATTCATTTAGTTTGCATCTAGAAAAGCTAAAAATCAACATTTGCATTGTTAGCCTAGATTTTGCTTTCTAGTATTGAATGCATTGAAAATTAATTTTAAAAATATATAAAATAATCATTATTTCATCTATTTTTAATTATTCAATGTTATTTACTTTCATAAAGTAGTTAGCTTTATTTTTAGTCAAAACATTGCTGAAAAATAAAAACAAATCAATAACCAGAACAATGTACCAATGAGCATGAGCATTCCTAACACCTTGATTTTAATAGAACAAGTCTATCCATATACCATCTTCATAAAAATATCCTATTATTATATATTTATACACTTAGCCTCTTAGATGACACTCCCTGAGTGTCCATACATCCATAGAGCAGAATCCTTTCCTAGAGTTAAATCATCAAGTCCTACTATAAACACCCAATCAAATATCAGGCCTGAGCTTAAAATTGAGGTTTTACATTCCACACATGTCCCCAATCTCATAATCAATGCTCTCAATGCCCTATATGAACAATATCAAATCATCTATCCACCCATCATCGTCCTCACCCAAAACTTAGGTCATCAATACGACATGATATAGGTTTAGATTCTCATCTTGTTAGAAAGATTTTATGTTGTTATACTTTATTTATTAGTTTTAGTGACTCACCTAATAGGTAGTGGCATAAACTTACAACATTATAAAAATCACCATGGAAAGGGTGATTTTATTCTACATTTGGGAGGGGCAACTCTCTCTTCAGATATGGGTCTTTTTGGTGTTTTTACATACTTTTAACAAGAAAGCATGAAAAGGAAATAAAAAGGAAAAAATAATGAAAGGAAGTAGAAGGAGAAGGGAGAAGAAGGGAAAAGAGGATAAACCCATAACAAAGTAAATGCAGAGCATGGTCTAATTAACCTATAAAAATGAATATAAAATGAAGAGGAACTTTTTCTCTCAAATGAAAACAAGAACACATACAACAAATGCATGGAGGATGAAGGTCACCTAGAAGCACAAAGTCATTCCTACATTCATATTACATGTATATGGAATAAATTCCATCCAAAAATATTCACAACACCAAAATTTGCATCATCAAAGCTTTGCATGCAACTATGAAGCATTACAACATTAATTAATCCCTCTAACTATGAACAACAAAGCACATTCCATAATAAAATAATATTAACACCTATTCAAAACTACATTCATCACACTTTCTTGTGTTCTCATATTCATAAATTTATAAAGGTATACACAAAATTTCAATATGTTCTCACCCAAGAATAGAGAAAAAAAGAATAAGAAAACCCTCTTTGAAAGGCTTACATGCCTTCTATTTATATCTAAGAAGGTGGAAGCCTTCACCCTTTAACTTAATAAATCATTATCCTAAAAATTAATTAGTTACACTTTCTAAGGTAAAATGTGATCTTTTAATGTTAGGAATTAGAATTTACATTGGGTAAATTACTATTTACTATTTTTTATTTACCATATGGTTAATATGGTTATTATTGGTTAGTAGGTTAAACGAATATATTATGTATTTGGGTTAAGAGGTTAGTTTGTGTGATATTTGAGGGATATGATTCTCCTTATTTACAGGGAAGACATTTCATATATATTTCGTATGTCCAAGATGATTTTTTAATAGTGTGAATAGTATGAAATATAATATTATGTGAATTAATATTATTCTTTATATGTTCAACCTGTGTTATTATCATTTGGTACTAGAATATTATTATTGATCTATTAATCAGTGAAGGAGAAATTCTAAAAATCCATTATGTGCCTCGAACTATGGGATCCTATGAGAAATAATCCTCATATTTGTAGGATAGATAGGTGTGAGTATAATTTTATCAATAATGTTTGAATAAATAAGCCTACACATGAAGTAAGTTGGTAGATATCTTGGAGCCTATAATCAGAAAGAAATGACACCTAAGTGAAATGCATTTAAATAAAGAGAGATGCAAAGGGATCAGATCTCTATCATATTTGAGAGTCGTATTCATTTTTGACACATTTGATATGTGTATTTCAAACTTGATTTATAGTTTGAATCAACACATAACCATGCAGATGCATCTACATAGTTCTTAAGGACCTGTCATTACATATCTAGTCTATCATGATCCACTTGAATATAGTTAGCATATGTTTTTCTCATCCTAAAAACATCCTACTCAAGCTCAATCTCCTCTTTGGAAGATCTAAACAACTCAAGTTTTGTCTTGTTATGATTGAAGTATTCATGCATTGGAAGTATGTGAAGTATTTGATGTAAAAAAAAATTGTATTCAGATTAAAAAATTATGTAAATTAAAGGTGTATCCTAATCATATGGTGTTCCCACATCCTATTCACCTCCTCATGCAGATCTATCATTTTTATAGTTTGTTGACTCTCTATAATTTTTTAGCATGTTAAATGTTTGTCCAGCTATAATCACCATACCTATCAATCATTTAAGCCAACATTTATAATTTTTAAGTTAGCAGTTGTATTTTTTATTTTAAAACTTGATAAAAATGAATAATTTTTTGATAGGATAGTAATTTTTGTAGGTTTTATTTAATATTATTTTAAGTTTTAAAGTCTTTAGATTGATCAATTCAATTATTTGATTAATATTAGTATTTTGTTGTCAAAAGTGTAAAAGTATTTTTATTGAGCCATTAGACATGTGTCATCATTTTTAAAAATTCTTTTATGTCATTTGGTCTTTTAAAGTCAAATTTATACCCCTTATTATAACGGACATATTTTTGGGCAAACCCGTCATCCAAATGAGTGTCAATCTTGTGGGGGGACCCTATTCCATTCAAAATGACATGCATATGAGCTTCATTGACACATTTACTGAGTAAGTAGTAAAATTGAAGGAGGATGGAGGCAATGGAGGAAGGAGGTTTTTAAAGCCTTTGAACAGTCACCAATGACAAGGCCAATATGATTTGGTGGCATTTTTTTTAATTGGGTGGTGTAGATTTCAATTTTTGAGTTTTTTAGTGTGGTATGCAAAATAAGAATAGATGTAGTAAATTATTGTTCACTTGTGAGTATTTCCTATGTAATCCCTATTGTGAAAGCTTTGTATAGTATTACTCAAAATGTACTAGGATTTCATTCAAGCTCATGCAACACGATTGTATGTGAAAGCCTATGTGGTGCACCATGGTTGAGATCAGATTTGTTTATGACACATTGTAGTGTAATAATGAGATATGTTTTACCATTGAAAAACTAAGGGGGGAATGTTGGGAATTAGCATTTACATTAGGTAAATTACTATTTACTATTTGTTATTTACCTATGGTTAATACAATTGTTATTAGTTAGTAGGTTAAACAGATATATTTTTGCAAATAATATATTATGTATTTGGGTTAAGAGGCTATTTGGTGAGATATTTGAGGGCTATGATTCTCCCTATTTATAGGGAAGATATTTTCTATATATTTTTATGTCATGGATGATTTTGTAATGGCATGAATAGTGTGAAATATAATATTATGTGAATTAATATTTTTCTCTATTTGTTTAACCCCTGCATTATTATCATTTCAAAGTGCACACATTACAATTCAAAAATTAAAAAAACACCCATGCCAGAATGTATTTTTAAAACTATAAAAGATAACATGTCAAAATGCAGTTCTATAAACTACAAATCAAGGAGTCTCGTTTGTGACTTGTTGATTTCTACCCTCTTCAAATCTCTTCATTGTCTCTTTGATAGTATCTTCATCCAAGACATATAAATTCATGTATCCAATCTCTCTTTTAACATGTCTAGACTAAAACTAGTTTTCCAATGCCATAAATGAATCACAAATCAAAGTAACAGTTCAAAAGTTATGCCAGAAATACTAACACCCTCTCGAGAGGTTGTCAAGATCTAACCCCTGTAATACAAATCAGGGTTAAATTTCCCCCTATCCATAAATTTTACATCCAAACTCCATGTTGGATCTCATTTGATGCATTGGAAAGTTATTTTTATGAGGAACAATTTATCTTAAGGACTCATGGTCCCAAACCCAATAGAATTTTTTGAGGAACTTTGAGGTCTAGAAGTAGTACAAAAGGAGGTAGTTGTGAAAGCAAGTCAAATTTTTGATGACTACAAATTAGGGTCAAAGTTCCCCCTATCCATAAATTTTGCATCCAAACTCCATTTTGACTCTAATTTGATGCATTGGAAAGGTATTTTGATGAGAAACATTTTATCTTTAGGACTCATTGTCCCAAACCTAGTATATTTTCTTGAGGAACTTTGAGGCCCAGAAGCAATGCAAAAGGAGGTATCTACGAACGCAAGTCAAATTTATAAAAACTACAAAGAAGGTTCCAAGTTCCCCCTATCCATAACTTTTATGTCAAAACTCCATTTTGGCCCTCATTTGATGCAATATAAATTTATTTTGATGAGGATCATTTTATCTTAAGGACTCATGGTCCCAAACCCAATATATTTTCTTGTGTAACTTTGAGTTCCATAGGAAAACATAAAAGGAGGTAGTTGTGAAAGTAGATCAAAGTTATAACAGTTACAAAGTAGGTTCCAAATTCCTCCTATCCATAAATTTTGCATGCAGACTCCATTTTAGATCTTGGTTAATGCATTGGAATTTTTTTTTGATGAGGAACATTTTATCTTAAGGACTCATGCTCTTAAACCTAATAGATTTTATTAAGGAACTTTGAGGTCTAGAAACACTACAAAATGAGGTAGCTAAGAAAGTAGGTCAAAGTTCTGACAATTGAAAAGTAGGTTTTAATTTTACCCTATCCATAAATTTTTCATCTAAAATCTATTTTATCTCTCATTTGATGCATTGGATAAGTATTTTTATGAGCAACAATAATCACCATGTCTCAATATATTCCAAAAGTGGAAACTACTAAGCCTGAGTCTAATGAGTAGTGAATGTAATGAATTTTGCTTGCAATGAATACCGAATATGATGAACACTAATTCTTGAAAATTAATTATGCATAATTCCACATGTAGATTTATCTATGAGTAGAATTATTAATGGGTTTGCCAAGCCTTGTCCATTGGGTTATATAGTCAGTATCTTTATTTTGTAACTTTTTATTGTCCACCCATTCACGCCCCTATATCTATATAGACCAACCAAATTCCAATCCATATAGAGACCCACAATGGCCCCCCCTCCATATCTAGTCATTGATTTGGGGCAGGGCCATATATCTATAGGGAGGTGGTGGGAAGGATGGTCACATCGATATCACTTTCACTAGAGGGGCACTGCAATGATCGATCTACCCTCCCAAAGTTAGTTCAATTCTTTATAGATCAGATCTAAGATTGTGAGTGTGGCTATAGATATGTCTAGTCCATAGTCTAGTCTATACTTTTTTTTGGTTTATCTCCAAACACATATAAGAGAATGATTTGGGGTGTTATTTTTAAGTTTAACAAATCATGATAACAGTTGGTTCTAATTGTGGGATTGCATTCCCTAGTGAAATGCAAGAGAAATCTAGATCTTATTAATAACTTGTGCCTTATTCATTTTGGTCTATCAAGTTGGTAGATAGTTT
Organism: Torreya grandis; assembly: GCA_037957365.1. Classification (NCBI taxonomy): domain Eukaryota; kingdom Viridiplantae; phylum Streptophyta; class Pinopsida; order Cupressales; family Taxaceae; genus Torreya; species Torreya grandis. The sequence goes on along the minus strand of JARHVA010000807.1, from coordinate 323,425 downwards.
TCCTAAGCTAATTTCATGGGAATGAACATGCACTACTAAGACAGGTCCTTTCCTTGATAATTCTGCTTATTTTCTTGCTCGTTATTCCTTATTTAGGATTCATTGATCTTTAATTTACTAGGCTTGGTTCAATACTACTAGATTTTTTGCATATATTATAAATACACATGCACACCAAAATAAAATAAATAAGGAAATAAAAAAACATTGGAAAATAAAAATTATTTACAAAGTATCCAAAAAGTACAACTAGACTATGCAAACCCATTAACAGGTTCATAAAATTATGATCCTGAATGAAAGAATGTTGCAAGAGCAACTAAGAGGAAGAATTTAACATAATTCAAGACAAGGTACAATGCTATCCATGTATTGATATTTGGGTGGAAATTGTATGGTAGAGCTTTCTCCTTAAGAATGGTAAATAGTGTCATCATGATGTGAAATGGAATGAGGAAACATTTATCAAACTATTTTCTATTTGGAAATGGAAGCATGTTTCAGGTGTAATGTTATGATAAAACTATAAGAATTGATAGAGATAAGACCTCAAAACAAAAAGTTCACAAATAAGGGAATTTCTAACCTTTTCCCATACAACTACTTCTTCTCCTTCTTTTAGAACCTTGAATGTCTCATAATCAGGATATATGTACATTGGGGAAAGTATTTCTCTCAGTTCATATCCATACTTTTCATCTAGCCAAGGTATATTTGTAGAATTTGATGATCAAATTATACCTTTATTTCCATTATGTCATTCATTGAGAGCTCTTCATGTACATAGTATTCACTTTTGATTATCATTGACTCTTATATTTTGGTGTGTTCATGATCCATCTTTAAAGCAAAATTTTCCATATCTAGGAGTGAGAATAAGTAAGAAGAGTCAAAACAATGAAGATCATGTTCAATCCCTTCAACAAGGTTTTGGGTTTCAAAGGAAGAAAATAGCATTGGTGAAGAATCAATTCTAATTTCTTCTTCATAGGAGGTACTGTTGGGAAAATTTTCAAAAGCTAATATTGGAAAAGTGGAATGTGTTATTAACTCCTTTGATTGAATACAACTATGAACATTGTTTTCATGAGGAACTAGAAGAGTGGCATTATATTCATCATAAATAAATATTTTTTATTCATCATCACTATCCTCACACTACAAATGATATATTCCAATGGATTTTCCATCTTGTGGTTCAATTATAGGCTTCACATTAAAAAAATCACTAAAAATGTATAATTTAAACAATCGAGGGATATTGGCAATATTTTACATTCTTTTCTTTTTGAATAGTGTTGGATATGAATGGTAATTTCTTCTTGACTTATCTTCTATGGAGACTTTGAATTATTCATGGTGAAATTTTGCTCCTTTGTGACATGTACCATTATGTATTCATTATTTGTTGTATTTTAAATATATTTTGCATCATGTTTGTTTAGCTTCCTAGACAAAATTAGATTATCTTCAATCTCAACTACTTGTAGTTGTGTGTCTTCCAAATCACAAACCTTTTTCATTTTCAAGATAAATTTAATATCTAGATGTAAAGTAGCAATGAAGATTCAGAGTTGATTATTGGAACTTGGTTGATTGGTATAAGAAATTGACTCTAAAAATTTGTTAAAGTGTGCCACAAATCTCATGGTTTCAGCTTATTTATTCCAAATTTCTAAAAATTTAGACATCAATGTACATACATCCATGAATAGTTTAAATATATTCAAAAAATTATTATTTATGTTATTCTAATCCATAATGCATCCATCCTTCAAATTCATGAACCAATCAACAAGTCTAATGAGGGTTTCAACAAAAAATTCTTACAGAGACATATTCTTTACAAACTCCTAGAATTATACATGCCATGGTGAAAGATCAAATGTCATCATTTGCATCTTGATAGTATTTTCTGGAGAATTTTGAAAAAAAATTCCTTGAGCCCAAAGGTAACTCATTACATTGAGACAAAGTTAAAGGACCAAAATTGTTTCCCCATGGGACAGGTAAAACCAACACCATAGCATGAATCAAAAAGTGATAGGCACTAGGTACTTCACTCATCATAGTCACTAACCTCCACTCCAAGGTAGGATCCTTGAAATATTTGAAATTGAATGAAAAAGGCACTATGATCCCTAGAAAAGTCACCAAAAACCATTGGCAAGATTTTATGTCACTGCACTTTCTTTGTTAACTTTAATGACTCGCCCAATGGGAAGCAACATAAACTTACAACATTAGATAAATCATCATGGAAAGAGTGATTTTCCTCTATGTTTTGGAGGTGAGACTCCCTCTTCAGTAGATGGATATGGGAGAAGAAGAAAAAAGAGGAGTAAATGCAAAGAACGGTTTGAGTAACCCAAAAAAATAAATATGAAATGAATAGGAACCCTTTCTCTGAAATGAAAATAAGAACACATATAACAAATACATGGAGGATGAAGGTCACTTGGAAGCACAAAGTTATTCCTACATTCATATTGCATGTATATCACATAAAGTCCATCCAAAAAGATTCACAACACCAAAGTTTACATCAACAAACTTTGCATGCAACTAAGAAGCATTGAAGCATTAAAGAATCCATCTAACCATGAGAATAAAGCACATTCCTTAACCAAATAACATTAAAAAATATTCAAAGCAACATTCATCACACTTTATTGTATTCTCATATTCATAAATCTAGAAAAGTATATAAACACAAAGTTATAGCATGTTCTCACCCATGCACTAAGAGAAAAGAAGAAAAAAACCATCTTTGAAAGGCTTACATGCCTTCTATTTATATCTCAGAAGGTGGAAACCTTCACTCTTTCACTTAATAAATCATTGTCCTCAAAATAGAATTAGTTGAACTTTCTAAGGTAAAATTTGATCTTTTCAAAGTTCACATGTTACAACTCAAAAATTGAAAAAATAACCATTCCATTTCACATCATGATGACACTATTTACCATTCTTATGGAGAAATTTATACCATACAATTGCCACCCAAAGATAAATACATGGCTAGAATTATATCTCATCTTGAATTGTGTCAAATTCTTCCTCTTGGTTGATCATGTAACACTCTTTCATTCAGGATCATACTTTTATGAACATGTTAATGGATTTGCATAGTCTGGTTGTACTTATTATATACTTTTTAAATAGTTTTTGTTTTCACATTTTCATTTTCTTTCCTTCTTTGTTTTTTTTTTGGTCTGCATGTGCATTTATAATAAATGTAACAAATCTAGCAATATTGAACCAATCCTAGTGAGTTTAATATCAATGAATCCTAAATAAGAAATAATGAGCAAGAAAATATGCACAATTCTCAAGGCAAGGACCTGTCAGAATAACCCATGTTCATTACCATGTAATTATGATAGGCCAATTGTCTTCCAGTTGGGTGGATAAAAATGAATAAGGGACAATTGATTAACAAGATCTACATTTCTCATGCATTTCACTAGGGAATGTGGTCCCATAATTATAGTTGGCCATTGTCATGATTTTTTACTCTTTAAAATAACACCCCAATCATGCTCTTTAAGGTGATTGGATATTAAAAAAAATTAGGGATGGTAAAAAAAATTTGAATAAAGATACTGACTCCATATCCCAATGGACAAGGCTTGTAAAATCCATTCATAATTATACTCATAGATAAATCTACATGGGGAATTATTCATAATTAATTTTTAAGAATCGTTGTTCATCATGTTCAGTGTTCACTGCATCTAACATTTATTAAATTCATCGCTCATTCAGTTTAGGCTTAGCAATTTCTATTTTTGGAATATATTGACACATGTTTCTTATTATTTCTCATAAAAATACCTTTCCAACGCATCGAATGAGATCCAAAATAGATTTTGGATGAAATTTATAGAAAGGGGAACTTGGAATATGCTTTGTAGTTGTCATAAATTTGACTTGCTTTCACAACTACTCCTTTTACACTAATTTTAGACCTCAAAGTTCCTAAAAACAATCTATTATAGTTGGGACCATGAGTCCTTAAGATAAAATTTTCCTCATCAAATACATTTCCAATGCATAGAACGAGATCCAAAATGGATTTTGGATGCAAAATTTATGGATAGGGGGAGCTTAGACCCTACTTTATAGCTATCAAAACTTTGACCTACTTTCGTAGCTACTTCCTTTTGCACTACTTCTGGACATCAAAGTTCCTCAAGAAAATCTATTGGGTTTGGGACCATGAGTCCTTAATATAAAAATTTTATTATCAAAATACCTTTCTAATGCATCAAATGAGAGTAAAAATGGATTTTGGATGTGAAATTTATGGATAGGTGGAGATTGGACACTACTTCATAGCTATCCAAACTTTGACCTACTTTCGTAGCTACCTCTTTTTACACTACTTCTAGACCTTGAAGTTCCTCAAGAAAATATATTGGGTTTGGGACCATGAGTACTTAAGATAAAATTTCATTCATCAAAATACCTTTATAATTCATTGAATGGGAGATAAAATGGATTTTGGATGAAAAATGATAGATAGGGGAACTTGGACCCTAATTTATAACTATCAAAAGTTTGACCTGCTTTTGCAACTACTTCTAAACCTCAAAGTTTCTCAAGAAAATCTATTAGGTTTGGGACCATGAGTCCTTAAGATAAAAATTTCCACATCAAAATACATTTCTAATGCATGGAATGAGAGCCACAATGGATTTTGGATGAAAATTTTATGGATAGGATGAACTTGGAACTTGCTTTACAACTATCAAAACTTTGACTTGCTTTCACAGCCACCTCCTTTTGTAATACTTCTAGACCTAAAATTTCCTCAATAAAATACATCATGTTTGGGAGCATGATTACTTAATATAAAATGTTCCTCATGAAAATACCTTTCCAATGCATTGAATGAGATCCAAAATCGAGTTCAGATGTGAAAGTTATGGATAGGGGGGACTTAGACCCTACTTTGTATTATAAGAGTCAGATCTTGATAGCCTCTCAACAAGGTGTTAGTATTTTTGGAAAACATTTTAACCATTGCTTCGATTTGAGATTTGTTTGTAGTTTTGGAAAGATAGTTTTGGTGTGGACATGTTGAAGGAAATATTTGATACATGTATCCAAATGGCTTGGATGAACACAAGGTCAAAGAGATGATGGAGAGATTTGATGAGGGTAGTAGTCAACAAGTGATAGAAGAGACACCTTGATTTTTAATTTTTAAAACTACTTTTTGACATCTTCTCTTTTAAAATTTTAAAACTACATTTTAGCATGCGTAGTTTTTGACAAATATTGGGTCCATGGTATTTTGTTAAATCCCAAGAAATTTATATTTAGAGTAATTGACATAAAACTTAGCAGCCATTTATATCAAGATAAGGAACTAAAATTGATCCTAAGAGAGTTAAAACCATTCAAAATTTATCCTTCCTACAAGTTAGCAAGGAATTTAGTCCTTTTGGTAAGGTGAATTTCTTGAGAAAGTTTGTACCTTACTTTGTTGAGCTCACTACACATATTGCCAGTATGATGAGAGGAAAAGTTAATTTTAAATGGATCAAGGAGGGTAAATAATCCTTTGATGAAATTAAGATTTACATTTCTAGAACACCATGGTATGTCCTAATTTTAACAAGGATTTTATCATCTACTACTACACATCCGAGCATACTCTCTCAACAATTTTAGTATAGAAAAATAATGAAGGCATTAAATCACCCATTACTTTTATGTGTTGTGTATTTAAAAATCATGAGCTCAAATATTATCCCATTAATAAGCATGCGTATGCCATTGTAAAATTTGTGAAGCAATTTATGTACTATATTTTGAACTCTCACACCATTGTTTTGTCATTAGATCCAATAGTCAAATCCATCTTAACATACCAAGAGCTAGGTTCAAAATGAGGAGGATGAATATTAAAATTCCAAGAGTTTGATTTAGACGTCAGACCTACCAAGTTAGTTCGAGGCCATGGTTTATGTCAACTAATTTCTAAGAATAAACTAAATGATACCATTGATAAAACTCAAGATCATGATTCATCAAAAAAAAAACCTATAGTTCTATTTGTTGGCACTATAGATGAATGGTATTAAAATATAGATTATTTTATTACATACAAGGAATGTCCTAAGGGATTAAGTGTCAGATAAAAAATAACAATAAATCTTAGAGAAACAAAATATGTCATATGGGACAATACCCTTTTCAAAAGAGGTATTGATGGTATGTTCTTGCAATGCGTTGATAAGGAACAATAGAAGAGATTATTAGAAGCTTTTCATAGAAAGGCATGTGGTGGTAACTTCTTATCACCAATCAAAATGCATAAAATTATTAGGGAAAGTTACTATTGGTCCACCCTCTTCAAGGATGCTCATGAATGGGTTTCTAAATGTAAATCCTGTGAGTAATTCAAAGGAAAACCAAAGCTTGTATCCTTACCTAAAACATCAGTGGTAATTTAGGAACCATTTTAATAGTGGTGCATTAATTTTATAGGTGTGATAAATACTCATTCCAATGTGGGTCACACCCATGTCCTCACTACAATAGATTACTTCACCAAGTGCATTGAGGTTATCCCCATCAAGCAAACTATTTTTGAAGTAGTGTGTAATTTCATTAAAAAGAATATCTTGGTCAATTATGGGGTTCCTCAAAATATAGTAACTGATAATGCATCCAATTTATCTTCCTTTGAGCTCACTAGTTTTTCTATGGCTATGGTATTTCATTATCTCATACTTATGATTAATACCCTTAAGGTAATGGTCAAGTAAAATCAAGAAACAAGAATCTAGTCACCATTATTTGCAAGCTAGTGGATGAGAATCAACAAAATTATCATAATAAATTATATGATGTGATTTGGGATAATCACATTACTCATAATAGGTCTACTAACATGTCACCATTTTAGTTAATGCATGTCATTGATGCCACCTTGTCTATCACATTAGAATTTCTAGTGCTTCAATTGGCTAAGGCAGTCAAAAATTAGAGTTTTAGGGATTTATTGGATAAAAGGATTTTTTAGTTGAACAAGTTGGAAGAATAAAGATTCATACTAATTGATAGGATTATAGATTATCAATAGAAGGTGAAGTCACTTTTTGATAATAATGATAGATAGAGGGATTTTTAGATTGGTGATTTTGTTCTTCTATGGGATAAAAGGCATGAACCAAAGGGTAGTGATATGAAGTTTGATTCCTTATGGAAAGGTCCATTTAATATTCATCGCTTCTATCGTGATAACACATACTATTTGTCATACTTGGATGGTACCCATCTCATGCTTCCTTATAACAAGTAGTATCTAAAGATTTTTAACCAATAGATACTAGTTCTTTAGGGATTTGGTTTAGTTTTAGGATTTTGGTTGCATTCGTTTTCTTGTTCTTTATTTTCCCATATTTTACTTCTTATTTTTAATTTTATTTTTGATATTTTATTTATTTTCATTTCTCATTATTGTGAAGTGTTCAATTAGAGTAACCCTGTATCCCAAATAAATGATCATGCAAGCCAAGCCTACATAAACCTATAAATTCTAGAGTTCACCCTTGCATTCGTCAAATGTAGGTCCCTAGTCAGAATCAGTTGTTGTCCCTCTAATTTCATTAGCTTGTGAAATTTGGGGTACTCTATTTTAAAATCCTTGAAAATAAAGTGAAAATCATAGAAAGTGGAAAGTAGTGTATTTTGGTAAAAGACTTAATCAATTCATGTTTCTCCAAGGTAAGGGTTCCTAGACTGTAATGTAGTTTTCAAACCTTGATGGATATAATGTATCCATCAAACCCTGAATTAACCCTCATTAAAGAGGGTTGAGTCTTGTGCATGGGGGGGTAGGGGGGTCTTTTCCACCTCACTATTTAATAGGTCTTTTCATATCATTTTGAAATATTTAGACAATATATTTGAGCTTTATGATTTGGTTTTTTCCACTCTAGAGGGTTTCCCATCATTCCTTGGTGATTGGAGGTGATTTACATTAGTAATTATTTGATATTCTCCATGATACAATGTCTAGGGTTTCAATTTGGTTTCTTTCAAGGATTTTCATTACAGGTGGTATGTTTTCCTTTGGTTGCTTCATAATCACTTGTTGTAGTAATTGGTACTTTGTGCTTTGCTAGATTCTCACTTAATACTTGGAAGCCTTTACATCTTCACTTTTCCATTGATAAATTTTTTAGATTTCCCTACATCAAAGTTTTTTGACTATTATGCACCAATAAAATCTAGACATCAAAATTTCCCACTCTCCTTAAATCAGAATTTTTTATGGTTGTGCACCCCTAAAACCCTGACATCAAAGTTTCTCTCTCTACCTGCATTAGAGTTTTTCAAATATTATGCACCCATAAAACCCCAATGTCAAATTTGTTCACTCTCCCTACATCAAAACTTCATGGTTTCACTACAACCTCTTAATTCTACCTCCCCTCCCTCCACCTCTTTTTTGCCATTTTCTCATTCCTATTCACAAACCATTTTCATTGCACTTCACTCTCTCATACCTATGGCAGTCAGTAAAAGTCTAAAACTCCTAATAAGAAAGGAAAAGAGAGAGGTATCAAAATGAAGTACCAGTTTTAAGGGGTTACTCACCCTCCAACATTGATTCTAACAATGACCAAGTCATTGACATAGACCTAGGTCACATTGACATAGAGGACTTTTGGGGGAGAATAAATGCTTCTTTTAAGAGTGATTAGATCCAAATTATTATTGAGAGTGTATTTCCTTAGGTTGTTGCATTTCCAATCTCTGTATAATACATATAACATATCATGACTATGGAAAGTCATTATGATAAAGACAAGAGGAAAATTTGTACTCTCATAGAAGGGGTTATCTTGGGATTTGGACTTGAGTACATCAAAGAGATGATGAAGATTCTTGACCATGAGGTTTTTGTGGAAATCACTCTAGAATCATCTCAACAATTTCATGATGAAAAAAAGAATGATTATCTTATATCTTTAAATAAACATTGGCTTGCTAAACCTAAAACCTTGGTGTCTAGGGTTCCTAAGATGATTTCCAAACAAGATTTCAAGCCTAAAATTAATAACATTGTTACTCTTCAAAATAGGTGGGTAGGCAATCCCATGGAAAGGGGTTATAACGAATGGATGTTTTAGTATATCCAGATTATTCATGCTCTAAATTGAAGCTATGTGAGGTGATCACTACCCATAAGTTCTATATGATTTCATACCTTGTTTATGTGATTGCATGGAGGATATTCTATAGTGGCTTGACCATAGGAGGACTGATGTTTGCCTCTCATTTAAATGAATTGATGATGAAAGAGAGTGTTAATCTTTTTTTTTAGGTCAATGATGCTTTTATTGATTTCATCATTCAGATGTTCAAGGCAAAACCTTATGATCAATATTTCTTAATTTCTACTACTACAGATATTTCAAGGTGGGGTGTTTAGTTCATACAGTTTCTTACCTTCTCCTACATCAAGATATGCAGGTGTTACTTTTCCCCTTATATTCTTCCAAAGTTTATGGATGATAAATGGGCACTCATGGAAATGGTGTGGCAACTAATGGAGACACACAATCTTTTGGTTTATAAGCATAATTTTATTGGCATTCACTTTCCTATGAATATTTTAGGTACACTTATGCCACATTACACAAGGCTAAGCATATAGAATCAGACATGGAATGTGTCACACTTTGATCCTTTCATAGTTGTCTTGCATTTGATATAAGGGAAGTGATAGAAAGTTCTTTGAGTGCTTCATTTAAGCATGCTATTTATTAGGAATATTTATAAATGGATTGTGATGATGAGAGGGAGGTCAAACTCCTTTATTATACCCATTTCACACTAGATCAGGTAATCAAGTATAATATTATGGATATCCCTAATGATATGGATATAAAAGATGATGGTAATGTAGTGGATACAAATTATTTCTCACAAGCTATCAAGATTGAACCTCTCCTTAGGGTTGACTGGAGTCAGGTAGAGGTAACATCATTAAGGACTCTAACTCAAAGAGTCTTTAGGAGAACTTTGGTATGGGTTGCTAGCAAAGGATTGGATGTGCAAGATAATATACTTTCTCCTCCATTAAAAGTTATAGATATACCTCCTCTCAAGCCAGTGAAAAAAAAGAGATCGAAGATCAAGTGGCATCTTTTGGCACTGCAACAACTGATGTTATAATAGAATAAATTGAGGAGCCTACACCTCACCCTCAAATGAGGCCTTTAAATTTCAAACTAAAAAAGTAAACCAATTGAAAGGTACTCCTAGTATATCAACCATATTAATTGAGACAATTGAAAATTTGGTCCATTCTCAAGGGTTAATTAAGAATACCACATTGTAGTTCATGACTATAGATCCTCCATTCTTAGATCCAAAGTAATATTCCTTAGTAGTTTCACCTTTTTTCCCTTCTATTAAAATTTTGGAGGCTCTTTCTTGGGTCATATCCGAAGGGAACATTGCGTTTATTTCTAAAGAAGGAAAAACTCTTCAATAAATAGTAAAAACTTATTCTAAGGTGGTTGAGCATTTACCTATTATTCAATAAAAATAGTTAGACACTTAGGAAGCTTTAGAGGAAGAAATCATACCACCTCTACATACATAATAAAAAATGGATATGGTGGTAGATCAGGATTGTGTTATTCAAGAACAATCATAGATAGGATCACCATCATTATAGGGGGAAATAGATACTGAAACACCCTAATGGCTAAGCAAAATAGTCAAAAATAAAAAGAAGACAGTGCCACCATTGGAAATATACATCAACTCTCTTATTCCCCCACATCCTTGAGCTATAAATAAATCCAAATAGTTTTCTCATATTATTATAGACAATTAGGGTGAGAGATATGTTGAAGTCACTATTCCTCCTCCAGAAAAGTCAAAATATGAAATCACATCTATAGATTACCATATTTCACATGTCCACCTGGGTAAGGTTACTCATGAAGGTTTGACAGAGGATGTGAAAATATCAATTGGTTCTTTAATCAAGATATTAAATCATGATAAATTAACAAAATACCAATTGAAGGACAAAGTTGGCTAGATTTCATCAATAATATAGAGACTAGCCAACCCAACCCAACCATGACTTCAAGATTATACTCCAAATACTAGGACTCTTCAAGTAAATGAGAGAATAGGAAACATGGGGAGAGATATTGGATAATGGTACAAAAAATTTCTTTAACAAGGAAATAAAATGATAGCCTTAGCTATCGAAATCTACTCCACAATGGAAGAGGAAAAGCAATATGCCTATTAGAAAGAGGCTGAATATAGAAAAAAGTTGGGTAAGTTGAAAAATTGGTTACCACATCTGTAAACCTTGTCTAGGTTATATTAGGATATTTTTGTTGATGAAGGAGTCTTGATTGAAGAATATTTAGGAGACTTGGTTGAATTTTTAGGGCTGAAAAGATATCGGATCAAAACTATAGAAGAGTCATTGCATAAGCTTAATGAATCCAAAATCTTGGCATATAAACCTATTTTTGATATATATAAAGTAATTAAAAAAATCTCATGTTAATTATTGGGAAATTAAGGTAATTTAATTCCCATGGAATATATACAAGGAGCATTTAAACAATTTCTTGATCAAGAAACTAGCTCAGCTTCATCCTTCAATTACAAATCAATTTAGAGATTTGTGTAGTATCAGAACTCATTTGATAGGTTAGATAATGATTTCAATAATTTCAAAATAATTCCTCAACAAATGATAAATCTATAAGTGGAGGCCAAGATTCCTTATCAACATTCTGAAGGTCTAGACCATGAGAAGTTGGAAAATATATCACAAAAAATTAAGGAATATGAGGAGAAATGACAATGTGTTATACAATCATAAAACCTCATAATGGATGATGAGGGAGGAGATGAAGAGAAGTCACAAGAGAAAACACCTTGAATTATAGATTGGAAATGTTTTTTGTCATAACATTCTTCATAGGTTGGAAGATGTATTTTAGTTCAAGAGTTTTTACAGTTTTATAAGTAATTTGATTGAGTCAATATGCACCTTAAAATGTGAAACCAATTTCTATTTTTGTAGCTAGTTGCCTAGATTTTAGGGATAGAATTTACTATAAATAGGAAGCTTGCATGCCTCTCAAAATGATTCAATCTTTTTGATTTTTTCAAGCAGAGAAATTTGAAGGAGAAGAAAAGAACTTTGTGCTCTTTCTTAAGAAATCAATAAAGCTAAGTTGTTGCAGGACTTTGAGCTTGTCCTTAGTTGTGATTGAATGTTCTTATGTTCATTTATTCATAGTATTTTTTTATTTACTCTTTCATGATAAAAGTCTTGTTTGATAGTAGATATATTTTGAACTAATGAATTTAATACATAAGTGAAATCTGCATTTTCTCACTTGTGTGCATTCTTTCTTCTCTCTTCTCATATTTAATCCTTTCTATTTTCTTAAATTTATCCTTCTTCTCATACTTCCTTTCTCACATATATGAACACCCCAAAAGGATTTAGTATGTATATTTATGAATATGTTAGGTTTGTGTTTTTCTTTTCTTTTGAGTAAAGGTAGCTTTGCCTAAGAATAGAATATGGACTCTATCCCATTACACTATAAACTACAATGTGTGCATTGAAGTGTCATACAATTTTTTTAGCCAACACATCTCCACCCCCTTTATTTTCCTTGATTCTAGCTTCACCATATATCATTCACATTTGTGTTTGACATTAAAAGGGCATATCTAACCCAAAAGCTTTGGTTGAATTCCCTTATTCATTAAACTAAACCATTCCCACCTTGACATTCCTAGTATTGATCAGGAGCTTTGCATACTTGTCATCACTAATATCAATGGACCTTGGAATTTTGTTTCCACATAGTTAAAAAATAAAAGTGATGCAAAAAAAATATTTTGTTTTAAGCCTGAGCATCCATTTCCACTCATCATTCCAAATCCCATCCCACCAAACAATCAGCCCAATCCACAGTTCCACCCATCATCCATCCATTATGTTGGTTATCTTGGCTAGACCTCAGAAAGTTGAGTGCACAATTTAGCATGTGTTAATCATGTGGATAAAAATTTGTGAACCTAATGTGAAATAATTTCAAATTTTGTGTTTCCTTTTTTTTATCCTTCTTGTTTCTCCATTCTCCATTCTCCTTTCTCTTTTGATTTATTTTATGGGTATCCATATACCCCAAAATATGTTTGGATACAACCTAGGCAAATCTCTTGGCCTAGAGGGATATAAAAGAAGACAACTTAACTCCAATGAGGCTTTATCGGTAAGTTGGAACAACCTTAATTTTGACACCAATGTAGATTATCAATCTTACAATTATTTGCATCACAATACATAAAATAAGAGTGGAATCCCTATTCATGAGGTGTGGGATGTGTCAAAAATTGATATCAATCATCTTGACTCTAATGATATGACTCTAACTAGAGGGAGTCTATCCACTCTTCATATGGTCAATAGGTCATTGATTATCTTATAGAATCTAAATATAGAAAGCTCTACTAGGTATGACTAATATCTAGGTAGGATTTATTATTTAGAGGACAAGGTTAATTACATGCAAGATACTACACATCCCCTAATAGTAGTCAAAATGCCTCTAACCCACCAATGCAAACCCTAATCACTACCATTGAGGCTCCCACTCAAAATTAATATCTTCACACTAACCAATCTCTCACCTATACCCCTCTTGTATAGGAGACTCCTAGACCTAATGCCACCATTAGCTTGAATGAACTCATTAATACTTTTATGGGTGTAGATATTAAATTTGAATTATATACCATCTCAATATTTACACTTAGAAAATAGATATCATTGTTATGCCCTTCATATTTAACACCTTCCTATTGTTGAAAGGCTCATGTCCTCTATCTCTTTGTGCCAAATTGCTTATCTCTTAGTCTGGCCATTGTTATCATGATGACCAGGGCTTCTATGCTATGTAAAATTCTCTAAACTTGATCATTATCCTTCTCTGCTAATTTAGACCTGTACCTATTTTCTAACTTCTTAGACACTTACATCCCAACTAGACTCCTACATCTATGTAGGTTTTTCTTTTCCAACTAAATGTTTAGTGCCCAAAGGTCATCCAATTGGAAATGTAATGTATCTTTGTGGTCAGCTTAAGTGTAAGATATTTTCAATAGGGATTGATGTATATATAAAATCAAACCTCATTCATTCCTCACCTAGCATATCCATACCTCTCCCATATAAAGAAATAAAATAACTATGATTTGAGTATTCAAGTGAGCAAAGCTACCAATTTCATTCATATTTCCATATTAGTCATAGGAGTAGTTTATCTATAGGTTTGAAGTAGTGAAGGAGCAACCCATGAGTCATATTTGTAAATTTACAAGCCAAGTAATTATATGTACTTGTTTATCACATATTATATCCTTATGCACACACAATCCAACACATAGGGAAAATCTACATAAGTCTGAGGCCTTATTAAGAGTATTAGCTATGTAAGTAGTGCCCATTGACAAAGGGGTCATTGGGCTAGCTCTACACCATGAGCCTACTAACATAATTTTCTCATAGTCACTCCAAGGGTGAGGAAGTTAGGGTTTGATCATCTGATGAAGAGAGATAGCTACATTGTTTGTATACATCATAATAAAGGTGACAAAATCCAAAATGATCCACTTGGTTACATCCAGATCTAGTCAGTATTTTGTATAAGACACCACCATCTAGATTAAACACCTATATTGATGTAACTACTTGTATTTGATGCAAGTTACTAAGGCCACAAAATGCAAAATTTTAAGATCTGATGATTGTTTTAGGATCCTGATCTAATCTAATTCAAACCTATTTTAGCCTAGATCTACACATGCATAATAAACCATACTCTTGTTTATAATTAATTACAATATCAATCAATAGTTGTGATTTCTATTTTTGGAATATCTTGGTATTATAATACATAATATTATTTGTCTGAGTTTGCAAATTAATTAGCATGATATATATATATGCTTATCACCCTTGTGCTTATTCATTTATATATTCTTAACCTGAGATACCCCACATATCTAGATTTAGGGTTAAACATTTGGTGAACCCGATGTCTCTTTATGCAAACCTTAGCTTACCCTAGGGTATTCATCCTTTAAATTTTTTCCATTGTTATTTACTCTATATTTATTCTATTATTTGTACGCAACCTAGACATAGCCCTAGATTAGTTGGTGTTTCTATTGAACACTTAGAACTTCCACATTGTCAACCTAATATGGATCAAACCAATAAAGTAACAAATCTTATGCCTAATGAAAATGTCAATAATGAAACTAATCAAAATACTGACAAAGTAATTATAGAATATGAATATGTTCATGAAAATAATGAATCTAATGCAAATAATGAACATAAACAAATGAATCAATAGAAATAACAAGCTTTTACTATGTTTCTAGAGCATATCCATCAAAACCTCAAATATCTTGATGAAATCCTCATAACTATATTAGAAACTTAAAAAACAAAAAACATAGATGAATAACCAGGTGCATATATTGATCATGTTATTAGAGTTATCAGACATCCCCATATTCCTATAACCCTCCCCTTGAGCACATCATTGCTTCATACCTATAATGGGGGCATGGGTTATGTGTTCATACCATTTTTATCCAAAATAAATCATACTATTATTTCATCCTAAATGGGAAATATTGGCCCTTCAGCCCAACTACTAGTTTCAATGCCTAAATCAACTTAAATTATAGGTATAAATCAAACCTTAGTGATCAAAATATGCAATAATTTATCCAATTGTACAGATTTTTCAACCTAAGGTTATAAATATCAAACATAAGTATATGAAGTCACCTCAAAATATCTTTTCACCCCTTTCCATTTACTTTTATTGCATTTAAGTTCATATTTTGTGATGGTAAGGGTGATCCTAAGTAGAGTCTATGATATTTTTATGTGGCATGCCTTGATTATGCCTCCAATGATAAAATTTTGACCAAATTATTTCCAAGGAGCCTTAAGGACTATGCTCTAAGGTGGTTATATGATTTACCAATGCAATCAATAAAATTAATCAAACTGTAGACACCGAAATCGTGTCTACCCCTTGGTCCTTTTCCCCCTCTTAGTCCCCTTTGGTCCACTTAACCACTCCTAACCCATGTTTTATTAATTTGAAATAAATATCCTATTTTAAATTAATAAAATCCCTTTTCCCTCTCTCCCTTGCCACCTCACCACCCTTGGATACCCTTCTTGGATTCCCTTCATTCCCCACATGGCCAATATTAATGCTTGGACTCCCATTCCAACTTCTCCCCTTTAACCTCTTGCATCCATTTAGCCACCTTCGACCATTTCTTCCTTGGACTCGCTGACCCGGCAGTTGGGAAAACAGATGAAAGGCTATTTTTAGCCTTTTTCCTGCCTTCCAGCTGCCGACGTCAATCAACTGTTGACCGACGTCAGCGATATTGCCGGCATTGGCATCCTTCATAACGATTTTCTGCATTCGTTATCCGTGCTTCGCCTCTCTCTCACATGAGACACCTGAATCCTTCAATCTGTCAATTTTTCGCTCCTCTCTCTTCCGCTGCTAACTCTTTGGCTGTAGGTACACATCAAGCAACACTCTCCAGGGACTCTGCATCAGTTTTCTACATCAACAATAGGGACTCTACCTTTGTCAACATCATAAGCAACAGCACCATCAGCACTCCTTCAAGCCAGTCACAGATAAGTATTTTGTTTGTGCTTTCATTGTGTTTTTTAGTTATCTGCTTCTAAGTTATGAACTAGATTCAGCACTCCCTATCCCCAGACCAGACCAGACCCGAATCCTCATCTCCCTATCTCCCTATTGGCCTCCTCTACCCTTCTGTCCCCTTTTGACATTCTGTCCATTATCCCAAAACTCTGCACATACTCCCAGACCATTAACCAAAACCAGACTCTCGGACCCAAACCCCCAGACCATTCAACCAAGACCAAAACTCTGTCTCAGACCCGTTCACAGACCAAAGCTTGTCCAGACCTCATCCACAGGCTACTTCCCCAACTGATGCCAGTCACTTCCCCCACCGAAGTTGGCAGACTAACCGACTTCGGCATCATTGGCAACCGACGCCGATAGGACCACCGACGCCGGTGACTGTGACCAGGCCGACAGCATCTTCCAGGTAAGCTTTTGCTTCCATTTCCTTTTTAGTATTTTATCATTACAGTCTTTTATTATTCTGTTATTTATCAGACATCTCTTTATTAATCAGTGGGTTGACATTCCTCAAGCTTTTGCTTTTGGGATCAAGATTTCGCTTGGCAATCCACCATCTCCTTATCTAATGCCTTCTTTGTCTTAGTCTCCTTTCTCTTGCAGGTGTCATCCTCCACAACCAAAGAGGAGTTCTCACGATCGTCTAGATTACGGTGCACACGACTTCATCCAGGTACATCAAGCCTTGACCATTTCTTTTAGTTTCTCATTTTCTTATTTGAATGTAGAAAGCGATCTAGCATAGAAACATTCTGGCACGCCCGGTGGGACCCTTAGTTTCTCCCTTGGGTTCCTTTTCTTTTGTTCATATAGGTGCATTAGGTTTCTCCCTTTTCACCTCTTTCTTCTCTTCTAAACGACATCATAAGCATGAATAAAAAGAACTTTTCTTTTCTTTTCTTTTCTTGCATTTCTAGACTAGTCAAAAATCATATCCTTAAAACCCTTTCTCAACTTGTTTTCATTCCAACTTAACATTTTGACTTGGGCATTAAAACACATTGCACTTTCATTTTTGATTGCTTGCATTTTCTTAGTCCACACTTAGTAATTAATAACCGCATTTGAATTAATCATAGTCCACTTGATGTTACACAACCAAACCACGTACACTAAATCAAACATCAAACTTACCTGAGACAAGGCCCGACTAGGATTTCATCCCCCAGTGGATACCTTACCCCTACCTGGGAATCTCACTTGGATTTCATCACCAAGGGGAAAGCCCACTCCATTCTCTGGTGGAGGATAATCTCTAGGCAAGGTATATTTTGGCTAAGCGAGACCAGCTTATCACTGGGCTCGTGAAGTGAGGGGAGCTTGCTCCTTAGCACCAGGCCACGTACCAAACCTAACATAGACTTCTTGAGCACCTAAACAAGACCTGAAACCATCCATAGACTACCTCTTCTAGGACCCTTCTAACAGCCAACCTCCCCAAACATCACTTTAAGGCATAAGCCACAAGATTCTAAAAGTTGATTCTTAGGATTTAACGCTTAGTGTCTGCCTGTCTCCATTTATTTCTCTATTCTTATCTACTTGTTTGAGTTATTGAGGACGCTCTTCTTCCTTTTTTCCAAGAATCTTCAAATTCACTGAGTTTCTGGAAAACCATAGTCACCGGGATCGGTCTTACCACCGACGTCGGCCACCTTTTATCTCCGGCATCAATTATCTGACTGACATCGGCCATCTTTTATCACCGACATCAGTTTTTAAACCGACGTCGGTCTCTGTCACAGTCCTATTTTTCAAAACAACAGCCTAAACCCGACCCTTTTTCTGCCAAAAACTACATTCTGAGTTTCTGAAACTTAGAAAACACAGTTTTTAAAACTTGACCCCTCTTGCCTTGCATGGTTCTGACTCGCAGTCAAACCAAGGCTCTTCTTGACCATGCTAGACATCAACTGCTTCCGTCCTCCCCGTCCATAACCAATCCTATAATGGAGTTCCACTCAGAGACTGAAATAACTCCTACTCACCCAACCCTGACTCAAACTCCCATCGTCCCTGAAGGGGACCAAGATTTTGAAAGATTCTTGGACCTCAATTTCAAAGCCCTCCAAAACTATCTCGCAAGAAACCAAATGCGGGACCTTTCAGTCGTAGCGGTAATGACATCAACGTCATCGACTACCCAACCCATCATGACTCAGCCTATTATCTCGACCAGTCACTCGACCATGGCCAATACGCAAATTTTGGCCTCCTCATCTATTTTCGAACCTACCTCCATCGGGGTGTCATTACCCCCTCAACTTCACACATTTCAATCGAGTTCTACACCACACCAAAACTTAGTTGTCTTGACCTCGCCCACTCTTGCACCTATACACGTGGGAGTGACAACCTATCCTTTTACCAATGCTGCCACCCAACCACCTTTGGTGGTATCTAGTCAACTTGTGTCTTCCAACTTCATGACACAAGCTCCTTTGACCACGACATCTATCCCTATGACATAGTATCCATATGTTGTGCCTACACAAGCACAACCAAGTACATCATATGCCTATTCGACCACCTTCCAGGCACCCTACAACCTAGGAGGTGCCCCACCTGTCAATCCGTTAGTAGACATCATCAAAATGCTGATGGACAAAATGTCCAGTCTTGAGACCTCTATCTCTGGTTCAAGCAATGCTCTATCATATGAGCAAATTTGCAATGAACCCATCCATCCTTCTGTACCCATTCGACCATACCCCAACCACTGGGAGCTTCCTAAATTTACTCGCTTTCAGAGTAAGGAGGACCCACAACAACATCTTCAGGCATTCAGACATGCCTGCTATCTCATTGTCCATGACGATGCATTACTTTTACGCACATTCCCTATGTCCCTTTCTGGCCCTGCCCTTGACTGGTATAGCTCTCTTACCAGGCATTCTATCTTTTCATTCACCCAACTCACCCAATTATTTCTTGACCATTTTTCTATCAACATCACCAAACAAGTCTCAATCACAGACCTCTACTCCATCAGGCAATTTGATGATGAATCCATAATTGATTTTGTCACCCATTAGAGAAGCCTGATTAACCAGCTCTACTTTTCCTTGCCTCAATCTGAGCTCATCGAGCTCTTTTCTCGAGCATGTGTTAGGCACATCTCTTCTACCTTGCAGATCCAGACATTCTACACTTTCGACGAAGCTTTCACCATGGCAAGAAAGCTTGAACTCTGTGCCATCAATGAAAATAAGGTCAAATTGCGTAATAACAACGCAAAATCTAATGACCCTTATTCGTCCAAACCTTCTTCTGCCTACTCCTAGTCCAAGGGGTCGGCAAACACTGTCATCTTTTGAACATCATCTTCAACCAACTGACCTCAATTTTCAACATCAGACTACATCAATAAACATTTTCAACATCGATCCATACAACGTCAATTCACTCCAATTGGAGAGTCATATGCCTCTGTCTTGGATAAACTCGTCAAGAAGGGGGTCCTCAATCTCCCTTCAATCTGACCACATAAATTTGACCCCTCAACACCTATCCCTGCATGGTACAGGGAGAATGACTTTTGCAACTATCACCGTGTCAAAGGTCATGACACGGACAACTGTCAAACCTTCAAAAACATCATCCAAGACATGCTAGACAAGGGGGATCTCATCTTGGATAACCTGAATGCCTCGCCCAACTAAAACCTCGACATCTTCAAACAACCCTTTCCTAATCACCCGCCTACTCAAAACCATGTCCAGACCATGACCAATGACCCTCAAGACCATGATATACACACGATCGACACTGTCTTTTCTCTTGTCCCTGACCAACCTCCTTCACAGGTGGAAGACCCTTCTTCCCCTATTCCTCTTTCACAGGATGAAGAACTTTCTTCTCCTATTAATCTTCCATCGACCTCTCTCATATTGGAGGATGCCTTGATGGCACCCACACCGGCTGCCTCACCCTCATCCTTTTTGTCATCATTGGAGGATCATACATTCCCCACACTTAGACCACACATCGCAACCATGACCATTCCTACGCTCTATCCAACTACAGAGCCACACTCTCCTATTTCTTCTCCACCAAGGGAAGAACCAGTCTCTTCACCCATTTTGATCAAGGAAGACCTAGTCACAATTTCCTCTTGCCCTTTGCCTGAGATTGCTACATCTCACTCGCCTCCATCCACATCCAAATCCAAACCCATATCTAACCTCACCTCGCATAATAGTGGCCCTCACCCCAAACCAACGAAGGCCATTCAACCACACCAGAGGACTCCTCCCCCACCTTCATCATTACCTTCAATTTTGGGTTCGCATCCATCCACTTTAATAGGGGTGCTTCTTACTCCCATACTTCACAGAGGCAAGTCGCCTCCATTACTCCCTCAACCCATCAGACATATATCTCCTCCAAACCATCGACCAACACATCTTACGCCTCCTAAACCAAAGTCACCAACCCTCACTACAACAAAACATCAAGACCCGTTAGCAGGTTCTTATGCCTTGCTATTACGGCAATTGTTGCAGTCCTCTCATATCAATCTCCCGCCGCTTAGACCATATCAATCTCTCGGACCAAAACCCCCTAGTTCGACGACACTCAAATTTGTGCATATCATCACACACCTGGGCATGACACTGAGCATTGTTGTGCCCTCAAGGTTGTCATTCACCAATGTCTAGGGAATGACACCCTTCTTCTCGACCACATCGTCAACAAACCTTCAATATCGTCCCACTCATCAACTCTCGGATCAAGACCATCTTGGTTTGACAACTCTAAAATCTGTCATTATCACCACACTCCGGGACATGACACTGAGCGTTGTTGCACTCTTAAAGCTGTCATTCGTCAACAATGGAGAAAGGATACCCTTCTTATCAGGGATCCTCTTGACCACCCCTTTGACAAATCATCAACACCGACCCATGCTTCCCAAACCTCGTCACCTAAATCAGGATTTCCACGCCAGACTATGGTCCCTTTGCCGCCTTTAACCCCCTTATTCGACATCAACACAATCAATCTGGCCACCAAGCCTCAACCACCCTTGACCAATCTATCAAACATTCTCCTTAGCCGCTGGGGGAATTCAACTTTCATCCAAGCCTCAACCAATCTCTCAACCCAGTCTCGACCACATATCAATCACTCTTTTAATCCTAAACCTCGACTAGACCTCAACCAAGCATCGACCTGACCTCGACCAAACATTCAACCCGACCTCAACCAGACCATCGACCCGACCTCAACCAAACATTCAATCTATCTTTGACCAAACATTCAAACCGACCTCAATCGAACCTTGATCAAATATCAACCAACTTCTTTAGCATTGACCCCAAACTTCGACCAAACATTGACCAACTCCTTCAACATCAATCAACATGTGACCAATTTAGAATGAAGCAAATGGGGCAAGTTTGCTCCCAATTGACTCGGACCTTGCATCATAACACAAGCATGGGTCAGGACTTTGTCAGAACCTGAGCCCCTTTTATGTCTTGCATCTTTGACCAGTCCACTGTTAGTCAAGTAATTATTCATTTGACGTTTAACTTGAGCTCGATCCCTTGAGCAGTCCCTATCACCGTCATTCCTATTCCTTTCAACCCTCAATCCTAACCCTTTTGGCAAGCATGAACGCTTCATCCTAATAAAAGGGAAACCCTCTAAACCTCTATAGTCAAGTCCATGACCAAAAGTCCGGTCAACAAATCAATCAAATATATATAAAAATGGGATGCATATTCCAAGGTCATAAAACTATAAATGTAGACTGATCCCTCGAAGGACAGCTGCATCATCATTACTGTATTTACTAGACTGCTCCCTTGAAGGACAGCTAGGCCAAAGTCATATCAAAAACATAAAAAGCAGAATATAGACCACTCCCTCAAAGGATGGCTATGCATAAATTTTGCTACATACACAGCACTATCTCTGAAGCTTCCCGCATTGATCAGCTTCATGACATGACCACAAAGCAAGACAATATCCCATCGCAGGCTTCCCACATCGATCAGTCTGCCATCAAAAAAAAAATTGACTAGCAACCTTTAGAGTTATGGACTTGTCTATAGTCATTCTCGGGGCCACCTATAAAACGGGCAAAGTTGTTCCTGCCAAAAAGGGTCCCCCCTTCCATCTCATATCAATCCTATCACCCCAACATACTCAAGGGACTTCGAGCTCACTTAACGTCAAGTGATTCGCTTACTTCTCTAGCACAACCTGGTCAACGATGCAATGCATGAACGGGTCTTTTGTTTCTAAACAACCCCTTACCTATGCCATCATTCTGGTCCTTGTCAATGAAAGAGCAATTCGCATTTCACTTTTGACATATCTTGGTCACGCATCCAACCAAATCATTATCTATCCAACCAAACCCAAACCAAACCAATCAAACATTTTCAGACCAATGACATGACCTAATCCTTTTCACATAGTTTCTATGGACACCAATACACATGGAAACTATCGACCAAACACAATTTATGTTAAGCATAAACCAATACTTGCTGAAGCATAAATAGACCTCAATTCATTTTTAGCATACATCCATCACGACTATGGAAAATTGCTAGGGATGAAAGACCACTCGACCAATGTTGCAGAATACACCATTACACAATATGGAAAAGGTTGCAACATCTTCTTCCCCTCATCATTTCATCATGACCAAGACCAATCTATCGACCACTTTGACCACCTGTCTACCACTCGGACCCTTTATCTGAACTACATTGGTCTGAGGCCCTCTGACTGGGGCTATGTAGGAAGCACTCAGATGATATGACATTTTTTGGGGTTAGCTCGACCACCCTCGTTTGTTCGTCTCTCTAATGGACAAACCTTCTTTCCTCCTTTTGACCATGACCTTGTCCTCAACCAAGACCAACCAATCACTTCGACCCTTCCTCCCTTTTAGGGAGAACTACATTGGCCTGAGTCCCTTCCACAAGGGATATGTAGGTAGCACTTAGATTACATAATGTCTTCTGAGGTTAGCTCGGCCACATTCTTTTTGTCCATTCATCCACCTCGACCAATGACCATTGGAGATCATGCCTATCTCCTTCGACTCGACCACTTCCAAAGCAATGTTGCCTTGGTTGTTTTTGCCTGTATGCTACCTCATGATTGGTTAGAAAAATTGTGCACAGACTATTTTTGACCCTCACAAGTATAGGATCGCAAGCCGGTTGATCTGCACCACTTGTGACATTTTCATGTTTCTGAGAGCCTAGGATACCTGGAACATGATGACCATTTAGAGCTTCAGCTTAGATTGAATAACCTGATCAGCAAACAACTAAATGTTGGGGCCCAGTTACTTCAATTATGGCACTCCTTGACCCTCGACCTGTGACACTTTGACCTGACCATCTCGTGAAGTGGTATGCGTGCAATCACAACTTTTGCAGTGCTCACCCTCCCCCTTTTTTCATCCACTCTTTGTCAAATCAGCACCCGATTCTCGGTTCCTTTCCTTCGACTCCTGCTTTGAGGGGGAATACCTCATCCATAATCGGGGCAAACCAACCCTCTTGTTTTTGTCTTACAGTTTACTTGAACAACCAACAAGATGAAATCGACCTTATCCCTCACCCAGGGAAACCACCTCCTATTTTTGTCTCGTAGTTCATCCAAAACAACCAACAAGACAAAAAGGGGCAAATGTAGACACTGAAATCGTGTCTACCCCTTGGTCCTTTTCCCCCTCTTAGTCCCCTTTGGTCCACTTAACCACTCCTAACCCATGTTTTATTAATTTGAAATAAATATCCTATTTTAAATTAATAAAATCCCTTTTCCCTCTCTCCCTTACCACCTCACCACCCTTGGATACCCTTCTTAGATTCTCTTCATTCCCCACATGGCCAATATTAATGCTTGGACTTCCATTCCAACTTCTCCCCTTTAACCTCTCGCATCCATTTAGCCACCTTCAACCATTTCTTCCTCAGACTCGCTGACCCGGCAGTTGGGAAAACGGATGAAAGGATATTTTTAGCCTTTTTCCTACCTTCTAGCTGCCGACGTCGGTCAACTGTCGATTGACGTCGGCAATATTTCTGACATCGGCATCCTTCATAATGGTTTTCTGCATCCATTATCTGTGCTTCGCCTCTCTCTCGCATGAGACACCTGAATCCTTCAATCTATCAATTTTTTGCTCCTCTCTCTTCCACTGCTAACTCTTTGGCTGTAGGTACACATCAAGCAACACTCTCCAAGGACTCTGCATCAGTTTTCTACATCAACAACAGGGACTCTACCTTCGTCAACATCATAAGCAAAAACACCATTAGCACTCCTTCAAGCCAGTCAGAGATAAGTATTTTGTTTGTGCTTTCATTGTGTTTTTTAGTTATCTGCTTCTAAGTTATGAACTAGATTCAGCACTCCCTATCCCCAGACCAGACCAGACCCAAATCCTCATCTCCCTATCTCCCTATTGGCCTCCTCTACCCTTCTATCCCCTTTTGACATTCTATCCATTGTCCCAGAACTCTGCACATACTCCCAGACCATTAACCAAAACCAGACTCTCGGACCTAGACCCCCAGACCATTCAACCAAGACCAAAACTCTGTCTCAGACCTGTCCACAGACCAAAGCTTGTCCAGACCTCGTCCACAGGCTACTTCCCCGATCGACACTGGTCACTTCCCCCACTGACGTTGGCAGACTAACCGACATCGGCATCATTGGCAACCGACGCCGATAGGACCACCAATGCTGGCGACTGTGACCAGGCCGACAACATCTTCCAGGTAAGCTTTTGCTTCCATTTCCTTTTCAGTCTTTTATCATTACAGTCTTTTATTATTCTATTATTTATCAGACATCTCTTTATTAATCAGTGGGCTGACATTCCTCAAGCTTTTGCTTTTGGGATCAAGCTTTCGCTTGGCAATCCACCATCTCCTTATCTAACGCCTTCTTTGTCTTAGTCTCCTTTCTCTTGCAGGTGTCATCCTCCACAACCAAAGAGGAGTTCTCACCATTGTCTAGATTACGGTGTGTACAACTTCATCCAGGTACATCAAGCCTTGACCATTTCTTTTAGTTTCTCATTTTCTTCTTTGAATGTAGAAAGCGATCTAGCGTAGAAACACAACCCTCTTGCGAATCAGTTTTTGGCACATTTATTTATCAACATTACTAAAAAGGTTTCTTATTTCCAAATTTGCGAAGATCAAACAAGGAACCAATGAACCTATTAATTAATATGTCTTGAAGTACAAGATAATGTTGGCTAAAATGACTATTCCAATGGTAGATAAAGAGCTTCAAGACATCTTCAGGCAAAGTTTGCTTGCCCCATTACATGAGTCCATTCTTTTAAAAAATTTAAAATCTTTTGATGGCTTATGCCATATTATACACGATCATGAAATGAAACTTATTTCATTGAATAAAATTGTATATGTAACAAATGCACTGACTACATCCAATACCAAGTTTACTATCAAACCAAGTTACAAGGTAAAACCTAAGATCCTAAAAAGGAAAAAACTACTAAAGTTTACAATGTCACACTAACTTAATCAACTTGTCTTATCCAATGCACCAAGTAGACAATTTTCACACTTAATTGAGTCTATGGCTTCATTAATTTACAATGTCACACTAACTTAATCAACTTGTCTTATCCAATGCACCAAGTAGACAATTTTCACACTTACTTGAGTCTATGGCTTCATTAATTTTGAAACTTGTGGAGTGTCACCTCATATCTCTCCTTCCTCTTTTAGTGGTTGATATGCATTGAACTCTACCCAAAGGATATGATGCAAATGTTTATTGTGACTATCACTAAGGCCGTGTGCATTCTATAAACAAATGTTTTATCTTGAAGCACAAGATCCAAGACCTTATTGATGACCAAAAAATTACATTTGATGATCCTCTAAAGGAATCAATTTCACAATCTAGTGATATATATAATTAGAATATATTTGATAATCCTTTGCAAGACCATTGTAAGAAGTATGCAGAAGTGCAAATGCCATATAATGCACATCCTCCTCTGTCACATTATGGGCACCTATTAGATGGGATTATTGGTACTTATACATGACATACACCTCACATGATTTAGATACCTTCTATTACTTTTGATGATAGTGATGTTTTAGATGGCAACTCAGGTCTTCATTCATTATTCATTTAAGCATACCCCTATCACCAGTCTATACATAATTTTATGATTAATAATGGTGCTATAGAGAATGTTTGCACCTAAAATTACTTATGTATTTAAGATATACATAATGATTTACACCCTTCAACCAAAGTGGTCAGAGCATTCAATGGGACCTCAAAACAAGTTCTTGGGGAGATTGACTTACATTTATAGGTTGGCCCAGCACATGTGGTCACTACCTTTTCAGTTATACCTTACACGAGAGTCTTTGATATGTTGTTAGGAAAACCTTGGATACATACACTCCATGTAGTACCTTCTATAATGCATAGGTGTGTTAAATACATTCGTTGCAACAAGGTAATTACAATTTACAAAATTTCATGTAAACATCCACTTGAACAAGAGAAGTTTATATCCATGCAGTTAATATCAAACCTAATAAGGTCAATCCTATGTGAAAAGGTAAGCAATAGGAAATCCCATTTCCTATGTGACCAGTACTTAAGAGACCATTACATCAAAGATACACAGTGGATTCCATGGAATCCTCATCTACTATTATATAACATATTTAACTACCCATAATAACCAAGCATGTTCCTATTTCTATTATTCTAAAGAAACCACATAGCACTCAATGATGGGTTCCATGAACCCCCATTCATTCTATTATTTCTTCATGACCACATAGTCATATTATATGTATGTAGAGCATCATAAATCCTATAGTGATACATATTACACCTATACATGTTCCTTTGTAGTACCACTAGTTTGTTGCAATAGGTTTTGAGTGGGGAAATTCCTATGAGAATCCTTTAGATGAGATCACAAGATAGTATTTTATTTTTAAAATATTCCAAAAAAACAAAGAGATTAAGAAGTTAAAAAATCAAAAACATCTTCAGTATTTCCATGTTTTATTATTTCCTTGGAATCTATGTTGTTGGTTCCATGTTGGTAAATAGAATATCATTTATTTTTATATATACACATATGTTTCACGCATCTTTTGAGTGTGATAAAGGCATACCTAGACACATGATATATGCACATATGAATGTTAGGTCTTCTCTCTACTCATGCCATCAATACATTGAGGGTGTCTACTTTATTTGATCATGTTACACTCAAGTTATATTATTTTATGATCACTTTCTATTATCATGCTTGAGATTATGTACTTGAAAATGCCTTTATCCATGCTTATATCTTCTACATTATACTTGATATATTATGTACTTAAAATTTTAATGGCATATATATCCAAGGACTAATATGATATGCTTATGTTGGTTGCTTATGATTTCATATTTTTATTTTTACACTTTTTTTAGTGTCTTGCCCTACTTGTTCTTATCGTGTTTATTTGAACAATTGAATATGCACCATTAGTTGTGGCCCCCATGCTTTTGTTTGCCTATTGTTACATTTTAACATGTCATAAATTTTTTGTATATGGACATTTGAATATGTCATTTTATGTTTTATGGACATTTGACTAAGTCATGTCCCTTTAATTGTGTGACATTTGAACATGTCCCTTTTATGAGGTCTCCTTGGACCATTGCCTTTTCTTTTACTTTTGAGTGCTCTTAGGTGTGTACTTGATTGCTTGATGAGCATGTACTATTACTCTCTAGACATTGACATGATATATATCTTGCATTTTAGGACTTGATTTGATCACATGTAATGTACCTCACTGTTATATCTACCTAAACATGTTACTCATAAATGATACATGATCCATACACAACTTATACAATTATCTTAACCTTTTAAGGTAAGGTAACTACTAGATTATAATTCTCCTCACCTTAAAAGGGGGGAAATTAGTATGGGCATGTCAAAAATGCATGGCTTCCACATTTTTACAATTTTATATTTTATTAGATGCATTTCAAATAGGCATGACCTCCACACTTATTCAATACTCAACATCTCCAAATTATAGTGGGGGAATGTTATGAAAACATATTCTCCACACTTATACAAGTTATCAAATTCTCCAAGTTTAATGGGAGAATCTCATGGAAACATGTCCTACACTTGCACAAAATTTCAAAATGGTCAAATTTCATAGTTATATGATTCAAATACACATTTGTGGTAACATTATATACATTGGTATCGTTATTATACCCATATTTTAACATGAGACATATATGAGGTGCATATGCCATGAAAAGCATAACTTAAATTATAAAATGAAATCAATTTTCAATCTCAAACACTACTATGGATTTTGATCATACCTAAGATAAAATTTTATAGAATTTTATTCAGTCAATCTACTATAATAATTGGTTCACCTTTTGGAAGGTTGAGGTGATTAAATCACTCAATCTTACAATGTTTATAAGTTGGAATTAATTAAATCATACAAACTAAATAGATTTTTAGGATGGAGTGATTAAATTATAAGCATGCTTGGGTTGCACGATTGAGATAAGCTCAATGGTCATGTGGCAACACACCTTTTTGCCAAGGTTGGGGGCATGTTATCTTCCAATATTTATACATATGTATGCAATTTACAGTTTCAAATGTTCTTAATCTTATCTCTAATGATTCATAATAAAACATATATTCAAATCAAATTACTAAAAGGAAAGATTGTTGCATCAACACACACAAGTGTACTCTTCACCTTGCTCTTTCCACTTTCAAGCATTTCAAATTTTTCAATTTCAGATTTCACACACTGATTATATATTGTAACATGTTCTTGGTTGCAGGTCAATCACTAAAAAACACTCAAGTTGGGCTCACACAAAGGCAAGGTTCACTATACACACCCAGGTATACATTTTTTCCTTCAAACTATCAATGTCATTGCTAGATTAAAGGAGGTGGAAATGTAGACACTGAATTTGAATTATTTAGCACCTCCATCTTATACACTTGGAAAATACCTATCATGATTGTACCTTTCATCTCTAATACCTTCCCATTATCTAAAGGATCTTGTCTACTATCTCTTTGTACCAAATTGCTTATCTTTTAATCCAACCATTGTTATTCTAATGACCATGCCTTCTATACTATACAAATCTAAACCTAATCATTATCATTCTCTACTAGTTTTGGACATGTACATATTTTATATCTTCCTTGACACTTGTGTCTCATCCAAATGCCTACATTGATGTAGGTGTCCCTTTTCTAACTAAGTTCCAGTGCCCAAAATTCATGCATTTTTAAAATGTAATGTATCCTTATTGTTGGCCTAAGTGATTTATTGTAATATTTTTCCAAAAGGGATTGGTATATATAAAATATCAACCCTTATCCATTCCTCACCTATAAAATTCATGCCTCTCACATAAAGAGAAAATAAAAGATCTCTCAATCAATAATTTAAGCGATCAAAGATGCCCTATTCATTCATATTTACATATTAATCATAGGAGAAGTCTATCTACAAGTTTGAAGTATTTAAGGAGTAGCCTGTGAGTCATAATTTTCAAGTTACAAGCTCGGTCATTGTATGTACTTGATTATCACATATTTCATCCTTATGCACATAAAAGCCAACACATAATAGAGAAGTACATAAGTTTGAGGCCCTATTTGGAGTATTGGATATGTAGGTATCACACATTAATAGAGGGGTCCTTATGGAAACTCAACACTATGAGCCCATTATCCCATTTTTCCAAAAATCACTCTAATGTCAAGGATACTAGGGTGTGATCATTTGACGAAGAGTGACAACCCATGCACATGATCCATATACATCATAAGAAAGGTGATAGAAAACCTAGAAGGTTCTATTTGGTCACATATAGATCCTATCAATATTCTGTATAGGACACCTGCATCCAGATCAAATGCCCTTGTCGATGTAATTGACCAAATTTGATGCATGTGTCTAAGGCCATAAAATGTAAAATTTCAAGATCTAATGATTGTTCTAAGAACTTGATCTATTCTAATTCCAACCTATTTCAACTAAGTTCTTCATGCACATAGTAAACCAACTAAGTACTCATATTTCTAATTTATTTCAATATCAATTGATAGTAGTGCTTTCTATTTTTGGCATATCTCAGTATTTAAATTTAGACTATTATTTAGTTGAGTTTTAAAATTAATTGGCTTACTATATATTTTTTTATCACCCTTATGTTTTTAATTTCTATATTCTTAATCCTAGATACCCCACACAGCTAAATTTAGAGATAAACATTGGGTCACATTCATGATTTAGATAACAACCAACAATATTTGAATCAAGGAGTGAACCTTAGCTCTTCTACCCTAGCTCACATCAACCATTAAAACAACAACCTTACATTATGCCAACATAATAATAACATATGCCCCCATTGAGATATGCATCTAACCAACCTCTTAAGGACATCCTTACTTATGAATTCCTTAACCCATATACCTCCAAACTTCCTCCACCCTACCAAGCTCTAACACAAACCCTGATGGGAGATGTATTCACCAACACTCCACCCTCACAAACCAATGTGGTGGCCAATAATCCACCACTCTTTACCTCTATGAGTTACATGCCTCTCACGTATGCTCCTCTAATGTATAATAACAATGTGCCACCCTATATTCTTTTAGGCTATGTGAAAACCATGTACACCCCTACTCAACAAATCATTAATCCTTTTACATCTAACAATCTTCTCCATATTTCCATATGTTCTCCAATAATACCCAACTAGATAACTATTTTTTGGATTATTCCACTTCATCATATCAAGTCTCTTCTATTCCTCCTAGTGGTTATCCAAGAAACCCCTATGATATCCTACCTTTATAATCCATTTTGGCCATGCTAACTACCAAATTTGAAAACATGGGGACTTATGATGAGTATCTTAAGAAACCCCTTGATCTCAACATATGAGGAGCCCTTCTACATCCCCTACTAGACCTTCCCAAGTTCAAATTGGAAGAAGATTCAAATGCACATGTAAAGGCTTACACAATGAATATCAAAAAATGCTTACCTTTGGATGTGGTTGTTGCTAAGATTTCCCCTAAACCCCTAGAAATAATCACTCTTGATTGGTATTACAACCTCTTTGAGGAGTCCATTTATTCATTTATACAATTGATGGATAAACTCAATAAGGCCTTTGATATGAACAAACTTATCAAGACTAGAATTCAAGAATTCCTTCATATTAAACATGAACATAATGAATCAACTACCCATTTCATCATGAAATGGTGGTAGGTTTTATATTCATCTGTCGGTGCACCTCACATGGACCAAAGGGAAATATATGACATTTTCCTTCACTCCCTTAATAAGGAGACAAGGGAAGACATCTAAAATTTTCACTATCAGTCTTTTGAAGAAGCTCTTGAAAGTACTTTGCAAATTGATTAAGTGGCTATTGATAGTGGTCATCGAACCTATGGGGTTAATGGGTGCATTATCACCCCAAACCAAAACAATGGGGGATTTAAAAATGTGAGCCAAAACAACATCAATAATTAGGGCCCAGAAATCCTTAACTAAAATAAGAACACCACCATTAATGGCATGATCGATTAGGGCAAGAATCCAAACCTAATGAACAATAATCAGTCTTTGCTAGTGAACAACACTAACACAAATAACAATACATGTGTTGGGAACCAAAACCACTCACATATAGTTCATGTGGTTGAATTTAATCCTTTCCCACCCCAAAACATGTAGTATAAAAACCAAAATTAGAACCAATTTCATCATGTTGAGGATATTCTATAGTTCCAAAACTAACCCTATTATCAAAAGAATAATCAACAAGGGTTTAGTCAAAAAGGACAAAATTAGAGGCATAAGGAATATGATCCTAATGTTTATCATCTCTTCCACCAAGTTATTGATAATGATACTTGGAACTAGAAGAAGTATATCAAGTTCATCTAAAGACTCCCTGATGATCAGAGGTAAACTTTCATAGACATGTTCTTAGGGATTGTAGGCACAAACCCTCAAGCCTTCCATAATGGTCCAATTATGCCACAAAACCAAAACCTCTAGATTTACCATAACCATTTTACAAACCATCCAATGTGAGCCACCCTAAACCAAACTTAAGGCAACTTTCAGAATTAAATGGCTCAACATAATCAACCTACACAAGTATGTACTGATAATGTTGAGGCTTTCACTTTTAGAACTACCAATGTCGATGTCGCCCCCTAGTTGGGAGTCTAAGACAAAACTAGAATGATAGGGGTTGTGGAGTTTGAAGCTAAAGAGGAAGTGGCTATAATTAATCACACTAGGAATATCAACCCATGACTCCACACCCTTTAAACATTTTGGATATTGAGACCATTCCTAAGCCTATGGGGAATTATGATTTATTTTTAGATCTTACAAAAACCTTCTCCCACATTTCATTTCTTGAATTGCTCAAGAAATAGCTTACCCATCATTTGGAATTGATTGATGTTTTAAGATTGGGGAATTTATCTAATATAACTCCCCTACAGTATTCCCATATCATCACATTGATCTAGATATGTTTCCACTTAAACAATATTCTCAGGATGTTAGCTATTTATTCAACCTTACTAATCTCCCTATTGATTTTGAGTTGGTAAGGAGGGTAGATCCAATCTTCCTCTTTAAAGTGTGGATTTATAATAATTACATAAAGATAGCCATGGTTGATGATGGAGTCATCATGAATATTATCCCCTTCTCTTTCCTATTGAAACTTGGTTATAGGGAGACCAATTATTCTACAACTCGTAATACATTGAAAGGATAGGATAGCCTCAAGTATACCTATATAGGAACCATTATGTTTCCATTAATTTTAGGTCCCAATACTATGTTAATTTTTTTTCACATGATTGGAAAAGACACAGATTATAATATGATCATGGGAAGACTTTGGATTCATAGGATGAAGGCCATCCTTTCATCCTTGTTCTTAAAAATTAGGTTCCTCCATTTGGATAAGGTTTTTGTAGCCCAAGTGTATCCCAAGAATTTTGACATGCTTCAAAATACCATGCATAAAAAACCATTTTTTTGCATTGACTACCACTTACCTACCAACAGGGTCACAAAACCCCCATAGTTAGTTGATGTTACAAACCCTGCAAAGCCTAAGGTGGTTATTTTGAATAAAGGGGAAGAAATCCCTCAATCCTTGTTAAAAGATAAACTAGAGGAAAAATAAGTGTCATCTATGAAAAATATTAGTGGTTCAAATCAAACAATCATGCCAATAGTTTTGACTATGTTAATGGCTAAGATTATTGATATCTTAGAAAAGGATGCACCACTCATTCTCTTATTTGACCTAATATGGGTAAGGAATTATAATTTATCTAAATCTCAAAACCATGAACCCCATTATGGGTTACCTAATATACTTGACATCCACATGGTCAAGTTATTAGAATACCAAAAAACCTTCCCCAATGATGATCCTTCCTCTACACGCTGTCAGTGGGTCATTCACTATGATGGAGCCAAATGTCATTTTGGTGCTAGAGAAAGAGTGATATTGGTCTCTCCAGAGTGAAGGATCCTAAATTTTAGTTTTAAACTTGACTTGAGTGCAACAATAACGTCAGGATAAGTATTAAGCTTTATTTCTTAGGATGCTCATCACTAAATAATTAGGAATTCAAAACCTAAAAATCCAAGCTGATTCACTGATCTGTAAACTACACTGATAAACTCAAAGTGAAGTTTAAACTATGAATATTGAATTTCTCAAAAAAACTTAACAAATTCTCAAAATACTCAAAAGAACTTGCAAATTTTTTGGCAAAAGTGTTCTCGATTATCGAATTGGATTGGAACCGTCACCAGACTTTTCACTTCCATTCACCAATTAAACCATTTTTTTTGTTTTAAATCAAATGTCATAAATTTTCAATATTTAAAAAATTGCATGTGTTCTTGATTAATTAAAAATCATAAAATAAAATTTAAAACATGCAAATAATTGACAAATTACCACATGAAATTGATAACGGAGTTCGGCATCTCTTGCCTACATCTCTAGGTCTGCCCAATAGTGAGGACCATTTCTATTAAATTTGTTCAAAAAATGGATTGAAAATTTCTTGAAATGTTACACAAATTCCCTTAGGTCTGATCTTTGTCCAAGAACTCCACCTTCGTTGATAAACTCAAGCTCGGCAACATGGAATCCTTCCTCGGTCTTCAATCCCCTTCTAAAATTGCTTTGGTCCCTTAACTCAAACTATTGGTCTATCCATTACAATATTTCTCTTTTTAATTAAAAAACATAAATGAAATACTTACATTCTATGTATATAGGTCAAAAATTGGATTATAATTCACTTGATAAAGCTATCTCCAAGCTTAAACTAGCTATCAACCTATTAAAATAAAAATACACAGTCCTAGTGAAGATCTCATTCAAATAAAAGTTAGTGCCTTTTAAAACACTTCAAAACCCATAGCATAGTCAGTCAAGACTTATCCCTTTTGCATGGGAGGTCCATGGTTCAAGTCTTTAGCCTCCCTTTTTGGGCACTTGGGCTATCTTTTGTCCCACATTGGGAAATTTGAATCGGCTTTGTGACTTTAAAAAGGTAAGCGGCCAGCTTTAACAATGTCGATGCCCCTTTTGGTGGGCTCAAGGTGCCAAACATAGCTTGTAAATTGGTTTAGTGTGACAATATTATCATATAAGCTAAGTGGCCTATCCTCTTCTCACATTCCATGAGTTAGATGGATGTGGCATGCATTTCTCACAATTTCTAAGTGTGGCATTCTATCTTGAGGTCTATGGCTCGGCATTACTTCAATCTCGAGCTGTGACTCAACAACATGAGTTGGCATTTCTCTCAGTGTCTCCCTACTGGTATATATCTCGATCTTGACTCAACAAGGTAGTTGGATGGCCGTGGTAAGTTGGTTCTCCATGTGACGTATGGGGTTTACTTGGTAATAATAAATACAATGTATTACCAAGGAAAATTATAAGCTTTAAAAACTTACAATTCAATTGTCCCACATGCATTTAGTGGGCACAATAGAATTATTTAAAATCAAATTCAAATACATTACAATATAAAATCAGGAGGTCAAGGAACCCCTCCTTAAAAAGAGTGTGTTGACCCTTGCTGAGGGCCCCTAGTGAGCCAATAACAGGGCCCACAGTTCTCCATGCGACCGCCTATCAAAGACCGGAGGCTAAAACCAAACCAAAACACCAACCAAATTTTTGCACGAATGTACAAAATTGACTACCACATGTCAATGACTGATTGGTCCACTTGTCACATTCACATTATGACACCTCCTTATTTTTCCTGTCGCAAAATAACTTTAGTAGCCTATAACTTGGGCATTCAGACTCTATTTTGTGATTTGAAAAAAGCACCAGAAAGCTCTTGATGAGCTCTACACTGTGAAATTGGTTTAGTCACAACTTGGAACCTTTTTTTGAACTGAACTTTGGATCACACCTCCCTATAAAAGAGGCTTTTGGTCTCCAAAAGTCCACTATCTCCTAAAAATTGATAACTAGTCTACTGGTCACATCAAATAGAATCCAATCATAGCAAGAGATAAACATTGGAAAAATAAATGATTCAAAACTCAATTGAAAATGCCTATAACATGGCATGAGTAAAGGAATTTGCAACTGCTAATGAACTAATCACAACATACCAAAACTATCTGCTCATGTCACATCCTGTAAAGTGGTGAACTATCAATAAATTGAAACAATTCCCAATATAACTGCAAAACAAGTTTCTTAATGCTAAAAACATACAATAAATGTTGTATACATGTTTTAATACAATGCCTTGGTATGGGACTTATATGCTAAGAAAATGCAAACAACACAAAGTGTATATTGCCTAACATCCAAACATGCCCATAGGGTCTTATAATGCATCTATGCATCCATGTGCCAAAAATAGATGCATTCTAAAAATAGAAGTCAAATATAAGACAAGTTTTGTAAAGGAATTAACTCAAATTACAACATGCATTCTGCTATTATCTCCAACTGATCAAATGAGTTCAAGTCCTCTAGACAAATCACACAACATAAATAGGAGATTCTAAAAACATAGAGCTATTCAACATTAAGGTGAGAATTGAAAT
The DNA here is from genome assembly GCA_037957365.1 of Torreya grandis. Classification (NCBI taxonomy): domain Eukaryota; kingdom Viridiplantae; phylum Streptophyta; class Pinopsida; order Cupressales; family Taxaceae; genus Torreya; species Torreya grandis. Next base: position 286,386 of record JARHVA010000807.1, on the reverse strand, counting down.
ACTTCAAATGATAAACCTCTCTTGAAGTTTTCTCACAAGCTCTAATAATGCATCATCAAAGCTTGTTCTTTCCCTTAATAGAATTCTTAACAATGCTTTGAAAAATAAATGCATTATAAATCCACTTAATCAAAAACTCTACCTAGTTAACTTGATTTCCTTAGTGGATTCCTTAACATCATTATGGATTGATTTAACTTCATTAACCTTATTGATAGGTTGATAAATTATCTTAGTTTTACCATGTTTATAATGAGAAGATGATTGAATTTTAAAAGAATGATCAATCTGATGTCCACTCATATGGCAATGAGTGCATAAAACCTTCTTAGGTGAGGTATCCCTTTTACCTCTTCTCACTTTGCCATGATGAGAATGGTTTTTAACACCTAAAATCTGCTTAATCAAAGCATGTCTCTTCCAAAAAAATGCAACACTATGGTTATGTATCCCAAAAAAAGTGCAAGGGAATGATTGCATTATCTTTTGAATGTTAAATCCAAATTTCTTAAACATAAAAAGTGGATCAAAAGATTTAGTGCTAGCTATAGTGTAGGAACTAGGAGGTGGAATCTCAATACCTCTTATACCTTCCTTTTTACACCGTACATGCTCTACTAGTGGCCTTGGTCCTTTGCTATCAGAAGCTTGTCTTCCTTTAGCCATGGAGGAAGTTTTTCGAATTTCCACCTGCTCACTAGTGTAACCCAAACCTGCATGAAGAGATCTATGCTCTACTTGTATTGGGTTAGTAATTCCTTGGCCATCTCGACCAATACCTCTTCCATTAAAGCCCATTTTCTTCAACAATTTGGATCCTATTCCCTTAGTGTGTTGTTCAAAACTACCAAAAGCATCATTACTTGAATTCAAATTTGAATGGAAAGAAGAAGTAGATGAATTACTTGGTGAATAACTTATAGTGCACTCAGTCATAGTCTCTACATCTAAAGTAGAAGGTATGGCCTTCTTTGGTTCACCACAATGTAATTTGATCAAGAGCTCATCCTTAGATTCAAGCTCTGATTTCAAACTTGCAACTTTCTCTTCAAGAGTTAAGATCTTGCATCTCAGGAATGCATTCTCATCCTGAATTTGGGTGTTGATGGCTTCAATCTCTTCCATCTTGGCTTTATGTGACAACTTGCCCATGGTTTCCTACAAACACACTGATTCCACAATTGCACACTGCAATCTAATCAAGTGATATTGATAACCAATAAACTGAAAGTAACTATCAAATCACACAATCAGAAGCTAACCCTACTTTCTAATTGCTCTAATACCAATTTGATCTGTAAACTACACTGATAAACTCAAAGTGAAATTTAAATTATGAATACTAAATTTCTCAAAAAAACTTCACAAATTCTTGAAATACTCAAAATAACTTGCAAATTGTTTGGAAAAAGTGTTCTTGGTTATCGAATTGGATTGGAACCGTCACCAAACTTTTCAATTCCATTCACCAATTAAACCAATTTATTTTGTTTTAAATCAAATGTCATAAATTGTAAATATTTAAAAAATTGCATGTGTTCTTGATTAATTAAAAATCATAAAATAGAATTTAAAACATGCAAATAAATGACAAATTACCACATGAAATTGATAATGGAGTTTTGTATCTCTTGCCTACGTCTCCAGGTCTACCTAATAGTGAGGACTGTTTCTATTAAATTTGCACAACAAATGGCTTACAAATTTATTGAAACATTGCACAACTTCCCTCAGGTTTGATCTCTATCCAAGAACTCCACCTTTGCTGATAAACTCAAGCTTGGCAACATAGAATTCTTCCTCAGTCTTCAATCCCCTTTTGAAATTGCTTTGGTCCCTTAACTTAAACTATTAGTCTATCCATTACAATATTTCTCTTCTCAATTACAAAACATAACTGAAAGACTTACCTTCTATGTATATAGGTCAGGAATTAGATTATAATCCACTTGCTAAATCTATCTCCAAGCTTAAACGAGCTCTTAGCCTATTAAAATAAAAATACATAGTCCCTACGAAGCTCTCATTCAAGTAAAAGTTAGTGCCTTTTAAAACACTTCAAAACCCACAGCATAATCGGTCAAGACTTATCCCTTTTGCATGGGAGGTCTGTGTTTCAATTATTTAGCCTCCCTTTTTGGGTGCTTGGGCTATCATTTGTCCCACATTGGGAAATTTGAATTGGCTTTGTGACTTTAAAAAGGTAGGCGACTAGCTTTAACAATGCTGACACCCCTTTTGGTGGGCTCAAGGTGCCAAACATAAATTATACATTGGTTTAGTGTGCCAATCTTAGCATATAAGCTAAGTGACATGTCCTCTTCTCATATTCTATGAGTTAGATGGATGTGGCATGCATTTATCATAGTTTCCAAATGTGGCATTCTATCTCAAGGTCTATGGCTCGGCATTACTTCAATCTTGAGCTGTGACTCGGCAACATGAGTTGGCATTTCTCTTGGTGTCTCCCTACTGGCATATATCTCAAGCTTGACTCAGCAAGGTAGTTGGATGGCCATGGTAAGTTGGTTTTCCATCTGATGTATGGGGTTTACTTGGTAATAATAATTACAATGTATTAACAAGGAAAATTACAAGCTTTAAAAACTTACAATTCAATTATCCCACATGCATTTGGTGGGCATAATAAAATGCTTTAAAAGCAAACTCAAATACATTTTAATATGAAATCAGGAGGTCAAGGCACCCCTCCTTAAAAAGAGTGTGTCAACCCTCGTTGAGGGCCCCTAGTGAGCCAATAGTGGGGCCCATGGTTCTCCATGCGACCCCCTGTCAAAGACCAGAGGCAAAAACTAAACCAAAACACCAACCAATTTTTTTGCATGAATGTACAAAACTGACTACCATGTGTCAATGAATGATTAGTCCACTTATCACATTCGCATTGCAACACCTCCTTATTTTCCCTGTCACAAAATAATTTTAGTAGCCTATAACTTGGGCATTCAAACTCCATTTTACGATTCAAAAGAAATGTCGAAAAGCTCTCGATGAGCTCTACACTATGCAATTGGTTTAGTCACAACTTGGAACCTTTTTCCAAACTGAACTCTAGATCATTCACAAATAGTGACCAATCAAGTCTATAAAATCTATCAAACTAAATTTAAACACCTTCAGCTTTGTATGGTCACTATGTAAGAAGTCACAAAGGGTTTTAAATTCATTTATATATAAGCAATACCAAAATAAAGTAACCAACTTGTTGATTTTTTTGTTCCTTCCTCTACTCATTTTGGTTCCCACCCAATGATACCTAAGTCAAATTTCATAGTGTCTATTAGGACAAAGCATCTCATTTAGAAAGTGCCTAATGACCCAACCCTCAGCTATATAGGGAGGGATGCTAGCCAACTAGTTTGTGACTTGGCTAAAAATGATGAATCTATGTTAGATTTCCTTCATGCTTATGAATATCTCCTATTCTTCACCACAAGAGAGGTTTTTCTCTCACATGATATCTTGTGTCTACTCTTGGAGGTGATTATTATGAATCTTATTGCAAAGTTGAGGATTATTTATGTTTTGATGAAGAGCTTGACATTTTTAACATAAAGAGTGAGAACATTGACATCCCACTAACTCTTAATCAATTTGAGGATGGAAATGCTTCCCTCATCAAAGATACTATTGATATAAACATAGGGATTGAGGAGAATCCTAAATCCCTCAAGATCAGGACCTCACTTTCACCATTAGAAGTAGAGGACCACAAGAAATTACTCATAGATTTGTCTATGGCCTTCACATTCTCCTACATGGATATGATAGGAATAAACCCTAAAGTAGGTGTCTATAATATAATCATGATGTTTGACACAAAGCTAGTAAAATAAAAGCTTGGGGAAATCAAGTTGAAGGTGGGGTTAATGGTGAAATAATAAGTCATTAAACTCTGAAAGGTAGGGTTTATAAAAGTTGTGGATTATTCCAAATGGATGTCCAACATCCTCATCATAAAAAAGAATGGTAAAATTAGGATATGTATTGACATTCATGTTATTAACAAAGCATGCCTTAAGGATGATTTTCTTCTTCCATCCATTAATGTTATAGTTGACACTACAAATGATTATGAGTCATTATCCCTCATGGATGGTTTCTCTAACTATAATCAAATTCACATATCTAATGAAGATCAAATAAAAACCTCCTTCACCACACCATGGCGAACATTTTGTTAAGTAGTCATGCATTTTGGCCTCAAAAATGTTGGGGCAACATATCAAAGGGCCATGGCCCACATTTTCCATGTGTATATTCATAATATAATGGAGGTATATGTATATTATCTTATAGGAGAGTCAAAGCAAAGGATTGAACATTTAGGAGTGATACAACCCTAAGAAGTGTGTGTTTGGAGTCACATGTGAAAACTCCTTAGCTACATTATCTCTGAGCCCATAATTGATATTGATCCCACCAAATTTTGTGTAATTAAAGTTATGCTCCCCCCATTTATGAGTGAGGGATTATATCATTCCTATAAAATTTAGGATCTATTCAAATATTCATACCAAAATTCACCTATAAATTTTATCTAATCAATAATTTACTTAAGAAAGCAAGAAACCTAACTTGGATGAGTGATTGCTAGGACACATTCGAGGTAGTAAAACATTTCCTTATGTCTTCACTAACACTCATGGCTCTCAAATATGACAAGCCCCTTGTATTTTATATTGGGTTAACAAAGGTGTCTCTCACCTGCATGTTGGCTTAAGAGGATGATGATGGAAAGGAGTGTGTCATATACTTCATTAGATGCACTCTCATGGATTATGAAACACACTACACTTAAGTAAAGAAAAATTATTTGGAAATTATGTTTGTAACTAAGTGGTTATGATAATATGCTTAATCAAAAAATGTGGGTCATAGTAAGGTCTCAAGTATTACAAAGGTTTTTGACCCAACCAACCCTCTCATGAAAGTCTAGGCATTTTATCACACTTTTGAGTGAGTTTGAGCTTACTTACATTAATCATAAGTCCATCAAGGGACAAGTTATTACCGATCGGTTAGCAGATTCTCCTCTAGAAGTTGGTAATGTCACTGATACCAATTTTATTGATGAATTAGTTTATCACATAGAGAATCTTGCCATTATTTCTTCTCCTTGGTATATCTATATCATTAAATATTTAATTGATTGTACCTATCATGAAGGGGCCAACTCTCAATAGAGATAACATATTCATGTTATCACTTTCAAGTATGCCATTTTAGATGAGGTTCTCTATTGCAAGGCCTTTGTGATTTTAAACTAAGATGTGTAGACCAAGAGGAGTTAGATAATTCATTTTCCATTGTTATGGTGGGTTTTACGATAGTCACTTTGGTGGCCATATGACCGCTCACAAAACACATAGAATGGGATACTTTTGGCCCACTCTTGAACATGATTTCTTCAAATTTGTTAGGAAATGTGAAAAGTGCCAACACTTCTCTCATGAGATACACATTCCTCATTATGCTCTGTATCCCATTGTTATTCCTTGGCCCTTTTCCACTTGGGGTTTATATTTGATAGGTACATTTTCCCCCGCTTCTTTGAATGGTCACCATTTCATTATCACAGACATTGAATATTTCACTAAGTGGGAAAAATTAATGCCTCTTATGACTATTACTATTTCAATCATTATATAATTTGAACCATATTATTTGTTAATTTGAAGTTCCACAAATCATCATAACGGATAATGGATTTCCCTTTAAAAACTTTGAGGTACATGAAGTATGTAAGAAATTTTCCATACCACACACACATTTCCTTCTATTATCCACATGTTAATGACAAGGCCAAAGCCACCAATAAAACCTTAAATTTTATATTAATCAAAATAATCATATATTCTAAATGAGATTGGCATTTACAACTTTATCCAACACTTTGGGCTTATAGAACCAATATTAAAACACCTATAGGGTAACCCCATATTACCTTGTGTTTAGATTTAAATATATTATACCTCTTGAGGTTAAGATACCTAGCCTTCATGTCTCTCTCTAGGTCTCCTCAACCATGAGGAGTATAAGAATGCATGGCTAGTTAAACTTGAGACTTTAGACAAATGATGACTCATTGTTGTGTAGAACCATGTCACATATGCAGATCACATGGGAAAAGAATAAAATAAAAATATCCATGAGTACTCGATACATGTAGGATAAATTATCCTTAGGCTCAATAGCTACATTGAAAAAAAGAAAGGAAAATGTTAGAAATTTAGATCTAACTAGTCAAGCCCTTACCTAGTGACTAAGGATTTCAATAATGAAGCCTATTGGTTATGGAATTTAGAGGGTAGGGAATTTGGTCAATCTATAAACTCTTTGCACCTTAAAAATTTCTATATTTAATTCTTTCATGTCACATCACCCTCATTGCATTGCATTTTTCATAGTTTGTGTGTTGAGTTGTATATCAGATGTTGTGTTTGGTGATTGTTTGGTTGTTAGTTTTCATAACATGAAACCTATAGAATTTATCCTATCATAATCATTCCATTTTCACATTACCCTATCATCCCATAGAAAACATTTTCAAAATCAAAATTACATTGGTTCTTGCCTTAGCTCGTATGAGTAGAGTACACCTATTTTCCCTATATCTTCTTGTAAGACTTAGAAAATGCTAGCCTACAACCTAATATGTAAGCTTGTCTATGACAAAGTATCCTATTATGGTGCCTTCTAAAGCACAACATTAGCATGCTAAAATATGAGTAGCACTATTTAACTATTTGGGTCTTCGATGATGAGCCCTCACATCTCACTAGTTGCATGGGGCCAAGATTTGGGGGTAAAGGCCTTGAAAGTATAAAAAACACTCCTATGAAAAGATTATGAAACATAAAAATTAAATTCCATATCTCTCACCCTTGTTAACCTTTTGTGGTGAGTCCTCACATCTTACTAGTTACATGAGGTTAATACTGGGGAGAGATGCCTTTACTTACCTACATCTAGCCTCTGGTGATGAGCCCATGTGTCTTCCTAGTCATATGATACTAAGTATAGGGGTTCATAAAGAAAAATAAAATATAAATGCACAAGCAACATTTAATAAAAAAGGTGTCCAAAGAAAAAGTTCTTCATAGAGCTTGTCTACATGACTATGCTAAAAAAGGTAATTGTTGTCCCATTTACTGATTTTGTCATGACTAGTTATCTCTAAATAAATACAACAAAGTTAATATTTTAAAAGTCTATCAAAAAGTAAATTTCCCCCTTTGCTTGTAAGGATTATATCATCTTATTTTTTCTTGTGAAATTTTGATTCATGGTTTTCATATTTTATCATCTCACTTTGATCTTATCTCCCTTTTCATTCCCTTGTTGTAAATTGGAAACCATGTGTTGTGTAACAAAATAACTAGGTCATCATCTACAAAATAATTGTTAGCACATGTGTACTTTCATATATATATACATATATATATATATATATATATATATACATATATATATATATATATATATACATATATATATATATATATATATATATACATATATATATATATATATATATATATATATATATATATATATATATATATATATATATGTATGTATGTATGTATGTATGTATGTATGTATGTATGTATGTATGTATATATATATATATATATATATATATATATATATATATATATATATATATATATATATGTATATATGTATGTATGTATGTATGTATGTATGTATGTATGTGTATATATATATATATATATATATATATATATATATATATATATATATATGTATGTATGTATGTATGTATGTATGTATGTATGTATGTATATATATAATCCATAGCATTTTATCAAAAACAAAGAGATACATGGTATATCATCACATGCTTAGTCATGTAAGGTGCATAAAATGAGAAACAAACATGAAAATTAAAGCCCATAACACATAATGACAAGTCATTGAAGTATATATTCCCATCATATTACATCATTTGCATACATTTTGTTTTCATATATATATATATATATATATATATAATGCATTATCCATAGCATTTTATCAAAAATAAAGAGATAGATGGTATATCATCACATGCTTAGTCATATAAGGTCCATAAACTGAGAAACAAACATGGAAATTAAAGCCCAGAACACATAACGAAAAGTCATTGAAGGGTAAACCAAAATGTCTCTATACATATATATAATAATAACTATTAAGTTTGAACAACACAAGTTGCCAATATAATAGGCCAATGTGACTCAATATGTCAAAAAAATAAAACTGTATAATATGTATCAAAATGTACAATAGCTCAAGATCTTAGCCTCCTCCTCAGGTAAGGTCATGATGCAGAAGAGTGATAGGGGTTGTGGCTCCTATGTCATATATTACTAGAACCACCCTGAGAAACTATCTCTCCAACTTGAGGGCTCCTATATCTCCTATCACTGGTACCTCTTTATGAGGTTGTGCCTTATATCCATCAACTAGAAGAAGCTTGACCTCCTCCAAATGACATCATGTTTTCCAGGGCCTTCACTCTCTTGGATCTCTCCTCTAGAGTGTTGATCTCTAATTTCAACCTACTCAATGTTACATATGCATGGTAGGAAAAAAAAAAGACATCAGTGTGCTGAGCTATCCTAATAGGCCATCTAAGATCTTCCAACAACTCATCTCTGGTCATATCTATGCCCAGCTAAAAAAGATTGATCAGGTATCCCTGATCATGGTCCTATAATCAGTTGAGGTATTTGTACAAAGTAAAGGAATCAATGTCAGATCCAATCATATAAAAATCAAAGCAGTAAAATAACTAAGTAATCAAGCCTAAAAGTAAAATATAAGTAATAAGTTAAAATGCATAAATTAATAGTTTGCCTAGGTCATCCTCATGCCAATATGGATCAAATTCATATTCAATAGTATCCTCCTCCTCAACATCGAGGTCCTCATCCAAATGAATGTACTATAGACCTTCGTTATCTCCACCTACTTGCTATAGCTATTGTGTTAGATCTTGCTCACAAGGGTCCTATTGCGATGGTGGTGGTGGTGGAGTTACTTGATGCTATCTTATTATGGAATGAACCCCTTATACAATTCCCAACTAAACCACCTAAGTAATAGGCACCCATTGTACAAGTGTGTGTCATGTAAGTTGACCTAATCTTCTTGCTTGCACCTCTCACATGCCTATGTATAACACTATTGGTATGGGAAGGTTGCTCACATAGGGCATGCAAAATTATTAAGGTACCCTATCCATTGGGCATACCTCAACTTGTATTTATCTATCTCATAACTGGGTGGCTCTAGTGGCTATTGTAAGATAGGTAGCCTCCCCATCCTACTATCTAACCATGCCATGGAAGATTAAGGATATCAAATTTGTAGCTATAAAAGTCTTGACTACCTAGGGAAAAACTTGAAATAGTGCCACATCTATCCATATCGAGTCTACGATGGCCCTTGCATCCCCAATAGCTAATACCCTTTAGTAGGGGATCATCCTCTCATACACCTAGCTCATGAGGAGCGTAGGGTGATTGATGGAAATCACTCCCAATCTAGTCATGTCATATAAATATTTGTAGGTGTAGGCCATAATCTCTTGATCATAAGAGAATTAGGCTCCCCTCTCCTCGATCTGATATATAGTCGGGGACTAGTTATAGAGTAACATATCAGTACCCTTATCCCCCTCCAGTTGAGAGGTAATGATACCAATGATCACCTTTCATAGATTGGGGATAACTTACTCCTCAATCTTAGAAATAATCATTTTATAGTTTACATCCACATTAGGTGCACCCTCATCGCTAAAATGACTAGCCCAACCCACTGCCTCAGCCCTACTCATGGCCTTCTAGAGGGCCACCAACTGACCTATCATTAGAAAACTTTTAATTATATACAAATTGACTAGAGTAATGGTACACTGTCCTAGGGCTTGAGGGAATTATGAAAGTGTTATGTTAAGGTCCTAGTAGGTGAGCATGTTACATAGTAACATGCTCAAGGTAGGGATGATCCCCACCTATTTCATTTAAAGTATGCCAGCTCGATCTAAAATCTCCAACTCATCTTCCATCAATAAAGCCATAACATGAGGAAGGAACTACTACTTCCAAACTCTACTCTAATAAATGTAGGTCCCTTATAGTAGGAAAATACCCCAATTCATCCAATTGCCTATCCCTACCTTTTAAATGAGCACAATTTCCCCTCTTGGTCCCAAGGAAATAAATTTCCCTTGTTTGTAGGTGACAATTATGTAAGCATTGTAGATGATTACACGACTTCCATCTAATATGTAGGCAACCAAAATTTGTATGGTGAAACATTCTCAGTACGATGTCCAATGATGATGTAATGATCTCTTATTTTATGCTTAAGTGGGTTATCTCTAAAATTGTAGTCCATACCTTATCCATAGCTCTCTCTTGGACCTCTCAAAGTCTCTTTTGATTGACTATTGTAACTTATTTTGGCTTGTTTTAAAAATCTTTCATTGAGGGTGAAACTACCCCTTTTAGTGATGGAACTGCCACAAAAATGATGAAACTACCATGGTGGTTTCACAAATTACCATGATGGAACCATCATCTTAGGGTAGTTTTGTATTACTAAAGGGTAGGTTTTGTCATAAAGATAGGCAGTTATGTAACCGCCCCTACAAACAGGGATAGTTTCATCATCTCTTGTCTGTCTTCTAATTTTGGCTTCTAAAACTCAAGCTTTCACATGATTTGCATTATTATTATTGCATTTATTATTCTTGTCACCTTGAGTTTGCCTCCATGTTGGACCAACTCATACCTTCTTCTATTTTTAATCATTTTAAAGTTTTTCTTGAGTTTTACTCCCAATTCAACTTAGTTAAACTCCCCCTTGCAACTTCCACTCCTCTCCTATATGTATTTCATTTTTAGATGAATTTTAGATTCATAATTTTGCATTAGAGTTTGAAGTTTTGAATCTTTCTACAATGATAACCTGTTTACCATTATTTTGAGCTTTGACTTTGATCATTTTCATGTAGACTACACAATATCAAGTAAGGAGTGTCATTGAATTTACAATTAGATCTTCGTAGTGAGTAAACTAACTAGTCACAATCATGTGTTCTTTTGTTTAGAGTTTTTTTCCTCTCATATTATCCCTTTTATAATGTTCTTTTATCATTATCCTTGGCTAGATAGTTCATGTAATCAATTGTTTTGAGTGGAGGAGCTAATGTGTTGAGGACCATATTCACAAATACATCTCTTGCTTCCAGGTGATCTACATTTGGATCAAATTAGGGGTTTCTAGATTTAATTTCTTTCATTTATTCAATAGTTATATTAGATTAGTTTCCTTCTATTGTGTTAGATTATATCTCTATTTTGAAAAAGAAACTAGATAGGAAAAAGAATTCTTCTCTTCCCATCTTTGCACCAAAAACAATAGCTAGTTTCTTTATTGTTTGCAACCATACAATATATTCTTTCAAAGCATATAAATTTGAATTTGAACCCTATATAGATGTTAGAAAACAAAACCAAATACTTAAAACTACAACAACAATCAATTTTTAGTTCAAAATAAGCTTTTGTTTACACACAAACAAACACATTAGCAAGTAGAAAACCTTAACCCAACCTAAGAGAGTAAAAAGTAGTATATGGATATTGATTTTCTTTGTTTAAGTAAATTCAAAACATTTTTTTTAATTTATTAAATCAAAAAAAATAGAACATAGATATTTACTAAATCATTTCATTCAAATCTAGTGTGCATTCACTTAGAAACACCAAATATTAGTGCTAGCTTGCATATGCAAAGAAATACTTAAATATTTAGTAGTATTGTTGCTTAGGATCTAGATATTATTTTGTATCTATTTATAGATTAGATTTTTTTTTTTTTAACATAATAGATCCATCATTCTACAATATGAAAGCACAGGTAATTTTTTTTCGAACTCCTTTTGATTTTGTCCTTTTTCAAAAGGTATGTACTGTTTGCTTCCACGAGTAAGTACAAATAGATTCATTAAAATTAATTAAAATCCTCCCGATAGATTCGTATATTCTTAATGGCGCCTTTCCTCGGACTGTAAATTGACAATTTTGGTTTTGCGCAAAGAAAAAATGGACAATTTTAATGAAGTGTAAGAGACCAACCATTCTATGCCATATGGGACTGAAAGCAGTAACAAAGGTGCTTCCAACTTCAGAATGCTGTGGGACCGTTCAACCCTGATTCGAATTCTAATTTTATCTAATTTATCTATGGAATGGCCCATATTAATGCTCGAATTCTAATTTTATCTAGTTTATCTATGCATGGAATGTTCCATATTAATTTTCTATGTTTATGGGATTTTTGACTGAATTTTTAGCACCTGGCAGTCTGCTTTACACTCCTTATTGCAGAAGCGAGAGAATATGAAATTGGTTCACAAAAAATAATAGCAGTGCGAACTTGTTAAATCTACCACAAAATAGTAAGGGTCAAAATAGTTTATTTTTATCACCTGTAAAGGGTAAAAATAGTTTATTTCTATCACCTGTTTTATCTAATGGCGCCTGAGCAAAATTCATTGCATAATTTATGCTTAAATATTTTAGATCAGGGCAGTTATGTTTGTATAAGGTTTTTCCGGATAAAACTGCACTTCATATATTTTGTGTTTTCTTAGTTAAAATAGATTTCATAAAAAAGGGAATTTTTTACTCAGGCAGTGCTAGAGTCCAACCAGGGTTCGAATTGAGCCTACACTGGGCTGTTACTATTCACAGGGCTTGGGTGATTCCTCCTGTGATAAGGTGCAATCCCAGAGTCAGCAAGACTTGCCAAGGTGACAGGTGCATATCCCCTAGTGGAGATCTTATCCAGCAGTTAAGCACGAATTCGGATAGAAAATAAGTGTGGGTGCATGTTTCAGCCTTGAGCCTCACTGGCTCAAAAAATGCTATTGTATATTCCAGAATTTAAGATGAGTTCCTCTTTGACAAAATGTAGTTATCTAGATTCTAAATCACAGAAAAGTCATATGGCAATTTTGCAGAATTAAATGCCAAAAAGGAAGATGAATCAAACAGGTAAATGTAAAAATTCACAAAACATGATAATTTTTAAGTTCACTGTCAATACCAAACCATAACAGAAGACATCAATATTAGGGAAGGCCTTTTCACCATCATGAGAAAGCAACCGTAAGGCCAATATAATACAAAGATGATGACATAAGAGCAACAGATACACACCAAAAAAACTGCCACAATGGCCTTCAAAGCATTCCTTTTGCAATCTGAAACTGCCTCTTTCCTCAGCTGTACTTCCACTTGCAATAGTTACCTGCTATAGTCGATTTTCATAATGGTTTGGTAGTGTGAAGATCGAAGTAGGCAGGTTGTGAGTTATGGTGAGTAGAGAACTGAAGATCCCTTAAGAGTGCCATGATGTCTCTGAGGTTAAAGAAGAATGTTGGGCTGGAAAACCATCACGAGTCCAAACCTGCAAAAGCAAGATGGTTGCCTTTGAAGTGCAAGGAAAATCTCAAGATTTAGTGGAGAAGCGCCTCATAACATGTAAAACTCAGACAACAACCCCCCTTTAATCTTGAGAGCAGATAAAACAGTAGGTTGGAGGACCAAACATTATTGTCTCTATCTTAGCAAAATCCAAGATCCTTTCCAACTCGCATTGGGTAACCCGAACCATCCAGGGTTTCAGAAAGAGGGGCAGATTGCCATGCTTTTTCTTTCCCAAGATTCCCATGGAATTTTGGAAAATTCTATGTTTAAATGTAGAATATTTAGTTTTAGTCTGGATGTGCAAATTTGATTTAAAAATTAATTTTATAACTCAATATGATCTTGCAAGAGAAAGGCACACAAAAATGCAAAATAACAAGAGTGAATAAGGAGATTGCTGCCAAAATTGATATTGTACACTCTTCATAAACATGCGTTAAATGGATTTACTAGGATGAGGATTTGCGCTGACTAGATAAGGCCAAGCAAATGCAAACTGCCCCACAGTCAGGTATGCAATATATGCCTTAGTCTAACTTACATGCTGTCAGTTAGGCTCCAATGAACCAAAATCCGCCTCAACTAGTATAATTTACATGTAGTTAGTGAGGCTTCAGTGGATTGGGTGACTTGTACATACACATATTTACAATATGTAGATAAGCACAGGGGAGGAGATAATTACAAGAGTGATTCTCTTCATTTCCTCCACGCAAGCAAGAAGTTGTCTACAACTTATACATGAGATGAGGAAACTTATGTGCAAAAGATGATGGGACGAACCACTTTCCTTGTGTTAAAAAAGAACTTTTGTGGCTAGAAAAGTAAGTCACGATTTGCTTTTGCGAATTTTTGTGAGTCTGAACATTGAGTATAGTATCCTTGAGAAATGGTTGTCAGAAATATGCTATGGGATCCCTAGGAGGAGTGATGGAAACCTCCTCCTCCAAGTGTGATTTGCTAGAGTTGAGCTAGAAGATCTACTTGAAAGGCATTGGGATCGACTTCTTGGAGAATAGCGTAAGGCCCATATTTAATAGGCTTTAACTTGCAATTTTTTGTTTGAAACCTTTACTTAAACAAAGTGAAGCCTAACCCGATCACCAACTTGGAAATAATGACGTACTCAATGCCAGTCATGGAGTGCCTCAAAAATGGTCTTAGTTTGTTGGAAACTATCTTGAATTTTGGTGTGAAAATTGGCAAAATTTTGCACAAAGGAAGAAGCTTAGCCTTGCCCCTTCTGTTGGTGGGATGTATCTAGAGCTTGAAGAGCAACTAGAATCTCATAAGGTGCCAAAGATTTGAAGCCATAACAAAATTTGAAAGGAGAATGCCTTGTCGAGATAGGACTAGCCAGTTGTAGTTGTGTTGAATGATATGCAAGTAATTGTCCCACTACTTGTTCAAGCGATGATAGATGCACAGAGAATGGACTAAGATGCATTTAACAACCTAACTTTGTATGCCAATTTACATATGTAATGAATTGGAGAACTACAATTGAAAACCAAGAAGCTTCCACAATTATTGCTAAAAGCGACTAAATAAATGTGAGTCATGGTCGGAAATGATGGTAAGTGGCAACCCAAAATTGCTCAAAATATGTTTGAAGAATAATTTGGCATCTTGTATAGCATCAACTATCTTGGTGCATGGCGTAAAGATCACCATTTTGGAAAGTCAACACATCACCACAAAGATGTAGCTATTTTGGTGTTATTGTGTTATAGATCACTAATGAAGTCCATGGAAGGTATCGGTAATGGCCGATACAATCCATTCTCCTGATTCGAAGGCTTAGATTGATTGCAAATAGAGCATTGGCGAATGTAATCCTCAACTTGTCTTCACATATACGGTGTAATGTCCCTTTTTAAAAATAAAGAAAGTGCAAAGGATGAAGTCGTCTCTCATCAGTGGGGCACCATAATGAAGGAACAACATCCAAAGCAAGTCATCCCATGTGAGGTTTCAAGGGATGCCATTCCTTGAGAAGTCACACCATTTGGGAAAAGCCATTTGAAGGGTATTTATGATGGGCAGTCTGTGGAGAAAGAGCATGATCAAATTTTATTCAATAAATAATCATATTCGGCCAGCAATGCTGATAATGCATTTGAGGACAAAATCCCTCACTTTTAATTAGACTCAAGGATGAAAACCCTTGACACCTATTGTGGTAACTTCATTCATGAGTTACACTTGTGCTTCACTTTGATTATTTGACTATTCTTATTTGGAATATCTGTATAAGACAAAAATCAAGACTTTAGTATTTGAAATTAAAAAATTGTTATATTTGATTTATTTTTATAAATTCATGAAAAATTGGTGAAAATATCAATTATATAGTTTCTAGTAAATAGGATTTAGGAAAAACCCAGATTTAAGTATTTCAATCCCATTTGGGGATATTACAGTGGTATCAGAGCTTTTTGCCCTACCAGCTTGTGGGGAAACTTCATGCAAGGTGATGATAAAGAGATCCACTATTATTTGAGAAATACAAATAAGGGTTCAGATCAACTAAGGGAAGAAATTGAAAAGGGAGAAGAAAGGGAATATATGGGAGAGAAGAACCAAGATGATGAACAGATTGATAGGTTTATTCAAGGACATGAACAATTGGCTAATACAATGACTTTGTTAGCTCTCACAATGTAATCTATGACAAATCATAGATATCAAAATGGTGAAAATAGTTATTCTAATACTAGCAATAATCAATTGCCTCAAAAAACAACCATGATTTCTTCAAATAGACCTTTTCAACCTAAATTTATTTCAAATGAAGAATCGATTATGGAAGAAGAAACCCAAAATTCATTGCGAGAGGACTTTGTATTGGTTTTGAAAAATATTGAACTCTTCTAGATGAAATATGGAGGGAAATACCACTCACAAATTTCACGGCAATGAAAAGAAATCGAATTGGTACTAGGATGGAGCATAGACCTGAAACTACTCAAAGAGATCTTTGGCATACTTTGGGTAAATTGACTTTGTCTACTTTTGATGGCTTTAACAAATGCACAACTCAAAAATGGATACAAAAATTGGATACCTACTTATCTCTCCGACCTACGAAGACGAAGTGATGAAATTCGCAACCCTTCATCTTGAAAGAACAACTCATGAATGGGGATATCATGGGTGGATTGCACAAGGGCATGATATCATTAAATCATATGATGAATTCACTAGGAGGTTGATTGAAAGATTCGATAGAATTGACCGCAACATTCATTTTCAAGAATTGGCACTATTAAAACAAAGAAACAATGTAGAAGACTATGTGGCTGAATTTTAGAGGCTCACTATGATGGTTCCAGATGTTACGGAAATGAGGTTTGTAGTATTATTCATGGAAGGATTTATTGAGCCACTCAGGGGATTAGTCAAAGCCTTTAATACTTCTTGCCTTCGAGAAGCAATAAAAAAGGTGTTGGATTTGGAGACCTCAACATCAAGAAATAGAATTCTTCCATTTATACAACCAAGAACAACCAATAATGGACAGCCACAGACCCCATCTTCTAGAAAATAAGGGATGACACCATATAGTCAACAAATAAGGCCATTTCAATTAGGAGGATTCCAACCAAGAGAATAGCCTAAACTAGGTAAGGAGTCGAAAACAAGAAATGAGCTAAGGAGGAAAAACTTATGCTTCACTTGTAAGGATCCTTAGATACCAGGTCACTATTGCCTTGGAAAGGGACAATTACATTACATAGAAGTTGTTTTAGATGGTGAATCTAATGAATAATTTGAAGCCAAAGAAATGGTACATGAACCAAAAGGAATGGAAAATATCTCAAAGGGTACTCTTGTCGTTTCATTAGGGGCTCCTAGATACCACCCCTTTAAAGTAAGAGGGAATCTACAAGGGTAGAAAATCACCATGTTGATAGATAGTGGGGCCACCCACAATTTCATTGATGAAGGACTGGTGACAAAAATGGGTTTGAAATTAGACAAATTTCAAGGTTTTAAGGTGACAGTTGCTAATGGTTTTACCATTCCATGCACTCAAAAAATTCAACAACTCCATCTCACATTGGGAAGACATCAAATAAATGATTATTTCTATGTGGTAGGCATTGGTGAAACAAATTTGGTGCTAAGTGTTCAATGGCTACATTCTTTGGGGGAGTTTACCCAAAACTGTCAAACCATGTAATTAAAATTTAAAGTATATGGGAAAGAAGTGGTGCTTGAAGGCATGGCTAATGGATCCCCCCAAGTAATTATAGTCAAGAGAATGCAAAGGACATTTACGAAAGGCCAAGTTTCATGGGTGTCACAATGTTTGGTGAGCTCTACAAAGTCAGAACAATAGATATACCATGAAGATATTCAACCCATAAATGATAAAAATGCTAAGGTTGTTGAGAATATTCCACCTGGGTTGTCACTAGACTGGGGATTTCAGCATATCTTTGAGTTAGAAATTGGTACCAAGCTGGTAATAATTACACCTTACTGCCACCCCAAAATATATAAAGAGGAGATTAGAAAGGCTATCAAAGAATTTTTGGAAATGGGGAACATTACGCTGAGTCTAAGTCCTTTTGCTTCTTCAGTGGTCTTAGTTAAGAAGAAAGATGGCATTTTGAGAATGTGCATTAACTATCGACAATTGAATAAGAATACATATCTGATACCAAGAATTGATGAACTCTATGGAGCTTTTTTTTTTTTTCTAAAATTGATTTTAAAATAGGATGACATCGAATTTAGGTGTAGGAGGAAGACGTTCATAAGATGACATTCAGACGTCATTATGGACATTTTGAGTTTTTGGTTATGCCCTTTGGATTGACCAATGCTCTAATCACCTTTCAATTTTGCATGAATCATATCTTCGGTAATCATTTGAGAAAGTTTATTTTGGTTTTATTTGATGATATATTTTTATATAGTAAGACATGGGAGGAACACTTAAAACATTTAGATATAGTGCTATAAATATTGGAGCAACAATCTTTTTTTGTTAAAATGTCTAAATACAAATTTGGAATGTCGGAGATTATATACTTGGGGCATGTTATCAATAGATAGGGAGTGCATGTTGATCAAGAAAAGATCCAAGCTATATTAGATTTCCCCCCTCCTACTACCATGGCTTAATTAAGAGGGTTCTTGGGATTATGCACTTATTACCAAAGGTTTGTTAAAGGGTTTTCTCGACTAGTTGTCCCTTTGACCAATTTGACAAAAAGGGGAGCCTTTTTCTGGTCTGAAATTTCTCAATCAACATTTGATACACTTAAATAAGAAATGAGTTCATGTCCAGTTTTGGCTGTACCTAATTTTTCATTACCCTTTGTGCTAGAATGTGATGCATCAGGTGAAGGAATAGGTGTTGTTCTAATACAACAAGATCATCAAATTGCATTTGAAAGAAAAAAACTTAAAGAACATGAGTGCAAGTACTCTATCTATGACAAGGAAATATTGGCAATCATGCATGCACTAGCCAAGTTCCGACAATACCTTGTATGTGGTAAATTTATGGTAAGGATAGATCATAATAGTCTAAATTTTTTCTTAAGTCAGAAGGATCTGAATGATAAACAACAAAAATAGGTGAGCAAGGTCCAAGCCTTTGATTTTGATATTGAATATGTGAAATAAAAAAATAATATTGTGGCAGATGCATTATCAAGAAAACTATATTTGTGTTCCATGACTACAATTTTAGGTGATTGGAAGGCTTTCACAACAACCAAGTATGTCAAAAACTAGTTCACTAATTTTGTCTTGGAGGGGAAGATGTGGGATGAACGATACAAGGTAGTAGAAGGTCTCATTCTTTATAAGAATAGGATATTTTTGGTACAAGAATCAAATATTAAGCATAAAATTTTAAAGGCCGTTCATGACAACCCATTGGTTGGTCATCCAAGCTACTTTAAGACATATAAACAAATAAGAGATAAGTTCTTTTGGAAAGGGCTTAAAGGTGAAGTTCTCAAGTACATTCAAGAGTGTCTTACTTGTCAATGAAACAAGGTAGAGTATGAATTTTCAATAGGATTATTGCAACCCTTGTCCGTTCCTACTAAAAAATAGGAAGGTATTTCAATGGAATTTGTTACTAGGTTGCTCATGATTCAAGGAAAGAGTCACCTCTTTGTAGTTGTTGAATGCTTGACAAAGTATGCTCATTTATTTCTTCTTCCCAGTAAGTATGATGCCACCTTGGTAGATGGAATATTTTTTAGATAAATCTTTAAATTACATGGGCTGCCAAAGAACATTTTTAGTGATAGAGATAATAAATTTATGAGTTCATTTTTTCAAGAACTCTTTCACTTGATAGGCACTGAATTGACCCCAAGTACAAGTTATCATCCTCAAACAAATGGTTAAACAAAAGTAATAAATAAGTGGATTGAAGGGTACCTAAGGAATTATCTCAGGACAACAACATGCATGGATCAAATGGCTACATTTAGGAGAATTGTGCTATAATACCTCTTATCACATGTCAATTGGAATGACACCTTTCAAATCTTTGTATGGGCATGATGCATATTCTTTCGTGGACTTGGTCATTTTAGATGGTAGAGTTCTGAGAGCTAAGGATTTGATCCAATAAATTCAAGATATCCTTAAAGCTCTCAAAGACAATTTTCAGCAGGCACAAAATCAACAAAAGTTGTATGCAAATTAGCATAGAATAGAAAGGGAATTTGAAGTGGGAGACATGGTATATTTGTGATTACAAAACTACAAGAAATCCTATATCAAGTAAAGTGGCATTGAAAAAATCAATCCATGATTCTATGGCCCATATAAAGTCATGAGGAGAGTGTGAGAGGTTGCTTATGAATTGGAATTACCAAGGTGTAGCCAAATACATAATATTTTCCATGTTTCATGCCTAAAAAGGGCACTTGGACAACATATTATTCCTCCTATGGAGCTACCCCCATTATATGAAGAGGGCAAGTTGATCTTAATACCAAAAGCCATCTTGGAGGTCTGTGAGGAGGTTAAGAAATAGAATCATCAAAGAATATTTGATCCATTGGAAAGATTTACCTATTGAGGATGCCACCTAGGGGCAACCATTTTAGAGCATCTCAACTTATAATTTCTTGAAAACAAGCAATTTTGGGAAGGGAGGACTGTAATGTTCCTTTTTAAAAATATATAAAGTGCAAAGGATGAAGTCATCCCTCATGAATGGGGTGCCACAATGAAGGAACAACATCTAGAGTAAGTTGTCCCATGTGAGGTTTCAATGGATGCCACTCCTTGGGAAGTCGCACCATTTGGGAAAAGCCACTTGAAGGGTATTTATGATGGGCAGTTCATGGAGAGAGCATGATCATATTTTTTTCAATAAATATTCATATTTGGGCAATAGCTCCAATAATGCATTTGAGGACAAAACCCCTCATTTGTAATTAGACTAAAGGATGAAAACCTTGATGCCTATTGTGGTAAATTCATTTAGGAGTTACACTTGTGCTTCACTTATATTATTTGACTATTCTTATTCAGAATATTTGTATAAGACAAAAATCAATAATTCAATATTTGAATCAAGAATTTTTTATATTTGATTTATTTTTATAAGTTCATGAAAAATTGGTGAAAATATCAATGATATAGTTTCCAGTAAATAGGATTTAGGAAAAATCCAAATTTAAGTGTTTTGATCCCATTTGGGGATATTATAGGGTCAATAAAAGTACCACTTAAGATGGTACGAGTCTTTTTTACCCCAAAATGTCCATCATTGGAGGTTGAATAAGTTTCCTTGAGAAAAATTTGGTGAGCATGGCCAATGATAATGCCAAGCTAAGTGAGCTTGTACAAAAACCCATCCCACAAACTCTAGTCAATGAATTGTTTTCAAATAACCACAATGGGTTACTAGAAAGCATCGACAATTGGATCAAACTAGGGACTTGTGGAGTAGAGACCTTTCCACTCATCATAAATTTCACATTGAATATCTAAGATGATAAGCACTTGAGAATAAGGATGACTAAGAATATCCACCACTTTGTTGGTGACTCCCTTCATATACTCAATTATAAAATTAAATTATTGAATATAAGATGTCCACTTCAAATGTTGATGATCTTAAATCTTGGATTGAGAGTTCAAGAATTGAAGGGGTTGGTGATCAATATGTTGGATGACCCCACTACTTGACTGCTTGGACCAAGGCATAGAGTTCTATTTCATAGGTGCTATAGTTAATTTTAGTTTATGATAAGGCCTCTGAATGATAGGGCTATAGATGTCTTCCCCACTTAAGTATTATGCCTATGACATACTAGGAGGTGTCGGTCTTAAGATCAAATGGTTGCTAAAAAATGGGAAGAGAAAGCACCAAAGAAAAGCAAAGAGCCTCTTTAAAATGGCTAAAGTCTCAAGTAGTTTGTGGATTCCAATTAAGAACTTTTTGATTAGCAATTTGATGAATGGGGTGGGAAACATTTGAGTAGTTATGAATGAATTTCATACCCCATGGAAATCTCTTTAAATTCTAATTGTTGGATAGAGTGGACCATTCATGAAGGGCCTTATATTTTTTTAGACTTTCATGTGCTCCATGCTCATTAGTGAGGAAGCCCAAGTGCTTGACTAAGGTTTCCAAAAAAAAGGAATTCTCCATCTTAGCTTAAAGATGATATTAGCAAAAAATATCTACAAATGTATGCACAAGGACTAGGTGGTCTTCCAAGGCCTTGTTGTAGACTAAGATGTCATTGAGATAGATGGCAACAAAGTTTTCATGATGGGACTTGGAAACATCATTGATGATGAACATGAATGTGATGGGTGCATTAATGTGGCCAAAAGGCATGACCCACTAGTTATCGAGCATAAAATTGGTCTTGAAATCTAACTTCCAAACATCACAAGGATCCATGTGAACTTGATGATATTTAGAAGCCAAGTTGAGCTTAGTATAGTACTTGGCACCCTAAAGTAGATCTACAAGATTGTTGATCTTTGGAAGTGAGTAGTGATTCTTTACAATGGTTTTGTTGAGAGCACAATGATCTATGACTAAATGTCACTCATTATGTTCCTTCAACACTTATAAGGTGGGAGATTCTCTAGCAGAAGTGAAGGGCTACGTCTTTGCCTCTTCAATCATATACTTTATTTGGCATTCCATTTCAACACTCTCAAGGGGTATAGAGTGGTAAGGTGACTAGCCAATTGTGAAGTTTATAACTCTGCACAATCTTAATAGAATATTGAATGGTTCTCAAAGGAGGAAGTCCATTTGGTGTCTCAAAAACATTAGACTACACATCAACAATATTTGATGTCTTTGGGGGAACATCATGAACAATAGATGCATTAGTTTTTTGAATGATACAAAGAGTCAATAATTTTTATAAATGGACTTGTTTAACCATTGACCTACCCAAAAAAAGGACTAACAAAATAAGTGGATTTATGCACTTTATTATCTTGTTGAACTCTATAGGTCTTGTGGAAGCCATCAAAGACAACCATGCAGTCATACATAAGCTACTCCAAGTACTATAATACAATAATCAAGTGGAGTGATGTCACAATCAAATGTCCTATAATGTCTCACTTGCAAATGCAACTAGATAATTTTGAGAAACAAGCATACATTGTTCCTCCTTAACCCATCCCAATTGGTATGGGTGTGGATGTTCTGGAATTGGTAGCTGAAGATTGTCCACCAAATTATGAGAGATCATGTTCTTCTAGTTGCTAGTGTCAAGGATAATCTCCACCATATATCCTTAATTGAATATTTATGAGTGAAAATATCTTCCATTTTGTTGGTAGAATAATCATTGACTATGAGAATGAGTTGAGGATTAGAAGCATTGAGATTTGATAATTGAATTATTAAATCTCTAGTTTGCGGCCACTATTCATTGGAAGGGTCTTAGACTTATTGGATTTAAGGACATGAAACTCCTTAGTATAATGTCTACTGCACTTTTGATAATCATAATACTTCTTCCCTTTGTCATATGAAGGATCCAAACCCTTAGTGGAACCACCAGGTGAAGAATTTTGTAATGATGAGTTGGCATGGTTAGAGAAGCTAGAAAGGGAAGAAGATATATGTTATTATTTTGGGATACAAAAGGTTGGGTAGGATTTGAAGGTCCCTTTTGTTTCCTAGCCTCCACCTTCAAATAAAGTTGGAAATCCTGCTCTAAGGAAATTATGGTAAAGAGAACTAACTCTTTTTGAAGATGAGAAATCAATAAGAGGAGAGAGGGAAGGCACTGAGGGAGAGATTCGATTGAAGGAAGAAAGAGTTGTCCTGCATTAGAGCATCTTTATGGTACTTCATTGGATTTCATATTCATGTAATAGGCTTCACATCATGTGGGAGACTGAGGGCTAGCTTAAGATCTATGTTCATGGTGATGGGGGGATTTAATATAATATTTTAAACTTTATGGTAAAATATTTTTTATGTATGGATGAGTAAGGAAAAGGGGCCAAATGAAAATACTAGGGATAACTTCCTTACATTTAATGCAAGGGGAAAGGTAGATATGTGAAGAAATAAGCCATGAATTGAACCATTACTAGATTTGAATTTAAAGTACATTATTGAAATTACCAAGGAAAATGAGGGCTTAGAGGAAAACCATAGAGAGAAGCAAAAGGAAGGGCACAAAGAGAAAGGCGCAAAATCATTTGTTGGGATAATTAAAGATGAAGAGAAGGGAAATGAGATTGTGGCCTTTGCCATCCTAGATGTGAGCTTTCAAGAAGGGCAAGAGGACAAGGAGCATGTAGTCTTAGGTAGGGATTTGATCTTTTTTTCCTCTAATAAAAAGAATTGAGAAAGAGGAAGCAACATTGAAACAAAATTCATTTTTTGACTCTATCTAGGGAAAACCCCTTCATGGATATTTTTTAAAACAAAACTAAACTCAATGGGTTAAACCCTTCATGGATTTTAAATATTTGTTTGAAAAATTTAATTTGGAGTTGAAGGGGACTTTACGAAGGATTTTTAGTTCATTTATTTTTGAGATCCATTCATTTTAGATTGAACATTGCAATAAGTCAATCCAATAGAATAACTAGTACCTCAAATGCTTCTAATAGAAAGAATAGAAAATAAGGATTAAAGGTTGGAACTTCAAAAAATTGTTCAAGAAAAAATATAGATGACATGGGATGGCTTGCACCTTAGTCCGTAATAAACATAGGGAAAAATTCTGAATCATTGCTACAAAAGGCACGTGAGTTTTTTGACAAAATACATAGCCTGGGTGTTGTCTCATGGACTATGATGATTAGATCATATGCACAAATTTATTCTCTTAATAAGGATTTGAAGCATTTCTAAGACTTAAAATAATTTCCAAATAAATTCATCTATAAAATATGCTCTTATGGACTGCAATCATTGTTGGATGTCCTCAAAATGGGTTTTCTAAAAATGCCTTGGAAAATTTTGACCAAATGAAATTTGTAGTGTAAGGCCAAACTCAACATATATAGGGCATAGGGTGCTTTCGATGTGGTAGTCATTGATGATAATTTATCTCAATTCTTTCTCAGACCATGTACAATAATACCAAACAATTCTTTTTATATATGATATTCTCAAACATTTGAGTAGTATGCATATTTGTTTTGTCATCCTTGAAATGTCTGAGACCCTTGTGCATGTGCAACTCCTTTGGGTGAACTAGGTAGTTGATGGCTTCTCAAAAATAGTTGTTGGATGGAATAAATAAGTTCAAGATATAATGGTTCAAATTTTGAAAAGGAGTTTGGATAGTTGGGTTATTGTTTTGGGGAAAAGATTGGTTTTAAAAGAGAGTATTAAAAATCAAGTAATAAAGGCAAGGGATCATTAACTTGCAAAGCATAAAGGATATAGTGAATTTATACTGGACATAAAGAGTGTCATGAAGTGTGGTCAAGGGCCCAAATAAATAGAAGTGATGTTCAAGGCATAGATTACATAATCGTCGATTACTTGTCGGTCGCCCAAATACTTGTAGAAAATTTGGAAAACCCATCACTCACATAAAATACTCGTCAAATCTTGGTTTTTTGCCTCCCAACGAGTACTGGTTGTAATGTTCCCATTTTAAAATTAAATAATATTATTAATAAAATAAAAATTATTCTTAAATACTTAAAATAAATTAATAATAGTCTAATTTATTTTTTACTTAAGTTGGGACCTTTTGAGGGTCATGGGCACTTAAGGCCTAAAATGAATTTTATAAGGAAGTTGTTTAATATATCTTTTTTTAAAGGAAAAGGTAAACTCTCCCTCTCTATTTTGGGAACCACACTTGGAAAAGAGATAAAAAATGAAAGGAAAAGATCATTTGAGAGGGTTATGCATTATTGAATATTGAAATTACTGATCAAGTATGTCAAGCTTGGTTTCCACCTCTTGATGACGAAAACCTTCAAGAAGTGTCTTAGGTTTGGGGATGAAAATATCCATTCCTTCTACTTGGGAAACTCTATTCAAGGGTTGTAAATGAGTTTTAAATTGCATGTGTTCATGCAAGTGGATCTACAAAGGTGTTTTGAAACACCACCTACTTTTGAAAAATTGAATGAACCTAGGATTTGAGGAGGAAAATTTTGGAAGCTAGGGTTTTCAAAATTTTAGAGCAAGATTTGGTTGCCTTCCCATGGAAATAAAATATTGATATTATTTTTATTTGATAGTCACTAATTTTTTGGTTAGTTTTATCTCTTATTTGCATCATAATTCCAAGTATTGAGGGATTTATGAATTTATGAATTTTTACCCTGTTTGTAGGAAATAATAATTATTGTGGGTAGAAAATTGTTTGGGAAAGACTGATTTGCAGATTTATATCTTGGGAAATTTGTGTTGGAGTGGTTTTTTAGGGTTTTTAGGGTTATTCAATGCCCTAGAATATTCATAAATTATTTTCACAATTTTGGCATTTAGGTGACTTGTTTGGCAAGCTCTAGAAGGTGATTTGGTGAGAGAAAATCAAGGGATAATTTCTATTTTACTAAGGTGTGGTGAACCACTTGGAGATTATTTTGAGGCATTTAAGGGTTGGAAAGTATAACTATATATTCAATGAAAATTCAAAATATTTTTGTGAGGTATTTTCAATGATTCGTCATATTAGTTGACCACAAAAAAGGTAATTAATTATCTAAATAATTTTTAGCTTCTTATGGATTTATTTGGATGCTCTTTAGCTTGAATATCATAAATTTTTCTAGCAAGGGGTTGGCTGGTTATAGATTTTCAAATTTTAATTTGGTATCTAGATTGGCTAGGGTTTGTTGGAAAACCCTCTTTTTTAGTTGTTGTTCCAATTTAGGGACATTACAGTGGTATCAAAGCCATATCTTGGTCATGTGTGGGATTCATAATAGAAATAGGGAAGGATTAAAGGTAATACATAGGGCTAGGATCATGAGGACCAACCTTTGATTCGTTGGGATCTCATGGAGGATTATGATGAGTACTTGACTCTTGAACCTATATAGCTCAAGGGAAGGAGTTTCAAAGCTTGGCTAGGCTTGAGGTATATTAAGAGACACTATGGATATATAGATACATAGGATGATTTGGGGAAGATAGTTCTTCCAAATTTTTATGGTGATCTAGGTAATTCAGTAATAGTTTGGGTTGATACGATGATAGAGTACCTTGACTTGAGGCCTAGAGGTCAAAAAGAGGCACTAATTTTTGTTATTCATCATTTAGATGGGGTTACCCATAAGTGGTGGTATCAATAAAGAATGACACAAAATCCTAGCTTGATGGGAACACATGAAGATCTGTTGGAAGAGATAATCGAGAAGTTTGAAAAGAAGAAGGAACTAACCATGATTATATCCATAAAGGCACATGATAAAGTACTCCAATCAAAGGAAAGGCAACCATTAAATCAAGTGTTAGAATTGGATTTCTAATTGTACAAGGGGAAACCATTTCATGAGCTTGTAAATGTCCAAAAATCAATCAAACAAAGCCCCTCTATGAGGTATGAAAAACTGGGAATTAGTTTTAAAAAATTGAAGAAATCATTAGCTAAAGAAGGTAATTTTGAAAGGTAGCCACCTAATGGAGAGACATTAATGATTGAAAATCAAAAAGAGGCCATTAATGGACCCAAAGAAACAAGCAATCAGCTAAAATTAAGAATAGAAAATTTAGAGGAATCAAAGACACATGAAAGGAGCATAGGAGGGTAGCCATCTGAGGAAAAACAAATTAAAAATGGAGGGTGAATGCATAAAAAAAATGGACAACCAACATGTGACAAAAGAAGAAGTGATCACCATCCTATCAAGAGCCAATAGACGCCACCTTTTCCATGTTAGAGGAACCATTAATGGAAAAAGGGTTATTAGATCAATGGATAATGGAGCCACTCACAATTTCATAAATGCCAAAATTGTTGCAATACATAAGCTGCCCACTAAAGCAAATGAAGGATTTAAGGTAACTATTGGGGATGGATCCTCCATCTCTTGCATTTACAACATTATTAGGTTAAAATTAATCTTGGGTGAATACACATTTAAAGGATAATTTAATGTGATTGATCATGATGATTTAGATGTAATTCTTGGATCCTAATGGTTCCAATCCCTTAGTGAATACACTCAAAAGTTGTAAAAATCAGAACTAGAATTTATGGTAGCCAACAAGGAAGTTGTTCTCCATGTGTTAAGCAATGGAACACCTATGTTGGTGACTTAAAAATTCAGATTATTTGGGCATTAAAATAGTTTATGCATGATACAAGGCTTGATTTGAAGCAACAATGTCACCACAAAGATGTTCAAGCCATTCTAGATAAACATGATAAAGTGTTTGGTGATATACCTCATGGGCTACCCCCGGATAGGGGATATGAACATATCATTAGACTTGAAGAAGCACAAATCCTAACAAGGGTGGACAAGGCAAAGGGTTTTTTTGAAGGAATGATGTTAAATAGGGAGAAAGAAGATGTCATTTTGCATATGGAAGAAGGAAAATCAGATTTATGTCTGAGTAAGCAATTGAATTGTCATCGTGGTAAGTGCACATTAATTTTTCCTCATGATTGGTGGAATTGGAAGAGGGAAAATATTTGCTACAGCTATGATAAGGAAAGGTTAAGGAACCAAAAGGGAAACTATACTATAATCATAAGGCATGATGGAGTGATTGTAAAAGTGTTACTAAACACTATTATTTTTGCTAATGTGTTTGCTTCATGTGTAGGATCACCATGTGGACCAGTTATTATAGAAAAAAAGAGTACCAAGGAGGCTATAAATTCTATGCATAGATAGCCACTTAAAATGTGTAGAAATCATTCAATTTTGTGTTTGAAGAATGTTGGAGTTACTATTAAGAAGATGAAAACTCAGGGGGATAAGTGCACCCTAGACTCCAAAGTTTGTGGGGCAGTGAATTCTAAAATTGATGATGAATCGAATGTTGAAGGTACTTGTGATCCAAAACTCAGAAGTTCTGGTTGATGAATATTTCAATAGCATAGAAATAACACAATAACAATGGATTCTCTGAGAAGAGATGTCATATTACTTAACAACTGCAATACAAAACATGTGCTTATCTCTGTGAAGAGATGTCTGTCTTTCCCTTTTGGGTTACAATACATTTATACATGTTCTTAAAGGCCACCTCAGGAGATTGCATGGCTCGAGGAATTAACGATGATGACTAAACAATATAATGCTTGAGGATATAATTGCTCATAGCATTAAACAATACAATGCTTGAGGATATAATCACTTGCAGCATTGAAATAATGCAACACTCGAGGATATGATCACTCGAGGACCCAAAAAAAATGAAAACAATACAACAGTTGAGGAGCTGACTACCACCGAGGACAAAATGAAATGAAAACAATACAAAAGTCAAGGAGTTGACTGCCACCTAACTGCCACCGAATGGTCACCTTGAATGGTTGCCTGGATCATTCCTCCCTCCTTGAAAAGTAATGGTCTCCATTGCGTCAAGATTCCCTGTCAGGTTGGGTAGCTGTGTCTTGATGTGATTCACTGTGAGCCACTCACCTTGGTGGCTAAGCTAGCCTCTCCTAACCACTCGATATAGTGGAATAGAGCATCATCATATTGTCTTCATCCAAGTATCCACAATTTGATCCTCTTCTATCGGAGCAAGACTCTGTGGATCAAGCTCATTAATGTCTAGTTGTTCTACCACAACTGAAGTGTCCAATAGAGGTGGGTGATATGGTTTGAGGAGATCCACATTGAATATTGGATGCAGACCAAGGTAGGTGGGTAGGTTTAACTCAAAAGCATTTTTTTGAAACTTTTTTGGTGATGGTGTATGGACCATATTGTAGAGGCTGAATCTTTCTGTGTGGGCCTACAAGTCATTCCTTCTGAAGCCGTAACCAAACCTTGTCACCCACAGCAAAATGGTGTGTAATCCTATGTTTGTCATGGTGTAGCTTATACTTCTGATTCATCTTCTCTAGGATGTCGTGAACTTGTTCCTGGATATGCTGCATGTGTTCAATAAACTTGGTCACTTTCGATACCTCAGAGCTTCCATGAGTTGTGTATTCCATGGTGGAGAATGGAACAGCTACATCCATTGGTGCCATGGGTTGGAACCCAAAACATACTTGGAAGGGACTGTGCTTGGTTGACCTGTGTAGTGCCCAATTGTATCTGTGTTGGATGAACGGAAGTCCCTCATCCTATGTATGTGGATGTTTAGAGTGATACATCTGAATCATGTGAACAATCAAGTAGTTGACCACCTCGGTCTGACCATCAGTCTGTGGATGGAAGG
The DNA here is from genome assembly GCA_037957365.1 of Torreya grandis. Classification (NCBI taxonomy): domain Eukaryota; kingdom Viridiplantae; phylum Streptophyta; class Pinopsida; order Cupressales; family Taxaceae; genus Torreya; species Torreya grandis. Next base: position 256,041 of record JARHVA010000807.1, on the reverse strand, counting down.
CTATGGACTTCATCAACTTAGTATCCATCATTTCCCATAGAGTGGACCATAGGATGATTAGGAACCTGCTATCTCGATCTGATACAATGGACTTGGGGAGACCAAAATGGAGCCATACATGGTTAAAGTATAGTTAAGCAGTTTCCTTAGTAGACATATTTTTATTACAAGCAAGCATAATAGCCATTTTTGAAAAGTGATCAACTACCACAAAAATACAGTCCTTGCCATGTTTGGAAGTGGGAAAACTTGAGAGGAAATCCATTGAGATGGACTCCCAAGGCCTGGTTGGTTCTGGCAATGGCGTGTACAATCCTTGCTTCTTATTGGTTGGCTTGGCGATTGCACACGGGGTGCAAGATTTGAGATATCTTTCCACATCTTTGTGCATATGGGGCCAATAGAAGTGTTTTTGAAGAACTGCCAACGTTTTTTTGATACCAAAGTGGTCAGCTATCTTACTGAAGTGTGCTTCCCATATCATCTTTTGCTGCTCTACAATAGGAACACAGATGTGCCCCATATGGTAGAGGACATTAATTTGCAAATAGAAGTCAGAAACATGTTCACCTCTTTGGAGCACTTGATATGTGTCAACAAAGATAAGATTTGCTTCATATAGAGCACCCCAAGTGGCAGTCTCATGTCTGCACAGGTCAAGCACTATTGTGAGTGCAGTAATTGGTGGGTGGCTTAGGCAATCTGTGACTATATTTACGCTCCCCTTTTTGTGTTTGATTATCAGGTGGAATTGCTGAAGACAAGTGGCCCACTTTTGGTGCCTCTCATTTCATAGTTTGCTTTGCGTCTGGATGAATTCCAATGGTCTTTGGTCAATGTGGATGACCATCTCTTTCCCCAGGATGTAGTGTTTCCAGTGTTTGCAGGCTTATACAATGGCTTAGAGTTCCTTATGATATGTTGGATATTTCTTGACTGTATCGGTGAAAGTTTCACTATGGTATGTAATAGGATGGCCATGTTGCATGATGATAGCTCCCATGGCATATTCGGATGCATCTGTCATTAACTCAAATGGTTGTTGCAAATATAGCAAGGCAAGAACAGGGGCTAAGCAGAGTCTATCCTTCAAATTCTCAAATGCCCTTTGTTGTACTTCACACTAGTGAAATGTAGCTTTAGTTCCTCCTTTAGTCACTTGGGTTAGTGACCAAGCAACATGTGAAAATCTAAGAACAAACCTGTGGTAGAAATTTGCAAGCCCCAAAAAGCTGCAAAGCTCTGTGAGGGTCCTTGGTGTGGGCCATTCTCGAATAACCCAAATCTTTTATGGATCAACATAGAACCCTTCCTCATTCAAAATGTACCTGAGGTACTGAATTGTTGCCATTCTGAATGTGCATTTGTCAAGATTTGCATACAACTTGTGCTCCCAAAGAGTTTAAAGCACCTTACAGACATGTTGCGAATGTTCTTCCCATGTTTTTATATAGATGAGAATGTCATCTAAGTAGACCACCATGAATGAGTTGGTGAAGGGTCAAAAGATGTCATCCATCATCCTCATGAAGGTTGCAGGTGTGTTAGTTAGGCCAAAAGGCATAACCAACCATTCAAAGAGCCCCTCCTTGGCTTTGAATGCAATTTTCCAGACATTAGTGGGATCGATGGGAATTTGGTGATAACCAAATTTGAGATTGATTTTGGTGAATAACTTTGCACCACGGAGCTGGTCCAACAGGTCATCGATTATGGGGAGAGGGTAGCGATTCCTCACGAAGATTTTATTCAGGGCTCGGTAGTCAATGCAAAGCCTCCATGTTCCATCTTTCTTCAGTGCCAGGACAATTGGGCTACCACAAGGTGAAGATCTTGGCCTGATGTGACCCCTTTTGATCAATTCTTGAATCTATCTTTTTATCTCATCTTTCTCCAAAATTGATCTGCGATACACATGACTATTAGGCAAAGGTGATCCTGGGATTAAATCGATAGAATGTTTTACCTGGCAATGTAGTGGAACTCTTGTGGGTGACATGAATAAGTTAGCATATTCTCCTGTGATTCATCTTATCTTCTTTTATTATTGTGTTGATTGTGTAGTTAGAATCGCAACATCGGCCTCCTTGGATCTGTGTGGTTTGACCATCATGAGAATTAATTGCTTTGTCTTCTCCACCAATCTCTTGCATTACTTAGCATTGATTAGGGAAACAGATGTGGGAGGTGGTACCTCTAGTACCCTATAGTGTTGTGTTCCAAGAGTGAGGGTGATCCTTTGGGTTTAGGATTCATAGATGCCATGCCGCTCGTACATGAACGGTTGACCAAGGAGGACATTAAAAATGTCTAGGTTGACCACATCACACAAGACTTCATCCTAGAATGGTTTTATAGCATATGAAAGAAGACACTGATGGGTGACATGAAGGTCTCTCCCTAGGCTTAACCACCCAATACTATATGGCTTTAGATGAGGCTTCATGGATAGACCTAGACTTCTCACAACTTTAGCTGAGATTAAATTCTTTTGACTCCTGCTATTAAGAATGAAATGCAGAGGCTTACCTTTTACCCATAATTTGGAGTGAAACAATGTTTCTTTGTCATTTGGTCTTTCCTCACGAGTTTGTGATGAAGCGATGATGGTGTCAGGCTCATCATCTACAATTTCTTCTTCATCCTCTTTGACTTTAAGTTGTGTATGAGGCAGAGTAGTAGACGTTGAGCATTGTGACTCAAAGAGCAGCGACTTGATGGCTTGACATTCTTCTTTGGAGTGAGTTCCATTTTTGTGGTAATCACACCATTTTCTAGCCTTCCCCTTCTGGGATTTCTTATCCTAAAACTCCTTCTGCTTCCAATTTTGGCCTCGTGTTTGACCTTCCTTGTCACTTTTCCCTTTTGAAGGTTGATTCTTCATATTCTTCCTGCCATGCTTCTATTCAATCTTCACTGCAAATTTATATGCCTCACCGAGGGTTTCCAAATTGAAGAGTTCCATTTCCCCCCAGATGTACCATTGTAGTCCACCATGATTTTTGAGAGTTTTATGTTTCTCACTGTCTTCAATGCCCAGTCTTGTAGACAAAGAATGAAAAGCATCTATTTAATCTTGGACAAATTGGTCCTTTCCTTGGCAGAGTTGTTACCACTGTATGTACAGATCATCATATGCACCAAGGGGATAGTATTCTTCTTTTACTGCTTCCGTAAAATCATCCTAGGTGGGTTCCACCCTAAGGCCAATGATATTTGAATTGAACCTCTTTTTGTACACTTCCCACTAGTTTTTCATGGGCAATGATGATTTTAGAAGAGCAAAAGTGATCTTTTCTCCATCAGTGACCTTATTTACCGAGAAGTAGGATGACAGTTGGTCCAACCAATTTTCCACCAAATCAGCATTGATTTTGCCTTCAAATGTGGGGATATCAAAATTTATCTGAACCTTGAAGGGTGTTGGGGCACTGAAAGGAAGCTCCCTTGATGAGGAGCCCAGCTATGTAGCCACAGAGCCAAAATTTCCCATTGTAAGTGTTTGAAGAATTTGATCAAATTATTGGAGCATCTACGCTTGTTGTCACTGGAGGGATTCATTCACCATTTCCTTGAAAGGATCAGATGTCTCGGTGTCGTCCACCATTTGAGGTCATTTGGGGCACATAGGGGGAGCGTCTTGAAGCTCTGTCACTTCCCACCCAAGTTTCCTGTATCCTGACCTCATCCTTGGGAACATACACTTCTCAAGACAAACCGCTCTAATACCACTGATCCAAAACTCATAAGTTTTGGTTGACTGTCAGGATCCTACTCCTTAAGAGTACACTTGATTACCTTTGTATAAGCAACTAAACACAGAATTAAACCAGAAGTAATATGTAACTAGAATTCAGAGATAGCACAGAATATGAGAAGCAATACAATCTGTATTAACACTCTTCCAGAAGGAAATACAATGAAGAAATCACACTCTTACCACACCTCTTGGGTGTACAGTAATTCTCCCTCAAGAGTTCTCTCTCTCAATCAATTACAATCAACAATCAACTCAATACCGAGTTGTTCCCTCCACCAATTAGTGACAATCAACCCAATGGTTGTTGTTGCCTACTGCCAGTCCACCAAGTACCACCGAGTACTCCAAGTAGATCTCCTTGATCTTGCACACCTACAAATCTAACTGATCTTACTTACCTTGCAGATCTCCCTGATCTTGCTACCTGTAGATCAACTGATCTTACACTCAGAAGGATCTCTTCCTTGTCCTTGATTCTTACAATACAACCCCATGGGTATCTTAAATAGATCCCAAACCAAAAAATAATTAGACTTCCTAATTACAATAATTAAAAACATAGACTCAAGACTAAAATTAGTCTTTACATGCAAACTAACTGTCTGTCTAAAATTAGACCAGTTCTAGAAACACACAGGTGACCGATGTCACTTCTTGTCTAATCGATGTCAGCCGACCCCTAACTGATGTCGATTATTGTGTACACTAAATATGACCAATGTCAGTTGGCCTGACTGACATCAGTTACATTGACACTAAACAACCTCCACCATTTGTATGATAGTGAAGCTTTTAGCTCCACAACTTAACAATCTCCCACTTGGAGATAAACAGCTACACCTGTACCTGTACCTATACATTTTCTAAATTATTTCTGGCTTGTATCTCCATCTTCAAGTTCAATCTTGAAGAGGAAAAAAATTTGAATGAAGATTCAACTTCTCCTTTGTTCCTAGCTTTGTTAACATATCTGCAAGGTTCTTATCCGTATGGATCCATTCTAGCTTCAACTCACCATCCTCCAATACCTATTTAATGAAGTGGTACCTAAGCTATATGGTTCTTGAATGAAAGGCTGAATCCTTTGAAAAATGAATTGCTCTTTGACTATCACTGTACAATTTGCAACTCTCTTGCTCCTTTCCCAACTCTTCCATGAACCAAGTCATCCATATCATTTCCTTGCTAGACTCTGTGACTGCAACAGCCTTCTGCATCTCTGAAATCCAGCTAACTGTCGTTCCAGCAATAGTGAACACATCCTATGGTGCTTTTCCTACCATCTAAGTCACCTGCCATATCCGAATCTACATACCCATGTAGAGAAGTGCTTGACCCTGCATAGCATAAATACCTACTGCTGGTCCCTCTTAGATATTTGAGAATCCACTGAACTGCTTTCCAGTGCTCCTTTCCTAGATTGGCCATAAACTTGCTAAAAACTCCCACTGCTAGGGTAATATCAGGTCCAGTACATACCATGTACTCAACCTTATCATGTGATTTAGGAAACTATTCATAGCTCAGCTTGAACTACCCAACCATATGTGTGCTTACCATTTTTGCATCCTGCATATCAAACCTCTCCACTACCTTATTCACATAATCCTCTTGAGACAAAATCAACCTGTGATTTTCCCTATCTCTAGAAATACTCATGCCAAAGAATTTCTTTACTGCTCCCAAATCCTTGATGGTAAACGTCTAAACTAATTTTACCTTTAGCTCAGTAACTCCCTGCATGTGTGACCCTGCAACAAGCATATCATCCACATATAGTAACAGGATAATGTAGCTAATATTATCCAACCTGGTAAAATAAACACAATGGTCACATTGACATTGACTAAAGCCATGCTTTGTCATAAACCTATCAAACCTCAAATACCACTATCTTGGAGCTTGCTCAAGACCATATAACCTGGCCTTCTATCTCACCTACCCATTCTCTCCTTTCTTTAACCTATAAATCCATTCCTCTTTTAGTGCTTTCTTTCTAGCTGGCAACTCTACCAAATCCCACATTTGGTTCTTTTCCAAGGAATCAATTTCTTCATTCATGCCATGCTCCCACTATTTCCTAGATTATACCTGTATTGCCTCTTCAAAACTTCCTAGTTTTCCACCATCAGTGAGCAACAAGTAGTATAAAGAAGGGGAATAATGAATTGTAGGTTTATTTACCCTTTCAGTCCTCCTTATGGGTGTTTGAGACTCATTTATAGCTTGCTATCCACCCAAATTCTCTGTCAGTGACCGATCCCAGTCAACTCTCGGTCTGCACTTGATCGACGTCAATTCTACCTAACCGACCTGATCGACGTTGATTCTTACTTGACCAACATCAATTCCCACCTAATCACCAATGTTAGTTTCATGACTGATGTTGGTCTCTGTGTTTTCCTGTGAGTGGTGATTTTTACCCACGAGCTCATTTTGGATCATAACCTTGTATAAATCAACACTGCCCTGCTCAGAATTATTTAGCCTCTTGAGCTGATAATTGTCCATCACCTTCTCCTTGAATACCATGGCTTTTCAGTTCTTTAATGTGTTAAAAACATCAAATTTCCTCTATATGCAATAAACTTAATCCTTTCTTGTAGCATCAAAAACATAATATTGTGATCCTCCAATAGAAGCTCCCTGAGCTGGTCCCCACACACTTGCATGAACAAGCTCCAACCTGTGCTTCTTCTTTGTTGACCCAGTTGTGAGACACCTCACTTTCACCTATTTCCCAAAGATACCATGCTCACAAAAATATTGATCTATGCTTTTCAAATCTGAACTCTTACCATTTAACTTAAGAACATGCATTCCCTTCTCACTCATGTGACCAAGCCTACAGAGCCACATCTTTGCATCTACATCTAAAGTAGATAAAATAGAAGGAGAATCAGTAATACAAGTAGATAGATAAAGTGTACCCACTTTCTTACCTCTTGCTAAAACAAGTGCACCCTTGGAAACTTTCCAAGATTCCATTGTGAGAGTTACTGTGCAACCCTCATCACCCAACTTTCCTACAGAAATCAAATTCTGCTTCAGGACTGGGACATGCATGACATCTTTCAACACCCATGTGTTGCCATTGTATAAGTTCAGCTGCACTTCCCCTTTGCCAACCATTTGACAAGGCTCATCATCCCCTAAATAAACTTTTCCAAAGTCTCCATGGACATAATCATGAAAAAATTCTCTATTTGGGGTTGCATGGAAAGAGGCACCAGAATCTAAAACCCAAGATTCTAATTTATCCAAGGAACATATAAGAGCATCCCATGCAACAATACTTGCATCATTTGCTTCTTTATTTCCTTCATGCTGATCTTCTACCAACCAATAATCTTTCTTTACATGCCCTTTCTTTCCACAATTCTAGCAAGTTATACCTCCATTTCTGGATTTGGATCTCTTGTCTATCTTTGACCTTGATTTCCCTTGATTGCTCTTCTCTCTTTGCTTTCCCCTACTTTCAACACTTAAAGAATTACCTAATGTTTCCCATGTGCTTTTCCTACGAATTTTTTCATTCAAAATCACACTAACAATATCATCAACTTTTAAGATATTTGAAGCAGATGTAGTATTACTTACAGCCATTACCAAGCTATCCCAACTTTCAGGTAAAGAGCATAAGATTAAGAGAGCATTAATTTCATCATAAAAAACTATTTTGACTGAATTTAACTAATTTACCAAACCATGAAAATCACTAAGATGACTATATACCGATCCACCTTCCTACATTTGCAAATTAAATAATTGCTTCATAAGAAATACCTTATTCGAAGCTTAGGGTTTTTCATATAAATTTGCCAAAGATTCCATTAACTCTACTATTTTCTTTGCCTATGATAATTTGGAAATCACAGATGATGCCAGGCTCAACCTTATAGATCCCAAAGCCTTCCGATTAAGAACATTCCATTCTTCATCTTTCATATCTATGGGCTTACTTGAAATCCCACCCAACAGTAAGTACATATCTTTCTGATATAGATAATCTTCTATTTGCATCCTCCATAATTGATAATTATTTCCATTGATTTTTTCCATTATTAGTTTACTTTCTTCTACCATTGCTTTTCTCCCACTCAAACAGAAACCCCTGTGAGTGACCTGTAATCAACAAACACTTAACACACTCTGAAAGCAAGGTGTTAGTGAACCAAGCTCTAATGAACCTGTAGCTCTGATACCAATTATCAGGATCCTACTCCTTAAGAGTATACTTGATTACCTTTGTATAAGCAACTAAACATGGAATTAAACTAGAAGTAATATGTAACTAGAATTCAGAGACAACACATAATATGAGAAACAATACAATTTATATTAACACTCTTCTAGAAGGAAATACAATGAAGAAATCACACTCTTCCCACACCTCTTGGGTGTACAATAATTCTCCCTTAAGAGTTCTCTCTCTCAATCAATTACAATCAACAATCAAATCAATACCGAGTTGTTGTTCCCTCCACCAGTTAGTGACAATCAACCCAATGGTTGTTGTTGCCTACTTCCAGTCCACCAAGTACCATCGAGTACTCCAAGTAGATCTCCTTGATCTTGCACACCTACAGATCTAATTGATCTTACTTACCATGTAGATCTCCCTGATCTTGCTACCTGCAGATCAACTGATCTTACACTTAGAAGGATCTCTTCCTTATCCTTGATTCTTACAATACAGCCCCATGGGTCTCTTAAATATATCCCAAACCAAACAATAATTAGAAATGCAGACTCAAGACTAAAATTAGTCTTTACATGCAATTTGACTATCCGTCTAAAATTAGACCAGTTCTGGAAACACACAGGTGATCGACATCGGTTCCTATCTGACCGATGTCAGCCAACCCCTAACCGATGTCGGTTACTATGTACACTGAATATGACCGACGTCGATTGGCCTGACCGATGTCGGTTACTTTGACACTGAGCAACCTCCACTATTTGCATAACAGTGAAGCTTTTAGCTCCACAACTTAACATTGACAAATATTTCAATAGCACAGAAATAACACAATAATAATGAATTCTCTAAGAAGAGACATCGTATTACATAACAATTGTAATACAAAACATGCGCTTATCTCTACAAAGAGATGTCTATCTTTCCCTTTCGGGTTACAATACATTTATACATATTCTTGAAGGCCACCTCAGGAGATTGCATGGCTCGAGGAATTAATGGTGATGATTGAACAATACAACACTCAAGGATATAATCGCTCGCAGTATTAAACAATATAATGTTCGAGGATATAATTGCTCACAACATTGAAATAATGCAACACTCGAGGATATGATTGCTTGAGGACCAAAAAAAAATGAAAACAATACAACAGTCGAGGAGCTAACTGCCACTGAGGACAAAATGAAATGAAAATAATACAAAAGTTAAGGAGTTGACTACCACATAACTGCTACCGAATGGTCACCTCGAATGGTTACCTGGATCAACTTGCTACATGAGCTTAAGGGGAAAGGATGTATTAGGGAAGGGGCTAAAAATTTTGAGCATAAGTAGCCAATAAGGCCAAAGAAGGTATTCCCTACAATGAAATTGGTAAGTATAGCCAAATTTGGAATTTGGTGTGCCTTAGTGAGGAAAATATATAGAGAATTCAGTTTGCACAATTAGCTTCTAATTTACAATTGGAAGCACCATATTCCAAGTTGTAAAGAGGGTTTTTTGGAGTTGGATGAGGGAATACAAACACTCTCAGTTTGGGCAAAAGTTGGGATTGTGAATAATAGCATAATGGGGAAATCTTTGAGGAATGTTTGGTTAAGAACACACCCATAAATTTCTGAGTTTGAATTGTCAAAGCCACTACTTCCTACCATCATGAAATTCACTTTATTTGACATGATAAAATAGGTAGGAAATCAAGAAAACATTAATGCAAGGTCTGAATTTTGTCACTCAGATTATTTTGAGTTATGGATGCAATCATAGCTATATTTTATGAGAAAGATTGCTCATGTTTTTGACAAGGTAAGTGGGATAAAAAGGGGAAGATGTTGCCTAGTCAAGGAGGTTAATGAAGTGGTAAAAAATTAGCCTTCAAGGTATGTAAGAGAGCATCTAATTTACTTCTACATGAGTTTGATCCAAATATATGAAGGCAGATCTAAATTTTTCCTAGAAGATCAATCTAGAAGATATGAACAAAATTTAGAATTAGTTGTGAAGTTTCAGAATTTCTCAAGCTTGAAATTGATGAGTTAGAAGGGCTAAATTGGCTATTTATTGTGGTCAAAAATTCTTATTTGTTAGGCACTAAAACACCTAACCAATTTCAGAAATGTGTATGAAGAGTTTGATTTCTTATTCCATTTACAGCTGTACATGAATTTTGAAAGTGTCAATGTTTGGGGGCATGATTTGCACAAGAGAAGGGCAAAGGTTGAAGACATGGAAAAACAATACTTCTTAGTGCATGATAAGTATTTTTTTGACTCCTATTTTTTTCCCACATGCATAAAAACAAATGAGAAGGGGTAACCAATGGTTGAGCACATGAGGGACATAAAAGGCACTATCTAAAGGGGATTGCCAAATAGATAAAATTATTCCCAAGGGACGTTGTTCAAAGAATTTGATTTGGTCAACTATTTTCAAGTTGGGAAATATTTGCCATGGCATGTAGCGGCCACCAAAGAGTTGCTGAAGGGTGATGTAATGTCCCTGTTTTCAAGTTAATCATGAGTATGATACCCTTAGCTTTTGTGTTCCCAAGGGCTAAGATATTCTAAGGAAAAAGTGAACATTTGGAGCTTCAAGGTTACTTTGTGTAAAAGTACTTTATTATATCTTTTGGGATTTTTTTTAATAGGTTGTTTTGTAAGTGCTATTATAAGGTGATAGTGATATATCTTTTTATAAAAAGGAAAAAGGTAACTCTCCCTCACTTGTTTTGGATGCCACTTTTGGAGGTGGCATATTTAAGTGGAGAGAGGCCTCATTTGGAAGGGTTATGCAATTTTGGTAATGAAACTCTTGTACAAGTATGTCAAGCTTGAACAAGTGATTTGAATACAAAACCCTTCAATTGCACCATGATTTGGGAATGAAAACCTCCAATTCTCTACTAGGGTAGATCTACTCAAGGGCTGTATTTGAACCATAATTGTGCATAATTGTATCCAAAAAATTCTACAAAGGTGTTTTTTCATGCCACCTACATCAAGGAATTGGTACTACCATTCAGAAAGTTGGAATTCATCAAGTTTCAGGAAGAAATGAGATTGGTGAACCCCTATGGAGAAGCTCTAATATCATTTGAGGCCTTCCAAGGTGTGGTGAATCCATTTAAGAGGGTGGTGACCTTGCATAAGTGTGAAATTTGATCTTCGGAGCCTAATTCGGAGGTCTAGGTAATTTTCCTATTTTATTTCAGATTTTTGGTGAATTGTTTGGTCACGTTTGGCATGCATAAGGGGTCATTCAAGGTATGAAATATTCCAAAAATTATTAAATAAATTTTGGTACTTGATTTACTTGTGTGGTGAGCTTTGGGAGGTGTTCTGGTGAGCAAAATTTAAGAAATAAATTCTTGATTTTATTATATTATTTTTTGAGGTGTAGCGAATCTCTTGGGGTACTCAAGGGTTAGAAAATATAGTTGTAATATCAAGGAAATATTAGAATAATTTGGAAAGGCATTTTCATCAATTTTCCATAGTTTTGTGCTAAAAAAAATTTAAACAATATTTTAAATAATTTTCATCTTCTTGTGTATTTATTTGGATGTTTATTTGGATTGAATATCATACACTTTTCCAGCTAAGTTTATCTAGTTATTTATTTTTAGAATTTAGTTGGTGCTTGGTTTAGCTAGGGTTTGTGGGAAAACCCTTTTATTTGATTGTTATCCTAATTTGGAGACATTACAGGAGGCCACCCTAGTATGCACATAAGGGACGAAGATAAAATGGATCTTTTCATTTGGGGCATGAAGGTATCACTTTCCAAAATGTTTCCTTTTGGCATCTCTATCTTTCTTTTCATATTGTTGGAGTTAATATTATCACACTTGAAGAATATGGGCATGGAGGACACATGGAAGGTCAACATGGTAATGAATTAGTCGACTTGGAAAATTAATGGCATAGGTGTATATCACATAAACAGCTCACATATCATTTTCAGACATCCAGTTGAAGAATATTGTTTAGTTGATTTTTTATTATGGAGCCTAGGGCTACTATAATTTCTTCATTCAATCATTGAGATTGAAAGATCTCTTTGATTGGCATAACTATGGAATTGAAATATCTTCTGAAGGATTACAGCTGTTAGAGGAGATATTTCAGTCTTCTCACCACTTCAAATTTAGTGGCCAAGGGCCAAATTTGTGGATATTCAATTAGAGAATAATTTCTAATTGTGGTTCATCATTTCATCATCTTTAAGAGCGATTTCGGCTAGATACTATATTCTTATATTTTATGACAGTCACAACTGGGAACCATGATTTTGATTGTGGAAGGTTGATTTGGCATCGATTCCTTTATGGGGCTTGAGCGCTCCATTCTAGAGACTTGGACAATGATGTTTGATGCATGTGACAGGGTCTTAAGGCTACATATAATTTATTATCAAAAGTTCAAATTAGAAATTAGGGTGGCTACCATAGAGGTGTGATTTGGCTTCAAGAGATATCCATTGCATGGGTTTTGGCGATCATGTCTTCATTGATTTGGAGGGCTTCATAATCTAAGTTCTTTGAGGTCATTTCATTGTATTGTATCGTTATTTTTTGATCATAATATCATTGCATTAGGCTATTAAGGCACTACCATAAGTTAGTTGCATTGTGTTTTCAAGAGTCTTGGCCAACATTCTATATCAACATTGTAGTGGGAGTAGTTCATCAATAAAGGAATGATAAGTTGTATGTCACATGTTATAGTGATTACAATCCTCATTTTAGTCTAATAGTTTACATGCCATATGTTTTCTTAAATGTCTATTCACTATAAGTGACTATTTTGCATAATAGATTTACTTGTGTCTTTGTTGTACCTTCATTTGGGAATTGAATAGATGCAAGTCAATTTTTTGCATTAATGCCTAGTTGTTGTAGGTACATATTGGTTATCTTAGGATGCATGGACAGTGTTTGATAATATGTAAACTAGCTATACAATTTAATTTCAGTCACTTATATATACATGAAAGGTCAAAAATAGTTACTACATCATTTTTGTTATATTGTCAATTAATCTTGCATCATTAGAAGTACCATTTGCAACATACAAATTGATAACAAGACAAAATGAAAACACCTACCAACCAAGAACAAGTTTACAAGCAAAGTGTTTTAAAAAATTATGAAGTGCCTAAAATATAAAATTAAATGCCAATCTAGCAAGGGTCATCACACAGTACTTGCAAGTACTCAACTAGTATTGTGTAGTACTCGTTGTGATGCCTATACATGACCTGGACACATCTAGAATGCGTCCAAGGCCTCTAAAGAAATTCCTCTATGAAATGTACTCTTATTTTTTAGACATATAAGAGAGGTTTTTGGATTTTTTTTTTATGGAACCCAAAAATTAATTACAAAATATATACAGTATTTGCCTTGTATGTCAATATTTAATAAAAATACTACATTGCAAAAATTGAAAAATCCTTACTAAATTTTTGTGAATAAAAAGAGGTTTTTAGTATACCAACCTAAGTAGCAAATACCTCTGATAAATTTTGAAATGAACTTATTTGGAGGCTTAAATGCACTAATCAAGAAATAATCAACTTGTAAACTGTATGTGCACGAAGCTCTTGTAACTAGAGGAGGATAAAACCCTAGGGTAAAGTTTTAGATTTGAAAATCCATCACAAGATGAAAACCTAGGAGGCTTAGAATCCCTAGATAATATTTTTTTTGCATTCACAAGAGTTGGGTTCACCAAATGTTTAACCCTAAAAATCTATATTGGGATTATCTAGGGTTAAATGGGGTAGAGAGAGCCTAAGGTATAAGGGTGATAACTATCTCTATAGCAGGCCAATCAGATGCTAAACTCAGATATAATATACATTGGATTCATTAAACTAAGATAGGTTAAAAATAGTAAGTACAACTGTTAGCCAAAATTTGGCCATCATGAATGGAAGTCATTCAAAACATTGATTAATTTAACCTTAACTTTGTTGATAGCCATTATAAAGGTCTTGTATTGGTCATTAATGATCTAAGATGATAGGTAGTGTGTCTTGGTAGCTTAAAAATTCATTTAGGATGGTCTAGTTGATATTTGAGTCAAGTCACTTGGTCTTGTCATCAAAGAGTCATTCTTTGTAAGCCTTCATTATGTGTTTAGCATTGTTTAAGGTAAGTTTGACAAAGTTAAGGTTAAGTGGAAATCAAATCCATGAAGAAGCATGCTTAAAGAGATAAGGTGGTAAACCTTCAAGGAACAAATATGGTCTAAAGATGATCGAAATGGTCAAAGAAGCAAAACTAGTAAGTTGATTGCATTGATTTTCAAGCCATTTGGAGAGTTTAAGGTAATTTTGACAATATTAAGATATTTTATTGCTTTAAGTCTTATTTGGCATTCCAATGTTGAGATGACACTTACTAGTAAATAGAAAATGTGAAGGTTTGGTTCTTAGATAGAGTCTTTTTTAAGTCATCTAACATCAAATGATGACATCATTTTTGTATGTGTCCATACATCTTCTCCAAGGTCTTATATAACTACTTTCTAACATTGGAAGTCTTTTTGTAACTGTCATTCATCATTTCCAATGACCAAATGAGGAGTTATTGAAAGAGTTGTAGGAAAAAATAGGTGGGAAACATTTTGACACACTCTTTCTCTGTACAAGTTAGGGTAAGCTGAAGAGTCCCTTGGTTCACCATCTCCAATAGTTTTAAAGAGTAGAATAGTTAGATTCATGAAAAAAGTAAGATTTTGGTAGTCTTTTGCAAGGGGTTTATGTTGAATGACAATGTACAAACTCTGACATGGTCCCCATGGTCTTCTTAGATCTAAATCCATATAAAAAGTGGAGCTATACAACCAAACAATGCAAAAAACCACTTGAAGAGTTTCAAGAGTTTATCCATGTGATTTAGACCCAATGAAATGCATAAAGGGACTTAAAAACAATTATTCATCTTTCACATAGTTTCATTAGTGTTTAATTGAACCCAAAAGAGGGCCAAACAAGGAGGAATCAAGACTTTTGACTAAATGTCCACTTACAGGCCTGTAACAGGTAGTAGGTTCAAAAGGCATGTTAGTGATGGATGTTTTAAGGCTTGGGAAGATGTATATCAGTAAGTCCTGCTAGTATGGCTCAAAAAGTCAATTTTTATTACGTGTGAACTCACACGAGGAGATGAATGGGATAATAATACTATCATGGAAGGAGGAAGGGGTTGCATATTTAAAATTCTTGGCATTTATTCTTGGGTTATGTCCCTCAACTTTATGAATCATCCTTAAGACTCCAAGTGCTTTAAACCCCTCATTAAACCCTGAATGTGACCTAGTGGAAGAAACAAGACTTTTAGGCACTCAATATGGATTGAAGTGACCTGTAAATCACTTGGATGAC
This sequence comes from Torreya grandis, assembly GCA_037957365.1. Classification (NCBI taxonomy): domain Eukaryota; kingdom Viridiplantae; phylum Streptophyta; class Pinopsida; order Cupressales; family Taxaceae; genus Torreya; species Torreya grandis. The sequence continues at coordinate 240,685 of JARHVA010000807.1, read as the reverse complement.
CTTCATACCTTTCCCATGAATTTGAATGAAATTTTTTTGGCACATGTGTACTGTTGTATGTAAAAGGGCCCAAAAAACTTTCTTTTGTGCATATGTGTAGAATTTTGAACTAGACTAAGCTTCCTAATCAATTAAGGAGAGTCATTGAGGAAATACAAAAGTGTTATCATCATGTTTAGGCCATTAAATAAGATTCTAGATTCATATTATAGGTTAGAAGTTGATAACTAGGCTTCAGTGAAGAAATGTGACCAATCTTACATTAGAGGAGGAGTTGTATGCTTGTTTCAAGACCTCAAAAACAAATGACTTTTAGAACATCTTGGTAAACATATAGTGATATATATGCAAGGTCTTTGGAGTCATGAAATAGGGAGAAGAACCATTCTCAACCCTCAAATTCATTTGAAGCTTCAAGACATGAATGTCTCTTGCTATCCCTTGCCAAACAAGTGTGAGTACTATAACTTCAAGGTGACTTCCAGTGTTTGAACAAAGGTTCTATGACCTGATACAGGGCCTAAAAGAAACAAAAAAATATGATGGAGGTTTCTAAAACACAAAATTAGAGATTACTTGTAGAATCAAGCCTTGGTAGTAGCAAGAGATATTGTGAAAATGAGTCATGGAGTTCAAATGCAAGTCTCATGTGATGAAGAAGCATTGCAAGGAGAGAGTTAGCATAGAAAGTTCCCAACCATGCCAAATGTAAAGAAGGTGACTTGTAACTACCCTCAAGAGGTATATGTGTGACTCTTTGTGAAGGAGTTATGATCAAGAAAGCATCTAAACTACTAAGAAGACCTCCTACTCCACCCTTGTGAAGAGTTACTCTAACACATATCCTAGAAGGCTAAGAAGGAAAATGACATCACATTCTTTGCAAGATTGGTGTCATTATTTATCTTTTTTGTAACTGATTTTATCATGATGGGCATCTCATGATTTTCTATTCTTGTCCTATTATTCTCTCTTCATCTAATTCATCTATAAATGAAGCCTTGAGAGGCATTGAATGTATCCTCAAGCTAGTTATGGTGAATCCCTACCAATTATAAGGCTTGTGCTTGCCTTTAAAAGTAATTCAAGATGATTTCTATCATTTTCATCTTAAATATAGTGGACTTAAGTGAGTTTTTGATGACTATTTTGTGATAGTGAGATGACTTCCATGCATTTGTCCTTTTTTTCATGCCTTTATGTAAGATAGTTTCCTTTCCACGGGTCATATGATATATAACACATGGTTTGCTAAGTTTAAGTGTTGAAACATCAGTAGTGTCTACTATTAGGCCTCTTTATTGATCACTTGAGCTATTAAAATAACCATAGCCTTCATATAGAAATGTTAGTGTGGTAGGATCTACCTTGAAATTGTGAAAATTAGATTATAACTCATCTTTTCATAGTGCAAACAATAGCAAGTTGAGGACTCTATATTTGGTGCATCAACTCCATGTTTGCTTACTAGTTTTATTTCATTTCTCCCCCCTTTCTTTGAAAGTGTGATAAGTTGGTTATAAATTTTGGGTGAAGAATCAAGGATGCTAACCCAACCTAGAGGTTCAATCCACTTAATAGGTCATCCACAACCTAGGATAATTCCCATGCTATCATCTAGTTAGGGAGGCTTGAATAACCTTCATAGGGGTGAAAATTAGATAGATAAAAACCATTATATATATGGAAATGATAAAGAAATAAAATACTTATCTATTTTTGATACTAACACAATTCTAGATTTGGAATAGGCAAAAAGCAAATTTGAAGAGTGTTTTGAAACAATCACTAAATTTTGGATTAAGTGCCTTTGGAGCTGCAAACACTAGTGTCAGCCTTGGATAGTTGTGTTGACACTACTGTCTAAACCTAACATAGGCATATTGTATATAATACCTACTGAAAAAGGATATGACCACTTTGGATGCTTATGGGTTTGTCTTTGCCTTCGCTCTAGTACATTCAATTCTATGTAAGTGCTATCACTCACGAAATTACAAAACCTAGTTGTTCATCCTCATAGTAACCTTGGAAAAAAATGGGTTAGTGGGTGTAGAGTGGATTACATAAAATGATTAGTCAAGAATTAGTCTAATAAAACCAAATAAAAATTCATAAAGAGCTAAATGATTTAAGTCATCTATTTATGTGGGGTTTGCTAACAATAATATGATACAAATGAAAAAATTAAACCATTACCTTCCCAAGTGACTCTATTAATAAAAAGTGGCTCATAAACATGTTCTCCCCTTGATCAAGAGATTGTATTTGTTGACAATGGTGTCCAAATTCCTCTAATGCCTCAAGAACCCTTTGCATAACCTATGCTCAAAGTAGATGAAATGTATAATCTAGCCTATCAAATTTAGCTTGCTAATGAAACACAATAATCAACACAAAGGGTTGTGGAGACAATTTATAATTATAAAGTTACATAAATCAAGATTAAAAATGATGTTTATGGCCTCTCTATTTATATATTTTAAAGATTGACCAAAATGAATTATGACTATCCATCTTGAGATCAAGATGTGTGGCCAAGAATCCATTCAATTTTGGAGGCTAAAATAAATAAATGCCTTCATAATGATTTGGGAAGAAGGGGAATCAATGAGACATGGGATAAATTAATAAGGCATGTGATCTGGGTAACAATTCAGGTGATGGGTCCACTCCAATTAATGACATAACTTTTGGAAGGCATAACTTTTGCACTGTAGCTCCAATTGACTCACCGTTTGAATCGTTGGAAAGCTAAGAATGAGGAGAATGTGGTGAGATGGAATGGAGATATGATCAATGAATTTTGACCCCTAAAAACCCAATGGGAGTGCCCCAAATTTCAATTTTAATAGTGTAGTCTATAAATAGTAAGTTTCTAAAAATAGTAATTCCTTGAATTTTGTATTGTTGTAAATCATAGAAGTCAAACCAATTCATCTCCCTAGAGATTGGTGACCTTCAACATCCTCCCCACATCTTAAAAACATGTATAAATTAATATGTAACCCGAAATGGAAATCAGACATCTCTTCTCAGAGATAAGCATATGTTTGGGTCTGCAAATTTAATCAATAAAACATCTCTTCTTAGAAATAGCATTATTTGAATTGCTTTGTTCTTGTTTCTTAAATTATATTTCAACCAAAGATTTCAAGTTTTGGATTAGTGGTATCAGAGTGGTTTGTCTTTAGAGTGTATTATCCCAAGGATGAGGTCAGATTATAGGAATATTGGGTGGAAAATAGAACCAATAGACTATCCACCTATTCACTCCAAATGACTTCAAATGGCAGACAACACCGAGACATCAGATCCTTTCAAGGAAATGGTGAATGAAGCCCTCCAATATCAGCAAGTGTAGATGCTACAATAATTCACTCAAATTCTCTAATAAATCTTGATGGGAAATTATAGCTCCTCATCTACACCCCCACATCCTTTTAGTGCCCCAACACCCTTCAAGGTTTAGGTGAATTTTGATAGCCCTACATTTGAAGGAAAAATCAATGCTGATGCAGTAGAAAATTGGTTGGATCAATTATCATCTTATTTTTCTATAAATAAATTCACCGATAAAGAGAAGATCACTTTTGCTCTTTTGAAAGCATCATTGCCTATCAAAAATTGGTGGGAAGTGTACAAAAAGAGATTTAGTGTAGATGATATTGGCCTTGAGATAGAACCTACTTGGGATGATTTCATAGAAGCTGTGAAGGAAGAATACCACCCCATTGGAGCATATGATGATATGTATATAGAGTGGCAATAAATTCACCAAGGTAAGAAACAATCTGTTCAAGATTACACTGATATTTTTCATTCTCTATCTGCAAGATTAGGCATCCAAGAAAGTGAGAAACATAAGGTTCTCAAATATCGTGGTGGACTAAAATGGTACATATGGGGAGAAATGGAACTCTTCAATTTGGAAACCCTTGGTGAGGTGTACAAGTTCATAGTGAAGATTGAGTAGAAGCATGGAAGAATGAATACAAAGAGTCAACCTTCAAAATGGAAAACTGATAAAGAAGGTCAAACATGAGGCCAAAATTGGAAGCAAAAGGAAGGAAAGGCTAGGAAGTGGTGTGATTATCACAAATTTGGAACTCACTCCAAAGAAGAATGATGAGCCATCAAGTCCCTAATTTATGAGTCACAATCCTCAACATCTACTACTCTACCTCATACAGACCCTGCAGTTGAAGAGGTTGAAGAAGAGATTGTAGATGCTAAGCCTAAAGCCATTGTTGCTTCATCATAGACCCATGAGGAGAGGCTAGAGGACAAGGAAAGGTTGTTTCACTCTAAGTTATGGGTGAAAGGTAAGCCTCTGCATTTCATTCTTAATAGTATAATTAAAAAGAATTTAATTTCTATTGATATTGTGAAAAGCCTAAATCTGTCCATGAAGCCTCACCCAAATCCATACAGTATTGGATGGTTGAGTCTAGGGAGAAACCTTTGTGTCACCCACCAATGTCTTCTCTCATATGCAATAAAACCCTTCCAAGATGAGGTCTTATGTGATGTGGTCAATCTATATGTTTATGATGTACTCTTTGGTCAGCCATTCATGTATGATCAATATGGCATCTATGAATCAATAACTCGAAGGATTACTCTCACTCTTGAAACACAGTGCTACAGGGTACCAGAGGTACCACCTTCTGCATCTATCTCTCTGATTAGTGCCAAGAAATTTGTTTTCATGGTGGTCAAGCCACAAGAATCCAAAAGGGATGATGTTGTAGCCCTGACTACACAAAAAACACACCAACAAAATCAAATAGATATTAAGCTGAAAAAGTTCATGGCCTTCCATCTAGAGACTGATGGTTAGACAGAAATGGTGAACAATCCAGCCCTGTATAGTTCCATAAATCAGAGTCCATTCCAAGTATGCATTATGAATCAAATAAAAGTAAAACTACCACACTTGATGACAAATCTTGATGCAATTAGGACCATTACTTTTCAAGGAGGGAAGAATGCTCTGGGTAACAATTCAGGCAATAATTTAGGTGATGGGTCCACTCTAATTGATGACAAAATTTATGGGAGCCATAACTTTTGCATCATAGATCCAATTGACTCACCGTTTGAACTGTTGGAAAGATAATAATGAGGAATACATGGTGAGATGGCATGGATATTTTATCAATGAATTTTGACCCCTAAAAACCCAATGGAAGTGACCCAAATTTTAATTTTAATAATACAGTCTAAAAATAGTAAGTTTCTAAAATTAGTAATTCCTTGAATTTTGTATTGTTGTAAATCGTATAAGTTGAACCAATTCATCTCCCTCAGGATTGGTGACCTTCCACATCCTCCCCACACCTTTAAAACATGTATAAATGAATATGTAACCCAAAATGGAAATCAGACATATCTTCTCAGAGATAAGCATATGTTTGGGTTTGCAAATTTGCTCAATAAAACATCTCTTCTCAGAGATAGCATTATTTTAATTGTTTTGTTCTTGTTTATTGAATTATATTTCAACCAAAGATTTTGAGTTTTGGATCAGCATGGGAGGCCATGATTTAGATATTTTATGCATTTATGGCCTCGGATATCTTTCCAAGAAATGATGTCATTAGGTGATGCAGTTAATAGAAATCAATTTTCAAAAAGAAATATTTAATGTCCATGAAAAATCCACTTAAGATTATTATTTGGATTAATTATCCTTAAATAAGGTTAATCAATATTTGTGCAATTATTTGGAAATTGGCCCTCAATTAATCAAAATGGTCAAAAATTCATACTATTGAGTTGTAATTTGACTCGAGAAGAATTGGAAGATGATGTTAGATGCCTTAGAACCGTAATTCCCATTTAGGATGTTGCCAACACAAAATAAAAAAGTTACATGATGTGTACTATAAAATTAAAAGAAAAGAGTGATCCAGAGCACAAAAAGGTAAAATCATCATTTTGACTCGAAATGAATTGATCAAAGTTAGGTATCTCATAAAATGCATTTCCCCATTTAAGGATACTTTGATCTAAATTGGCACTTTTAAATGAAAAGTTCAAACCATTTAGGGTGTTTTAATGATTTTAACCTAAAATTTGCATTTGAGTGCAATTCAAGTAAGAGTGATAATTTCAACACAAACGGTGTTAGGAATTTGATGTCTACAGTGGACACATAGTGTTGAGTTAACCCCAAAGACCCCTCTATCAATGAACATTACCTACATAGTCAATACTCCAAACAGGGCTTCAAATTGATGTAGTTCTTCCCTACATGTTGGCTTATGTATGAATCACACAATATGTGAAAAGCAAGTACAATAGTGACCTAGCTTGTAACTTGTCAAATATATCTCTTGGGTTGTTCCTTTATTACTTTAGATGTGTGTATGTATTGTCCCTATGGCTTATATATAAATAGGAGAAAATAGGGAAGCTTTGTTCACTTGAGTGCTTGATTGAATGCTTTGATAAATTATCATGTCAGTAGGTAAGAAGTTTCTAGGTGAAGAATGAATGAAGGTTGATCTTGTATTTATATCAATCCTTTTGGATAAATAACTCACATTAAAGAACTTCGGCAGACCATTAGGATACATTTTATTTGAAAATTAGATGACTTTAGGGCATTTGACACTTGTGTCAGAGTAGGATACCCACATCAATGCGGGTGTCTATCTAGGGCATTAGTGTCCAAGGAACATGAAAGTAGGTATAGGCGCAGAACTTGCAGAAGTGGAAGATTATAAAGTTTTAAGCATTCTAGATAAGATAGAAGGTCTAGGTCATCAACACAAGATTGGTCAGACCAAGAGATCGACCAAAGGGCACAAGATAGAGCAAATGTGAGACATTTGAAAGTGGGAAAGGTCTAGAATTGAGAGAAACATCCAAGGTCTAATTTTTCCAAGTGTACAAGATTGAGGTGTTATATAATTCATAAACATTATTTACATTTTCTCCCCTTTAATCTAGTCATGAAATTACTGGTTTAAAGGAGAAGAAATGTTTGCCTTTGCTTGAGTCCAATTTGAGTGTTTTAGTGGTGACTGACCTAAAACCAAGAGCATGTTATAGTATATAATAAATGTAAATAATCTAAAATTTAAGGTATTAAAAATATTTAAATTAAAAGAGAAAGGTTTAGGAGTGCATTGTGTATAGATGTAATTGCCTTGTCTATTAACAAGTTGATTTGAAAAGATATATCATTGTAAGGCTCTGAAACTAAGATTATGATATATATATATATATATATATATATATATATATATATATATATATATATATATTCTTATCACACACACACACACACACACACACACACACACACAATCTTCATTGTAAGGCTCTGAAACTAAGATTATGACACACACACACACACACACACACACACACACACACACACACACACACATATATATATATATATATATAGAAAGTCCATATATCTAAGGAGGTTGAGAGAAATTGGAAGACACATGCCCCCAACCTTGGAGAAAAGGCGAGTTTCCACTCAACAATTGAGATTAGTTCAACCGTGCAACTCAATCATACTTATAACTTGGTTACCATGAGTGAACAAAGTTAACTAATACTGTCAAATTGGTAAGGTTGGATGATACAATCAAGTCCAACCTAACAAATTTTCAAGATCGAGTGATTTAATCATCTCAAATATACTAAAAGCAAACCAACTACTGCAATGGATTGGCTTAATACAGTCTATAAAAGTCCAACTTGGTGGGTAATGATAGTCCATAGAGTGTTTTGAAATATGAGACATATTTAGATTTTATAATATTAGGTGCACATTGCATAACATATACATCTTAAATATGTCTCATTATGAAACTATGTATAATAATGGTACTAATGTATAGAATTTTGTCACACCTATGAATTTGAATTATATAACTGTGTACTTTAGCAAATTTAAAATTATGTAAGTGTAAATAAGCATCAAGAAAATGTTTCCAAAGCATGGCCTCACTGAATATAGGTATACCAAATACTGAATAAGTGTGGAAAACATGCTTCCAAATCATGCCCCCATTAAATTTGAAATTGTGAATGTGGGGAAACCATGCCATATGACATGCCCCCACTAAATCTAAAAGTTATGCCAAATGCGAATGAGTGTGGATAACATGCTTCCAAAGCATGCCCCCACTAATTTTGAAAACTATGCCAAATGTGAATAACATGCCTTTATGACATGCCTCCACTGATATGCTCCAACTTTGAGGTGAGGGAAGAATAGAAACCAATAGTTAATTCACCTCAAAAGGATAAGACAACTAAATAATCTAAGACTGGAATCATGTATCATATAAAATAACATGTTTAGATAAATGTATCATTAAAGTAAATAGAACAATGTGGTCACATGAATACCTAAGATGCATGATAAGATCATGGAAATGTCTAGATAGTAACAATACAAGCTCAATAAGTGAAAACACACACACACACACACACACACACACACACACACACAAGAGTACTAAAAATAAAGTCAATAGACAATCAAAGGGACATTACTTAGTTAAATATCCACAAAAATAAGAATGACATATTCAAATGTCCATACAATAAACAATGACATGTTTAAATGTCAAAGAAATTACACAGGCATGGAGGCTGCAACAAATGAGCATAGTCAAATGCTCAAACAAGTAAAATAATAGCAAGGAAAGACACTCAAGGAAGTGCATAAAGGAAAGTATAAGCAACCAACATAAACATATCAAGTAGCCTATAGAGCAAATGTGTTAGCAAAAAAATCAAGTGCATAGCATATCAAGTATCATCTATCAGATATAATCATGGATAAAGGTATGTGTAAGTACATAAGAGCTCAAACATAATAATGAAGAGACCATATAATGATATAACTTGTGCATATCAAGATCAAAGAAGTACATGCCCCCAATGTCCACATGATATGAGTAGAGGGAAGGCCCAACATCTGAAATAGGAATAAATTATGTATATGTGTATGCTTGTATCACACTGAAGTAGAAGAATTACACACTTGTGTATGTATAAATAACTGATATGCTATCCATCAACATGAAACTAACACATAAATGCCAAAGAGCCAATATAATATGTAGGTACCAAAAATGTTTTTGTATTTTTGAATGTTTTTGATTTTAGGTATTTTGGGATATTTGAAATTGGAAAGAATACCCTACGATCCCATCTAATTGATGAGAACTGTCAAGGAGTGGTGAATGTATAACCCATCTTAAATGAGATGTACCATATGCAAGCATAACAAAATCAAAAAGTGATCATGATCTTTTGGTAAGTTTGTACTTGGTATCTTTGGTTTGAATTTATCTATATTTGGTTTCTCATCTACTAGTGATGGATTCAACCTATATGTACCAGGTCTTGAAGGTATGAATAGATCATGTGGTAAGCTATCAAGTGGATCAGAACATGATTTGCTAAACTATTCATTTTTAGATTGCTCACCATCATATGAGTAGTGAGATTAAAAGTGTTTTGATATAAGGGTTTTTAGTTCCCCCTTTGTAACTACATCTACAACTTTAGATTTGTTAAGTGTCTCTTGTTTTGTGACCTTTTTGTTATAAATCTTGTTTTTAACACTTGATGTGCCCATTTATCTTTTTTTAATGGTGTCTTCTCTATTTGTGCTTTATTATTTAACTTGTTCTCATTTATAGATTTTTGTTCTTTTTGCATTGGCCAAATGTATATTTGAATGATTTGCATTAGTATTGCCAATATAACCCAAGCCTTGATGGTCATTTTGATCATATGTGGAAATAGGATGAGTGATGTCTTGGGAATGTTTTCCCAATCCTTGACCATGATAACCAATTTTTTGTAAATACTTCATTTTAAAACTATACTATTTGAAAAATTGGGTATCATTATTGAGAGGTAAATTTGTATCCTTTTTTTGATCTGATTTTTCTTTTTGAACATTTTTTTGCTTTATGTTTGATATTTGCAACTATTTTTGCTCTGAATTTTTCTTTGGTACCCACTTTTGCTATTTCAATATTTGTGTTTTATGATTTGTATTCATATTGTGATTGGTTTTCTTGTTTGATGTATAAATTCTACAATCACCACTATCTTTGTGATTTTTTATTTTGTTATTTAATGCAAAACAATAATTTTTATAATGCCCATGCTTTCTATGATATGTATAATAGTATTTGGACTTGCGTATAGGATGCACAGGAAGTAGTTTGATCACTTTGTCTAAAATCATTTATTTTAGGATTTCACTTGGTCTCTTAATAATCTTTGGTTTAATATTTGGATCACTTGTTTTAGATGTGTTTTGTCATAACTTTGAATTTGAATAAGAAAATTTGTTTGGCACAACATTGATAGATGAGAATGTAAACACACAATTAATACTACCATGTGTTGGATTTTACACATATGAAATCTAATTTTTTAACTCTTTTATTAATTTTATCATACTGGTGATTTGATATTTTAGGGCTTTACAAACACAAGCCCTAGGTATTTGAGATTGATTACCTTCATTTGAAACTATAGGGTTGGCCACCTTACCCCTTGGATAAGTGATAACTTGGACCTATTTAGAGGGATGAGAGTTATCACCCTCCTTAGGGTTGAGAGGAGGAAGGATCTTCTTTCTATTCATTTAAAATTTTCTAAAAATTGATATGAGAACATGATAAGAAAGACACGCAAATGTTAGGGAGCAATTAATCATGATATAATAAGGATTTAGCAATTTCAGAGTATTGGATGAGTTTGTTGAAAATTTGAGATATTTTTTTTGAATAAAATAGAAAATAAGATAAACCCAAGAAAATAGGGGAAAAAAAGTACATCATACAGCCTATAGGACTACATTTACTAAAAGTAGTAAAATACTAAATTAGAAAAAATTGTATAATATTTTGGAAAAAAAAGAGGTTTTTGTCTATAGAAACATAATTATGAAAAACATTTGAGTAATTTTAAATTTGATCTATTATGAATAATAAATATGCCAAACAATGTGTAATGCTTCACAGATAAAACCCTAGAATATCCCAAATAAAGAATCGATAATTTCAATAAGTAAAGAATATTTTTTAGAGATTTGAGAGAGGTTTTTGTATATATATATATATATATATATATATATATATTTATGAAATCCAAAAATTAATTTCAAAACAAGTATACCATTCACCTTGTATGCCGATATTTACTAAAAATAGTAAATTGCAAAAATTGAAAAATTTGTACTGAATTTTGACGAACAAAAAGAGGTTTTTTAGTATACCGACCTAATTAGAAAATAAATTTGAGGAATTTTTAAATAAACCTATTTGGAGGCCAAAATTCACCAATCAAGAAAAAATCAACTTGCAAGCATATGCACATGAAGCTCTTGTATCTAGAGGAGGGTAAAACCCTAGTATAAAGTTTTAGATCTAAAAATCCATCACAACAAGATAAAATCCAAGGAGGCTTGGAAGCCCTAGATAATATTTTTTTTTGCATTCACATGAGTTGGGTTCACTAAATGTTTAACCCTAAAAATCTAGATTGGGGTTATCTAGGGTTAAAGGGGATAGAGAGAGCCTACGATACAAGGGTGATAAACTATCTCTATAGCAATCCAATTAGATGCTAAACTTAGATATAACATATGTTAAATTCATTAAGCTAAGATATGTTGAACACACTATCTACTAAGAGGGGGGGTGAATCAGTAGATAAGCTAAAGCCTAGTTTTATACAGAATGTATATCCAATGTGAAGAATAAAAGCAGAGATCAAATACACAAACAAGATTGCTCAACACCATATTTTTACATAGAAACCCAAAGGGAAAAACCATGGTGAGAAAAACTAATAGAAACTATTGTTCTAATCTAGCCTCATAGAAAAGATGTCTCACAAACAAACCTCACCAGTTACATTCAAGAGCACCCACTCTAAGGAAGCACCAACTTCCTAACTGAGAACTAATGCAGTTTTTATGATGGAACCAACCTATCAAAGATATGAAGCTACAACATTAGAATATAGAAGAGATTTAAGATGAATCTTGTTTAGTTTTTCTATTACAAGTCTTATCTATAACTGTACCTTCATGCTATCTACCTTATCATCTTATCTATCTCTATCTTTTGTGTTTGGATATCTTCTATTTTGACACACCTTAATCACTTTGTCTTTTTATGCTATCTACATATGTCCTCACTCAAAAATTTTCAGTTAACACACTAATTATTATTATCATAGCATAAAAAAGACACTTTTGAATGCTCTATTCGTAGCATATATAGATGAATGCATCTTAGGGTTTTATATCTATAAATTTTTCACACTTTAACTACTCTTACCCAGTTCAAGCTTCTGATCTGCATTCAATGTGACTTTTACTTCATTTTTTGATTCATGCTTCAAATGATAATGTTCAAATGTCTTTACTATCTATGGCATGTGCACTTCTACTATTTTTAACTTTGTCACTTCCTCAATCAATTAGATTGATTAATCTCAAGCTCTATGAAGAAATATCAAGTTCATCACATGTTTTAGTTGTTCCTTTACAGATAGTTAAAACACATTAAATGCAATCTTTTTATTTCTTTCATCTTTCCAAGTTCACATTCTTTTCTTTGTTGGATCTTTCCTTATGACCTCTTGATATTTGTCAAATGTACGTGCACTCAAAGGGTAATCTAGATTTTATTCAGACCATTGGATCTAATTCAGTGATCAAGTGTGAGTCATTGATCTTTTAATGCAACATTGTTTTTAATACTTGCTTTGTCATTAACCATCGAGCTTATTTTCTTCCCTTTTTGCATCTTGTTGTTTTCTATATGATGGGTTTACTTATGCTCCTTTTGATTGTCCTCGATATGCTTGATCTTTACCCTTTATATTATGCATTAAACTTTGGCATGTTAGTGTGATCTTATTTTCTTCAGCCTTCTTGTAATGTTCCTTGCAACATTGATCCTTGTAGACTAGCTCATCTTTTAACCTTGCTTTAATCCTTAGGAAGGTTAGTTTATACAAATTGTTGCAAGATTTTGTGTCTTTAGAATAATTTCCATGGACTTCTTGTCTAGGCCCATTTCATCTTAAAGTGTCCTCCAATTTCTCTGAAATAATTCATCATTGGCTTCTATTTAGAAGTGTCCTTTGGAAATCTTCCAATCGGTACTCATACCCTTCAGATTCACTACAATCTACCCTTTAACTTTTTTGAATGTGTCCACAATTTATGTAGACTTCTTATTTAGGTCCATTTCATCCTGAAGTGTCCTCCAATTTCTCCAAAATAATTCATCATTGGCTTCTATTTGGAAGTGTCATTTGAAAATCTTCCAATCAATCCTCATACCTTTCAGATTCACTATAATCTAACCTTTGAAACATTCAAAATATACCCTTTGGACGTTTTGAAAAGATCCACTTAACCTTCAAAATGTTCAAAAGATACCCTTCAAACTTTTTGAAAATGTCTATTTGCCTTTTATAATGTTCAAAAGATTCCCTTTAAACTTTTTTAAAAGGTCTACTTGCCCTTCGAAACATTCAAAATATACCCCTCAGACTTTTTGAAAAGGTCCACTTACTCTTTAGAACATTAAAAGATACCCTTCAAACTTTTTGAAAAAATTCACTTATCCTTTAGAACATTCAAAAGATACCCTTCAGATTTTTGTTAAGGGATATTTTTCTGAAAAGGACTTGACAATTTTTTCAAAATAATTATCCTTGCCACTTGTTCTAAAAGAATTCCTCCAAAGGAATTCCTCAAGACTATTTCAAGTTTCCCATCCTTCTTGACTTATGTACTTAATAGAAGTAAAGCCCCTCAGAAATCTTGATTGCTTCTTCTAGACCTTTTTGATTTTTTGACATTACTTACCTTATCAACTTGAGAGAAGCAGTCCCTCTTCAAAATCTTTATTACTTTGTCTAGACCCTTTCGGGTTTTTACCTTTAATTAGCTTACCAACATAAAGAAATAATGTGCTTGAAAATACCTAATTACCTCTTCACTAGACCCTTTTAGGTTTTCCACATTGCTTAGCTTATAAACATAGGAGAAGTAAAGCTATCCTAAAAACCTAATAACCTCCTTTTAGACCAACTCAGGATCTTAACATTGCTTGACTTATAAAACATAAAGAAGTAAAGTCATACTAGAATCTCGACTGAGTAAAGTCACTTCAGATCCCTAAACAACTCCTCTAGACCACTTTGGGTTTTTTACTTTTCTTTACTTATAAACATGAAAGAAGTAAAGTTATTCCATAAATTTGATCAACTTTATTAGACTAGTTCAAAGTTTTGAGACTGCTTTACTTATTTTATAAGTAAAAGCACTTCACAAACCTAATTTACTCCACAAGTCTTCTCAACTCAACCTTTATCATTAATGCATGATCATATTCAATCTAAAAGACATCAATGACATCAACCTTTGACATCAATGACAATTCCATGCTACCTTAGATGGGAAAGACAATTCTTCAGTCCTCAAATTACTTTTTGGATCATGATATTCAAACTGTCAACTATCTTCTATCTCAAATTGCCAACAAGATAGACTAAAAATAGTAAGTACAACCATTCTAGATATGGAAATGATAAAAAAACAAAGTAATTATCTAGTTTTGATCTTAACATATCTCTAGATCTGGAACAGGTAGAAATCAGACTAGAAGAAGGTTCTTGAACAATCACCAAATTCTAGATTAAGTGCCTTTAGAGCTGCAAACACCAACATCAGACTCGGATGGTTCTATGGATGCTATTGTATAAACTTGATGTAGATGTGTTTTACATAATACATGTTAGAAAAGGATGCAACCACTTGGATGCTTCTAGGTTTTCCTTCACCTTTATTTAGGTGCATTTAGATCTATGTATGTGCTATCGCTCCTCATGAAATTGCAAAACTATAGTTCTTCATATTCATAGTGACCTTAGGGAAAAATGGGTTAGTGGGAACATGTTGTTGAGATAGCCCCAAATACCCCTCTATTAATTAGTGTTGCCTATATAGCCAATACTCTGAAGAGGGTGTTAGACTGATGTAGTTCTTCTTACGTGTTGGCTTATGTGTGAATCATGCAATGTGTGGAAATTAAGTACAACAGTGACCTAGCTTTTAACTTGGAAAAAATAGTTCTCAGGCTACTCCTTCAGGACTTCAAACCTGTGTATGTGCTATCCCTATGACTGATATGGAAATAAGAGAAAATAGGGAAGCTTTGTTCACTTGAGTGCTTGATTGAATGCTTTGATAAGTTTCCTTGTGAGCAGGTAAGAAGTTTCTAGGTGAGGAATGAATGAGGGTTGATCTTTTATTGAATCATGCAATGTGTGGAAAGCAAGTACAACAGTGACCAAGCTTGTAACTTAGCAAAAATAGTTCTCTTATTTCTCCTTCAATACTTCAAACTTGTGTATGTGTTGTCCCTATGACTGATATGGAAATAGAAAAAAATAGGGAAGCTTTTCTTGCTTGAGTGCTTGATTGAATTCTTTGATAAGTTTCCTTGTGAGTCGATAAGAAATTTCTAGGTGAGGAATGAATGAGGGTTGATCTTATATTTATATAAATCCATTTGGAGAAATAACTCACATTAAAGCACTTAGGCTGATCATTAGGATATGTTTCATTTGAAAATTATATGACTTTAGGGCACTGGACACTTATGTTAGAGAAGGACACATGCATCAATGTAGGTGTCTATTTAGGATGCTAGTGTTTAAGGAATAGAAAAGTAGGTACAGGCTCAAAACTTGCAAAGGTGGAAGATAAGCAAGTTTTAAGCATTATGGGTAAAATAGAAGGTTTGGGTCATCAACATAAAACTAGTTGGACCAAGAGATAGGCCAAGGGTCACAAGATAGATAATATGCGAGACTTTTAGAAGTGAAAAAGGTTCAAAATTGAGAGGAACAACCAAGTTTTGAGTTTTCCAAGTGTACATGATTGAGATGTTATATAATCCAAAATATTGTCTACATAAGTATCACTGTATCAGTTTTTTATTGACAACTTGATAGTGTCATAGTTGTATTCAAATTATTATGTGATTTTGTAATCTATTTGTATTTAAATATAATAGAAAACACTTTCCCAACATTTTATAGACTCATTTGATACATTTTTCAACTGTAATTTCTATAAAATCTATGTATTTTTGATAAATTTAAGCATTTTTTATTTGTCAATTATTCTAAGTTAATCGATTATCCCTATCGATTAATCTCTAGTTAAAAAAATTCCTCCTTGGTGAGTACTCATCAGTTATGGTTATGTAAACTAGGATTTAAGGATCTCTATGAGAATTAAACTATTTATGTTCATAATTATTCATCAATGATAGATTTTTAGTATGTAGGATTACATCTTGCAACAACTAATATATCTAACTAGTGAGCTTGGTTCAAAACATTATCACAAGGCTAGTGTCCTCAATGCATTATGAAGGGTGTGGAATCATAATCAATAGCCTAATGATCTTAAATATTAATTGATACATATATGTCAATAACCCAAATGATCTACTTTATAGTATTTCACCCATCTGGATCCTCAAATCCAAGAAGAAAATTATGTCATCTTTGTGCAATTCCCACAATGTTTTGGAGGCTCAAGTTTATGTTAAGAAAATCTCAAGAAAAGGTTGATTGGTAATGATTTCTCACCATTTATATCTAAGAGTACTTGTATTTAGTTTATCTTAAGAATTTCCACTTGGAGTTCTTGTTAAAAGGAGGAGTTTGAGTGTCGACTTTGGCTTTGGTCAAGTTGAGATTACACTTAAAACTAAATTGGTGACAAAAACAATGGAGGACATTAAGGTAATCTAAGACCTTAAAGGAAAGTTGTGAATGATCAGACATATTTTGAGGATGATTTACACATAATTCTAGATAAAGTGCAAATTCAGGAGACATGAAGGATCTGCAAGAGAGTGTTATAAATAAGAAGAAAATTTTAGATAAAATTTGAAGGATAGATCTGCATGAATGTTTCATATATAATAGCTACAGGAGAGATAAGGATAGGATAAATTATGGATTGATATAATATTCTAAGGATGTACCTCCAAGTTTGAGTGAAGGACTATTTGAAGAAAATTATGCTATATTATTTGCATTCCACATACAATAAATTGAAGACACTACATGGGAACATTTAAATGGGACCTTATGTATTAAAGAGGATAACCCTATATCTTTGTACTTTTGGGATGTAATGAGTGATATGCCATGAAGTCTCTTTATGCTTTATGTGGTTAATGTGATAAATTAGGATTTAATGGGAGGTTCTTGAGTTATTGTTAGAAGCCCCACTAAGAGTCATTTAATAAAGCCCACCTGATCAATAATTAAGCATAGGTACCATGTTCATGGGTTAAGAGTACAAGGTACCAACTATCTATCTTGAAATGAGATGGAAAGCTCTGATATAAACCTTCATAAAACAAATTAGAACAATATTGCAAATACATAGAAATAATACTACAAATGAAATCGAAGATGATTACATTGTATTAAAAAGAGAGCATAATTGCATCAAAATATGCTAGCCTCTTTGAGGGGAAAACCTCCTTTAATCAAACTCAATAAAATATAATTCATGATATCTTTCCATGAGTCTAAGATCATATTTAAAATAATTATATACTAGCCAACTACTACTTCCCATGAATGTGGAATTATTACATTTAGCTCAATGTATGACTTACAAAGCATATGCATCTGTAGATTTTATTAATAAAAATAATTACAAAGAAATAAATAGGATGAAGGGGTCCTAACATTCCCTCCCCATTAAAAATATTTTCCCTCAAATCTAAAGATGAGGAAACTGTTATCGAAGTTGGAGAAAAGGATCCCAAGTTGCATCCCATGTCATTGGACTAGCATCTTAGTGATGGACCAGTTGCAAAACTGATGGAAGTGCCTATCCAAGATTGTTTCAAGTTCAAGAATGAAAGATCCTTATGCATTGAGCTCTGGAAGTATTGTATGAGTTGTGACATTATGGCCAAGAAATTTCTTCAAACATGAAACATGAAACATGAAAAATAGGATGGACACATGAAGAAGGTTGAATTTCCAACTTGTTGGCAACATGATCAATTTGTTGAAGAACCTTATAAGGCCAATAAAACTTGGGAGCAAGTTTATGGCAGCCCTTTAGTTTTAAAGAGGACTGATTATAAGGTTTTAGTTTGAGGAAAACCATATCTCTAGGTTAGAAAGCACATCCTGAATAATGTTGATCAACATGTTGATTCATGTGATTCTAAGCTAGGTGGACATTGTTCATGAGAAGTTAAATAATATCCTCTTGTGCATTTAATGTAGTATCCACTACTTGTACATGAGAACAACCTAGTAGGTAAGAGAGGAGAGATGGTGGCTTCTAAAAAAAAACTACTTCATAAGGAGACATATTAGTGGTTATGTGATATGTGGTGTTGTACCATCATTCAACTCCTTTCAGGTAGTGTACCCCCAAACATTCTACCATACTACCACCATTTTCTCTAGAAGGCAAAAATTTAAAAGTTGATTCAAGAGCTACTCCAACCACAAGTTATTCATCCTAGCAAAGTCCATACTCTTCTTAGATTCTACTAGTTAGAAAAAAATATGGATCTTGGCCATTCTGCATCAATTTATGAGAACTAAACAAACTCACTATTAAGGACAAATTTCTTATCCCAGTGATCGATGAACTCCTCAATGAGCTTCATGGTGCCAAATTCTTACCCAAATTAGATTTATGGTTTGGTTATCACTATATCTTCATCCAAGACAAATATATTCCCAAAATTTATTTATACACTCATGATGGCACTATGAATTCCCAGTCATGCCCTTCAGGCTTACCAATGCCCAATCCACACTCCAAGGTTTGATGAATAAAAACTTTCACCCCTTTCTACAAAAATTCATCTTGGACTTCTTTGACGATATCCTCATTTACAACAAAACTTGGGAAGACCATTTACATCACCTTCCTAATACCAAATGATATGAAACTTCCTGCAATAGATTAGAAAAATATCATAAATACACTTAAATAATACCACAAATAAAATAGAAGATGATTATATTGCATAAAAATAGAGAAAAATTGCATTACAATATTGATGGCCTCTTTGAGGGGGCAACCTCCTTTGAGCACACTCAATACAATATAATTCATGGATACCTTTCCACTAGTCTAAGTTCCTCTTTAAACTAATTCTATACTAGCTAACTACTACTTCCCATATGTGTGGGATTATCACAATTAGCTCAAGGGATGATTTACAAATTATGTGTCCATAGTTTTTATTAATAATGAAAAATATAAAGAAAGAGTTAGGATGAAGGGATCCTAACATGATTTTAAATAAGGATGGGAAAAATTGACACATTGATGGCACCTTGAGAGGCCATTCAGGGATTTTAGGCTTAGGGTGTCTCTTGATATCTCATATGGGAGGGGCTAATTGTGTCCTATTCCTCTTATTTATCTCAATCCACAAATAATGAAGCAAAAATTTAGGCCCTAGTTGCAGGTCCTAAACTTGTTAAAGATAATGGATTAACCAAGCTTGAAATTGAAGGAGATCCACAACTAGTTATAAATGACTTTTATAAAGGCACCATGCCTAATTGGAAGCTCCAATACCTTCTTCATTAGGAATTGAAACTTTTTGGACTCTTTCTTCCATGCCACATTCTCTCATTGTTTCCAATAATCCAACAAATTGATGGATATCTTGGACAATGCAGGTGAAAATTTGGTTATCTTCTAATTGGGTTAGGCTGGTAGAATTGTTCTCACATGATTCAAATTCTTAAACCTATCTCATGTATCTTCACTATATACCCTCTTCCCATCGATTAAATCATTCACCTTTTCATCATTTCTTACTCTTTCGATCATCATCCATGCACTTATTACTATGCAAGGGCTTTAATTAAATTGATTAGAAAATCATTCTTGACTTACACTTTCCCAATGACATTTCCCATGCTCATGTGGTGTCTAATAACACTTATCATGTCTCCTCTCTCTCCTCTATGCTTATATCATCTAGCTTTTTCCTCTCCTCTTCACTTATTAGTCAAAAAGAAAGAAGGAAAGTAAGAAATTATAGTAATGTCCATGAATGACAAAAAATTATAGGCCTTGATGGTGAGAAAATCAATTGAAGGAAACTTCATAAACATAGCCAAATGGCCACAATTTGTAGTATATGTTTTAACGAGACTTTTTAAGCTTGTAATACTATCCAGTTTTCCCAGAATTTAGATTTCAAGTTGAGTTTTCTTTTTTTGGGGGGAATATAAAATATGGTATTTTCAAGTGTGATTTTGGAAATATTCTTACAGGTTTATTTGCAAAATTTTTGGATAGATTCACGTGTATGATAATTGAGCTAAAAATGTGATGAAGTGATTGGCATTTTATTCACGATTTTTAAAGTAGAATTAATGTTTTTAATATGAGTTTCAAAACACTTATTATTATTATATATTATACAAAATTGATTGATTATATATTGTATATTTATTTTCATTGTGTGGATAGGATGAAGGGAGTTTGAGCAGTGACCTAATTTTGAGATTTTCTTAGCCTTCGTTAAGCTAGGTGGTTATCATGACTTCTATCTTATTCAATCAAACAAAAAAAAATACTCGTAGGTATGAGGATTGAGTGTGTGAATATACACACCAATAGAAATGATAATTTTGAGGCTTTATATGTGAAAGTAGATTTCTCTCACTATGGTGGATTTTGAAAAAAGATGTTGAAAGTTGGATTGACCATGTAACACTAAAATTTATTTTCAGCTATGGCCAAGTTGAAAAATATCCTACCGGTCTAAAATCTGAAGGAATTTTGGGTGAGAAAATAAATTGATGAAAACCAATAACATTTCCAAATGGTTACAATTTTTAGTATACATTTTGGCTATATTTTTAGATTTTTAATACTGTCCAATTTTCCCAATATTTGGATTTGAAGTTGAGTTTTACATTTCTCTTAGGAATATAAAATATGACAATTTTCAATGGTGATTTTGAAATTATTTTCACATGCATATTTTTAGAATGTTTGGATAGATTCATGTGTATGATAATTAGGCTAAAAATGTGATGAAGTGAATAACATCTTATTGATGATTTTGAAGAAAACCTAATGTTTTTAATGTGAGTTGTAAAATGGTTCTTGTTATTAGATTGAAAATAATAAATGATGGTTTGATTATGAGAGCATTAGATTACAAAATGGAAATGCTGTATAATGAAACACCAAGCTAAAAACTTAATTGCACCGTTTGGTGGGTATTATTTGACAAAAGCCAAAATTTATTTATCGCTATGTTTTAAGTTGAATGCTTAATTTTCAAATCTATGGTTATTGAATAGGGGGTAGTAGTAAAGGTAACTTTTTGGATGTATATTTTTTAGCCATGATGAGAGGACCATGTGCATTATTTTATGAATTGAATGTGCATTTCTAATCTGGGTTTCAGAATTGATTTCAATGAAAGAATGATCTCATTTTCAAAGGTCAAGAACCTTTAAGTAGGGTGGGGGTTGGGTGGTGTGACAAGACATATTTTGAAGATGATTTATGCAAAATTTTAAGTCCATCAATGAATCTTTTAGGTCATTAAAAATGGCTTCAATAATGATTTGATGATAATTTAGTCTAGTTAAAGTGCAAATGTAAGAGAGACACACATGAAAGTTTTGTAGGAGAGCAATGCATATAAGAAAGAATTTATAGGATAGATCGACATGAATGATTCACAAATATGATCTCCAAGAGAAAAATGAGGATTTGTATCTATGTCATGATGAAGTTTGGATTGATAGATTATTCTAAGGAATTACTCCAAGTTTGAGAAATGGATTTTTTGAAGATGTTTATGTATTATTGCTTGCATTCCAAGTATTGCAAATTAAAGACATCATACGGGAAGAATTAAATGGGGCCTTGTTTATTACAATGGGATATCCTTAAATCTATGTATATGTAACATGTAATGAGTTTTAAGTTATGAAGTCTCTTTATGCTTTATGTGGGTCATGTAAGAAATTAGAAGTAGGAATTAATAGGGTTTCTCAAGTTATTAGAGGCCCCACCAAGAGTTATTTAATAAATCCCACCTAATAAATAATAAATCATAACTATTAATGGGTTCTCATCTATAATTACATATAGGTGGCTTGAAATTTGGTTGTAGGTATTGAGTTATAAAATAACTATCAGAGGCTGTAAAAGGGAGATTCTAGCCTTTTTTCCATATACTATATAATTTAGTTTTGAAGCAATGATACGAGAGGAAGAAGTTTTATATAAAGGATCCATGTAAGGGGAGATGCTCTTTCTCCCTTGACAAAATGGTGTAGGTTACCTAGAAGGAGGTACCCCTTTTGGAATATGGAAAGGGAAAACTTACCCATTAGTAAGTTAATTAGTTTTTCTTTGCTTTTCTAGAATAGCTCTTATGTTTTCTATACTTTACTTTCCACCAAGTTAGCATCATTTTTTAAAAAGTTTGTTTCTTGAAAAACTTTTTTTTAATCTCTTTCATCCCAGATTGACAATTTTATGGTGTGGATTACATTAACCCATTAGTGACGATGAAAAATGTCAATGGATTTTAATGATCTATTTTGAGTTTAGATTGGGTGGACTCCACATCAATGTTAAGTGAAATTGAGATATTATATTAATTAAAACATTTTTTTTTGTAGTGGGTAGTTAAAAGTTCACTGCAAAGGTAATTATACTCATGTAATGACTGAATGTTAAGATTGTGGAGAAGTGAATTTTCTCACATTCCTTCATTTTAAGGAAGAAAACTTTGGATTTCATTATATTGATCTATTTCCTGGAGGCCAGATCATAGTTATGAATAATTTCCTTAATTGCCTTACATTCATTTTGATCTAGGTCCATAGTTAACATATTATCATCCAAAAATGAAGATGGGTAACTGCTTCACTTTCATTTGAGATTTTGAGCCCCTTTGTTTCTTACCTCTCTTTAACTTCTTTTATAGTTCTTCACAATGCCTCAACAAGAGTAATGTAGAGATATGGTGACAAGGGATCACTTTGTTTGAATCCTCTTGAGGACTTTAAAAAAACCATAGGAGACCCCTTAAATAGGATCAAGAATTTTGGCATGGGGAACATTCACCATCACATTTCCTCCAATATTAAGAATACCCAAACTTATCCAAAACTTTATTTAGAAAATCCCAATAGGCTTTGTCATAAGATTTGGATATGTCCAATTTGTAAGGAATGCCCTTCTAACCGCTGCTTTTCAAGGAGTGCAATAGTTCATGGAGGACAAAGATGCCATCCTCAATCTATTTACCTTTCATAAACCCTCCTTGTTCTTGAGAGATAATATGTGGAAGTATGGGTTTAAATTTGTTTTCCATAACCTTAGCAATGATATTATCATAGATTGAATAACCGATGAGTAACTAGTAGTTACTCGATTACTCACCAAGAAAAAGCCCATGTGGTTAATTACCACTCAAACTCACTACAAAAAAAATTGTTAGTTTCTTAGTACCCTTGTTGGTCATTCCTAGTTATTGGTAGTTATTTGGTAGATATTCTTGATTATTGATGGTTATTCTTGGTTATTTGACTAGCTCTGTCGAATAATTGTCGGTTACCTAGAATTGCCCCTTGGTGAGTACTCATCATTTATAGTTATGTGAACTATGGATATTATACAGGGTATTACATAAGGAGATTGGCCTAAAATTATCAAAAGTGTTAGTCTCAAAAACCTTAGGAATAATAACAATTAAATTTGTATTTAGAGACCAAAGGATCTTTGGAGAGTACCTGGATTCTTCCATAGTTTCCATGACCTCTTTTCTTAACATCTCCCATAATTTATGGAAAAACAAAGTGGGGAACCCATCTAGGTTGGCCACCTTATCACCCATTATTTTAAAGACTAGTTTCTTAACTTCTTCTTACTTGATAGAACTGATTAGGGCTGAATTCTAACTTTTAGAGCTATTGTTCAGGATATTGAAAAGAAATGTCTCTTGTGCTTACTTTCTATTAGCTACCTCTTCTAAAAACATGTCCTTAAAATAGGATATAACCTCTTCCTCCATATCCTCCTAATAGTTAAGAACTCTTATTTGGTTTCCAACATCAGAATCTTCTAGTAGAATGGTGGAAGAATTTTATATTCTTATCACCCTCATTTAACCATTGGATCTTGGACCTGTGTCTCCAAAATATTTGTTCTTTTCAATACATATTTTCCAAGTGGTTTTCATCACTATCCTCTTCTTCCTTTACTTCATCCAAACCATGATGCTGAAGGTCATCTTGAATCCTTTTGACCTTATCCTCAACATTTCATTTTTTAATGAAGTTTTTTAAAGATACTTTTGTTCCATTTGTAAGCCTCTTTTTGAGAAATTTTAGATTTTCCACTAGTTTGAACATCTTTTATCCCTAGATTGATGGGGATTCTCCTACCATTAATGAATAAATTCCTCAAAAGTTGGGCCGTCCATCCACATTTTCTTAAATCTAAAGGGGTAATTCTTGGGTAGAGAGTCTTCATTGATGAGTAGAACCACTGGCCAATGGTCTGACCCTCCATCATGCATAACCTCAAATTTTAGGAAAAGATTTTGATCCAGCTATTCCTCTAGCCCTAAGAATCTATCCAAACTTTCCACAATAAACTCTTGTGCCTTTTGTCTATTTCTCCAAGTGTATTTACCATAAACTAGTTTAATGCCTCAAAGATTCATATCCTATACAAATTTTGTGAGAGTCTCCATGTCTTGATTCCTAAATAATTGATCCCCTAGTTTGTTTGAGGCCTCCAAAAGCATTTTTAAATCTCCATCGATATGCCATTTTCCATGGAACCTACTGTAGTTTTCTCTAAAAAATTCAAAGACTCCTATATGAGATTGAGATCTATGGGACCATAGAAATTAATAATCTCAAAGCTAAGTTTGGATTTGAGGCTCTGAACCTCATATAAGATATATTCCCTAGCTATTTTAAACCTTTCACATAAAACCATTTTAGGGTTCTAGAAGATTGTGAGCCCTCGTGCCTGACCTTTTGAATCCACCCCTTTGCTTTTGGCCTTACACTAAATAGGCTTCGTAAATCTATCCAGTTGGTCGCTATTTAACATGGACTCTTGAAACCAAAAAATATCTAGATTTTCTTAACTATTTATACCCTTCAAAAGTCTTCTCTTGGATGGGGCTTCAATCCCCTAGTGTTCCAAAAAATGATTCTCATTTAATTTAATTTTTTTTTTCATTTTTTACTCTTTTCAAGCACTTACATTAGCAAAGGTTGAGATCCATTTTATACTTCCACCATTGTCTCTTTTTGAATCTTAGTGTTCAAATTATCTCTTCCTCACTTGCATTAACCTATATCTCCTTTTTTCCCACTAGTGAATTGAAATATAGTCCCATTTGTCCTATATATTTGGTCTATCTTCTCTTCATAATTGCTCTTTTTTCCCATATATTCAAAACTTGTCACCTTCAAAGGTTTGTCTTTGTCATCCTTAATAGCTAGCTCTTAGATGTCTTTTTTCAACTATGGCTCCTATAGGACACCCTCAATATTGTCCTTGATGGCATAATTCTCCATCATCTCCTCTTCCTCAGTAGCAATTGCTTCTAGCTATTTTTATATTTTTCCAAGTATTTTATTCCTTAATATCTAGGCCCCTATGCACTAGATGCATCCTGCTTATTGGATCTTTCAACCTTCTTCCACTTAGACTTAACAATATGCTTCTTTTTGGGCTTTTAAAATCCCTCTTCATATGTCTTGTTGATCATTTGAGGTTGACTCGAGATGTACTAATGGACCCTATGAGGACATTCCCTAACCAAGTGCCCTATTCATGACACACTTTACACCTAAATGGAATGAATTTTTAGTTTATATATTGAATCCATTCTAGGCCCTCTTATTTCATAGTTATGTTCTTTCATAATGGGTGGCATGGGACAAATGTAATTCTCATCATGGTTCTCTGCCCCTCTTCTTGTAGTTACCTTTTTCACAAATGAATCCCCCATAAAATTTCTTACCTTTTGAAAGACATAATTTGACCAAAGCTCATGTGGTAGAGAATATAAGTAGATCCAAATGGGTGGTCTTGACAACATTTATTCACTGGGTTTGAAACGAATGTGCTAATGTTTCATAAATAGTACCACATTTCAAAAAAAAAGAGCCCCCCTTGAATTTTTTAATCTCTATCCACCTCATTGTTAAAAATGATAATAAAATACTCTCTGGAGTAGGAGGTAATCTCTTACTCCCCATGGGTTTTCCATATTTTTCAAACTCACACATGTAAATCTTCCAAAAAAAGTTAAACACCCAAGAATCTATAAATTGACCCCCTAGATAAGAGTATCAATATTAACTTTGATTTTTTCCATCTCTAGTTCTAGTATTGGGCTATCCTCGATTGCCTTCAAATAGACCAGATTGATCTTAGGGCCTTGTTTTGTCACCTTTTTCCTCACTACTCTAGTGGTTGCTTGCACCTCCTTTAGAGCTATATTTGAACTTACCCCAATGACTGCATGATAAATTTTTTGTCGAAGGGGAGTATGCAGCTCCCCCTATCACTTCTACATATCAAAACAATCTCAGACCAGGATTGATAGCCTCCTAATCCATAAGATCTCCAAAATTCCTCCCTAGAATTTGATCAAAAAATGTCTACACTCATCAAAACCTAGTAGAGCTCTCCAAAAAAAGTTCTTTGCAATCTAAATTTATGACTCATCATTAAAAAATGATGTTTATTTGCTTTATATTGATTGAGAAAATGGAAAAGAGCACATAGATTAGCATTTCGAATCCCTAACTCCATAATGCCATAATCCTTCATTAACCTAAACATAACATAATATTGCATTAACCTACTTAAACTAATGTATAGACCATAGTTCTATGGAAAAATAATTCATAACATACTCCTAATGTTATATTGTGTCTAGGTACATGATAAAGAAGAGTGCTAACTTTATAGCTAAGAGTTCTTGAATCAAAGATCTTTCTTGTTCAATAAGAAATAATGGGATCTTGAACATGATGTTACTCCATCCAATATTCGATCAATGGGGCTGGTGTGGTGGAGAAGTAAGTGGAAAAATAAAAGAAGCTTGATATCTAGGTAGCTCACTTGATAAGAGAGTAGCTACATTTTGGGGTGAACAACAAAACAAGCAAGAAGAAAGGTTACAAAGGAGTGACACGTGATAGATAAAAAAATCCCTCATAATTTATGAGATAAAGTTTAGGTAGTTTGAGGTGTGTACACTATTAACACCCATTTTTTTGTCATCCCTTGGGAAAAATGGGTCTTCTTAGCAAATGAATGATGAAATAATGAAGAGAAATGGAAGGCATATGACACACTTACACATTTCTCTATCTATATTTTTATTAAGCAAAAAGTGGTTAAATTTTTATGGCAAATTTATACAATTTTGGAATTTACTAAAACCCTAACATGAAATTATAGAATTTAGAAAATGATTCACAAGACATAATAGGAAAATATAAACCAAATTGGAACCCAAAAAAATAAATAAGAAACTAAGTTTATATCAAGAATATAACCCCTACAACATCAATTCTAATTTTTATAATAATTTTTTAGATCTGTAAATAAATAATTTAAAGCTGAATATATCAATGTAAATTCACACAAATAACCAATTCGCTAAAACGAAAGCTGAACAACCCTCTAAATGGATTTCTTAGGGTGACATAAGCCCTAAAAGGGTGACATAAGCATTAGAAAACCCCCTCTAAGTAGGTCACCCACCACTAGCTACCTCCTATTTTCTCATCCACCTTAGATGATGCCTTAACTACTGCACCAATCACACAAATCATACCCCTATGCTTTGTCCCAATAATCTTTCACTCAAATATGACTCTTGAATGAAGCCACCAATAGATTGTTTAGAGTTTTTATCCCCAAAATCTAATTACTAAAGAGGGTTTTCATTCTCAATGACTTAAAGTAGAAGAAAATGCTTAACTTAAAAAAATGTCAAATAATAGATGATTGATTGATCTCCCAAATGATCCTCTCCATCTTATTTTATACCTTTTCACACTCAAACTCCAAACTTACTTTATTTTAATAATAAAACATAAATTATCAACATTAAGTTTTGGCCACTTAGTCATATTATTAAGTTTAATTTGAAGTATTTAAAAAATACTTTTTAGTAACTTACTTCACCAGACCCACGTTCCCCTTCCCCTCATCCCCTTAGCTTGCAAGAAACCAAGGAATTGGTTAAGGGTTTCAAAAAACACTAAAACCAAGAAGGGGACATTACAGTCCTCCCCTCTCAAAATTTCTTGCCCTAAAATAATTGAAAGCTCATCTGTTGTGACTCACTTGATATGATTATCTCTTAAATACATGGATCCCAATTCATCCTTGGGAACTTACAAATACAAATGGATCCTACTATTTCTTTTAATAGATCCAATTGTGGTGTTGTACATGATTCTCCATCAACAAGCATTTCATATATTACATGTAAGAGAAGATTTGATGCATTGGCTAAGACCATCAAAACTTATGGAGTATTATGATGCCTAAAAAGTTCATCAAGAAGAGTTACAATATACTAGTTTAATTTCCAAATCTACTCACCTTGGGTGGCATCTCTAATAACCCAAGGGCATAAATCCCTTTTTTCTTGTAGAATAATAGCAGTCACTACTTTCACAAGAGATGCCAACACAATCTTGTAAAGGGCCTCCACTATTAGCCTCTAGCCTTGTTTAGTTGATGTACTCTCAACACTCATTTGCATTTCAAGAGCTATAATCAACATTTTCTAGACTAATGGTACAATATCTATTCACAAATATTGTTTCTTCCCAAGCACTGATTTAGTAAGATTCCCTACATTACCATTTACCTCTTTATGTCTCTCCATAGTAAGGAGAGTAGTTACATTCAATGCATCTATAGATATATTAGCAATATTTTTTCTAGAATAACCAATCTCCATGTCTACAAGACTTTGCTCTTATTCATTTTTATTGATGACCTCATACCCATGAAAAGTTTTTGAGGATAACATTATGTTTTATTCTTGTCTTGGATAATTTCTGTTTGTGCCTGAGTTCTTTCTACAAAAGTAACTCTATCCATATTATCATTTTTCCTATCCTACATTGGACATGTGATTCACTTGGTTTAGACTTATCTGTAATGGTAGTAATTGCTTTGCCATTAACATCAATGAGACCAATAACTAATGAGGCTTTACACAGGTCAAGATCCTAGTTGCATCTCATTACCATAGATAGTGCATGCATGCAAGCCTTTGACCTTCCAATAAAGTATGATACATGAGTAATTACCATAGCTGTAGCAACATTACAACCAACCTTGCAAGGATAGCTACATAACCACTTGTCATGTACTTGTAGCAATGATCACCATTCCCTTCAAAAATAACTTCACTATGAGGTGGATCAAGTTCTATTTGAAATAAGACTTTAATGTCATTTATTATTTTTTATTCAACACACTTGATCATGATAACCTACTTTCTCATTGACAATTTTTGCATTGTAGGTGTTTCATATTTCTAAAAACTATCATATAAAGATCATGAAATTAATCTGAAAACTTCACCATCACATGTATAACCTATTATTCCTTTGCATTGATCTACCTGAGATTTTGAAACCCAAACTAGCTAAGGTGCATCTTTTTTGATGTTCCTATTTGAGAATATCTCCAATGACCAGCATGAGTCAATAACATAATGCAACCCATGAATTGTCATAGAAGATTATAAAATATTTGTTGTAAGTATTACCCTTCTGTAAGAATCACAAATTTGCATAGCTCTAGTAGCTTCTTCAATATCAATGTTGTCATGTAGAACATGGAACAACCATTGCCACTCCAGGGACCGATATGTTGGAAGGAAAATCAAGATACTATTTTTTATATCTTGATCTTGTTTATCAATATGCATCACCAAATATCAAATTAGGTATTGAGTGCCATCTATCATGTCAGCTTCATGACAACCATCTTGAAATGATTCAAATAATGACAGATGTTTAGGGTTCCTTTTAAGAAACTCAACTAGTTGTTTAAGATATATCAATTCAAGCTGAAAGAGGGTATGCTACATTATTGAACTTGGAAGCATGATCACTTCTACTCTTTCATCCTTATCAAGTTACCTGAAGTAATCCCTATATATTTTTATATCTACAATTGTAGGCATTAATACTAACCTGATCCTATTATTTCTTAGCATAAGTTGCTTTATGCATGTCAGAAGGAGGTCAGATTCAATGGATCTTTCATGAAATTCATCAAGCACTACCACTAGGTATCATAAAAGTGTAGCTATTCCTTCACCTCTTAGTTCCTTTAAGACAACACCCATAGTTTTAAATATAAATTTGGATCTATTCATTATGACTTTCAGCTGACCAATTTCATAGACAACTTCCTCCCCAAGTGCACACCCACGTAATTTAGCAACCAACTTGGAAATGGCCAGTAAAATAAATCACCTTGGTTTGGTACATAAGATTAGCTCAAAACCTTCTAAAATGATCTAAGGAACTTGAGAGATTTTACCATGAGTTTTTGATCTAAAAATTCCTTGAATTCTCATATCATTGAGTCATGCAGGTATCATTATCTTTTCATCACTATCATTAAAGGATATCCTCAGTATCAACTGTAAAGAATGAATGGTATCCATCACAACATCCTCCCAAGGTAAACTTATCATTTTTACCACTTCAATAAATTCCTTAAATAAAGATTGAAGATGCAGTTTCCTACCATCATTAGTAATTGCAATTAGAACTTGATCAATGCTCCCCTTTTTAGTATGCTTCAATTTGATGCTAAAATTTGAACCAAAAGACTGCAGATCCACCTTTCCAATTAAAACATCACTGTTATAAAGGTCTTCCAAAATATAAAGGATTCCCCTCATCAAGCTTATTAAATCTAAGCTTTGTTTTGTTAGGCTTACCAAAATATATTTCTATAATGCCCCTTTTCATAAGAAACTTGAAAGTGTTTTTACTCTTCTTAGATTTTTCAACTTGCTAGTTATATATGTAGAGCCTTTTATTTTTCACAATAAAAAGGGGTTTTGAAAGCATTCCTACATCAAAGAAAATTTGGATATCATTTTGAATATAATCTTTTTCAATTTTAATCAGTTGTCTTGGCATGATCTTCTTTAGTCTCAAAAGATCACCTGGATCCCATATGCTAAAAGAATTTTGAATTTGAATCAAAGAATCTATATGCCCTATGCTACAAGTTGCATCCTTAACCCTATCACCATTTTAAGAATGCTTTATATGATGACAAGAATCTTGTAATGGCATAGTATGAATTAAAAAATCTAAATTAAGACCATCCTTATCATACCTTAGGCTATCAATGAAGTGTTCACCTTAATTCACCAAATTATAATTTGTTGAGATACCCTCAACACCTCCAACTTTGTGATTAAAAACTCCTAAATTAGGGATGACCAAATCATTCTCCTCAAATGCATATCCATCCACCATGCTACTTTGAAAATTGATCAATGGTTCATCATTTGGAATTTTGAAGGATAGTGTAAGATTTGGTGTAGTTTCCTTCACCTTGAACTCTTCACATCCAACAAGTGAAGCCCTTCCCACCTTTACTTCATCAATATCTTGTTGACATACACTATCATTAGAAGTTAATAAAACATCTTCTACTACCAAAGTATCTTTACCTTCAACTTGCACATAGAATTATTTTTGCTCCTCAGTAGGGTTTTGAGGTTTGGATCTTGACTCTTTCTTCCCTTTATCTAACCATACTTCTTCATAGTGTCCTTTTCCATCCATGACTCCATCAATTTCATAAATTTTGTAAAAGATATTTATTCTTGAATCTCTGCTAGAAGAGTTTTGTATAAATCAAAATTGGTCATAATATTCTTATGTAGTGACCCCATGGTTCATATGCTGGCAAGAAAATGGATCTCATACCATTGAACTATCCCTTTTAGGGCAGATTTATATAATTATAAAATTTACCAAAACCCTAAGATGAAAGTATAGAGTTTATAAAATGATTCAAAAAACATGATAAGAAAATATAAACCACATAGGAACCCTAAAAAAAATAAGAAACTCAATTTATATCAAGAATAGAACCCTTGCAACATCTATTCTAATTTTTATAATACTTTTCCAGGCCTAAAAATTAAATAATTTATATATAAATATATCAATGTGAATTCACCAAATAACTAACCGACTAAACTGAAAGTTGAATAACCCTCTAAATGGATTTCCTAGGGTGACATTAGCCCTCAAAGGGTGACATAAGCATAAGAAAACACCCTTTAAGTAGGTTGACCACCTCTATCTACCTCCTATCATCTACATCCACATTAGATATGCCCTAAATATTATGCAACTCACAAATCATACCCGTGTGCTTTGTCCCAATGATCTTTCACTCAAATATGACTCCTGAATGAAGCCATCAATAGATTGTTGAGGGTTTTTGTCCCCAAAATCTAATTACCAAAGAGGGTTTTCATCCTCAATGGCTCAAATTAGAAGCAAATTGCTCAACTTATAAAAATTTCAAATAATAGATGATTCATTTATCTCACAAATGATCCCCTCCATCTTTTATAGATTTTCCCACTCAAACTCCAAACTTTATTTTAATAATAAAACACAAGTTGCTGACATTACTTTTTGGCCACTTAGTCATATTATTAAGTTTATTTAAAAGTATTTAAAAAATAATTTTGAGTAACTTAGCTCACCAAACCCACGTTTCCCTTCCCCTCATCCCCTTAGCCTACAGGAAACCAAGGAATAGGCTAAGGGTCTCAAATGACATTAAACCTGAGATAGGAACATTGCATGTGTGTCCATATTTTTATTAAGCAAAAAGTGGTTACATTTAGTTGAGAAGGTTTGATAATTTCTCATTCTTTAAACATGAACTAACATCTAATTAATAAATTTAACACCTTCCCATAATAACTAAACCATAGATTACTCCAAGTTTGTCTTGAAATTTTACAAATACAATGGGACCAAAGAGTTTGGTCATTACATTTAAGATTATTCTAAAGATATCAACATGAAATTTGTAGTCCTTTGAAATTTTGTTATTTTATATAAGAAATTTTGTGTAGACAAAAACCAAAAAAGATAGCCAACAACAAAACAAAGATCTGGTCATGTGGACATAAGATGTATCAAGTTGTCCACCAATTCATTATAGGGTGATTTATTGACTGGTGATGAATCATCATTGGCTTATAGCTTCACTTGACCTCCATAGTTCTAAATTTTGAATCTTAAATAACCTAAAAACTAAATGATCACATCTAACCCAAAAAAATTTAAGCTACACCATGTAGACCTCCTTATCCATATCTTTAGAGAGAAGCAACCAAAAGGTGACTATCTTCACAGAAGTAGTGGGGGTAAAAACCAACATTGCAATAGGAGAAAGTATCTCTTCATTTATTCCCTCCTATTGGGAAATTTTTTTGAAACAAGATGACCCTTATATTTGTCCAAAGGACAAATTTTATCCACCCATTTGGGTATGATGGGTCATTTAACTATGTGTTTAGGTACCATGCAAAGGTTAGAAGTGAGAGTAAAATGATAATGCTCTGCTAAAGTAACAACCTTGTTTCTAGTCCTCTGAGCCATTACCTTTGACTTAGGCATATTATCCTCCTACATAGCTACCTATGAATTTGAATGATATTGAGGAATTGCATCCTCCTGGACATCCTTTATAGTGGATATTTCTTGCACAACTAGTGCATGTATGTTTATTGGATCAGGGTCAACAAGCTTATGAGGAATTTCATCCTCCAACACTCCTTGTATGGTGGAATCTCCATCCACACATGAATTTATGTTGAATATGGTATTCAACTAATCTATAAAATCCACCTTGCCCAATACCTAGGGTAATCACTTTGTCCTATTTGACGCTGAACACAATACACTATTTCCCAAAGAATTTTATATTAATGTTGGGATTTTATGTTAATTGATTAATAGAGAAGAGGTTTTTATGTAGGATAGGAACATGCCTAACATTCATTACTATGACTATTTTTTTATTATTCAATACTATGTGGACATATCCTATCCCCTCTACTGCAAGTGAACCCCCATAAGCTAATAAAACAAAATAAAAAAATAGTATTTGTAGTAATTGTGACCTACCAGTCTTTATGACATGTGAAATGATTGGATGCATAAGAATCAATGAACTAGATATTGGTAGCACAATCATTTGAGTATGATGCCATGAGTACATAATTTTCCTTAGAAACCCATTTTTCAATTGCTACCACATTAGTTTCTTGACTGCTTTATTAGTAATTGCATAATGTCGCTTCTAGCAATCCTTTTTGAGATACCTGATCTTGTGATAGTAAAATCACTTTACCTAATACTTAGAAGATAAATTAGCATAGATATGTTTCCACATATATTTCAATTGAGTAGCTAATGTACTCTCTAATTGTCCAACATTAGACTCATTTTGTGTTTGTCTATGTTCCTCTTACATTAAATAGGAACTAGCCTGATCAAATTTTAGGGTTTGGCTTTCCGCCATCAAGTCTAAAGCCTCCATAAAAGATGTAGATGGAGGTGTAAAATTGTTTAGATCAAGATTGACCATGTTGTCATTAGCAACATTTTTGTTAATGGCTCGTAACTGGTCTCAGAGATCTTTCATCCAAAAAATGTGTTTTGAAAGAGACTCATCCTCAAATAATTATGTAAAATAATAGATTCTTCAAGTAAAAAATGTGTTATTTCTTTAAAGTTTAATATTTATTATTCAAATTGGTCCATAATGCACTTGCCTTAGTGGCAATCTAGACCTTAAGAACCATGGAATTTGACATCGACAATTTCAACAAGGCCTCCTTATGATGTTTGTCATAATCTGCAAAGTTTGTCACTAGTTTTGCTTCAATGTCGAGAATGATTTTATTACAATCAAAATATTATAATCTTATGATTCCAAACATTATAATTATATCCAGTTAAATTCTATGATTTTGATACAACCAAGTTTTGAATTTTGGCCGTTTTATACACAACTTTTGACTTGTGATTTGAAAATCAATACAATAGTGAAAATACGGTTTCTAACTTGGAAATCAATGTAATAGAAAAATGTATAGTTTTTGAATTCAAAATTAATTCAACAAAAAAATACAATTGTTAGACCTAAAATTTAATGTGAAAAGGATATATAGAGTTTATATTTTGAATTTTATCAAAATTACTAACAGTTTGAAAGCATAAAATTGTACTTATAATCTAGGTCATTTTCATTATTTTATTTTTGTAGATTTCATGTAGGTTTTATATGCCCTAGCTTGACTATACTATAATCTAGTCATATTTCCTTTGCACAATCATTGTTGTTCAAGAAAAACCCTAACCCATAGTCATTTTAGTTTGTTCCATCATATTCCCTTCTCTCTAAATCATGTTTTCCTTTGCTACAAAAATGAAATTACATTTTTTCTTTTTTTGTGATTCTCTGTGTTTGGGTTTCTTTCACGTGTTTCCTCTACGTCTAGTTATTTTCATCTTCAATTTTCGAGTTTGCATTACTTCTATGACTATCATGACTTTGATGTCATGTCTTCTATTTTTCATTAGTGTGATGTTGGACTACATCATTTATACCTTCCCACTGGATTTTTTTTCCTTGGCCTTGACCTCAAACTATTCATCATTCTATTATGTCTTGTGTTCCTCATGTTGGTCATTTTATTCTGTCAATCTTATTCTTGCATTTGACACTTATTTTCCCATGCCCTAATGCCAAAAAAAGAATGTTTTGTGACCTAATGTCACTAAATCATGATTGGTACATAGTCATTTGATTAAATTTTTCTTCTTCAAATTGGTATTTTGCATTTTGGCCTACTCACAAAAATTTGTTTGTTCTGGTTTCATTATCTACAACACAGGTTCCCTCACAAAGTATGCATGGTCCTTAAACTTGATCACGTGTCCTTATCTCTATCTTTGAATTGATATAAAACTCTTCTTCAAAATTTGTCATTTATAACCTACTCCAAGGGCTTTTTTGAAAACTAGCAACTCATTGTTCATACCCTTCTTCCCAGGGCTTCCTTGAATAGTGGCTCTGATACCAATGTGAGTAAATAATGTTGAAAAAATTAAGATATATGTAAGGCATATGTCACACTTACATGTGTTTTCATCTTTTTATTAAGCAAAAATTGGTTACATTTACCTAGAGAGGTTTGATAATCACCAATTAATTAAACACTAACTAATAGCTAATTAATAACTTTAACATGTATAACTATTATTTTGTAACCATTTTTGACACAAATGCATCCACATATGTAGTGTCACCTTTCAAATTGAGCAAAATCACATGGATATTTGTCAAGGATTTGTTTTCTCTAGAAAGCTCAACCTATCGTAGCTTGCCCTAACAATGTCCCATGGTCAAAATTACACTAAGGGTCATAATTTTTTCATGTATGATCCATGGTCAAAAGGATCCATGAAATATTAAATAAATGTCACTTGCATAAAATATCTTTGTTGCATTGAAATGACCCCCACCCCCTCATAACAAGCGCAAAAATGTTTATGGTATGATATTTTATCTAGAAACATCTGGACTTGTGTTAAAAACATGTACAAGAATTTATAAGATGTTTCTGGGCATTTTCATGGGCTAAAAAACAAATCAAGTAAAAAAGTAAATAAAAATAGGTATGCATACTCGTCAAGGACCAAAGGAGCCTAAACCAGATGGTGTATAGTTTACATTTAGATAGGGACATATAGTTTCTTGTACTTTACATTTATTTTATAGATATAATTTTAGGATGTTTGAGAGTGGTTTTGGACCTCTAGGAGCTACAATGCAAATTCTAGGTTTTGGAGGATACTATTATATTTCAGACTTAGTTAGATTTCAAAGTTTTAGGATTTCAGACTTGCCATATTTGAATATTTTAATATTTTAAGGAGACATCATACGAGGTATGAAGGCTACATGAAGGGATGTAGGCATGATAGAATAGTTGAGAATATCTCTCACAAAGTGCCACGAGCTGATCCCACCACATTCTCGGTGCATTTTTTAAGGCATGCACTTAGGAAGATTTGATACACTGGTGAGCCCTGCAAACTAGATAATTTATAGTCAGTAAATGATAAAGTCAAAAAAATGTGGGAGTGGAATTCATGATTTTGAGGACAATCTAAATGATTTATTCTAGATTTGAATATACATTTTGCCTTTGAAGTAATAAATGAATGAATACTATATCTTTTTAACTATTTCATCTTTTATAGACTAAAAATGAGTACTAGGTATTGTTTATTATATATTTATATATATATATATATATATATATATTACAGACATTTCTATGACATTTCCAAATCAAGGGTTTTCAAAAATTTGCATTTCTACATTTTAGAAATTTTCCTATTTCCATTTCCATTTCCAAACGTATGGATAGGGGTAGTGTATTGAGCTGATTTACAATCCTTTCATTTTTTCTATCATTAGGCACATAATAGTGTGTAATTCTTATTACTACCATTATCGCTATTGTTTCCATAATATCACCCATTGTAATTAAAGTAAAAATGCTAATGTAACACAAAGGTATTATATTATATACCTTGTTGTATATGTCTCCACTCCTATCTCTGGATGATGATTCCAAGCAATACATATGGTTGAAAAGACACTATTAATTTGATAGGATTAACATGGGATCTAGAATACATATTATCTTCCTCTAAATAAATGGATATGTTGTTTCAATTTCACACTCTTTTGGTCATCGGTAGTTAGGTTTCCAAGTACTTCACTCGAGCCAAGCTTAGTAAAATCCTATTGTTCATTAGACCATTGATAGTTGTTTAGTAATAATGTGGCATATTTTGGTTTGTAATATCTAGTGAATCAATCAAATTTCATTATATCTAATAGCTTCATGAGAAACACCATAAGTAGTGCCCTATGTAATGACATCATTATATTTATGGCTACTTTTAATTATCTTGAAACCCTTGTTCTTATGAAATGTTGATTACTTTTAAAAACTTCCCCCAACATAAATCTCTATCCCTTTGTTTTCTTCTCTTTAGAATAGCCGTAGTGTCTAGAGGGGGCAACCAATTTCTATAAATGGAACTCTTTGATCTGCATGTAGAGTTAATTTCTAAAAATGCAAAATGTGCATTTGTTTTAATGCTCACTTATCAATGAAGGGGAATGGTGTTTTCCAAGTAGAAAAGGGGAATTTTGTTTTTTGATTGGTGATGAGGAGATAGTCTTTATATTTTTAGCTTAAAGGAAGAATCTATTTGTACACCTATGTTGGGCACCAATAAGTAGGTAGTGTCCCCAAAAAACACTCTTGAATATTGCTAATGACCCCCACAACAAATTATGTGAAAGACATTTAAAAATCACATAATCATAGTGATTGCAAATAATTTTCAAGCCCTAGCATTATCCAAATCACAACACAATGCTTTGAGGGCATCATTTATGTACTTTCTCAATTTTTTCATTTTCTCTTGTAGATTATGTGCTTGTTTCTTAACTTAAGATGATCACTTATTTTAATTCCTTTCTAAGTATTTAGAGATAACTTATTTTCCTTCCTTTATAAGGCTTTGGAGACCAATTTTCTAATCTTGTTAGTAGATAGCAAGGCAAGGCAAATTGACAAATAGTAGTCACCATTGTCCAAGTATTGAATTAAAAAACTATACTCGTGAATACAATAAATGCTTGTGGCTATGAAGGTAGAAACCAAATGAAGTTGAAAAATATTACACCAAACCAAAGTGGATAATATCTTAGCCATGGGTTTGCATCTCTTATTCAACTTCTTGGCTATGGGGTTTAGATTTATGATTGAAGTCTTTGCCACTCTGTCAACCTTGTCCACATATTTACATTGGTTATATTAATTAGCCTCACAACTTGAGAATATTTTCTTTCCACTCTTTGAATTTGGTGTGTTTTTGAATTGAATGTTGAGGTCATGTGAGTATCAACCTCAACAAAATCAACTTCCACATTTTAATTGATTAATTCAATAAGGTGGTAGAGCTTCTGTTCAATATCTTGATAGACATGTTTAACGGTAATCTTGATTCCTCCTCCTACTGTGTCATGGTCATTTTTAGATGGCTTGAATATTTTTTATGCCCTTTTATGAAGTATACATGTGATTCTTTGTCATCTAAACACCTTTCACCATAAATCCTAAGTGTTTGATTTTTATTTTTTCCACTTCATTCTATTGTTCTCAGTGAGGGTAAGATGTGGATAAATTTTACACAATGATTTCCTTATCAATTTTATTATTGAATACTCAAAATCTTAATAAGACTAAATATAATTTGGAATATGTGCTAAAGGAAGAAGGAAAGAATGGCAATGTTGACGTTGACATGCTTCCACTATAACATTTGACCAAAATTTTGACATTCAGATGTAGAAATTAGAGGATTTGGAGGGTGAAAAATGTGGAAATGCATGTTGAAACTCTTAGGTCAAAATTTCCATGTTGGATTTATTTCAAAATTTAAATGTACACATGCATATTTAAATTTTTATTGGGTTGATTGCTCTCTTGGGGGTCAATTTCCACATGGTCTCATTCATTTCAACATGCACATGTACTTTTAAATTTCAATCTAGTTTTTGATGTTAATGAAATTAATAAAATAAAAAATATTAGAATAGCCAACACGGCCATATAGTATTAGTATTTGTCATACTTTCTATAGCCATGATTTGTATATCTTGTAATCATTGCATTAAATGCAACACACAGTGCAGATTAATGGTTTGACAAAATGGCCCAACAAAGTGTGGTGACATAGATTACAATATGGAATCAATACATATAGTTGTGTTTTGTGAAGAGGAAAGGATCTTAGATTATGGCTTGAAATATTAAATGACATTAGTAAATGTTTCTTGCATGACTTTACTTGAGTAATGAAATAGAGATAATTTTTGAGTTGTTGCATTAGGATATCATGTAATAATTACTTTAGTTTTTATAAAAATTCACATGATTTTATATTGTGTTACATTTTGCAACTGAGATCACATTAGGGGTCAACTCTCTCTTTGCATTAGAATATCTTGATGTAATAATTGTAGCAGTTTTCCAAAAATTCAAGGTTGTTACTTAAGGGTATGCACATCCATCAAAACATGATCGAAAGTGGATATTTGTCATATGTTGTAGTTGTAAAAATCCTAACAAACATGTATATTGCAAAATGTGACCATAAAACACAATAGGATGTGGAATTCCATCACTATAGTGCATGTGACCATATTTTGTCAAAATGCAGTTGATAAATTCCCTCAATTTCATAACCAATGTGAAGGCATGAGATCATTACAACATTTACTTGTGTTTGGTGAATAGGCAAGGATCTTAGCATTATAGACTAATATGTTGAAAAGTATTAGCTATTCTTACTTGAGGATGATATATATATTGGCATTGATGCTTTCAAAAATTGACATTCTTACTAAAAGAAATATATAAAATTGTAGGATTAATTTGTGAAATATAAAGAAAAATAAATAGTAAGATCCTTTCATACTCACAAAACATAGTTATATGTCCAAATCCCATCATTGTATTCCATGCATAAATGCATGATAAAAATTAAATAAAAATTATATTCTGAGCACATCCAAGAATGCCATGCTACATAAGGGTATATACATCCATCAAAGCATGATTGGAAGTAGATATTTATTATATGTTGTTGAAAACACCCTGATAAATTATGTATGCAAAATGTGACCACAAAACACAACTGAATGTCCTAAGTCCATCATTTCAATCCATGTGATCACATTTAGTTAAATAATTGATAAATTCTTCAATTTCATAACCAATGTGAAGGCACAAGAGCATTATGACATTTACTTATGTTTGGTGAGTAGGCAAGGATCTTAGCATTATGCCATAATATGTTACTAGCTTTCATATTTTTTGCTCTCAATATGATTACATATTAATGTTACAATTTGTCAAACAATTAAGGATGTGCAAAAAATGACTATTACAAGTATGCTCTCAAAATCTTTAAACCAATGTGAAGGTTTGAGAGAAAAATATACTAAAGTCACTAACAAAATTTGTGGCATAGTGTTAAATGTTGACCAGTATTGGACATTCTTATGTGTGGATGATACCTTTTTTTTACATTGATACTTTACTAAAATCAATATACTATTTTTCAAAAGTAATTTTCAAAATTAAAAAAAAATCATACTTATCTGCAAAATGTAAATATCATTTTTAAAAAATAAATTATAGTATTTAAGAACAAAATACCTAAAATAAAGAAATCAATGTGTATCCCTAAAATGTAAATATTTATGACAAGTAACTATCAATTACTGATAAATATGGCTCATTTTGTTCTATTGTGATAATCACCATATACTCAAAGCAATATACTATTTTGTAAAAGTAATTTGTGAAAAAAATGCATAACTATCTCCAAAATGAAAATATTTTTTTGTAGTAATAATTCATAGCATTTAAAAACAAAAACCTTGAAATAAATAAATCAATGTCTATCCCCAAAATGTAAATATTGTTGACAAGTAACTACCAGTCACTGCTAAGTATGGCTCATTTGGTTCTATTGTGATAGTCACCAAATACTCAACCATTTGTTAATGACTCTAATAGTTGTTCCATTTGATGTGTTTGATAACCCAAGACAAACTTTGTAATGTCTCCAAATGGGATGATTTCACATGAAATTAGTTTTCCCTTAAATCCCAAAATTTTGAAAATAAAATCAGCAAACCCTAGTTTGTAATAAATACTCCAAAACCCCTTATCAAACCCATAGAAACCCTAGGAACCATAATGCAAAGGTATTGTAAAACATTTACAGTGAATATATTATCCCAAATTTATCTGAATGCTTGCCAAAATAATCAAAAAATTAAATATATGAAAGAAGTACCTTTTTGCTGATTTATTGATGCTCAAATGCCACTTTATGATCTGTAAAAATATTATTTTCCCAAAAATATAACTGATGTTGTTTGATGTTTTTTGCTTCAAACCCTCACTAAAAATATGCCACAAGTTCTCAAAAATCACATAAAATTCCAGTGAACCTCCTAGGGCATCAAAATAGCTGAAAAGACCTCTAAGCCAATCGCCCAAGTCACCAAGATGCAGGAAAAATAGAAAAAAATTATGAGATCAAGATCTCACCTTTCACAAGTGAAAAAGATCATAAAACCTATCAAAAATAATTAAATAATAATCTAAAAATTATTATCTAATTTTCAATCAATTTAGGGCTTTAAACCTTTCCTCAAATCTTCTCCAAAACTTCACGCCCATATGCAAAAAATTAGCAAATAATTTTAGAATACTAATTTACATAAATAAACCCTAAAAGGGAACTCTGAACCCTCAACCAAGCTTCCAAAATAGTTTTCTCCACTTGAAAAAATAGGGCAAATATTAATTAGAATTAATATGCAATAAATGAGCCTCAAAACCCTCACAAGAGCTCTTCAATGCAAATCACCTCATTCTAGGGCAAGTAACAAGATCTCCTTAGTAAAGGTGGGATCAAAAAATACCTTTTTTAGAATGATCAACACCAAAAAAATGAACACCTATTGGGCATGCATCCCAATAGCTTCTTTAAGCATGAAGAAACAATTATCAAATTCAACATGTCTTTAATTGTGATCTTCACCTTATATTTATACCTTCTAAAGGGGGCCGAACCACCTTGTGGAGGTAAAATACCTCATAAGCCTCGCTTGTCATTTTTAGAATATATTTTCTTTGCTTTGCTTGAGTTCCCATGTCGACATTCTCTTTTTTCAAATATAATATTAATTAGTTACCTTAATAAAATAGTAATTAAAATTACTTTAAAACAAATAAATTAATAATTAATTCATTTAAATACTTCAATGGTAAAAACCATTTTTAACAAATATTCAATTAATTAAATAATAATTGCCTTATAAGACAAATGATAAAAATTACTATTTTTGGCAATTAATAATTAACTAATAAAATATAATTCCCCAAAAGGATTCCTTTAGTCTATCGGGAAGTAGACTAAAGGTCTTCAATACCTGTTTAATCATGATGTGGAAGTGGGGATATCACAGTTCTCCTTTCCCACAATTATTTGCCCTCAAGCAATTCAAAACAAGGCTTTCTTGATGGAGCATCTGCAACCACATTATTTTTACTTTTTACATGCTCAATGTCAAAATCATAAGCTTGTACCTTCCTTACCCATTTTTTTTTGCCTATTATTCAACTCCTTTAAATTAAGGAATAATCTCAAGCTATTGTGATCCAATTTTATAATGAATTTTCCACAAACCAAATATTGTCTAAATTTACTCAAAGCATGCATAATTGCCAACATCTTATCATAGATTGAATAAAATTTATTTGAATTATTGAGTTTCTTACTCTCAAAAGCAATAGGATGTCTATTATGCATTAGGACAGCCCCTATCCCTTCACCTGAAGCATCACACTCAACCACAAAAAGAGTAAATAAATCTAGAATAACAAGAACTGGATAAGAACACATTACCTCTTTGAGATTTTCAAATGCTAGTTGGGCTATTTTGAACCTTTTGAAATCCCCTTTCCTAGTAAAATTAGTCAAGGGGGTAAAAAGTTGTGAAAAACCTCTCACAAATCTCTTGTAATAGCTACAAAGACCACAAAAACTTTTTAACTATGTGTGTAGAGGGAATAGGCCGATCCATGATAGCTATAATTTTATTTTGGTCCACTTGCACATATTTTGCATTGATGACATGTCCTAAATGCAAATTATCTATTAATCCAAATTCACACTTGGATTTTTTTGTAAATAAATAATGTTGCTCCAATTTGCTCACGACCAAATCCAAGTGTCTCAAATGCTCCTCCATGGTTTTGCTATACACAAGAACGTCATAAAAAAAATTAGCA
The DNA here is from genome assembly GCA_037957365.1 of Torreya grandis. Lineage (NCBI taxonomy): Eukaryota > Viridiplantae > Streptophyta > Pinopsida > Cupressales > Taxaceae > Torreya > Torreya grandis. The sequence goes on along the minus strand of JARHVA010000807.1, from coordinate 196,490 downwards.
CAAATGTTCTTACATATTTTCCAAACATATTATTCATACATGACTGAAAAGTAGCTGGGGCATTAGTCAATCCAAAAGGCATAACCAAAAACTCAAAATTCCCAAAATGACATCAAAAAGCAGTTTCATGAAGATCCTCCTTTTACCTTGATTTGGTGATAACTAGATCCCAAATAAATTTTGGAAAAGTAAGTGGCACCATGTAACTCATCCATTAATTCATCATTCCTAGGTATTGAATACCTATTCTTGATGGTCTTCTTGTTTAATACGCTGTAATCAATGTACAACCTCATAGTACATCCTTTTTCTTCACTAGAATAACTGAAAAAGCAAAAGGACTTGAGTTAGGCCTTATGTGTTTCATATCAAGTAATTCTTTGATGGTATTTTCAATCTCTTCCTTGAAGGCTCTTAGATGGTGATAAGGAGTGACAATAATTAGTTTGGCACCCATTTCTAGCTTGATATTATGCTCAAAACCTCTATATGGTGGCAAGCTATAAATTAAATCATCAAAGACATGAATATGCTTGTCTAAAATAGCTTGTAACTTACCATGAGGGAGCTGCTATTTTTTTTCTTGAATTTACTGTGATAAGATAGCTTGCTACCCAAGCAATTTGACCTCTTCTAAAGGTCCTTTCCATCATCTTCATAGACACCTCTTGTGTAGCATCATTTTGTAGACCCTTGTGGACCACTTTCCCCTCTTTGAAGAATTTTAGCTCCATAGTTTTATAATTTTGAGTGAATTCACCTAAGAAATGTAACCATTGAACACCCAAAACAATATCAATATCTCCAATCTCAATAAAATTAAAATCATCAATTGCCTTGTGTTTCCTAAGGAGTGGGAGTTGTGGCAAATTTTTAGAGTAATAAATGGTGAATACATCCACCATAGTCACATTTAAACATTTAAAATCTATATATTCTAATGCCATCTTCTTAACCAATCCCCCATCAATGAAATTATGTGTGGCTCCACTATCAACCAAAGTAATCACTCTTTGACCCTTCAATGTGCCTTTAACCTTGAAATCATGATACTTGGAAGCTTCTAAAAGAGAAGCAAGTGTGTTACCCATGTCTTGTGTGTCCTCCTCATGCACATGCTCATCAACTATATTGTCATCATGCTCATTATTAATATCAAAAATATCAAAATTTAAATCATTATCAATTACTTCAATGTAGTAGACATGACCTTTGCCCATGTAATGGTGGACTTTGGTCCATGGATTCTTTAAATTAAAACATATGCCTTGCCTTCTTAATTCATGTCTATCATCCTTCATATTATTGCTATAGGGAAACAATCTATGAAGTGGAAAATATGGTGTATAAGGCTTCTTTTGTGGATTATTGGGTAGTGCCCTAGGCTACCCATGTTACCCACTAAAATTAGACCTTGGTTGCCATGTATTTTCCCCTTTGGGTAGTGAATAGGTGGCTATCCTTTTTTCCCTTCATAACCCCTATATGCTAAACATTCTAAATCTAAAGCCTTAATGATAGCATATTGTAAATAAAGAAGGTTAAAATCCTTAACCAAGACCTTTAAAGGCTCAATCAAACCCTTAACAAATAAAATAACCAACCTCTTCTCACTAATATTAGGTACCATAACTGAAGCTTTTTAAAAATTAGCAACATAGCTTTCAACATCATGATCTTGCTTGAGTTGTGCTACTTCATGAAAATGTATTTTTTGGATTTTGTCTAACAAAATTATCTATGATCCTTTTGCCAAAATCCTCAATGGTAGTAATAGATCCATGGCCTTGTGTGATTAGGCCATAAAATCACCACTCATGAGTAATACCCTCCAAATGTAGGGTGACGAATTTTAGAGCCTCATCCTCAAACATGGGGTTAAGTGACAAATGTCTCCAACTTTTTTAACCAAGATCTCACAAGAATTTTATTAGTACCATCAAAAATAGGAAGAGAAATCTTACCCAACTTTTGTTGTAAATCTCTACGAGGCTGCATATTAGGAACCTTTGGCTTATATCCTTCATCTCATAATAATATTGAAAAGATAATAGAGCTTGCATGGCAAAGCTTAGGGATATTTACTCTTTTTGATGAATCTCCAAAATATCCTCCCTTGGCATTCTCACCTCTATTACTAGTTCTTTTTGTAGAAAAATGGCCTTGAATAATTTATGAGGGGGTTTAATAGAAACCCTCTCATTATCACTCAAATTTCCTTCTCCATTGAAGGTTGGTCTTTGCTTGGAGTTGTATTATCCTTCAACATTGCTGCAATTTGTATACCCAAAGTTTGATGAAGATCCTTTTAGTTTTCTTTGTTCAAGCTTTGCAAAAGCTTAACCTGATCTGAAGAGAACCCTTTAGGATTTTGGTCCCCCATAGTCTTGTCCCTTTTTTGGTAATAAAATATCTCTTTACCTACTTGTATCCAATAACTAACTCACAGGTAGATAAGATCGGTACTCTGATACCACTGCAATGTCACTAAATGGGATGATTACACACAAAAGGGGTTTTCCTCTAAATCTCAAAATTTTGAAAATAAAATTAACAAACCCTATTTTGAAATAAATGCTCCAAAAACCTTTATCCAACCCCTAAAAACCCTAGGAACTAGAATGCAAAGGTATTGTAGACAATTTCTAACCAATATCTCATCCCATATTTATCTGAATGCTTGCCAAAATAATAAAAAAATGAAATAAATGAAAGAAGTACCTTTTTGCCAATTTATTGATGCTCAAATGCCACTTTATGCTAGATGTAAAAATATGTTTTTTTCCCAAAAATATAGTTGTTGTTCTTTGATATTTTCTAAATTAAACCCTTGCAAAAAAAATGCCACAAGTGCCCAAAAAACATAGAAAATTCTAGCGAACCTCTTAGGGCATCAAAATGGTTGAAAAAAGACCTCCAAGCCAATCGCCCAAGTCATCAAGGTGGAAGAAAAATAGAAAAAAATTATGAGACCAAGATCTCACATTACACAAGTGAAAAAGATCACAAAACCTATAAAAAATAATTAAATAATAATCTAAAAATTATTATTTAATTTTCTATCAATTTAGGGCTTCAAACCTTTTACGAATATTCTCTAAAATCTCATGCCAATATGTAGAAAATTATCAAATAATTTTATAATATTAATTTTCATAAATAGACCCTAAAAGGAGCCTATAAATCCTGAACCAAGCTTTTAAAATAGTTCACTCCACTTGTAAAAATAGGACAAATTCTAATCAAAATTAATATGCAAGAAATGAGCTTCAAAACCCTCACAAGAGCTCCTCAATGCAAATCACTCCACTCTAAGGCAAGTAACAATATCTCCTTAGCAAATGTGGTGTCAAAAAACACCTTTTTTAGAATGGTCAACACCAAAACAATGAACACCTATTGGGCATGTATCCCAATAGATTCTTCAGGCATGAAGAAATAATTATCAAATTCAACATGTCTTCAATTGTGATCTTTATCTTGTATTTTTACCTTTCAAAGGGGGATGAACCACCTTGAAGAGGTAAAATACCTCATAAGTCTCACTTGTCCTTTTTAGAATATCTTTTTTGTAATGTCCCCTTCCTATCCTTTTTAGGAGATTGTCAGAGTTAGCCTATTTAGTCATTCCTGTAGGCTAACAGAGAGTGGTTAGGGAACTTTAGTGATTGTTTATCCAACATGGTGCAGTGGAAAGTTGTGTTTTGACTTTTTATGGAGTATTTTTGGTGTTTTCCCATACTATTTTTAGTATGTTAGTTTTAGGCATCCAAAAATCCAATTGTCAGTCTTACTATTTTTGGTAGTGTCGGTGGTGCAATTGGTATCAATATTTCAATGTTTAATGGTTCAGTGCAATTATTTAAAATAACATAATGTTATTAAAGTTAAATTAAAATATTTAACTTATGTTATTTTAATAAAGTGACTTTTGAAGGGGACCTTGGGATATATAAGAAAAATATAAAGTTTAAAAGTGTTATAACTTAGGATGGGCACCTAGGGATACATAAGGGGGAGTTATAATTTAAAATTAAAATATTTTAATTCCCTAGAATGGGGCATGGGGTTTTGGAGAGGCTATATAAGAGATTTTTGGGCTCATTTTTTTTAATGATAGATGAATATATTGAATTGGTCATACTTCTCAGAGTTTGTGAGGACAAAATCCCTTGCAAGCAACATTATTTATGTTGTTGGAAGACATAGTCCAAATAATTTATGGTGGTTTCAATCAGAGATCATAGTTGGGCTTTATTGGTGAATTATTTCTCCATTTCCTTTAGTCACAGAGCTTGTAGTTATTGAGTTCATTCATCGAGGTAGATTGGAGGAGTTTATTCTGAGATTATTGGCTGCAATATCCTCATTATTGGGCTATACCATTATTAAAGCAAGGCATAAAAATTTTGGAGGGGCCTGTGAGTTGATATTTGGGATGCCTAGTGTTTGGGACTGCTTATTGTTGGAGATTGGGTGCCTAGATTATGCAAACACTTATTAATCTCAAGGGAAGTGGAGTTATCATGATTTAAGAGTTTTATCAGACATTTTCTTACCTCTAGCTAGTTGGTTTCTACTACAACCCATGGCTAAAGTGACACATTTTTTGGGTATGTTGGATTTATATATTAGATGGTATTTTGTGAACTAGGTTGTTATAATCAAGGAAATCTCAATATTCTAATTGTAATAAAATTCTAGAATTTTTTAGTTAGTTGTGACATTGAAAAAAGTGAAATTTCTTATTATTTCTTCGTTGCTAGTTATTTAGTTTATACACTTTATTTTTTGTTAAAAGCATTCAAAATCATTATCAAAACACACACAAAATCAATCCTCAAAACAAAACAAAAGCAAAACTGGGCTGCATATTACAGTGGTATCATAGTAGAGTATCATGCCATCCTAAAGGGGTTTGATGACATAGATTTTTATGAGTCAAGGAAACATTTAATACATCACTTAAAGGAGAGGAAGATACAGGGGAGATGAGAATTTATTTGATTTAGGTTTTGAAGAAGAGGTATAAATGGATGACAAAGATAGGGATAACAGGGGTAATGAGGAACCAAGCACCCAGGATATGATCAATGATTTGGTAAGAGGGAAAAATGAGTTTCAATGAGAGTTACAATAGATTTTGGCACAAATGATAGTGTTATTGACACAACATGTGATAGGGAAAAACAACAATAATAATGGCAACAATGGGGTAAACAACAACAATGGCAATAATGGGAATAATAATGGGAATAATGGACATTTTGTGAGCAATAGACTTGTTAGTCATCATACTAAGATAGCTTCTTCTAGGCCTCTTATGCCTACCTTTCCACCTAGAGTCCAACTCTAAGTTGGGAATGGACCCACTTTCAATTATTTACATGATGAGTTCTTTCAAGATTAGAGGGATTCAAATTTGGAGATCCATGTAGAGATGTCTTTCAGAGACTCTTTTGACCTTAGAATGAAGCACATAACACATAGGGGTGGAACATCATATAACCATGATTTACAAAGGAAATTTTGGAATTGTTGTAGGCTAGAATTGTACCCTTGTGGGAGAGTTTTTCAGGCTCCCTCACTCCTAGCTACAATATTAAAACAACCTCAGGCTATGGGTATCCTGTAATGAGGTTCAACCTCTAGGATTTTCAATGAGGCTAGTTCCTCAAATGCTTCACTTCAGCTCATTTTCCACACTAAAATCTATCGTTGACTAAGAAAAATGGAGAGAAAGATAACATGAAAGAGAAATCTAAGCTAAGGATGGTGAATGACCAAACTATGAAATGATCCAATTTCAGCCTAGAAACCTTAACAATTACTAATGAACCTAACCAAGACACAGACTAATCTGATCCTATCTCAAAGCCACAAACATAAGTATTTTGTCTAAAGGTCAAAGGGAAACCCTAAAATTTGAAGGATAGAAATAATTAGGTCTATATGAGACACTATAAACTTGTGAAACTTCAAGATAGGGACCAATGTGTAACACTTCACACAAACTGGAAGGAACCAAAATAATTAAAACAAGATATGTAGAGAATCTATAGATGATGAAAAGGGACATACATTTTCAAGTTAAACGCTAATAATGAATACTTTAATTCAATCGAGGATCATAAAAAGTTTATCTTATTGCTTCAAGAGAGTGTTTACAAGGTGATTTTGATAGAGTGATTCTATTGCCAATCGAGGGATCTCCTTTTAGGCTCAGAAGCCTATATATATAGTAGAAAATGATGAGATAAGAGGAGGCTTGCATGAGAAAATGGATAGGGGTCATAAATGGTTACAACCACCACTATGTCCTTGAACTCTTTTACATTTAGAGAAAGTAACCACCTTGACCATGAAATGAACCATCCAAGATCACCAAAAATCTCCTTGAGCCCCTCATTGATTAGAAAACATTCTAAAAGATAATAACTTATTTAGGAATGTCTTTAATGCTTGAGCTAACTTTTCTAATCACCTAAGCTTCACCTTTTATTCCCATGCCATCTTTCACTTTTCTTGCACGTATAAGGATAAAATCCCCATAACTCTAAATCTAGACTGAGCCATGTTACTTCTGCATTAAATGGCTATTTGTCAGAGATGATGGCCATGTCAAAGGATGAGGACCTATCCATTAATTTCACCTACCATCTCCTACCTTGAAACTTGGACAAAATTTTTCTTATAGATGGAACATCAATCTAAGGACATTGGTTTTTGTGTACACATTTATGTTGATGTAAGTGTTATAGACTAGATTTTTACCATTGTGAGAGAGTTCTTCAGGCTCTCTCACTTCCAACTATAAGTATGGGAAAAACCTCATGATATGGTTGTACTATGGTGATGTTGAACCTCTAAATTTTTTTATGAGGCTAGCTCTTTAAGGGCTTCACTTCAGCTCTTTGGGTTTCTATGCTAAACTCTACTAATGGTCAAGGAAAAGGGGGAGAGAGATTAATTAAAAATAAAACTAAGATAAGTGAGGTGATGCACTAAAAATAAGTGATCCACTTGGCATGGGAAAGACACTAATTCAACATAAGAAAAGTTAGCTTACATAACCTCCTAACTAGCTAACTTGCATAAGTATTTATTAAACTAGGCTTATTGAACCACACATGAGGCAAAGAGGAATTTCAAAATTCACACCAAGCATCTATTAATGGCCAAAAATCATGAGTTTAAACCTATAAGAAGAACCTAAAAACAAGCAAGAAAGAAGGGCAAAAAGGTTGTAAGGATGCTTTTTCACAATGATATTAGTGTACAAGCTAACTCAACATAATTTTTAGACAAAGAGATAGGTAAAAAATAATCTTTATTGCTTCAAAGGTCTATTACACAATGATTTTTGCATAGTGATTTTATCACCAATTTGGGGATACATTTCTAGGCTCCAAGGCCTCTATTTATATATAAAATGGGCAAGAGAGAAAGGGATGAAAGAGTAATTCAAAGATGGTTGGAACCTCATGTTATCCTTCCTTGATGTTCATAAATGTGTCATTTCAGATCACTGCCCAATACTCTTGAGCCCCTCCCATCTTTAAAAATTTCTTTGGCACATCTGAAAAGTCATGCTATGAGTAGCTATAATTTTTCTTCTTGGCATGATGAATTTAAGCATTGAATGGTGATTACAGGAAATGAACCATAGTGGATGAGATCCTTCATAACTTCCAACTACTAGCCATTCAAACTCTCCCATGTTTATTAAACATCCTTGTACCACTTGTCCTTTATTGATTGCCCTTTTCTTCTCTAATTATACCACATGGAAACCTTCCATTCATTGCATCATGATTTTAACGTTGTTAGACCAAGCTTAAGTTGAGCCCTTGGAGAATCCTAATTTACTCTATGTAGAGTAATTTAGGTTCTTTGGTCTCTCTAATTTCAGAATTTACCAAATCTTTCACTTATAAAGCCTTTTAATTAGAGTACTTGGAGAAACCCAAATTACTATATGGATATTAATTCAAGTTCTTCAAGCCTACATACTTCAGGATTTTCCATCTTGAAGTATTCTCACTTTGTTGTTTCTCAAGCCTTAAGACTTTGAGTTTTTCAAACCTGATTACTTTTAATGGCTAGTTGCTTATCCTGATTTTGCCATATGTTGCCTCATCATTTATTTTGGACACTTGGTCTCAGGTTTCTCTTTAGCTTATTTCTTTCAAGAAAATCTCTCAAATAATTTCTTCTAACAATTTATCTGAAGGAATTCCTTCAAACTTTTTGTTTGCACCTATCTTTAAAATTACCCTTTGGGATTTTCACAATGGACTTTCTTGAAGGGTAAGAGACCCTTCAAAATTTTTGCATGTCCCTTCAGACTCCCATGAATGATCCTCCCAAAGGTAAAGACACCCTTAAATAATTTTTAAATGGTCCCTCTGAAGGCTAACATACCCTTTAATAAAATTGCAACTATCCACTTGGAGAAGAAAAAGCCCTTTGGAAAAATTGAAGTGTATCTTCAAAAAAGTTGACTAGTCCCTTTTGCCCTAAAAGCCCCTTCATATTTTCTGAAAGTATTTGAAGAACCTAAGAAGCACCATTTTTCAAAACCAAATCTAGTTTGTCAATCCCTTTTAATTATTTTGGGTTTCTAACTCCTCACAACTTAAGAAGTAAACAAGTAATGCCCCCTAGAGAACCCAAAATACACTGTCTATGAGTAATTCAGGTTTTTTAACCTAAATTACATCCACTTGTAAAACATTTATAATTTAAGCACTGTTTAAAACCCAATTTGCACTATGCCTTAAAAAAACTCAAATTTGTCACTGCTGGAAAACCCAAAGTCCTCCCAAAGGCTTACCATTTTCTTGTATAAAATCTCCTTTTTCCATACTTAGGTAAACTTTGATATGTGGGCCAAAAAATGGCCAACATTTTTAGTGATTCATAGAGAATCATGCGTGTTATGCTTGAGAACCCAACTCATTTGCTTTGTTTGATCCATTAGACATGGAGTTACTACTTTTGTATGAAGATGGCTCTTTTTGGAAATCTCCCTTGAAGAAACAAGGACAACCAAAATAAAACAAATTGTGCCCATGGCACTTAGGGAAGGAAAAACACAAAACTAAAATGGATGTGTACAAAACACTTAGAGAAAAACATGAAAAGCTTATACAAAATATACAATAACATATAATGGCTGAAAACTCTTCTAATAACATGGCTTTAGATGAATCCCATTGACTGAGATGGGTAATATATCCCCATCTATTTGGGTGAATTAAAAAGTGTTATGTTGTTTGCATTCTTGGATCAAATAAGGGCCACTCTACAAGCTATCAAAATTGGTATGGTTGCTTGATTTGGCCATTTTTGAGTCTTATTTAAGAATCAAGTCTCCTTCATGAAAATTCCTTGTTGTATCTGTCTTGTCAAAAGCCTTCTTAACCTGAGCTTGAATTTCCTCCACTATTTTCATTGCAAGGTCCCTTGTCTTCTCAAGCTCTATGAGTTCTACCAATCTTACATTCATAAGTTCATCTTCTAGTAGCTCCAGTTGATGGGCTAGCTCTAATGCAGGTAGCTCAAGGGAAATGGGTAACTTGGCTTCCCTTCCATATACTAGAACGTATGGAGAATTTCCAATAGCAACTTTAGGAGTTACTCGGTCAGCCTACAAGGTTGTCTTTAACTTGTTGTGCCACATCCTCTAATTCTCCTTCATAGTCCTCTTGATAATCCTTAGTAAATTTTTATTTGTGGACTCAGTCAATTCATTTCCTTGAGGATAATAATTTGAGGAAGTGCTGAGGTAGATGCCCATTTTTAGATCCCATTCACTTATTTTCAAACCAAAGAAATTGAATGCATTATCAGATATGATAGTGGATGGAACACCAACCCTGGTCACAATGTTGTCATAAAAGTCTAAGACTACACTTTTATTGGCTTCCTTGAATGCAATGGATTTCACCCACCTAATGAAGTAACCAGTTGTAGTAAGCACCCACTTATGTCTTAAATTTGATGGGGGGTTGATCATATTAATGAAATCCAAATCCCACTACATGAATGGTTACTCCACTTGAATCAGTTTGAGAGGGAAAGCTGCTAACCTTTGCTTTTCTAAAAAAGAGTGCATTCCTTACACCTCCTCCATGCATAAGCATCCTTGAAGAGGCTAGGCCAGTAGTAACCAACCCTCATGATCTTTGCTGTAGTAGTCCTCAGAGCAATATGACCTCTTATAGGCCCATTATGGAAATGCTCAAAAAGGTTGGCTACTTGATCATCATCTACACACCTCAGGAGCACTCCATTGAGGTCTATTTTAAACAAAACCCTGTCAACTAAAGCATAAGGTATGGACTGAATTTCGAAATACCTACTTTTTGCTTTGTCCATACCTTGAGAGCACTCACCTGTTAGCAGAAAGTGCATCATATCATGGAGCCAACTAGTGTGAGGTGGAGGTGCATCTGCTTGTAGGTTATCTTGTGTTACCAAGATGACCTATTTGTATTCATAAAGTTCATCAACCATATGTTCACATAAGCCTTTACCTCTTACTATCTTAGTGACCTTGATCTCCACATCATACTTTATGACTTTAGTAGTCCAACAAATTATTTTTTTGTTCAAATCCTTGTTAAGAAGGAATTCTCTTACCCCAGGATGAGACACCATAAGGTGTATTTTTCTATTAGATAGCATTGCCTTGAACTTCTTGAGGCTCATTACTACTTTAATGACTTGCTTTTCTATAGAGGTATACCTCACCTCATACTCTTCAAGACCCTAATTGAAAAATGATAATGGTTGCTCAAGTCCACCATTTCTTTGCATCAACATAGTTGATATATTATCAATGTTGGAAAAATAATACAATATGAAATCCTTTGAGAAATCAAGATTAATAAGTGTACGTGATTGAATGATGGTTTGATTGATAGCCTCAAATTCTAACTTGCCTTTATTTGACTAGGTGAACACTTGGTTCTTTTTCAGCATAGTAGTGATGGGTCTGACCAAATTTGCATAATCAAGGATAAATATTCTCATGAAGTTTATCTTTCTAAGGAAACTTTGGATTCCCTTCTTATGCTTGGGTAGGGATAAATCCAAGATGGAACTTGTCCTCTTAGGATCAATGGATAACCCCTCCTTTGAGATGATGTGGCCCAACAACTTTCCTTCATACATGACAAACACGTACTTCTTAGGATTCAATGAAATCCCATACTCTCTACACCTTTCAAAAATCAGCCTCAGGTGGTCTATGTGTTCACTGGCATTCTTGGAGAATAGTGTGATGTCATTCAAGTATATTAGCACCATTTGGTTTAACATCCCCTGGAAATCCATGCCCATGGCTCTTTGAAAGGTAGCACTAGCATTTGATAGACCAAAAGACATATTTTGGTATGCATATGTGCCCCATTTGGTGGTAAATATAGTCTTGTACTGATATTCATCCTTCACCCAAACTTGGTTATAACCATAAAACCCATCTAATAGAGATAAATTTTCTAATCCTATAACTACTTAGAGAAGTTGCTCCATGGATGGTAGGGGATAGTGATATTTCAAGGAGACTTTGATCAAATCTCTAAAATCCATGAAAATCCTAATCTCCCCACTCTTTTTTCTTATAGGTACCAAGTTGGCTACCCATGATGAGTGGTTGATAGGAAAGATGATCTTGGACTCGATCAACTTGGTTAGCTCATTCCTCATCAGCTCTTTAATCTTGGGGTTAACAGGGCTTTGCTTTTGCCTCACATGATTGGAATTGGCCTCCAACTCTATGGTGTGCTAGGCTATTTTAAGATCAAAACCTTTTAGGTCACTATACTCCCAAGCAAAAATATATGCATACTCTTGGCAAAGTGCTATGAAAGCATGCCCCTTAGCCTTGTTACTTACCTTCCCTAGCTTGAGAAGTTTGTCCTTGAATATGAGGACTCTCTCATGTTTTTCCTCATTAGTAGACATTACTACCTTCTCTTTCCTCATATGGTCTCCTTCATGAAAAAGGCCCTCAAGTGTAACTAAAACCTTAAGAAGTTTATTCAATTTTAGTTAAACAATTTTATCCTCATACTGATGCTGTAACTTAGCTTGGTTAGAAGAGGAAAATTTATCTTCCTACTGTAAGAAATAAATAATTTGCTTGTCACTCTCAAAAACTTGCCAATGGGATTCATTATCTAGCTTGGACGATCTCACCACCACCTTGACATATGGTTGAACATTGGTTTCCTTTATCTGACTTAGAATGTCAAACTAAGATCCTATGGCTACCAACCTATCAACATGTTGGTTTTGATCTCTTGGGACAACTTGAATGTTAAAGGCTTCAAAATATTCAATCAGGTCCCACACTTTAGTTTTGTAGAACCTCATCAATGCATTCTTGGTGACATTAAAGCCTTTGACTTGGTTAACTATGAGCTTACTATCTACATAAGCTTGCAATAGTTTGATTCCTCTTTTGGTGGCCCATTGAAGGCCATGGATCAAGCCTTTATATTCTACTACATTTAAAGAGTAGCTGAAATGGAACTTATAAAAAGAGAAAAGCTTGTTACCTGAGGGTGAAACCAAAATTTCCCCAGCACCTACACCATTCTTGCTCCTTGAGCCATCAAATAAAAACTTCCATAAACCATTAAGGTCTTATTTAGGTCTAATGAATGAAGGCATAGGTTGATTCTCTTCATGCATCAGGTAAACACCCATGTCTCTTTCCTTAACACCTTCTAAAGGGTTAAAAAATGGTTATCTCCCCATAACTCATCCAAGAACAAGTTTAGAACTTATTCAAGATGAGTGTTTAGCTCTTGGCCAATTGTAAACTCATCCTCATCAAGGATGGTATAATTGAGGCTTATATTATCTAGCTGATGGGGTTTAATATGGAATTGTGCCATGGGTTTAGCCTTGATTGAGACTTTAGTCCCATACCTTGTTCTGAATTCCATGTAAGACCAATTTTATACAAGGTAGCCCCCAATCTTGTCTATGAACTCTTTGGAAAGACACAAGGCAAAGCAAGGAATGATATCTATAATGAATATGTCTTACACCATGGACATGCTAGGACAAGCATGCAAGGTTAAGCTCAAATTCTTGATGATGCCTAATGGCTTTGTGGAAAAACCATAAAGTTGTAGGACTCCTTTAGTTTGAGGCTCATACTTGAGGTTCATCTAGTCAGTACTTTGGCATGACTAAGGTGTTGGCCCCACTATCCATCAAGCAATTATGCACCAAGGAATCACCAATGATCAAAGAGACATAGAAAGGAGAGGGCTTGGTCATATTACTTGACCCTTCTCCCACATGACTCTTGATTGCATTAGTGAGGACTTTAGCTACCTTGCTTGGCTACTTACTTGTAGTTAGAGTAACACCCATCTTGGACAATCCTTCTTGTAGGATGTCTACTTGGCCAGGGAAGGAAAGCATGTCCCACATCATCACGCTTATGCTAGATTTATTAATTTACTCCACTATGTTGATTGGTATACTACCAACTTTTAACTAAACTTTAGGAGCTACTGCTATTAGCCTTGTCAATCAATGAGTGGTGATAATAGGTTCTTTGACAGCTTCCTGATTGTCATCCATATTCCTTCTCTTAAACCTTGTATTTGTTGAGATAGGAATGTGAGCTAGACTGGGAGTGGCCTTCTAATTGGATGCATAGAACTCTTCTTGCTCAATAATGACCATTAAGGCCTCTAGATGGTTTAATCCTTGATCTGAGCCTTTCTCTTATGGATATTTCTCTTGTCTCATCATTGTGGGTACCTCCATGTTTTGGGCCATAAGAGCCTGGTTATATCCATAAGTAATATCCTACTATCATTGATCATTAAATGCCTGATTGGAGCCATTAGTCGAGACAATGGATTGCCCAAAAGAATGATTCCATGGAATTTTCCCCTTATCTTCTTGAGCCACATTATTCTGAATTGGGATCAAGGAGTTGGAAGAGCTTGTAGCATTCATATTGTAAGTATGTTGTCTAGCATAGTTAGGCTGCCCCTATCCTTAGAAACCTCCTTTTTAGGGTGGCCTATTTACTTGATAAGGTTGTTGTTGAGGCTGATGTGGAGCTTGATAAGGCTTGTTGTAAGCTTGCCTCTTGACATTGACCACATCATTTCTCAAGTATTAAAGCATGCTCTTCAAATCCAAGTAATTATTATACTCTTGGGATTCATTGGATCTGCTAGTAGAGGTCTTCTCTTGCTTAAGTGAAGGTACAATAGTAATTTTTAGCATTATAAGTATAATATCAAGTGGAGGAATGACTACAAGAGGTGGTCTGATCTCTAAAAAAAGAGGTATTAAAGGTCTGGAAGTAAGCTTGCCTACCTAAATTAGGCAATTTTTTTTCCTTGATAGCCACTTCATATGCATCTGGTAGTATGTCTCCTCCCATAGACTGAATCATTATATCTATTCCATTGATGAGAGCCTTCAAGTAATACAAGAAATCAAAATTTGGAGATGGTCTAACAGCTGTTGGAATTCTATCCCATGCCTTCTAAAATCTTGTAGTGGAGTCTTGCATGACCTCAAGAGGAGCTCTCTTGATTGTGATCAGTTGCTTTGTAAGTGACAGACAATCACTCTTATCTACAAAATTTTTATATAGGACTATTCCTAGATCATCCAATGAATTGATATAATTAGGAGCTAGGCCCCTATACCAGTCTAATGCATTTCCTTTGAAGGATACATCCAATATCATAATAGCCATATTTTACACTATGATATTGTGAATGTTGTAGAAGTTGACTATGTCTATTATGTGCTCATTAGGAGTTACAACTTGGTCTCCTGTGTAATAAGGGACACTTTTGAGGGATGCTACTAGAATAGGATCATATTGTGGTGAGTTTAAAGGGATTTGGCTGTTGAAGCCCACAAAAGCTCTTTAGGGAATCATGGTAGCAAGAGGGGCTGATAAAGATATTCTTGCATAAGTATACTTTATGACTAGTTTAGGAGGATAGGTTCTTACGTAAGGGTGAGTATGGGTGAACCTTAACCTTCTTTCCAAGTTTAAAGGTAATTCAAAAAATTAAAAATTAATACCTACAAAAGTCAATCTTGTAGTCACCTTTAACATGAAAGACAATTACTGCTCTACCACTAGATAGCTAGGTGTTCTTTGGAATTTCTTGATACTGAAGGATGAAAGATACCACTACTTCAAATAATCAAAACATCATCAAATTTGACAAAATTATCCACAAAAATGGAAGTTAAATGGTAGTTATCCCATTGGGTGTGCTAGAACTATTATAAACTAGATTTGTACCCGTGTGAGAGAGTTCTTTAGGCTCTCTCACTTCCAGCTATATGTATGGGAACAACCTCAAGATGTGGGCATCCTATGATGAGTTTGAAACTCTATAATTTTTTATGAGGCTAGTTCCTCAGGTGCTTCACTTCAGCTCTTTGGGTTTTTATGCTAAACTCTACTAATGGTCAAGGAAAAGGGGGAGAGAGATTACTTGAAAATAAAACTAAGCTAAGGGAGGTGATACACTAAAAGTAAGTGATCCATCTACCCTGGGAAAGACACTAATTCAACATAAGAAAAGTTAGCTTACACAACCTCCTAACTAGCTAACTTGCATAAGTATTTCTTAAACTAGGTTTACTGAACCACACATGAGGCAAAGAGGAATTTAAAAATTCATACCAAGCATCCATTAATGGCCAAAAAGCACCTAAAAACAATCAAGAAAGAAGGGCAACAAGGTTGGAAGGATGCTTCTTCACAATGTTATTAGTGCACAAGCTAACTCAATGTAATTTTTAGACAAAGAGATAGGTAAAAAATAATCTTTATTACTTCAAATTTCCATTACACAACGATTTTTGCATAGTGATTTTATCACTAGTCTGGGGATACATTTCTAGGCTCCAAGGCCTCTATTTATATCAAAAAGGGGAAAGAGAGAAAAGGAGGAAAGAAGAAGTTACAGATGTCTAGAACCTCCTATTGTCCTTCTTTGATGTTCATAAATGCACTGTTTCAGATCATCACCCAATACTCTCAAGCCCCTCTCATCTTTAAGACTTTCTTTGGTGTGTTTGAAAAGTCATGCTATAAGTAGCTATAATGTTTCTTCTTCGTACGACACATTTAATCATCGAGTAGTGATTATGGGCAATGAACCATGATGGATGAGATCCTTCATAACTTCTAGTTACCAACCGTTCAGACTCTCTCATGTTTATTAAACATCCTTATGCCACGTGTCCTTTATTGATTGGCCCTTTCTGCTCCAATTACACCACATGGTAGCCTTCCATTCATTGCATCATTATTCTAGCATTACCAGACCAAGCTTAATTCAAGCCCTTGGAGAATCTCGATCTACTCTATATAGAGTAATTTAGGTTCTTTGGTCTCTCTAACTTTGGACTTTCTCAAATCCTTCACTTATAAAGCCTTTTAAGTAGAGTGCTTGGAGAAACCTGATTTACTCTATATAGAGTAATTCAGGTTCTTCAAGCCTACTTACTTCAAGCTTGTCCATCTTAAACTCTTCTCACTTTGTTTTTTCTCAGGCCTTAAGACTTTGGGATTTTCAAACCTGGTTACTTCTAATATCTAGTCACTTATGCTAATTTTGACATCCATTGCCCCATCATTTGTTTTAGACACTTGGTCTTAGGTTTCTCTTTCAACTTATTTATTTTAGGCAAACCTCCTAAAGTAATTTCTTCAAATAATTTATCTGAAGGAATTCCTTCAGGCTTTTTATCCACGTCTATCTTTGAAATTACCCTTCAGGCTTTTCACAATGGATTTTATCAAAGGGTAAGAGACCCTTTAGACTTTCTGCATGTCCCTTTGGACTCCCATAAATAATCCTCCCAAAGGGAAAGATACCCTTTAGATTCTTTGAAATGGTTCCTTTGAAGGGTAGCATTCCCTTTGGGAAAATTGTGACTGTCCACTTGGAGAAGAAAAATCCCTTCAAAAAAATTGAAGTGTACCTTTGAAAAATTTGACTAGTCCCTTTTGCTCTAAAAGCCCCTTCAAATTTTTTGAAAAATACTCATCCCTTGAATAACCTAAGAAGCACTATTTTTCAAAACCAAATCTGGTTTGTCAAGCCCTTTTACTTATTTTGGGATTCTAAATGCTCACAACTTAAGAAGTAAACAAGTGTGCGCCTTGGAAAACCTAAAATACACTATCTATGAGTAATCCAGGTTCTTCAACCCAAATTACTTCTACTTATAAAACATTTAGAAGCTAAGCACTGCTAGAAACCTGATTTGCACTATGCCTTCAAAAAACCCAAAGTTGTCATTGCTAGAAAACTTGAAGTCCTCCCAAAGGCTTACCATTTTCTTGCTTGAAAAATTCCTTTTCCATACTTAGGTTAAATTTGATATGTGGGCCAAAAATGGCCAACAGTAAGTCCCTATAAATATAAATGGCTACTTGTAGGGGTTCAAATTTTGACATTTACAAGCCTATCATGGATATTTGAATCTGAATGACTTGTTGACGCAAAAGATTGCACCCTTGGCAGGAGGCTGAGCTCCTGCCTTCTTCACGTAACAATGGAAACTCCCCTCTCACCTATGGGACCAGTGAAGCTAAAGGGGAGAGTCTCTAAATAAGGGCTAACTCCCTTTGATGTATCTTTTAGGCCTTGGTTTCTCTTACTGCTAACAAATAAAATGTAAAAAGGGGGGGATGAAAAGGGAGAGAGAGATGCTGAAACCAAAGCCTAAGCCTAAAAAAAGAAAAGGTGATACACCAAAAAATGTTGATCTACTTCACCTGAACATACACTTTTCACCAAAAAGGAGCACCTATACACTTCATCTAAAGTGAGAAAACCTTTTGCATCAGTGGGTCAGGGGTCCGTGAAGATATAGGGAGGAAATAACTACTAGAGGCATTTTGAGACACACTGCAGCAGCCTATCCACTTCACCTACACTCCTCTAGGGACACTTCTGATAGACCTGTGAAAGGAAACTCAAAAAATTTCACCAGACATGCTGAAATCATTCTGTAAAAGCATTAATAAAATGACTTAACATAGAATCAAATGCATAGACACATACTAAAGATGCAAAACTCAGAATGGAGGTAAAAATGCTAAGTTCTAATTGAAGGTAAAATTTGGCAGCTCTGCCTTACAAGCCTGAGAGATTTTTGGGCAGAGTTTGCCTTAAGGATGAGAGTGGATTCCTTTCTCAAAAGAGAAGTTTACAATATATAAGAAGAGGAAGAAAACTTGGCGCTTCTTGGAAAGATTTTTTGGTGCATTTTTGCAAGTGGCCCATGTGTGTTCTGAATCTTGGGAAGAGGAAACCACTGTTACTGATGTCATTCTTTAGAAAAGGCTTGTTGGAACCATGCTGTACAATCACCAAAATTGACTTTGGCATTCAAGCATTAATGTAAGAGCATGGCCACACCTCCTTTTTGCAAATAGACTACAGTTTGTCCCCTCATCAATGCCAACTACATAAAATAGGTCACGCCACTCAACTACAATAACTCACCTTCCCTTCGCCACTTGAATGCTTTGTCATTTCTACTCTTTGTCTTCTTCTTACTTTTTCAGCCCTCAGGGGTGATCTTCTGGCGGGTCGTTGTACTCCTTGGGGCTCTTTCCATGATTTGGCACTAAGGTAGTTCAAAACAACAGCTACTTCACTATGTTAAATTTGACATTCACGTGGCCATCACCCAACAGCTAGTTCATCTGCTTAAATTTGATGGCTTTCAAGATGTTGCCATCCTAAAAAAGGTCATTGGGTCTTTTTTTTGGCTTTACTGCTTCGTGGGCTTTTGTTTTGAGCTTTTTTCCCGTGGACAAAAAGTTTACGAGAATTGGCCGCTTTGACTTTTTTGTGGGCTCTTTGACCTTTCCTGCACCTTTGGGCCCTTTGAAATTCCTTTCCCTAAATTCCTTCAAGTCTTTTAAAGCTCTCTCCACCCTCTACAAGGGCTTCTAGACTTTGAACTGCCCTCCGTAAGGGCTTCTAGACTTGAACTGCCCTTCACAAGGGCTTTTGGACTCGAACTACCTTCTGCAAGGGCTTCTAGATTTTGAACTACCCTTCAGATGTAAGGCACACCCTTAAACCAAGTCATTAAACCAAGTTTTTGAACCAAAATTGGTTCAATATTTCACGTCGATGCCTGTTGAACCAAGCCGTTGAACCAAAATTGGTTCAATAGTTCAATTGGTTCAAGACTATGTGCCGATGAACCTGCTGACTGCACTTGAACTAATTGAAATAGGTATCAAACTAATGAACCAAATGCATTGAAGCAAGTGATGAACCAAGCCTAGAAATTAAAGTGATGGACTTGAAGTGATGAACCAGGGCTTGAAATGGAGCAATTGAACTGTTGATTGAACCAAGGCTCGAACTAAGGCCAATTGAACCAGGCATTGAACCAAGGCTAATGAACTGGTTCAAAACTTCAAAGACACCAAATTTTCTTGATTTTCTTTAGGCAAGAGCCTAAAGAAGCCTTATAAAACCCATCACTCTCTCTAGAACTAATCCTTCATGTGTTAAAGGACTAACTTGTTGAATCCGTAGAAATCAAAACTTGTAGAGTCTGTAGAAATCCAAAACCTATAGAGTCCATAGAAATTCTGCAGAGTCTGTAGAAATTAATAGATTCATGAAAAATTGAAAAATGAAATGGCCTAAAATAGTAGGGATAGAAGGGGACCAATTTTTGGCCTGTTGGGCAAAAAATGGTCAACAAATTGGTGACTCCTAGGGGAAGCATGCCTGTTATGCTTAAAGACCAGTTGCCTTGTAGTCCATTGGGCATGGAGTTAGATGCAACTTTGAAGAAAGTTAGCAATAGACCCAAAATATCTGAGAATCAAAACATGAATCTTTTACCCTAGACACAAAGGGAAACACACAAGGCTAAAAAAACTACTTGTGCAAACTGCACTTAGGGAAAGCAAGAAAAGAAATTGAAAGCAAAATACTATATAAAACTAACCAGGAATATTTGCCTCCCCCTAGATCAAAGGGAAAATTTATTAAGTCCCCTTCTTGGAAAGAAGACTTATGGTGGCAGACAAGTGGCTAAAATAAAAGGAGATTTGGTGACCTCCTCCTCTTGCCTGCCACCTAGATTGGCTGATATCTAAGTGGATCAGATTCAAACTTGCTTTCAAAATATATGTACTCTACTTGTCCTTGGAAGCTTGTTGAATGCTAGTCCCTCATATTGGTTCTCTTCACCAAGAAATTAGTGGCTGTTGGCTTATCACCGTTAGCCCTTTGACATGTATAGCTCCTTTGTAGTGCATCACAGTCTAACTTGTTTCCTTTTGCTTCATTGAAGATCCTGTCAGACTCATCCTCTACTCCCTTTTGGCCTTCTTGAAGAAGGGTGACTGTGATGATGTCTAAAATGGACTCACAAAATGATTGCTCATCCCAAAAAACATTGCCTCTTTGTTTGAAGTTTTCTTCTTTAAGGCATTCTTCTAGGAAGACAGACCTCTCCTCCTTCTTGATGATCAGGATCTTTAGATGTTCAAAGGTATCCTCCTGATCCTCCTCCAACTCAGGCTCCTTAGCGTAGTCATCCTCCTCATCAAAGCAAAAAGGAAGTTCATCAAACAAGGGTGGAGAGAGCTCACCATGCTTTTGTTCCTCCTCATACTAATGGAACATCTGCATGTATGCGTGACCTAATTCTTCTCCATTGCTGATGATGCCTTCACAAAAAGCCTCAATGATGATTTCTTATTCACTATTGCTCATGATATCCCCTTGAAAAACTATAGATTGGATCTTCTACTCCTCACTCACCTCTTACAGAATAGGTTCCTCCTTGAGAAGGGGTGAAGTGGAGAAAACATGTGGAAGAGGAGGCAGTCCTTGAGCTAGAATCAAATGATTCTCCTCTTTCCATTTGGTCAACACTTCATCAATATCAGGTGTGGCTTGATATCTCTCTCAAAAATGTGTAGGTGAGGTGTGTTTAGACATAGAATGTGATGTTTGGTCTGAGCCATCCATCACACATTAGATAAGGAATCTCTCTCTAGATTCCAACTCTATAATTCTCCTCGTTAGATCTTCTTGGAAAAGCCTTTCTTGGAGGTCACCAGCATCATCATGAGCAAGAGCAGCCTCAACTTCTTTAAGGTTTTGAAAAAAACCTTGATTTTCCTCTGACTGCCTTGAATAAATGGATTTCTCCATTTTGCTACCTCTTCCTCCATGGATTTCAAGGCCTGAGCTTGCCTAAATAAACACTCCTCTTTATACATCAGCTCCTATTGATATCCATACTGCTCCTCCAATCTGTTAATCTCCATCGTCTACTTCTCAAACTCCAGGGTTACTTCCCTTATCATTGAAGGGCAACTAGGAGGGCTACTTGAGGTGATTCTCTAGAAATCTTGAGCTTGATCATAGTCATATGAAGGAAAACAAGACCCATGATTTTTTGTAAAGGAATTATACATACAAAAATGTGATTTCTCAATGGTAGTAGGTTGTTTAACTAGCTAATTCAACTCGAAGTCACCATTTGTGTTTGATGTAAAGCCTCTAAAGGTTGGTCGGTTGAAGAACACACCAAAAATTCTTCAACTCTTTGGACACAACTTGTCCTAGTTGGTCCCACTGGGCATGCCAGAAACTGTTGACACAAAAGATTTCACCCTTGGCAAGAGGCCAAGCTCCTTCCTTCTTCACACAATAATGGAAACTCCCCTCTTGCCTGTGGGACTGATGAAGCTAGAGGGGAGAGTCTCTAGATAAGGGATAGCTCCCTTTGATGTATCTTTTAGGCCCTAGTTTCTCCTACTGCTAACAAATAAAATGTAAAAAGGGGGGATGAAAAGGGAGAGAGAGATGTTGAAAACAAAGCCTAAGCCAAAAAAAAGAAAAGGTGATACACCAAAAATGGTGATCTACTCCCCCCAAACATACACTTTTCACCAAAAAAGAATGCCTATACACTTCATCTAAAGTGAGAAAACCTTCTGCATCAGTGGGTCAGGGGTCTATGGAGATATAAGGAGGAAATAACTACTAGAGGCATTCTAAGACACACTGTAGCAGCCTATCCACTTCACCTACACTCCTCTAGGGACACTTTTGATAGACCTATAAAAGGAAACTCAAAAAATTGCACCAGACATGCTAAAATCATTCTGCAAAAGCATTAATAAAATGACTTAACTTTGAATCAAATGCATAAACACATACTAAAGATGCAAAACTCAGAATGGAGGTAAAAATGCTAAGTTCTGATTGAAGGTAAAATCTGGTAGCTCTGCCTTACAAGCCCAAGATATTTTTGGGTAGAGTTTGCCTTAAGGCTGAGAATGGATTCCTTTCTCAAAAGAGAAGTTTAAAATATATAAGAAGAGGAAGAAAACTTGGCGCTTCCTGGAAAGATTTTTTGGCACTCATTTTTGCAAGTGGCCCATGTGCATTCTGAATCTTGGGAAGAGGAAACCACTATTACTGATGTCATTCTTCAAAAAAGGCCTATTAGAACCATGTTGTACAATTGCCAAATTTGACTTTGGCATTCAAGCATTAATGTAAGAGCATGGCCACACCTCTTTTCTACAAATAGACTGTAGTTTGTCCCCTCATCAATGCCAACTACAAAAAATAGGTTGTGTCGCTCAACTGCAATAACTCACCTTCCCTTCACCACTTGAATGCTTTGTCATTTCTACTCTTTGTCTTCTTCCTACTTTTTCAGCCCTAGGGTACAATCTTTTGCATCAACATGACTAGTTTATGAACTTTCACCTTGACACTGGGATGAACATCATGTTTCCTTCAGATACTTTTCTATGGGCCTTTTTCTTTTGGACAATTTGCTTAAACAATTTCCACAGACTCTTTTTTGAAAGAATTAAACTTTTGATTTTTTGAGATAGACCCTTCATGTTTTGGAAAGTACATTGGAGAAGTGCCTTTTCTGAAGGAAAAGTATTTTTTGGCCACTTTGAAAATACCCCTTTCCAAAGGGAAAGTACCCTTCAAAGATTTTGAAAATGTTCTTTGGTTATTGAAATGAACCATCACTTTTTCAAGTACTCCCTTTTGCCAAGAAAAATGCCCTTTATATTTGAAAAAAATGCCCCTTTCATAAATCTTTCAAATGTACCTTTTCAAATGGAAAAGACCCTTTGCCTCAGGATAAAAGTTCTGAAAGAAATATTCCTTAAAAAAAATGTCTCAAACAATTTTCCCAAAAGAATGTGTCCCTTTGAAAATTCCTTTGGCCTTTTACCTTCAAAGAGTTCCCTTCAGAAGAATTGAAAATGCCCTTTGGAGTTTTTGTATTGGACCATTTCCTCAAGAAAATCCCTTCGAAAAAACTATCTTTTACTTCAGACATTTTGTTTGAAAGAGTTATCCCTTCAAAAACATTATTTTGGACAATTTATATAAAAGAATCCAACACTTAACACTTAGCCAAAAAGGGTCCCAAAAGAAAAGAAACACTTAGTCCTCAAAAATTCCAAAAGAATGAATAATTAAATACTTAGTTGAATAAAATATTTTGCACTTAGCTTCTGGCTTGTAGGTTTATCCTTGAACACTGCTACTGGATCCTTAGAAAACCTTTATCCTCTTTATTTTCAAATGTTGGATCCATTTCTAAGCCTTTGATACATTACTTCATCAAATAATGCAAGAGCTTTATATGTCGGTCAAAAATGGCCAACATATTTGGTGACTCACAGGGGTTGTATGTCTATCAATGCAAGAGAACCTAGACTATGTTGCTTTATCTAGTCCATTGAGCATGGAGTATTAGCCTCTACAATTGAGCTAGTCTAAAACTGGATATAGGTTTGACCCTTTTTGGAACTTCTTGAAGCAACAAGGACAACAAGAAAAAAATAAACACTATGCCCAAGGCACTTAGGGAAGGGAAACACAACTAAAAATTAAAGTGCACAAGGCACTTAGGAAAAAACATAAAAAGATTTACAAAATGTACAGTATATATAATGATTACAAACTCTTCTGATAGCAAGGATTTAGATTAATCTCATTGACTGGGATGGGTAGTACGTCTCCATCTAGTTGGGCTAGCTGAAAAACATTATGTTGTTTGTATTTGTGGATTAAATAAGGACCACTCTATGAGCTGTCAAATTTAGTATGGTTGCCTAGCTTGGCCTTGTTTGAATACCACTTGAGGACTATATCCCCTTCCTTGAATTCCATTGCTATGGCTCTCTTGTCAAAGGCCTTCTTGACTTGAACTTGATGTGATTCTAGTGTTTTCATTACAAGGTTTCTCATTTCTTCAAGCTCTATGAGTTCTACCAATCTCACATGCATGGCCTCATCTTCCATCAACTACAGCTGATGGGTTAATACTAATGTAGGCAACTCAAGAGAAATGGGCAACTTGGCCTCCCTTCCATATACTGAGACATATGGATAATTTCCAATGGTAGCTTTAAGAGTCACCCTGTCAACCCACAAGGTTGTCTTTAGTTTAGTGTGTCATGTCCTCTGATTCTCTTTCATAGTTCTCTTGATGATTCTTAACAAATTTTTATTTGTGGACTCAGCTAGTCCATTTCCTTGAGGATAATAGTTGGAGGAGGTGCTGAGGTAGATGCCCATCTTGAGATCACATTCACTTGTTTTTAGATAGAGGAATGCTAATGCATTATCAAAAATGATAGGGGATGGAACACCAAACCTAGTCACAATGTTGTCATAAAAGTCTAAGACTGCACCTTCATTAGCTTATTTCAATGTAATGGTTTCCACCCACCTGGGGAAGTAGTTAGTTGTAGTAATCACCCATCTATGTCCTACACTTTATGGAGGGTTGATCATTCCTATGAAATTTAGCCCTCATTGCATGAAGGGTTGCTCTACTTGAATTGGATTGAGAGGAAGGGCAACCAATCTTTGCTTACTCACAAATAAAGCAAACTTTTGACACTTCCTTACCCATGCATATGCATCTTTGAAGAGGTTGGGTCAGTAATAACTTGACCTCATTATCTTTGTTATCATGGTCCTTGGAGCAAAATAGCCTCCTACAAGCCCATCATGGAATTACTCCAAGAGCCTTATCACTTGGTCATCATCTATGTACCTTAGGAGCATTCCATTTAGGTCTATTCTAAATAAAACCTCATCAACCAATGTATAAGGTATGGATTTAAATCTAAACTACCTTCTTTTTTCCCTATATAGACCTTGAGGGCATTTTCTTGTTAGCAGAACATGTGCCATATCATGGAGCCAACTCTTATGAAGTAGAGGTGCCTCCACCTATGAGTTGTCTTGTATCACCATGGCAACTTCTTTGTCCTCATGAAGTTCATCAACCATATTCTCACACAAACCTTTGCCTCTCACTAGCTTAGTGACCTTGATCCCCATGTCCTACTCCATGACCTTGGTAATCCAACCATCTCTCTTTTCATTCAAGTTTTTGTTAAGAATGAAGTCTCTCACTCCAAGATGAGACGCCACGAGACAGATTTTATTATTAGAGAGCATTGGATTTAACTTTTTAAGGCTTCTTATAGCTAAAAGGACTTATTTTTCTATAAAAGTATATCTCACCTCATACCTGTCAACCCTTTGATTGAAAAATGTTATTGGCTACTCAAGTACTTCACCATTCTTTTGCATTAGCATAACTGATATATTTTTAATATTGGTAAAGGCATACAATATGAAATCTCTTAAGAAATCAGGTTTCATGAGTGTGGGTACTTGGGCAATGGCTTGCTTAATAACCTCAAATGTTGATTTACCTTCATTTAACCAAGTGAACACTTGGTTCTTATTAAGCATGGTAGTGATGGGCTTGACCAAGTTTTCAAAACCACCTCTCATGAAGTTTATTTTCCCAAGGAAACTCTAGATTCCTTTCTTACGTTTTGGTAAGGATAAGGCCAAGATGGCACTTATTCTATCAAGATCAATAGCTAATCCTTTTTGAGATAGTATGTTCCAAGAGTTTGCTCTCGTGTTTAACAAACACACAATACTTGGGATTCAAAGAGATCCCATACTCTCTGCATCTCTCAAAGATCAACTTTAGGTGGTCCATGTGTTCATTGGCATCCTTGGAGAAAATTTTGATGTCATCCAAGTAGATCAACACCATTTGATTTAGTAGCCCTTAGAAAGCCATGCCCACGGCTCTTTATAAAGTTTCCACAATATTTGATAAGCCAAAAGGCATCTTTTGGTATGCATACATGCCCCATTTGGTAGTGAAGCTAGTTTTGTACTAATATTCTTTCTTTACTAATACTTGGTTGTAACCTAAATATCCATCCAAAAGAGAAAAATGTTCTAAACTAGCAACTATTTGAATAAACTAGTCCATGGATGGTAGAGGGTAATGGTCATTTAAGGAGACCCTATTTATATCTCTAAAGTCAACACATAGCCTAATCTCCCCACTCTTTTTTACTTACAAGCACCAAATTGGCTACCTATGATGCATACTTAATGGGAAAGATGATCTTAGATTCAATTAACTTGGTTATCTCTCCTCATAAGATCTTCTATTTTGGGGTTAACAGGCCTTTGTTTTTGCCTCACAGGATTAGCATTAGGCTCCAATTCTATAGTATGTTGGGCTAACTTTGGATCAAAACTTTATAGGTCACTATATTCCCAAGTGAAGATGTTTGAATATTCTTTACAAAGTTCAATGAAAGTGTGCCTTTCTACCTCATTATTTACCTTCCCAAGCTTGAGGAGCTTGTCCTTGAAAATAAGGACTCTTTCATAGTTCTCCTCATCAGTTGACATCACTACCTTGTCTTTCCTTATATGGTCTCCCTTATGGAAAAGACTTTCAAGGGTCACTAGCCCTTTAGGAAGTTTGTTAGACTTTAGTTGGACAATTTGATCCTTATACTAATTTTGAAATTTCTCTTGGTTAGAGGAGAACTCTGCTTGCTGTAAGAAACAAGCAATTTGTTTGTCATTTTTGAAGACCTACCAGTGGGATTCATTATCTGGTACTGATGGCCTCACCACCACCTTGACATGTGGCTAAACCTTGGCCTCTTTTAGCTTACTTAGAATATCAAACTGGGCTCCCATAACTGCTAACTTGTCTGCATGTTGATTCTAGTTCATTTGCACAACTTGAATGTTAAAGGCTTCAAAATCTTCAATTAGGTTCCATACTCTATTTTTTTAGGACATTATCAAAGTATTATTCATAATTTTTAGGCCCCTAACTTGGTTCACTATAAGCTCAATGTCTCCATATGCTTGCAACTACTTGATTCCCCTCTTACTAGACCATTGAAGGCCATGGATTAGGCTTTCATATTCTATTGCATTAGAATAGCAACTAAAATGGAGCCTACAAAAAGAGAAATACTTATCATCTGAAGGGGAAACTAGCATTGCCCCTGCAATTACTCCATTTTTTCTCCTTAAACCATCAAATAATAACTTCCACATACCATTGAGGTCTTCTTTAGGTCTAATGAGGGAAGGCATGAGTTTATTTTCTTCATGTAACAAATAGACACCCATGTCTCTTTCTTCAACACCTTCTAAAGGGTTGAGAAATTAATTATCCCCCCCATAGCTCATCCAAGAATAAATTTGGAATCTCCTCAAGATAAGTATTCATTTCTTGACTAATTGTAAATTCATCCTCATCAAGGATAGTAAAGTTGAGGTTTATTCTATCTGGCTGATGGGGTTTAATGTGAAATTATGCCATGGGCTTAGCCTTGATTGATACCTTAGTCCCATACCTTGTTTTGAATGCCATGTAGGACCAATTTTCTACTAGATAACCCCTAATTTTGGCTATGAATTATCTAGAGAGGCATAACTCAAAGTGAGCAGTTACATCAAGAATCAACACATCTTGAACCACCAAAACATTAGGACAAGCATGTAGGGTCAAGCTCAATTCCTTGATGATACCCAATGGCTTTGTGGAAGAATCATCAAGTTGTATAACTCCCTTAGTATGTGGCTCATATTTGAGGTTTATTTGATCAGCTATAGACTTTGGCATTACTAAACTGCTAGCTCTACTATCTACCAAGAAATTATGCACCAAGGAATCACCAATGACTGGTGAAATTTAGAACATAATAGGTTTGAATATCTTACTTGATCCTTCTCCCATAGGACCTTAGCTTGCATTAGTGAGGACCTCAATTTCTTTGCTTGGTTATTTACCTGTAGTTATTGTAACACCTATCTTGGACAAACCTTCTTGAAGGATATCCACTTGACTAGGCATGGAACGCTTGACCCATATTGGTACACTCATACTAGATTTATTCATTTTCTCAACAATGTTGATTGGTGGACCACCAACCTTTACATGAGCTTTGGGAGCCACTACTATTTTTTGTTGAATTTGTGAGTTTATTAGATCAAAACAATCCCCTTGATTCTAATTTTTAGGAGGTGTTAGGACTTTTGGAGTGGCAACAGACTCATTAAGCTTAGGCAATGAAGGAGTAATGACATGAAGTTTTTTGACCAACTCTTGATTACCATCTATATTACTTCTTTTTAATCTTGTATTATCTATAACTAGAATGTATGCTTGGCTAGAAATAACCTATTGATTGAGTGCATATCACTCATTCTACTCACTGATGACCATTGCAGCATCCAAATGGTTTGGTATTTGATAAAATCCTTGGTCTTGTGGAGACTATTCTTGTTTTTTAATCATGGGGATATCTATGTTTTGAGACATTAAGGCTTGATTATATCCATAAACAACATCCTTTTGTCATAATTCATTGAAGGCCTAGTTAAAACCATTAGTTGGGACAATGGATTGCCAAAAAGATTGATCCCAAGGTAGGTCCCTTTAGATTCTTGAGCCATATTATTTTGAATAGGAACCAAGGAGTTGGAAGAGCCTATGGCATTTGGGTTATAGATACCCTGCTTATTGTAGCTAGGCTATCCTTACCCTTGCTTACAATTTTCATTTTAGAAAATTCCCTTGAAGAGTGGTCTATTCCCTTGATAAGATTGTTGCTGAGTCTGATATAGAGCTTGATAAGGTTTATTGAACTAAGCCTACTACCTTTTAATATTTACCACATCATTTCCAAAAGATTAGATCATGATCTTAAGTTTTAGGTAGTTTTTCTACTCTTGGAAATTACTTGATCCACTAGTGGAGACCTTTCCCTGCTTGGGTGAAGGTATAACAACAATTATTGGAGTTGGAAGAATAATATCAAGTGGGGGTATATATGTAGGGGGTTGTCTGATTTTAGGGAAAATAAGCATTGGGGGTCTAGGAGCAAGCTTGCCATCCTAAACTAGACAATTTTATATTTTAATAGCCACCTCATAAGCATCTGGCAATATGTCCCCTCCCTTGGATTGGATCATTATAGCTATATTTCTATTTAGAGCCTTCAATTAGTATAGGAATGCAATGTTAGGGGATGGTCTAATGGAGACTGGAATTCTATCCCAAGCTTTTTGGAATCTTGTGTTGAAGTCTTGCATGACTTTTTAGGGGGATCTCTTGATTGTGGTAAGCTATTTTTCTAGTGACAAATGGTCACTCTTTTCTAAAAATCTTTTACACAAGGCCTCTCCTTGCTAATTCCATGATTGAATAGAATTATGAGCTAAGCATCTATACCAATCTAATGTTTTTCCCTTAAGGGATACAACTAACATTCTAATAGTTATATTTTCTACAATGATATTATGGATATTGCAAAAATTGGCTATGCCATTGTTGTGTTTAGTAGGGGTTATGGCTTGGTCTTCTATAAAATATGGAATTATTTTTAGAGCTTTTACTGGCATGGGATCATATTGTGGTAGACTCAAATGACTTTGGCCATTGAAGCTTAAAAAATCTCTTTGGGGAATCATTGTAACAAAAGGGGCTAACAACGGTCTTCTTGCATAGGTACACCTCACGACTGGTTTAGGAAAATGGTTTCCTACATATGGGTGAGTATGGGTGAACCTTAACCTTTTTGTTGAATTTAAGGGGAGTTCAACAACATCAAAAGGAATACCTCTATAAGTTGATCTTGTGGTTACCTTTGGCATGAAAAATAGTTACTGCTATATCACTAAATTGTTGAGTGTTCTTTAGAGTTTTTAGATACTGAAAGATGAAAGCTATAACCACTACAAATTGATCAAACTAGAATCAAACTTGATCAATCTTCCTCAAATATGGTCTCACCAGGTGTGCCAAAAACTATTGTAGGCTAGAATTTCACCCTTGTGGGAGAGTTTTTTAGGCTCCCTCATTCCCAGTTACAATATTGGAATAACCTCAGGATGTGGGTATTCTTTAATGAGGTTGAACCTTTAGGATTTTTAATGAGGCTAGCTCTTTAGATGCTTCATTTCATAAATTTACAAGTTAAACTCCAATAATGAATACTTGACTTCAAGATAGGATCATAAAAAGTTTATCTTATTACTTTAAGAGAGTATTTACAAGGTGATTTTGACACAGTGACTCTATCGCCAATCGACGAATCTCTTTTTGGGATTAGAATCCTATATATATATAGAAAAAAAGTTGAGAGAAGAGGGGACTGACATGAGAAAATGGAGAGGGATCATAAATGGATAAAACCACCACTATGTCCTTGAACTCTTTTGTATTTAGAGCATGCAACTACCTTAACCATGAAATGAACTATCCAAGATCACTGCAAATCTCCTCTAGCCCCTCATTGATTAGTAAACATGCTAGAAGACAAGAACTTCTCTAAGAATGTCTTTAATGCTTGATCTACCTTTTCTAATCACCTGATCTTCACCTTTCATTCCCACATCATCTTTCACTTGTCTTGCACGTATAAGGACAAAACTCTCATAACTCTAAATTTGGACTGAGCCATGTTTCTTCTACATTGAATAGTTGTTTCTCAGAGATGATGGCCATGTCGAAGCATGAGGACCTCTCCATTAATTTCACCTACCAAATCCTACCTTGAAACCTGAACCAAATATTTCCTATAGATGGAAAACCAATCTAAGGACATTGGTTTTCTTATACCCATTTATGTCGATGTAAGTCCATACAAATCTAAATGGCTTCTTGCAAGGGTTCAAATGTTGATGTCTGTGGGCTCGTCATGGGATATTTGAATCCTAACAGCTATTTTATGAGCTTGAACTTTGACACTAGAATGAATGTCATGTTTTCTTTAGATACTTTCTTGCGGGCCTTTTTCTTTTAAACAATTTGCTTGAACAATTTCCACGAACTCTTTTCTAAAGGAATTAAACTTTAGATTTTTTGAGAAAGACCCTTCAAATTTTGAAAATTCCTTTGGAGAAGTGTCTTTTCTGAAGGAAAAATATCTTTTAAACACTTTGAAAATGCCCATTTCCAAAGGGAAAGTACCCTTTGAAGCTTTTGAAAATGTCCTTTGGTTATTTGAAATGAACCACCAGCTTTTGTAAGTGCTTCCTTTTACCAATAAAAGTGCCCTTTGCATTTGAAAAAATGCCCCTTTTGGAAATCTTGAAAATGTAACTTTTTGAAGGGAAAGGACCCTTTGCCTCGAGACAAAAGTTCTAAAAGAAATCTTCCTTCAAAAAAAAATCTCAAATAATTTTCCTGAAGGAAATGTGTCCCTTTGAAAATATATTTAGCCTTTGACCTTCAGAAAGTTCCCTTCATAAGAATTAAAAATGTCCTTCAAAGTTTTTGTATTGGACCATTTCCCTGAGAAAATCCCTTTGAAAAAATTGCCTTTTACTTC
This sequence comes from Torreya grandis, assembly GCA_037957365.1. NCBI lineage: Eukaryota > Viridiplantae > Streptophyta > Pinopsida > Cupressales > Taxaceae > Torreya > Torreya grandis. The sequence goes on along the minus strand of JARHVA010000807.1, from coordinate 164,728 downwards.
AAATATTTTATTCGAAAGAATTATCCCTTTAAAAACTTTGTCTTAAACAACTTGTTCAAAAGAATCCAACACTTAATACTTAGCCAAAAAGGGTCCCAATAGAAAAGAAACACTTGGTCCCTGAAAAGTCTAAAATAATGAACAAGTAAAGACTTAGATGAATAAAATATTTTTCACTTAGCTTCTAGCTTGTAGGCTTATTTTTGAACACTACTGTTGGATCCTTAGAAAACCTTGCTTGGATCTTCTCAATTTGTAAATGTTGGATCCATTTCTAAGACTTTGATCAAATGATTCATCAAACCATGTAATAGCTTTATATGTGGGCCAAAAATGGCTAATAGGAACCTCATAATTCAATTTTATGATGGCACAGGGTACTCTACTACAAGGGCTTGGTTTCAAAATTTAGACACTTATTTCTAGCTTAATCTTATACCAGAAGATGAGGCCATCAAATATTGTATGATTCACTTGGATGAGATTTCTCATGAGTGGTGGCATCATGGGATGATTACCATGGGGCATGATCAAATTGATACATATGCAGAGTTCATAGAGAGGTTGATAGATAGATTTGATATGAAAGACCCTGAATTGCATTTCAAGGAGTTAGCTCAACTTAAACAATGGGGTACTATGGATAACTTTGTTGTGGATTTCTAGATACTTTCGGTGCTTATTATAGATATCTTATAAAGGAGGCTAATTTTTCTTTTTATTGATGGGTTTTTAGACCCTTTATGTGGTTGGGTTAAGGGACTCAATCCATTCAATTTGTAGGAATCCATCAAGAGGGTGAGGGATATGGAGTCTTCTACTTCTAGAAGTAAATTCCATTCCAAGGGATTTATGCATAAGAAAGATAAAGACAAGAAGCATTTTTAGCATGATTTCCATTATCCCAAATAAGACTCAAATAAATTGGATAATGATCAACTGAATGAGCTTTGAATGAAGAAATTATGCTTCCATTGTAGAGAACCTTGGGACCCATCACATAAGTATAGTGTGAAGGAAAAAATTAAAGTAAATAGAATATTTTTTTTGATGAAACAACATAAAAAAATTAGATTAATAGTCTGATTCAAAGAGTAGTGATGAGGAGAATACATCAGAGGAGGAGCTGAAGAGTGATGGAACCATTACCAAACTCTCAAGCATTAAAATTCTAGTCACATTTAAGGTTAGAGGTACTTTACAAGGACAGAGAATCATAGCTTTGATTGACACATGTGTCACACATAACTTCATTAATGAGAAGTTCATGGCTAAGAGAGGTCTAAAGACAAAAGAGCATGATGGTTTTAAGGCAATAGTAGTTGATGGGTACAAACTTTCTTGTACTTGAAAGGTTTCAAATTTGAAAATTTAATTAGTTGAATATGAATTGATAGATGAATTCTATGTGGTCAACATTAGGGATACTGATATGGTGTTGGGAATGCACTAGATGAAGTCCCTTGTAGAGTTCTCATTCAATCTTCAAAAGATGGAGATGAATTTCAAGGCCAATGGGAAGAAGATAGTACTTAGAGACCTATTAGATGGGGGGCCTAGAGTGGTGTCCTTAAAAATAATGAAGTGATTAATCAGACATGAGTAGGTTGAGTGGGTAGCTTTGTGTCTCATCATGCTTATAGTTATTGATCAGCAAAAGAATAATTACCATCCAGACATATAGAAGTTAATATTGTAGCATAGTATGATATTTGGGAGCATTCCTCCTGGGGTACCACCAGATAGAGGGATAAAGCACATCATAGAGTTAGAGGAAGGTACTAAACTAGTGATTTCTACCCCTTAACAACATCATAAGAGACACAAAGATGAAATATAAAAAATAATTAAGGAGTTGTTAGAGATGGGGTACATTAGACCTAGAAAAAGCTCAATTGTATCAACAATTATTCTAGTAAAGAAAAAAGATGAAACAATGTGAATGTGCATTGATTATAGGGCCCTTGATAAGAAGATAATAAAAAATAGGTACCCATCCCCAGACTAGATGAGATAATTTATGAGTTACATGGTGCTCAGTGTTTCTCTAAAATAGATTTGAGGTTAGGGTACCATTAGATTTCAATGAGGAAAGAGGACATAGAGAAGATGACTTTAAGGTTCCATTTTGGGCATTTTGAGTTCATGGTGATGCCCTATGGTTTGACAAATGCCCCAACCACTTTTCATAGTTGCATGAATCAGTTGTTCAGGAATCAATTGAGAAAATTTGTTTTTATATTCTTTGATGATATCTTGATTTTTATCAAAACTTGGGAGGAGCAATTACAACATCTTGAGGAGGTTTTGAGCATCTTGGAGAGTGAGTCTCTCTATGCAAAGGAATCCAAATGTGACTTTGGTATGATATAGCTTTTGTACCTTGGTCACATCATCAATATAGAGGGGGTGAGATTTGATCCTGAGAAGATCAAGGCTATTGTTGACTGGCCTCCACTGATGAACCTCACTCAGCTTAAAGGGTTCTTTGGTTTTTGTGGGTTTTATAGGAGGTTTGTCAAGGGATTTTCTTAGACTTCAACCCCAATTATAGATTTAAATAAGAAAGGAGCATTCGAGTGGTCTGATTTAGCACAGAAGTGTTTTGAGCACTTCAAGTAGTTGATGATGTCCTTCTGTCTAGTGTTAACTATACCTAACTTATCCAAACCTTTTGAGGTGGAGTGTGATACATCAAGAGAGGTGGAGTATGTCAAAGAGTGTCCTACTTACTAGTAGAAGAAGAATGAGCATACCTATCGAACTAGTTTACTTCAACCCTTACCCATTCTTAATAAAAAATGGGAATGTATTTCTATGGACTTCATCATCAAGTTACCGAAGGTATAGGGCAAGGACTACATATATGTTGTGGTTGACAGGTTGACCAAGTTTGCCCATTTATATGTTATTTCAACAACATATATTGTAGTGTAGGTGGCTGATCTCTTATTTAGAGAGGTATTTAGTTTACATGGGATGCTTAGGAGCATAGTCAATGATAGGGACAACAAGTTCCTCAATCTTTTTTGGCAGGATATTTTTAGATTGAGTGGGACTAAGCTCACCCTAAGTACTAGCTACCATCCATAGACAGATAGACATATGAAGATAGTGAACATATGGGTGGAGGGATATCTCAGAAATTATGTTTTTGGACAACAAAGGCCTTGGATCAAATGGTTTCACTTTGGTGAGTATTGTTACAATACTATCTATCACATGTCCATCAAGATGTCTCTGTTTATGGATTTGTATGGGTATGAGGCACCAAACTTCTTGGATTTATTATTTGGAGATAGCAGAGTGCCTAAGGAAAGATATTTATTATAGGAAAGCCAAGATGTGATGAAATCTATGAAGGAAAATTTACAATATGCACAAAATCAATATAAGCTTTATGTTGATCAACACTGTACATATCACATTTTTTAGGTTGGCAACATGGTGCATTTAAGGCCTCAGCCTTATAGACAATCTTATCTCAAGAAGAGTAGCATAGAGAAGTTAAAACCCAAGTTTTATGGTCCTTCCAGGGTGTCCAACAGAGTTGGGGAGGTTACCTATGAGCTTTAATTACTAGCTGACAATAGAGTCCATAATGTTTTTCATGTATCTAGGCTTAAGAAGGTGTTAGGAAACAACGTGGTTCCTTCATCAGATTTACCACCCTTAGATGAGGGTAAATTTATTTTGGTTCTAGAGGACATCATAGATTCCAAAGAGCGGACTCTTAAGAGGAGGGTAATTAAGGAGTACTTGGTCAAGTGGAGGAACTTACTAGTGGAAGATGCGACATGGGAAAATGAGTATATTTTACATCATCCAGAGTTGAGATTGCTTGAGGGTAAGCAATCTTTTAAAGGGTGAATTGTAATGTCCCCTTCTTAGCCTTTTGAGGAGATTGTCAGAGTTACTCTATTCAATCATTCCTATAGGCTAATGGAGAGTGGTTAGGGAACTTTGGTAACCATTTATCCAACATGGTGTAGTGGAGAGTGGTGTTTCAAGCTTTTCTAGAGTATTTTTGGTGTTTTCCCCCATACTATTTTTAGTAAGTCAATTTTAGGTGTCCAAGAAGCCAATTATCAGTCTTACTATTTTTGGCAGTGTCGGTGGGTGCAGTTGGTATCAATATTTCAATGTTTAATGGTTTAGTGCAATTATTTAATATAACATAATGTTATTAAAGTAAAATTAAAATATTTAACTTATGTTATTTTAATAAAGTGAATTTTGAAGGGGACTTTAGGAGACATAAGATAAGATAAGATAAATATATTAATGTCCAACTAATGACCATAAATGTAGGTCAAAGGTACTGTAGATTATAGAAATGTGGCAGGAAAAAGTGGGAAACCATAGGGTCTCCAAGATCAGGAAAAACAATGCCAAAATAAATAGTATAAAATATGACAAAGAGTGACCACTCTCATATCCAAACCACCAAAGGGCCCAACCACGCTCAGGTCTAAAGAAGAGAGAAAAAGAGATGAGCAATTCCAAAGAATATGTAAACATCAAGAACATGAGGATGAGCCCTAAAAAAGGACCAAGAGGGAACCCCTCAAGAGTTTGATCCAACTCTCCTAAAATCTAAGGCCGATGAGAAGAAGCTCTGAATAGAATTTTGACTTGAAGAAGGGGAGGTATGATGCCTGGTCTATCCTCCAATCCTTTGCCTAGAAGGAAAAATCATCTGTGAAGATTTGGTGGATCTAGTATGTCTCCTGATGCCAAGTCTAAAGTAAATATGTTGACAAAAACTTGGAGAACTATGAATAGTGTCTCTAGGCCTCACTAATCTGGAATGTGAGGCTATATTGAGTCAATCTATTGCTTAATGCCTCTCCTTGAAGGTAGCATCATGAAAAAAAAAGTAATCCATTGAGTGGAGACTGGTCTAGTGGATCTCTAACTAAGATGATCAAGAATCTTAAGAACTTCTTGTATATATAAAGACAAACATCTTTGGTCCTTGTATTTGAATAAGTCAACAAGATTTTGTGTCCCCCTAAATAGGTAGTAAAATCTCCCTCTGATCTCATAGGATGGATGCCTAGGTAGTAAAATCTCCCTAAGAAAAAATATAAAGTTTAAAAGTGTTATAAATTAGGATGGGTGCCTAGGGAGACATAAGGGGGAGTTATAATCTAAAATTGAAATCTTTTAATTCACTAGAAGGGGGTGTGGGGTTTTGGAGAGGCTATATAAGAGCTTTTTGGGCTCATTCTTTTTTATGTTGGATGAAGATATTGAATTGGTTCTTGTTCTTAGAGGAGGTCATACTTCTTAGGGTTTGTGAGGACAAAATCCCCTACAAGCAACATTCTTTACACTATTAGAAGACACAATGTCGAGAATTTATGGTGGTTTTAATCAAAGATCATAGCTGGGCTTCATTGGTAAATTATTACTCCATTTAATTTAGTCACAGAGCTTGTAATTGTTGAGTTTATTCATCGAGGTAGATTGGAGGAGTTTATTATGAGATTGTTGGTTGTAATACCCTCATTACTGGGCCATACCATTGTTGAAGTAGGGCATGCAAATTTTAGAGGGGGCTTGTGAGTTGCTAGTTGGGATGCCTAGTGTTTGAGACTACTTATTGTTGGAGATTGGGTGCCTAGGTTGGGCAAACATTTAGCAATATTAAGGGAAGCAAAGGTATCATCATTCAAGGGTTTTATTAGACATTTTTCTACCCCTAACTAGTTGGTTTTTACTAAAACCCATGGCCAAAGTGACAAACATTTTTTGGGTATGTTCAATTTAGATATTAGATGGTATTTTGTGAAATGGGTTGTTATAATCAAGGAAATCTTGATATTTTGATTGTAATAAAATTCTATAATTTTTTAGTTAGTTGTGACATTGAAAAAAGTGAAATTTTTGATTATTTCTTTGCCACAAGTTCTTTAGTTTCTACACTTTATCTTTTGTTCAAAGCATTCAAAATCATTATCAAAACACAAACAAATCAACCCTCAAAATAAAAATAAAATTTAAAAAACAAAGGCAAAATAGGGCCGCATGTTACATTTTTCTTTCCTTGCTTTAGATCCCATGCTGACATTCTCTTTTTTAAATATAATATTAAGTATTTACCTGAATAAAATAGTAATTAAAAATAATTTAATGAAAATAAATTAATAATTAATTCATTTACATACTTTAGTGGTAAAAACCACTTTTAACAAATATTCTATCAATTAATTAATAATTACCTTATAAGATAAATGATAAAAATCACTATTTTTGGCAATTAATAATTAACTAATACAATATAATTACCCAAAAGGATTCTTTAGTATATGGGGAAGTAGATTAAATCATGATGTGGAAATGGGGACATCACAAACTTTTAGAACACCTTGAATTATGGGTGTGCTAAAAAGTACACCGAGATGCTAGTGGGATTTGCATAGGAGACTTCCTCTCAAATAGTAGTGGTGAAGAGTATGCTTCAAATTTACCTCAAATAGTAGGATACTTCCTCTCAAGTACAACTTGAATTGTGAAGAGCATGATTGATATCCTCTTTAGAGATATTCCCACAATCATTCACATTAGATTCATTCATTTATGAAAATGATAAAAGGATATACAAAGCACAACTATAACAAGCATGACCTACATCATATAATATTCATATGTCACTGCATTGAATATAATCATTTCATGATATGTAAAGCATGGCTACAACAAATCTGACCTCCATCATACAATATTTGTATCTTGTTGCATTGAATGCAATGATTACATGAAATTCAAAGCATGGCTATAACAATGATAACTTACAACACAAAACCTTAACCAAAAAAAATGTAAGCAATAATTTTGTCTATACCCAACAATTATTGTAGTCTATGATTTGGTAAAAGTTTGAGGGCATCTTACAAGCATGTGCTTGCAACTCCATAAAACTTATGCCGAGACAGAGAGGAATGAACCCATGCACCAAACCATGGTGGTCTATATGCACCCCAACCATCAGCTAACCTTTGTATCCATAATACCATAGTAAAGAATAGAGCAAGTTTCAAACACAAAACATCACAAATATTGACATCATAAATAAAATGTCATGTCCCCCTTTTGGACATAGAATGAATTTATACCCTTAGCCTTCTTTTATTTTCCAAGGGCTAAGGGAAGAAGAAAGAAAAGGGAAATGTTTGGGGTTTCTAAGGATAATTTGAAAAAAATACTTTATTGTTTTAATTTTCACTTAAGTTGTGGTCTCTTGAGGGTCATGGGCACCCAAGAGCTTAAGTAGGGGTTATAAATATTGCTCTTTTAATATTTGAAAAAGGTCTTCCCTCAAAAATGGAATGCACCCCTTGGAGGAATTGATATAAGAGAGAGTGGAGGATCATTTGGAGAGGTTATGATATTATGATATTTGAATATTGAGGTTTAAGCATAAAAAACTTAACCCAATACTTGGAGATGAAAACCTTCAAGGCTAAAAATAAATTAGGGATGAAACCCTCTAATTTTTTATTAAGGAAACATCATTTCAGAGGATGCAATTGAGCTTGAATATTCAAAAAATCCAAAAGTACACTTTGGAAGTATGGTGAATTGCTTTAGGGGTTCACACCAAAGGTTTTAGTGCCATTTATGGATGGTAAACTGGTTCATTTTTTGAAGACCCCTTTAATTAGGGTTGCATTAGAGTTTGCTTGTTGAAGGCCCCTTGTCCTAGGGTTGCATGGATAAAGACATAATTATCTACTATTTTGTAGGTAGGCGACCCCGTTTGGGATTGTATACATCATTTTCTAGGGCTTAATTGGCTTAATTTATAGATCTAAACATTGCATAATATTTTTATTATTTTATTGGAATTTTTCCAATAATTATTTGATCATAAAATAAGGTGATTTTAGGGTGGAAAAGCACCTATTTAATTCTACAGTTTTAAAGGCTCTTTTATGCCCTATTCATCATTGAAATAATTGTTGAATTATTTCTAGGATTTGACATAATTAATTGCAACAGTGTGTGAGGGTTTGATCACTAGGGTTTGCAGTAAAAATCAAAAAATATATATTTCAATTAGGGTTTGGTCAAAAAAATTAGAATTCAGGGTTTTATCCTATTTTTGAATATTTTAGTGGTATCAGAGCCAATTTATTGGCTAGCTTTCGGGTTTGAGGGTTTATAAGGTCAAACAGTGACATAAGGGAAGATAAATGGCTTTTGGGTTTTTGGATGACACTAGATTGGAGAAGCTTACCCAAGTGTAAGAAAGATTGAATGATATGATGGCATAAATGATCCTCACCATGAAAATCTAAATGGCAAAGGTAGTATTCCAAGGGTAAATAGTAGTTTTTAGCCACCAAAAGTCACAAGTGGTTATTTACCCAGGTATTCTGGCCTACCTCTCTTCTAAGGGAATTAAAGGAAGAATGAGTTTGGATTGGACCAAGGTCAAACCAAAGAGCTACACAAGGAGATTTGAGGCATGCTTGGCATGTAGAAGAGGAAAATAAATCTGCCCTTGTGATGAAGGGAGAGCCGCTAATTAATTTCCCTAAGGAAGGCATAAAGTTAGAATTGAAAGGGGTTAGTGAGTAGAAAAAAATTGGTGCCTTGAAGCCATTTGAGTAGAAAAAGGACAACACTTTAGGGCAGCCTAGGGTTGTAACTTTAGAACATCAACAACCAGACTTTTGGGGGCAACAAAGGAAGTTACAATTGGAAGACATCAATGTGGTAGAGCCAAACATTTTGGGGAAGCCAAGTGTTGTATTTTTTGAGTATAAAAAATTATATGTTTTTGGGTAGCAAGGAGAGGTTTTAAAGCAAGCTTGTAGACATCAAAAGGAGCTGTAAGTGGTAGATAATGAAAGGAAAGAGCCAAGGGAAGGGACTTCATAGAGTATGAAAGGACGAAGCGAGACCCAAGAAGAAATTTTTGAAGTTGTTAAAGAAACTAAAATTGAAAAAGAACACAAATTTTATGAATCAAAAACATTTTGGGGCAACTCTATGGAAAATTATGTTGTAGAAGAGGATGCAGCCTTTTGAATTGATTCTAACAATAGTTCACTTTCATTGCATAACTCTAGATTTCATAAGGGAGATTGGAAAAAGAAATTGTTGGTATCATTAGAGAGGGAAGTACAAGTCCTAACAAGGTTGAACAACACAAAGAGTTTCTTTGAAGGATTAATATAAAATGTGAAAGGGGAAAACGTGAAGAAAATTGTCACCATTGTTGATTTACATACAATCATGGATGCAATGGAAGCAACAAAATTAAAATATTTTCATGTGATTAAAGACAAGGATGTGGCCATTAAATTTGTAGATGAGGCCTTAAATAAGGTAAGACAATGGAGCTTAAGGTTGATGATCTCACCTTTGATTTTGAATCAACCAAGGACTCCTTAGAAAGTAGTCAAAGGGCACTTCTTGAGGCAAAAAATTAGAATGACGTTGCAAGGAAGTTTTGGAAGCAAGAGAATGAAACAAGGGTAAGGGAAATCAAGAAAGTAATTGATAAGCTCATTAGACTACAAGAATACTTTGATTTGAGATATTTTTTAGAAAAATCAGAAGTTACAAAGGTAGAGTTTGAACAAAGGGATAGAAATAACTTCCAATATTTTGACAATTCACTTTTTGAGATGGATGTTAGGATAACTCAAAGTTTAGATTTTATGTGGGATCCAGGTAACAATTAAAAACCTTGGGAAGAGGCTACAAATTATGAGTTAGGACAGCCACCACAACCTGTGGGAACCCATCCACACCATGTTCGGTAAGCATAATAAATTTTGAAAATTATTGTTTGGGACACCCCTTTCAAATTGCAAAAACTCAGCTCCTATCATGCTCAGAAAATTCTGAGTTTTTTATGAAAACTCAGTCCACTTCAAGGGCAGAAAATTCTAATTTTTATGTTGACATTCATCTTGTCCCATGTGTCAAAAATTCTAATTATTCTAGGGGAAACCAGCCTAGTAGATGTGCCTAAAATTCTGAAAATTGTTGTTTAGTAGAAAGAAGTAAAAAGGTTGTAAATTCTGAGTATGGGCAGCCACTAAGGCATGTTGAAAATCATCTAATTCCATGTTTTAGAGGCATTGAAAATTATGGAAATGATGGGTAAATTTGGCCCCTCACATGTGTCATGAAATTGGGGAGTTTGGAATGGGATCAGCCCTTCCAAGGTAAGGATTTTTCCCTCTTGGCTAATATGGTAAGTGCTGTATGTTTTGTAAATTATGTTTTAAGGCAGCAAGAAATAAGTTTGTGTATGTAGTCCTTTGTGAAGAAGCATAATATTAAAAGGGGAATTCATTTTTCATAATTGAAGGGTAGCTTGAAGACCACAAATACTATCCATCTCAAGGGGATGTTAGGGAGAGATAGAGGCAATCCTAAGGATGAAGGAGTTCCATAAATTCTATATACTTGTGGGCCATTTAGGAAGCATGTTTGGAGGGGAAAGCATGAAGGGGTGCAAGAGACAATTTCAAGGAAAGGCTAGCAACTCCATGAGGGTGCCCACTTAGAAGGTATGATTTCCATTTCCTTCAAAATTGATTGTTGCATAGAAATGGGTGAGCCATATCTCTTGCTTCTTGAGGGAACTTTGAGGTCCTTTGTAAGTCATAAGGGGTATATGTATGCTTTACAATAGGTCACCCCCTCTAAGGAGCACACATGGATGAGGAGGATCATGAAGGATAGTCAAGGTACATTATTCTACCTTCCTGTCCATGACAATTCTAGCTTACTTGGAAGGAGCTTGTGGGTTCCTAAATGCATTGGGAAGGTAAATTGAAAAATGACACTTCACAAGGGTGAGTTATGGTTGAATGGTTCCAAATTTTGGGCTAATAAGTTGTAAGATATGTGGGATTACATAAATCAATCATAGGGAAAGGGGTTGACTTGATCATGCTTTTTGCAAATTTGAATGTGGGTTGGTTGTCAGGAAGCAAGGAATGGATTTCAAACACTTTGGAAAAGTTTTCAGTGCTCATGGGTGGTAAAATTTTGATTTTGGGGGTAGATTTAGAGTGTGTGAACAACTATCTCATGTTCATTTCCACCATGAACACTATGGGCAGCCTTTTTATACCCTCCAAGGCAATCATAGACGTGTTTCTAGCCACTCCACAAATAGATAATAATGTCAAGGATGCAAGCAAGAGAGGGAAGTACAAATACACTCATTTAGGGCTTGAAGAGAGAACTTTGGATTTGATTAACATGTTTGTGTCTTGTGCAGGTATTGTTGTGTGGACATTTAAGGCCTAAGATTTTAGTAATTATCTTGCTAGAGAAAACTTTTTTAGCCACTATAGAAAATTCTTCCTTTTTTGTCATCTTTCCGGGGCCCATGTAGTGTAAGGCCACAATGTGGAGGAAAGGGAAGAAAATGCACTACTATCATGACACTTCCAGATTGGGTAAAGAGACAAAATTCTTCAAGTACAACAGTAAAAGGCTTCAATATGAGTCCTTCTTTCCATGAGAAGAAGTGAGAGTTGGATTTTGTGTAAGGCTAATGGTTGGAATAATTTCATGGCCGTTCCTTTTGCTTAAGGATAAACAATTTTGAGTGGGGAGGATTGTCATTTCCCCCTTCTGGATATAGAACAAATGAAGACCCTTAACCTTGTTTTATTTCCCAAGGGCCATGGAAAGAAGAAAGAAAAGGGAAACATTTGGGGTTTCTAAGGGAAATTTACAAAAAGTACTTTATTGTTTTAATTTTCACTTAAGTTGTGGTCTCTTGAGGGTCATGGTCACCCAAGAGCTTAAGTGGAGGTTATAAGGATTGCTCTTTTAATATTTGAAAAAGGACTTCCCTCCAAAATGGAATGCACCCCTTGGGGGAATTGATATAAAAAAGAGTGGTGGATCATTCAGAGAGGTTATGCAATTATGAGATTTGAATTTTGAGGTATAAGCACAAAAGGCTTAACCCAAGACTTGGAGATGAAAACCTTCAAGGCTAAAGAAGAATTAGGGATGAAACACTATAATTTTTAATTAGGGAAGAACATCATTTTAGATGATAAAATTGAGATTGAATATTTAGAAAATCTATAAGTACACCTTGAAAATGTGTCAAATATCTTGGAAAGTGTGGCAATTTGCTTTGGGGGTTCACACCAAGGGTTTTAGGGCTGTTTATGGGCAACAAACTAGTTCATTTTTTGAAGACCCCTTTAAATAGGGTTGTGTTGGATTTTGCTTATTGAAGACCCCTTGTCCTAGGGTTGTATGGATAATTACATAATTATCTATTGTTTTACAGTTGGGAGACCCCCTTTAGGGATTGTATACATCATTTTCTAGGGCTTAATTGGCCTAATTTGTAGATCTAAACATTTCATAATGTTTTTATTATTTTATTGAATTTTTTTGAATAATTATTGTTTCTAAATATTATAGAAAAAGGTATTTATATTAGCTAAATATTTGATAACTTTTTTGGTCTGATTATTTGTATATAAAATAAGGTGATAACGGGGTAGAAAAACACCTATTTTATTTTACAATTTTTTAGTCCTTGTGGTGTCTAGGGTTTGAGGTTGAAAGGCTCTTTTATGCCCTATTCATCATTGAAATAATTGTTGAATTATTGTTAAGATTTGACGTAATTATTTGCAATAGTGTGAGAGGGTTTGATCATTAGAGTTTGTAGTAAAAAATAAAAATATATATATTTCAGCTAGGGTTTGGTCAAATAAATCAGAATTGAGGGTTGTATCCTATTTTGGAATATTTCATAAAATGCCTCAATATTTGTTTGGCACAATTCTGTAAATGTTTCTATGGTGGTATAGATTGTCGATCTACCAAGTTTGTGCCCCTTTGTACCAACCTACAAAACAACACACTAAATCAGCAACATCTTCAATTTAAAATAATTTAAAACTCAAATGAAATAATACTAGTTGTACATGAAAGCAAAGGTTAAAAATAAACATTTTGTTATCTTAAGATAGTTATAGCAAGGATGACACACACCACATAAAACATTAACAAAATAAACCAAAATAGTTATATTGTGCATACCCAACAATCATTACAGCCATGATTAGTTCAAGGAGTTTGAGGGTATTTTACAAGCATTTCTTGAGCCTTCATGAAGCTTCTTCCAATGTAGACAAGAATAGACCCATGCACCCAACCATGGTGTGCGATATTGACCCAAACCCATCATATAACCTTTGTATCCATAATAGCATAGCAGAGAAAATAACAAGGTACCAACACAAATCCTTACACTTGTATCATCGTCATAAATAAAATGCCTCAATCTTTGCATTGTCAAATATGTGTTTGGCATAATCCTCTGAACACTGCTATGGTGGTACAAATTATCATTAGTTATTCTATTAGGTACATGTCTCTCTATCTTTACCCTGAAAAATAATGTGCAACATTATCAACATATGTAATTTATAAGGATTCAAAACTCAAATGAAATAATGATCATACATGCAATTGAAATGTGCAAATAAATGTTTTATCATCTCAAGATAATTGTTTAAAAATAAACACAACAAAAATATCATACAAGATGATAAATGTACTAGTAAAAAAGGATACATGATGCTTTCATTTTGTTTGCATGTATAATGATTCAATGAAGAAAATTAAAAAAGTTTCAGTCATTTGAGGGAAGTACTTGCAGTCATAATCATTTAGACGTGCATGGCTACTTGTACATAGATCAAAGAGGAAGCTTTTTTGGCTAGGGGTTTTTCCTAGAGTGCATTGGTTTAAAGGGTTTAAATAAATTTTGACATATATAAGATAACAAAGTAAATAAAAAAATCAAGCAGCCCTCACTTTTATGGTAAATAAAAATGATAAGAGTAAATCAATGTCTACAACAAGGAGCATTTGACAGGGGAAGATAAAAATCATTGCATTGATAAAAAACTTTGGAAACAACCTCCAACTATTTAAGAATTGTTTGAAAAACTATAACATTCATGTGTTGTTGCAATGAATAGAATGATTTAAGGATATGTAAAGCATGCCTACATCAAGGATGACCTATAACACAAAAAACCTTAACAAAAACAAACCAAAATATTAATTTTGTTTATACACAACAATTATTGTAGTCCATGATTCACTTAAAGAGCTTGAGGGCATTCTTTTTATATTTGTGGGTTGTTTATCCTTCAATTATTGCATTCCATGATGCCACATGTAGATAATGCATTTTGTAAAGCATTTATGATATCTTACAAGGATGTGCTTGAGCCTCTATAAAACATCTACCTAGATAGAGTGAAACAAACCCATGCACCCAACCAAGGTGGTTTGTACCCACTCCAACCATCTATCAACCTTTGTATCCATAATACTAAAATAGAGAAAATAGAAAGGTGCCAACACAAAGCCTCACAAGTATTGATATCATGAATAAAATTACTCAATCTTCATATTATCAATACGTGTTTGGCACAATCCTCTAAATGCTACTATGGTGGTACAAATTATTTGTGGTTAGCCTACCAAGGCTGCTCCCTTTTGTCTTCAACTTGCAAAACAATGTACAACATCAACAACATTTGCTATTTAAAAGGATTTAAAACTAAAAGGAAATAATGATCATGCATGTAAGCTAAAAAATAGATCTCAACTTAAAGCTTAAAAATAAACATTTTATCATCAAAAGATAGCTGCTTAAAATTAAAATATAAAGCATCAACTTCTGTCAATTCAAATATACAAGTCTAAACTTATTTTCTACTAGATACATTAACATCCAATAATATCATGTAATCATTGCATCCACTTCCCTTCTTTGTCAAGCCCATTTTGTGCATATCTAAAAATTATTAAATAAATGATTTGCTATAAGATATTGTAGGTGTATCATTTAGTCTACAACAAATGTCGAGTCCACATAATGGGATTCTCGGCTAGAGAGGTAGAATACTCTTCCTCCATGGACAAGATGACCACATACATTTTCTTAGAATAAACCAAAATATATACAAACAATTTTTTATTGGCATAAACAAAAAACTAAAACGATATCAACACAAGCCAATGATCCAGTCAGTGAAATTTGAAACATAAGAATCTTCCCTACAAATATTGATGGAGGTTGGGAATTTTATAATTCAACCCTCTAGGACTACATGAAACCACACTTGCATGAACGAGCTTGTTTTTTTATCATGGTAACTACAAATCCAGTTAAAAATATTATTCTTCTCCTTATCCCTCTAGGAGTACATGAAATCATGCTTGCATGAATGAGCTCAATTTTAATTATGTAAAATTTGAAATGAGTTAAAGTTTTTATCTTGCTCAACATTTTTGTACAAAGAGAAAAAATAATAGTTTTAACTAGATTTGTAGTTTACATGATAAAAAATAGTCCATTCTTGTGAGTGTGGTTTCATGTACATTTGAAGTGTTTAATTATGGGCCCTTGAGCTCCATTAGCCTTAGTAGGAAACATTATTTTTTTTCATGTTTTGCTAACGGGGTCTCTAAAGTTGGATCAACATGATACTCTTCATGTGTGTTGATCTCATCATTTTATACCCTATCCAATTAAATATTAAACATAATGAGTGTAGAAACCTCAAAATATTATGGAAGTTACAACCACTCTAATGCAATCTCAGTTACAAAATGTGGTAGCATAGAGCAGGCACGTTAGATTGTTTAACAAACTACAACATTTCATTGCAATATTTTTTAACTATTTAATCTAATCATGGACTACAATAATTGTTGGATATGGGAAAATTTGTTTTTTGTTAAGGTTTTAGGTGATGGAGGGCATCTTTGCTACACCTATGCTTTGAATAATCTGTAGTCATTATATAGTTGGTTAGGGTAGGTTCCTTAGGGATGTATTATTTTAAAGGGTTTGAGAGCATCCTTATAACATACCCTCTAATGCAATGTTTTTGACAAACAACAACATTTATGTTACTGCATTGACAACAACATGTACCAAAGTTACTAACATACCAAACCATAATGCTAAGATCCTTTCTTCTCACAAAACACAAGTAAATGTCCTAAGCCCATTATTTGATCATGCCTTTGATGAATGTACACACAATTATGTTGCAAACGTGAATTGTTTGACAAAATGAAACAATGATTATGTCAAAATATCATAATGCAATGAGCGAGTTGACCCTAATGCAATATTAGGTGCAAAATATGGCATCATAGAGAAGGCACGTGAATTGTTTGAAAAACAAATTTGCAATGATTATGGGATATCCCAATGTAACAATTGACAAATTCACTCAGTTTCATAACTAACATGAAGGTATGGGAGCAAAATATTCTAAACTCACTAAAATATCAAGTTGTAATGCTAAGATCTTTGCCTCTTCAAAAACACAACTATGTCCTAATGTCTATCATTATAGTCCATATCACCACATTTCATCAAGATATTTTGCAACAACACATGACAAATACATGCCCTTAATTATGCTTTAATGGATGTGCATGCCCTTACAGGAAAACCTTGATATGTGAAATGTACAGATCCTCTAATGCAATTTCAGTTTCAAAATGTGATATCATAGAGGAAGCATGTGAATTATTTGAGAAACTATAACATTCATATGTCAATGCATCATTGCAGTCATTTCATGTAAGGGTACATTAATGGTTTGAAAAACTATATTTTTGAGAGCATTCTTATGAAAATCATTTTTTGCATATCTTCCAATCATTGTAGTCAATGTGACCACATTTTGGTGAGACATTTTGTTAAATGGTTGATGTGCTTTGTGTATGCTCCCACATTTTGTATCTTTGAATTGTTTGAGAAACTAATGCAATTATTACTTAATATCATGATGAAATAAGATAGTGGACTCTAATCCTTTTCTATTCACAAACCAAAAATAAATGTTATAAGCCCATCATTGCAGTCTATGTGGCTACATTTAGTCAAACAAATGGTAAATTACCTCAATTTCATAATTAATGTGAAGGCATGAGATAAACAACTTATAAATTCACAAACATATGAGGTCATAATGCTAAGATCCTTGCCTCTTCACAAAATAAAATCCCTGTGAAATTAATTTTATGCACATCTAGCAATCATTGCAGTCCATGCGACCATACTTTGTTGAGACATTTTTTTAGACAGTTCTTGTGCTTTGTGTATGCTTCCAAATTTTGTATCTTACAATCATTGCAGTCCATCAAACCACACTTCCTTGAGACATTTTCAAACATTTCACGTACCCTTATGTAGCAAACTTTGAATTGTTTGACAAATAAATGCAATGATTATAGGGTATCCTATTGTAATGAGTGAGTTGACCTTATTGTAATGACTCAGTTGATCTTAATGCAATGACTGAGTTGATCCTAATGCAATGAGTGAGTTGACACTAATACAATCTCATGTGAAAATTATGGTAGCATAGAGAAGGCACATCAATTTTTTAACAAGGTAAAGATGCTTACAGGATATGTAAAAATCCCCTAACAAAGCATTGATCCTAACTAATCTAATGATTACATGATATCCTAATACAATGAGTGAATTTATCCTAATATAATGGCTTAGTTGATTCAAATGCAATGAGTTTGTTGATCCAAATGTAATATTTTGTAAATCATGGCAACATAGAGAAAACACATCAATGGTTTGACAAAATGATAAAATGATTATAGGATATGCAAAATATTCCCTACTAATG
Organism: Torreya grandis; assembly: GCA_037957365.1. NCBI lineage: Eukaryota > Viridiplantae > Streptophyta > Pinopsida > Cupressales > Taxaceae > Torreya > Torreya grandis. The sequence continues at coordinate 147,026 of JARHVA010000807.1, read as the reverse complement.
CTTTGAAAAACTAATGCAATGTCCCCATTTCTGGTTCACAAGTAAACAAGTATTGAAGACCTTTAGTCTACTTTCCTCATAGACTAAGGGATAAATTTTGGGGATTTTATTTTATTAATTGATTAAGATTGTCCGAATAGTGATTTTGATCATTTGACCATATAAGGCAATTTTAGTTAGTTAATAAAATATTATTAAAAAGTGTTTTTTACCACTAAAACATTTTATAAAACTGGTTTTAACCACTATTGCACTTGAGAGTTTGAATAATAATTGGAGAAGATATTTTAGTTAATTATTTGCCCAAAAGTGATTTAATCACCCTTGTAAATTAATTAATTATTTATTAAATTATTGTCTTAGAGTAATTTTAATTACTAATTCTATTTTGGTAAATAATTTAATATTATAAGTGGGAAAAAGAGTAAATGTTGGCTTAGAGGGAAAATAAAAGAAGAAAAGATATTTTGAAAAGTGATTAAGTGATTTTTAAAAGATGTTTTGCCTCCAAAAGTGGTTCACCCCACTTTAAAGATTATATATGGGTATGAGGGCTTCTATTTTAATATGCTAAATTTATATATTGAATCTTCATGCTTGAAGAATGATTGGGATGTATGCTCAATAATTGCTACCACAATTTGAGCTAAATTATCTTCAAAAAGGTGTTTTGGAATACCATCTTTGCACAAAGGAATATTTTGTCTTGCCATTGGAGTGATGCGATTTGCTTTGAGATTCTTTGGAGAGTGTTTTGAGGTCAATTGGAGGTCCTATTGATCAAATCAATATTTTAGAATTTATTACTAATTTTTTTAACTGTGACATTGGGATATGTGAGGGCTTGGTGAGGGTCTTAAGGCCCTAATTTGCTGAAAAAATAAACAATAATTTTTCAAATTATTATTTAATTATTTGACAGGGTTTATGGTCAAGTTGACTCTTGAAGTGTTGATTTATGCCAAATAAATATTCTACAATTTTTTTTAACATTGGTGACTTGTGTATGCAAGCTTTGGAGGTCATTGAGGGTGCTCTATGCCCTAGTTTGTGAATTGTATTTTTCCTAAATTTATTGCAACCTTGTTTGACTTGGTCAACTTTTCTTGGAAGACATTTTGATTACCTTGGATGCCCTAATTGGTTTCTGGAATTATTCCTATATTTTTTGCATATTTCATATGGTGTTTGTTAGGGTTAGAAGAAGTATTTGAGGAAGAAACAACTGCTATTTTTTGATATAAAAATAAGATAATTCTAGCAGGTTTAAATCATAATTTAATCCTCCTACCATGGTAAAAAGGTACATTTTTCTTATTTTCAATTTGTTGTTGATATTTGCCCACATTGTGGTGATTATTGGTTGAAGTGATTGTTGGAAATTGCCTACATATTTCTTGCATTTTGGTGCCAAGGGTTTGGTGGTGTTTGGTATGTGTTTGGAGCATTTATTTCAGTTAGGGTTTGCTATTTTCTTTTTCAAATTCAGAATTCAAAAATTATTTGCAATTCTTGTGGGTTTTGGGGAAAACCCTTAGTTGGTCTTTTGGTCCAAAAATGGGACATTACATGCAATAGTTATAAGATATTCAAAACATACCCTAATTTTTTTTTTGATAAACTAGTGCAATGATTATACAAAGCTTTGCCAAACTAATGCAATGATTATAGGCTTTTCAAGACATGCCTTAACAAAGTTTTGAAAAAGTAATGAAATGATTACATGATATGCGAAATGTGCCCTAATAAAGCTTTGACAAAGTAATGCAATGATTAATTATTATAAGATATGCAAAATGTGCCGTAAGAAAGCTTTGACAAAGTAATACAATGATTACATGATATGCAAAATGCTCCCTTGTAAAGACTGAAAAAATTAATGTAATGATTATTGGATATTCAAAACGTGCCCTAATAAAACTTTGAAAAACTAATGCAATGATTACAAGCCATCGTAATGCAATTGTGACATGCCTTAATGCAATGTCAGTTGCAAAATGTGGCATCATGTAAAAGGGGCGTGAATTGTTTGAAAAACTAATGCAATGATTATAAGATTTGCAAAGCATGACTATAGCAAGGATGACAACTATTATTACTTCAAAATGTACCCTAAAAATGCTCTCGCCTAATCAAAATATATCATAATGTGCCCTAACAAATTTTTTTTTAACACAACTTTAACCAAAAATCAAACATATTTGAATTAAAAAATGAGGGTTTAGGCCAATACCAGTGACAACATGATGATAACTATGAGTGCGGGCATTTGGCATTTTTCAATTCAATATCTTTTTCGTCTACCAAATGCTCCTTGTAAATGTCAATTTCTTTGTTTTTTTAATAGCATAAATGACGACTCTCAAATGGGTTCCTTACCCAATTCACTCCCTTCTCTATCAAATCGTCAACTCCTTCGCTTCTCTGCCAAATGCTTCTCCTTGCAGCCGTTGATTTCTTGTATCATTTTTCTTCACTTGCAAAAGTGATAGATCCTTTGTTTTTTGGTTCGATTTTGTGGTCTTATATGTGTCAAATTTTTATTGTCCAAATATTTTAAAGAATTTAGGGGAGCAAAATGTGGAAAGTTTACGTGGTTTTTTCAATAGATGATATATGAACATCGCAAATTTGATGTCAAATTTGGACGAAAAAGAAAAAAAGGATTTTCGTTCGAAATGGGCCCAAACTTTGATGTATGTCAGCTATGTCAAAAATCATGTTGATATGGACCCGAAATTTGGGCCAAATGTTGTAGAATTGACTCCTTTCTCAGTCTTGTTCATACCCGGCTTATACTTCAACTAAGGTTGGGACCTATCATCATTCACAAAGATTAACACACTTTTGTTATTCTGGAATCAGAAAGCACCATTGCTAATAATGAGCAGGCTGTAAGGCATTAATAATTTAGGTATGCAGATCTTGTGTTGACCATTTTGTTCGTGATTTAAAAAGTGTGGATATTTGTCCTCTTGTATTTGTGAGGCCAATTGAAAACTGAGTCATGAGGTTCCTACATGGAAATTCTTATGAGTTTTAGTATCCTCGCTCAATACGTTTGTGCTTCTTGTGTTCTCTTAGGTTGTCTTTGCAATGTTTAGTGAACTCCAACTGATATGCAAATAAATGCATCCAAAATAGATCTTTCAGTTTCACTACTATTCAAATCATTAAATTAATGTTTTCCAACAATTATAACGAACAAACCAGGCTATTCCTACTGGCATCTTGTGCATTTGTGTAAAAAAATTTAATCTGCCCTTCAATTTTTATATATCCTCTTTGGTTCAATATGTAAAGTTTATTCCGAGGGCATTGCTTTTTGAATTGATTCATATATAAGCCTTAATGCTTCATGAATTTTGCAATCAACTTTCCATATCATTTTTTTTCAAAATTGGAAATATTACTTATAATCTTTTGTATCCCTATCAGATCTTGGATTCATAGAAAGCCAACTCTGCCACATCCACTACGCTGCATTTCCATGAATACCTAGGTCATCATTGCAACAAGTTCTCCCTCTCATTGTTAGATGACAATCTGGCATAGAACATCTCCTATTATTTGCTTTTCTTGCAAGTTTTCAATGCATTTTCCTTCAAGAAATTGCTATAAATAATTCCTCTTCTCAAATTGTGAGCAGTACACGTCTATTCCATCCTACTTCTTTCACATGTCTTTATATATACTTGCCAATCTATAAGGATTTTATCCAACAAAAAGTATGTGGTCCATCAGTCAATGAAAATGTGTGTTTCATTCTTTTCTATTCCTTACATGTATTAGTTTTCTCGCTCCTTAAATTTAAGGCTTGTTTCATTATAGTCTAGGTTGTATTAGCACAAAACTTGATTGCCCATAATTTGTTTAAATTTTTAGAGAAAAACCTTTGTTTATTCTAATTTGATGGAAATTATCTTAAGCATATGACCAGGTTTTATAGGCTTTCCTCTAGTTCTATTTTGTTAATGAAAATTATAAAATTGTTGCTTTTACTTGTTTTGTTATGGCTTCATGAATCAGAAAATTTAAGGAAATTCAATAAGTTTTGATATCTCAATGTACAATTTATGTAGATAAATAATATTGTGATTGCTATACTTAAATTGTTGTATAAAGGAGACACAAATTCAAGCTAATAAGACATGTTATTGATAAATTCATTTCAATTGCTAACTGTTGAAACTAGTAATATGTTTCTTGTTGATGCTGTGGATTGCACCCTCTGAAAGGATACTTAGATCCCTTCTTCCATGTGGCACAATGGAGACATTCCTCTTGTGGGTGGCAAATGTGAGGAATGAATCTTTAGATTAGGGGCTACGTCCCCTTGATGCACCTTGAGGCCCTGAATTTTTACTGCTAACAATGGGAGGTGCAAAGAGAGAGATACTATAAGAAAAAAATAAAACCTAACTAAAGTGGTGATGCACCAAAAATGATTGGTCTACTAAGCTTTCACCTACACTTTACACCAAAAGAAGCAAACAGGCACTTCATTCGAATGACAAACTGACTGCATCAGTGCTTCAACAGGGGATCCTATGGAGGTATAGGGAGGAAGAAACTACTAGAGATGTTCTAAAGACACACTGTTGGATAGTTGTTCATTTGCGCCTATACTTCAATTTGGACACTTCTTGTTGACCTGCAGAAAAGAATCATAATACACTAGATATGTTGGTATGAACTTATGAAAACATTAAAAGAAATGACTGAACATAAGACAGGACCATAAGCATATGCAAAAGTGCAAGCTCAAATGGAGGTAAAACATTTCTTTTAACTCAGGGTAAATTTCTTCAAGGCTTTGCCATACAATGTTGAGAGATGCTTTCTTCAAATAAGAAGCTACAATATATAGAGAACTTAGAAAAAGATCATTGACCAATCAAGGGAATGAGACCCATGTTGTATTAAACACTCTTGCAACAAAGAATTAGCCCATGTTGTTGTCATTTCTTATTAAATGCATATGAGAAAGCCATGCTATAGGTACTTAAGTCGCCAACTCTGTTGTCTAGGCCTGCAGGAGTATAGGTTACTTCTCCTAGCAACCGACAATGCCATCCCCATTATGTTGACTGCACCATGCTCTCTTGAATGCTCACACAAATGGCTCCTCATTAATGCCAAAACAAGGAAACACAGGCTGCTCCCTTCAATTTTCACAACCAACCCTTTTAATAGTTTTTTGGTGGAGACTATTTCACCTAAAGGCATTTACTTCTCCCGCTGATGACTCCTGTGGCACCGACCATGTTCTGGTTCACCCCTGGGTCTGCGCTTTGACTTGCTACACCACCTAGAGCATTTTGAGCTTTTATCTTATGTGCGGGTGGCCATGTTCTGGGTTACCCACTTCACTTTTTTCTACCTTGCTATCTTTTCCCTTTTTTTGGCAATTCAGGCTCTCAGTGTTTATGAAATTGCTCCCGAGCTCCTTTCCTTTGTTCTTTCAGACAAAAGTCTGAAGGAATTCTTTCAGACATTTTTTTTGAAATAATTATTCTTTGATCGCTTCCCAACGGCTAGCTCACCACCTTGAATTTGACATTCACAACCTTATCACCCACATTTGAATCTCAATGGCTAGCTTATCACCTTGAATTTGATGTTCGTGGGCTTGTCACCCTTTAGGACAATTCCTTCATCTTTTTTGTAAATAAACCTTTCTCGAAGGGAAAGTAACCCTTCAAAAAAGTTGAAAAGGTTCCACTCGCTACCTAAGTGCCATCTTCAAGGGCACCTACCCTTCAGACTTTTGTCTTCCAAATTTCTTTAGACTTTCTTCAACTATCGAAATTCTTCAAACAAAAAGTCTGAAGGAATTCCTTTGAACATTTTGTAAGAAATAATTCTTTCTTGAGTCTTCATCCTTAGATTTCCTTCAAACAAAATGTCCGAAGGAATTCTCCTTTGCCCTGTCAACTTTTTTGAAGGGTAAATCCTTTTCAGGTTTCCTACCTTGCCCCTTTACTTTGACCATTTGCCCTCCACAAAGACACCTCAAGCCTAAAGTTACCCTTCGGGCTTTTGTAAAGGTCCATTTTGCTCATTGCCTACCCCCCACAAGGGCTTCTTGGCCTCTAAATCACCTTTTAGAAGACTTGAAAAGGTCCTACTTGCAAATGACCCTTTGGCCTTTTGAACTTGGTCCATTTTACCGATAAAAATCCTTCTGAACTAGCTTACTTGCCCTGTTAAGCATCTAAGATTAAAATGAGTTTCAAGTCGACTCTTGCTTGCCAAACCTGATGCACTTGGAAACCAAAAGAAGAAAACACTTGGTTTTTTCCATGGAAAAAGGCCTAACAGAGAAAAAACTGCACAAGGTAGCTACGGGATAAACTTGCTAGAACCTAGATCGAAAGACCCTTGCAAGGAAAAGGAAAGAGGGGTGCCTAATGTTGGCATGCAAGACCAAAATTGGTCAACATTTTATCACCAAACTTGAACTTTTAAAACATGCAATAAAGAAAATTTAATTTTCCAAATCTTCTCTTAAAGTATTAGGTTTTAAGTTTACATGGTTTTTGTGTTGCACCAAAAAATTCGAGTGGTGAATGGTCTTATTTTCACAGGTGGGACAACTAAATATGGTCCTTATTATTAGACAATTAAAATGCTTTTTTAGGTATTATTTCTTATATTTATTATTTCTATCTTGTAGGTGATAACATCTTAAAATTCAAGGAACCAACAATGGCTATTGTTATTTATTGCAAACTGGTGGCATCAATAAAACCTCTATTATTTAGACAGACTTTATAGGTCATATATATATTTTTTGCTTCTTAACACAAGATGAGTGTTATTATAGGTAGAATAAAGTTGCATCAAAAAATAGGAATTAATGATAAACGATAGACACTGACATAGATGCCACTTCCAAGAAAAATTTTCTAGTCATTCTAACCATTATATATGGAAATAATTAGGGTTGGCCTATAATTGAAATTAGGTCTAGAAACTACTATTCTTAAGACCTATAATGCTATATATTATTTCAAAGTATAATGCATTGGAGTATCATTCAAAACTTCAAACGAATGAGAAAGGTTCTCTTGCAATTAATGACAAGATAGATATATCTGCATGTTCTAGGTGGAGAGTTGTTAAATTATCTATATTTAGAAAATATTTGTTCACTCTATCATGGTTGAATTTCTTTCTATTCTTTGATTTCCCTAAAACTTCACTAGGTTATCTCTTTTTTATGGCCAATTAATAGATGGAAGGACGTAACCCATAGTCACCAAGATACTCTAGTATAGGGACAAGGATCCCACCCTCATCCCAAAAGCACATCCGTTGGTGACCTTATTCATATATAATGTAGCCGTACCCTTATTAATTTACTCACATACCTTATTTTAAATGGCATCCCCATACTGGTACCATTCTTCTCCATGTGACTATGTAACCATATGTGAGACACGACTAGAATGGAGTGACAAGGAATGTAAATAGTGTATCTAATCCTTTTCTATCTTAGTAAGAATCATTCTTAGACTTTACTCTAAGATCTCTCTCATCTCATGATTTTATTTGTTCTATCCATAATAAAGTAAAAGTGGGTTTAAGTAAACCCCAATAGCATATATCAATCAATAAAACTTGTGAAACCATTGACATCAATGATATCCCACAAGATTTAGAATTTAGCCTCACCTCCACTCTTGGCATTTCAAATTTCTCTTTTTCCAAGGCCATAGCTAGTATAATTATCCCACAAGGGGTTTTTATTTGTCAAATTCAGATCAAATAGACTAGTGGCTCAATCATTAGTACTATCTCCTCTTTATATGTCCAAAATACATTATTACGCACTTTTGCAACAACCATCTTTTCATGCTTCCTTTAGAGTCTACAAGTTATCCACTTAGTAAATAGAGGCTTTCTCTTCAAGGGCACTTCCCTACTGGAGGATAGATAGAAACAAAATTGAGCTCCTTGCTCATCTCATGGACCCATATATCTCCAAATCCTTGTCATTAGTTAATTTACTTATCATTACAAGAACAATAGCATGCTTGCATATACTTTTTATTATATTTTTTCATGTTTAATACATTCCTTCACCATATCTAATTAACCAATGTTAATATGCACAACATGTTCCTCTCTTGAGTCTACACCTAGTTCTGAAGTTACAATACATATAAGAGTGGCATTCTTCACATGAGAGAACATATCAATTGATTTTGAAGAATAACATGAAGCTAAAATATATATTATTGTTACACCAGCTCAAATGTGTCCTTATTTTGATCTAATATGCCCCACGAGGTATCCAAAAGAATAAAGATTCTAATCCAAATGTTATTACACTTATATTAAGATGGGATTGGCATCTTGAGTTTTTTGGATATCTCTTGGTGCATATCAGATCCATGTTAAGAGAGTGATGCCTATTCCTTGTAAAGATGTGAATGTGAAGTTGGCTTTAAGTTGAGAGATGGGCCAATAAATTTCACTCCCGAATAAGTATGCTCAGTCATAATGTCCATATATTTTCCTTTGTAGAAGAATTGAAACCTGGAAAAGTTATTTTAAGAAGTATTGTAAATAATAATCCTAGTTTTTCCAAGGTTAACATAGCTAGTGGATATCATTTAATTGAGCCAGGGGATATATCTATCTATGTAATCCTTTTTAAGAATGAGAGAGCAAGGCCACATCCTTAGAAATAAGTAAAATGGAAATCAAGACATGATGTAGTATATAACCATCATTGACATGAGTATGCCATCGAATAAAGTACTCAACATCATCAATGTAGATTCAAAGAGACTTGGCGAGAGTGGGAAACATTATTTAACTCCACCAATATTCTTACAAAATTTGAGAGTTTGTGGGTAGTTCAAAGTGGCTCAGAACTATGGCATAGAGCCTCATGATGCCAATAATGAAGATCTCTGAAATACTTATAGCATGTAGTGTATAAAAGATATGGTCTCAAAACGAACTCTAAATCCTTCCTAAAGTCCTAATAAAAGCAAGACTTTATAAGAATGCCAACAAGCCTCCTCAATAATGGCTCAAAGATTAAAAATATGGTCAATTGTCTATAAATATCTCAAAAAACTAGCCGTCCCCCTTGTTCTAAGGTTATGAAGCTCTAAGTACTCAAAAAGAAAATTGTCTAGTGTTGGGACACATAGTTTGAAAAATGTACGCCTGATCATAATAGTCTTGTAGTTGTTAAAATCAAATATATCCCCTGACTTATGAATGGGATGAATAATGTGTTGTTACTAGGAGGGCCTCAAACAAACAATGTCATTAAATAGGTTATTTAAATGAAGGGCAAGAGTGTACACACCAAATTAAATAAACTCAGCTTGAAGCCCCTCAAAATTTTCTTATTCAAAGGTGCATTACTTTTGAATAGATTTTCTATTGTTACTTGAGGAGAAAAGATGACAAGGAAGAGGAAAGGAGACATAGACCAAAGACTAATCATAAATGCCATATAGGGAGTTTCCATAAGAGACCCTAGCTCGAAGGTCAATTTTTGTAGTAGTCTTCTTTGGGAGAAGAGTACACCAAAAGGTTTTATGGGAATAGGGCATCGAGAAGCTCATGTCAACTAGACTCTAGAAAATCATTGTCAAAAGAGATGATGATAATCTCTATGTAGGGAGAATTTATAAAGTGAGAATCATGAGAAAGGATAAAGTGGAGTCTTTGATGTAAATACTTGCACTCATCATCATGTCAGTGGTTCAAAGGACAATAACATGGGGACAATGAGGCTTTGAATGATGGATAATGTGTGGAAAAGAGTTAAGGGATGCCTCCCAAGGATATGAGAAAAAAATTCATATTTCACCATGAAGGTAGAAAGAAAATAATAATCAGACATGCATTAGAAAATGTGGACAACATACTTTGTGTTGTACCAATCATCAAAATGGATTTTAGTGTGATGAAATGATCCAAGTGTTGGAAGTGGAGAGGTTTCATAGAGAAAAATTCAACAAAGCATGATCAACAAGTGGGAGTTGGTGGGAAACAAGAAAGTCTTGAATTTGTAGTGTCAAATACCTATGGGCAAGGATTTAATCCACCACACTAGTGTCGCCATCATGAGAAAAGCAAGTAAATATACTAGAATGAAATGTCCCTTTCTACATTTTTCACTAACTTTAAAATTTCCTTAGATTCCTTTCCAATACTAGACATAAATCATATACTAAAATAGCAGATACAATACTTAATATTGAAAACCCATTTGAATCCTTTATTGCAATAAGCTAAAGGCACACACAAAACTAGTGAAGATATAAATTTAACAACAATTGAATATAGTGAAACCTTTACTAGTATTAATGTTGTTCAGTAGTGTAATAATTTATTGGACGGTTGCATTTTATATTTGGAAAAATTACATCAATGAAAGTGCCTAAAAAGCAATGTTTAATGTCCCCAAGTAGCACTGATGTTCTAAGATGGAATGATTGATTGCTGATGTCTTAAGATAGCAATTGAATGTATCAAAACAGCAACAAAGGACAATGATCTAATATTTAAAGATGTGATGCAACATGCAAAGAAATCTACCACAATAAACAATGTAGAATTGTAACCAAAACCCTTAATATATAATCACTAACTGGTACGATAACACTGAATGGGAAAAATAATCGACAATGATACACAACAAACTAACCAATGGTACAACTTGAAATTTTGATGGTAAGGTAGGCTCAAACCTTAAAATAGTAGCAGATCTATATGGTAGGGATATCCCCCCAACACAATAATGATTTGTTGTACTATAAAAATAGAATTAGGGCACTTTAACTCTTCACAAAACTAGAAACTGATAACAACCTCCTCCTAAATTGGGAACGAGAGAGCAAGGCCACATCCTTAGCGAGAAGTATAATGGAAATTAAGATGTGATGCAGTATATCACCATCATCAACATGAGTATGTTGTTAAATAAATTATTAAATCTCATCAATGTAGATTCAAAGAGACTTGGCAAGAGTGGGCATCATTATTTAACTCCAACAATACTCTTGACAAAGTTTGAGAGTCTATGGGTAGTTCAAAAGTTGCTCACAATTGTAGCATAGAGCCTCATGATGCCAATATTGAATATCTCTGAAATACCTATAGCATGCAGTGTATAAAAGTTACGATGTCTCTGAACAGACTCAAAATCCTTTCTAAAGTCCTTAAAAAGTAAGACTTTAGAAGATTGCTAACAAGCTTCCTCATTGATGGCTCGTAGAGTAGAAATATGGTAAATTGACTAGAAATTTCTTGAAAAACCAGCCTTCCCCCTTGTTCTAAGGTTATGAAGCTCCAATTACTCAAAAATAAACATGTCTAGTGTTGAAGTAGATAGTTTGAAAAATGTAGGCTTGATCATAATAGTCTTGTAGTTGTTCAAATCAAAGATATCCCCTGACTTATGAATGGGGTGAATAATGTGTTGTGACTAGGAGTGCCTCAAACAAACAACATCATTAAATAGGTCAGCTAAAGGAAGGGCAAGAGTGTACACACCATACTAAGAAACTCAACTTTAATCCCCTCAAAATAAATTTATTCGTAGGTGTATATATTTTGAATAGATTTTCTATTGTTACTTGTTGAGAAAAGATGACAAGGAGAAGGAGAGGAGACATAGACCAAAGGCTAATTATAAATGCCATAAAGGGAGTCGCCATAGGAGACCCAATCTTGAAGGTCAATTTTTGTAGTAGTCTTCCTTAGTAGAAGAGTACATCAAAAGCTTTTTTGGGAATAGGGCATCAAGAAACTCATGTCGCCTAGACTCAAGAAACTCATTGTCAAAGGAGATGACGATAATCTCTATGTGGGGAAGATTATAAAGTGAGAATCATGAGAAAGAATAAAGTAGAGTCTTTGATGTAAATAAATGCAGTCATCATCATGCCAATGGTTCATAGGATGATAATCATGGGGAAAATGATACTTTAAATGATGGACAATGTGGGGAAAATAGTTGAGGGATGCCTCCCAAGGATATGAGACAAAAAGTCATATTTCACCAAGAAGGTAGAAAGAGAATAATAATCAGACATAAATTGGAAAATGTGGGTAGTATTATTTGTGTTGTACCAATCATCAAAATGGATTGCGGTGTGATTAAATGATCCAAGGGGAGGTGCTAGAGGGGGCGCATAGAGTGGAAGTCAATAAAGCATGATCAACAAGTGGAGTTGGTGGGAAACAAGAAAGTCTTGAATGTGCAGTGCCAAAGACCTATGGGCAAGGATTTAATCCACCACACTAGTTGTCTCCATCATGAGGAAAAAAAGTAAATATACTAGAATGAAATTTCCCTTTCTTGGTTTCTCACTAACTCTTATTATCCTTGATACATATACATTTTTTATATATCCATTATCAAATCCTTCCTACTGACCTATCAGGCAACCATACACAATATTTTATCCAAACCATCTCCCATTAAAACTTACTTGGAAACATGCTCTATCATAATGGTTATGATGGAACTATGATTCGTTATTTAAATTCAAATGAATCTGATTTAACACTTAAGAAATTTCAATAAAGCATTTACAGGGTGCACATGAGTGTTATGGTCCTAGCCATAAATATCCTTTGTATCCACTACTATTAGCCCAATATGGAATTAGATGCATGTGCCTATGTCAAGAAACGTGTGTCATGTCAAAAACATGGTTACCTTATTAGTGATCACATATAGGTGTTTAAACTAATTACAACTCCTTGGTCATTTTATACATGGGGGATTGATCTCATAATAAAAATTAAACCCACCTCTTCAGATGGTCATAAGCATATCCTCAATGCTAATAGATATTTCACTAAATGGGTAGAATCAATCCCTCTCAATTTTATAGGGAATTATGTAGTACTTTTTATTTTTTATTTATTTTTGGTTTTTCCTCTATATGGTCATATTTGTTATTTTAGTTTTTTTTTCTTTTTCACTCTATTGTTGGGAATTCATTTATTTATTTACTTCTCTTCTTAGTCTTATTCAAAAAGGACTAAAAACCATTTCACTTCTCCATCATTCATCTATGGGGTGGCATCCATCAAGCCATAAGTGCATTAAATTTTACATAAATCATATACTGAAATGGCACATACAATACTTAATATTGAAAACCCAATTGAATTATTTAATGTAATAAGATGAAGGCACATAAAAAATTAGTGAAGGTATAAATTTCACAACAATTTAATGTAGCAAAACCTTTACTGGTATTAATGATGTTCAATAGCGTAATTGTTTATTGGAGGGTCGTGTTCTATATTTTATAGAATTATAGTTGTGAAAGTGCCTACAAAGCAATGTTTGATGTCCCCAAAGTAGTGTTGATGTTTGTCATGTCCCATTTTTTTATTAAGATAAGGAAATAATAAAAGTAATATTTTAAGTTGTTCTAGTGACTTTATTAAAAAGACATCTTAATATTATTTTATTATTAAAAGTTCAAGTCTAGTAAAGTGTTTTTAAAAGGGGGCCTAAAGTGATGTTACTAAGTGACGCTTGGCATGGGGTATAAAGTGATATTATTTAAAAAGGTTCCTAAGTCACTTTGAATTATATTTTAGAGAAAATTAGAAAATACAAAATAATATTTTAGTTTCCCAAAAATGTATATAAAAGAAGGGCATTGGTCTCATTTGGAAATTAATCTATTTTGCCATTCATCTTTTCAATTTGTGAAGTTTTGAATAGTTTGCTTCATATTTTAGCATCAAAGGGAGAAAAACCTCAAGTGGATTTAGGCTAGAGGATGAAAACCCTCCAGTCTTTTGTAGTGGTTCCATTTAGGGGCTACAATTGGGCATCAACCATCAGATTTTTGTATTTTCAGCACAACTAGTGAAGCATTGGATATTTTTGGGTAAGCCATATCAGCTAAGGCATCATCTAAAATAGCTATGGCATCATTTTATGTAGCTATAAAATCATCCCAAGAGCTTATGTCACCATTCATAGGGCTAACGCCACACTTTGGAAGGGTGACACCATCATTTGGGTTGCTTTTAGTCTAGTATTGATGCTGGTATAGTCTATTTTTTCATGAATTTTTTAGTTGGAAAAATAAATAATTTTTTTGATCTTTCCTTATCTAAAATTACACAAAAATTATTGTTTAAAATATTTATTCATGGCTAAAATTATTTATTTTAACTCAGAAATTTGTAAGAGTTTTATCAATAAAATACAACCATATGATTTTTAACTGTAAGGGTTTTAAATTGAAATTCAAAATTCTATTTTCTATTGCAAGGGTTTATTGTAAGGGATTTCTGTAAATTTAGAATTATTTAAAATTTTCATTTAGGAATATTTTAGTGGAATTAGAGATGTGATCTTGCCAGCTTGTGAATCATGAGGACAGTGTAAAGATCTATGTTCAAGATGTTGCAAGTTATGAAAGAATATTATTAGAAGGATGTAAAGGCATGGTTAAAAATAAAGACCAAAAATTAAAAATTTGAACCTAAAAAATCTACAGAGGGGAAAAAGGAATTCAACATGAAAGTCATAGATAAGATATTATCTGAAAAGGAACTAGAGAATGTGGTTGAAATGAAACTAACCACATTGTAGACAAGCGCAAAGGATATAATGAGGACCCAAAAAATTTGTGATGAATGGCTAAAAATAGCTAAAGAAGCTAAGTTGGTAGCCACTCAATCAAAACAACACCTATAAAAAATTAAGGGAAATAATTCTCTAATTGTAATGGTGGAGCATGAAGAAAAATCAAAGTTGCAAGAAACTGAAAAAAAGCAAATCATGGACAAATCAACCATGCAAGTAGAAGGTATGAAATTTAATATAGGAAAATATATTTTATTGACTTTTGATATTGCTGATCAACAAAAAAATTATCTTAAAAAAATTGAGGACAAGGCATCACTAGCTAAATGTAAAGAGCCAAAGATAGAAATAGATATGTGAATCTATGAGCTACCCAACGATATTCCAAAAGGAAAGTCATTATCAGATATGATTGGATCCTAGGATATACATATTGATAATCATGATGGAGTGAATCTAAACTTGGATATTTGTGTGAAGGATCACCAATAAGACATGAAGGGAATGTAGGGTGATGGGATACTATTGTTAAGTGATAGAGGAAATATACCTGGGGAAGCTATGAACCAAATTGTTATAATTAATGATACTATCATCACAATTTTTAGCCACCACATTATGTTAGTTGCACTCATATGAGCGGATATGTAGTTTTGTAGCTGTTGTGCCAGTGTCATATTGCTAGTTTTGATAATATCGAATCATGAGCTATTGTTACCAATCATTAGCAGTTGCAAGTTTGTACATTTTAAGGAGGTTTATTCTTCTTTCAATAAATATATTCAAGTTTAAGATGGTGATGGTTTTCAAACTCTTTCTGGCTTCCAACTGATTCATGATTCAACTATCATGGATTCATTCAATAAGACTTTTGGAGAAGCATCACCTGGTGTAGGGCTTTCAATTCATAATTGTATCAGAGTAGAAAAATAGAAGCCAACTACATCGCAAGGAGGAATGGAAGAAACAAATAGATTGGTTTGGCATCCTAGCATTCAGAGTCATGAGGTGAACCAACATTGCTTGAGGAAAAATAATCTTTGGGAAGGGTGAATTTTCATGTCCCCTTTTTTGAATGAGCTAAGGAAATAATAAAAATAATATTTTAAGTTATTCCAATGACTTTATTAAAAGGATAGCTTAATATTATTTTATCAATAAAAGTTCAATTCTAGTAAAGTGTTTCAAAATGGGGGCCTAAAGTGATGTTATTAAGTGACGTTAGGCATGGGGTACAAAGTGATATTATTTTAAAAGGTTCCTAAATCACTTTGAATTATATTTTGAGGAAAAAGAGAAAATAGAAAACAATATTTTAGTTTTCCAAAGTTGTATATAAAAAAAGGGCATTGGTCTCATTTGGAAAGTATTCTATTTTTCCATTCATCTTTTCAACTTGTGAAGTTTTGAGTAGTTTATTTCAGCTTTCAACATCAGAGAGGATGAAAACCTTTCAGTGTATTCAAGTTAGAGGATGAAAAGCCTCCAGTCTTCTTTAGTGGTTCCTTTTAGGGGTTGCCATTGGGCATCAACCATCAAATTTCTATATTTTCAGCACAACCAGTGAAGCATTGATATTTTTGAGGAAACCATATCAGCTAGGGCACCATCTATAGCAGCTAGGGTATCATTTGATGCAACTGAAACATCATCCCAAGGGTTGACATCACCATCCCTAGGGCTAACACCACACTTTGGAAGGGTGACGACACCATTTGGGTTGCTTTTTGGCTAAGATTAATGTTGGTATAGTTTGCTATATTTTTCTAAGTTTTTCAATCAAGAAAATAATTTTTTTTTAATCTTTCCTTATCTAAAATTACACAAAAATTAGTGTTTACAATATTTATTCATGGCTGAAATTATTTATTAAAACTCAAAAAAATTCAAGGGTTTTATCAGTAAAATACAACTAATTGATTTTTAGCTATAAGGGTTTTAAAGAAAAAAATAGAATTCTACTTTCTATTGCAAGGGTTTATTGTAAGGGATTCTGGTAAATCTAGAATTATTTAAAATAATCGTTTAGGGATATTTCAATGTTCCAATATGGAATTATTGATTTTTGATGTCTTAAGATAGTCGTTGGATGTATCAGACAACAATTATGATGTCCCCAAATGGGACGATTTCACACAAAAGGGGTTTTCTCGTAAATCCCAAATTCTAAAAATGAAATCAACAAACCTTAGTTTGCAAATAATGCTCCAAAAAACCTTGTCAAAGTCTTAGAAATCCTAGGTTCCACAATAGTAGGGTTTTGTAGATGATTTCCAACCAATAACTCATCCCAAAATTATCTAAATACTTGTAAAAATAATCAAAAAATTAAATACACAAAATAAGTACCTTTTTACCAATTTATTGATGCTCAAATGCCACTTTATGATGGCTATAAAAATCTAATTTAATCCCAAAAATACATCTATTGTTCAAGATATTTTTCTAGTTCAAACCATCACCAAAATTTGTCACAAGTGCCCAAAAAATACTGAAAAATTCTAGCGAACCTCCTAGGCTTAAAAATGGCCAAAAAGTACCCTCCAAGCCAATCACCCAAGTTATCAAGTACAAGAAGAATTGCAAAAAAATAGGAGAGCAAGATATTCTCCTTCATAAGTGAAAAAGACCTCCAAACCTATCAAAATTAATTAAATAATAATCTAAAAATTATTATTTAATTTTCTATCAACTTTAGAATTCAAACCTTCCATGAAACTTCTCTAAAACCTCACACCAACATGCAGAAAATTAGAAAATAAATTTAGAATATTTAATTTGCATAAATAGATAAAAAATATGCATCCAAACCCTCAACCAAGCCTCTAATATAGTTCACTCCACTTGTAAAAATAGGGCAAATATTAATCAAAGTTAATATGTAAGAAATGAGCCTCAAAACCCTCATGAAAACTTCACAATAACTCCTCAAATTAAATTTCCCCACTTCTAGGGAAAGTAACAATATCTCATTAGCAATGGTGTCATCAAAAGACACCTTTTTAATAATGATCAACATTAAAAACCGCAAACACCTATTGGGCATGCATTCCAATAGTTTCTTTAAGCATGAATAATAATTATCAAAATTCAGCATGTCCTTCATTGTAGTCTTCATCTTGTATTTTTATCTTCCAAAGAGGGGATAACCACCTTGGGAAGATAAAATACATCATAAGCCTTTGCTTTCCTTTTTTAGAATATCTTTTTCTTTCCTTGCTTTAGCTCCCATGCCGACATTCTGTTTTTTTTAATATAATATTAATTAGTTTCCTTAATAAAATCAAAATTAAAATTAATTTTAAGGAAAATAAATTAATAATTAATTAATTTAATCACTTTAGTGGTAAAAACCACTTTTAACAAATATTATATTAAACTAAGTAATAATTGTCTTATAAGAACAAATGATAAAAATCACTATTTTCAATGATTAATAATTAACTAATAAAATATAATTATCCAAAAGGATTCATTTAGTCCATGGGGAAGTAAACTAAAGGTCTTCAATACCTGCGTAATCATGATGTGGAAATGGGGACATCAAAACAATAAAGGATAATGATCTACTATTTCAAGATGTGATGGAATGTGCAAAGCAATCTACCATAATAAACAATGCAAAACTATAACCAAAACCATCGATATAGAATCACTGACTGGTATGACAACATTGAATGGGAACAACAATCAACAATGATTCACAACAAACTACCCAATGGTACGACTTTAAATTTTGATGGTATAATAGGCTCAAATCTTATGATAGTATAAAAATTTTATGGTAAGGACAACCCCCACACACAATTATGATTCGCTATACTATAATAATTGAACTAGGGCACTCTAAACCTTCACAAAACTGGAAATTGATAACAACCTCCTCCAAAACTTGGAAAAAGAGAGTAAGACCATGTCCTTAGAGACAAGTAGAATGGAAATCAAGATATGATGCAGTATATAAAAATCATGGACATGAGTATGCCATTAAATAAAGTATTCAAGCTCATCAATGTAGATTCAAAGAGACTTGGCGAGAGTGGGTAACATTATTTAACTCCAACAATACTCTTGACAAAGTTTGAGAGTCTGTGGGTAGTTCAAAAGTGGCTCACAACTATGGCATAAAGCCTCATTATGTAAATAATGTTCTTTGAAATCCCTATATCAGGCCGTGTATAAAATATATGATGTCTCAAAATGACATCAAAATCCTTCCTAAAGTCCTAAAAAAATCAAGACTTTTGAAGACTACCAACAAGCCTCCTCAATGATGGCTCAAAGAGTCAAAATATGGTCAATTGTCTAGAAATCTCTTGAAAAACTAGCCTTACCCCTTGTTCTAGGGTTATAAATCACCAAGTACTAAAAAAGAAACATATCTAACATTGTGGCACATAGTTTGAAAAATGTAGGCTTAATCATAATAGTCTTGTAGTTGTTCAAATCAAATCTATCTCCTGAATTATGAATGGGGTGAATAATGTGTTGTGACTAGGAGGGCCTCAAAAAAATTCATTAAATAGGTTAGTTAAAGGAAGGGAAAGAGTGTACACACCATACTAAATAAACTCAGCTTGGAGCACCTCAAAATTTTCTTATTCATTAGTGCATAGCTTCTGAATAGATTTTATATTGTTACTTGAGGAAAAAGATGACGAGGAGGAGAGGAGATATAGACTAGAGGCTAATAAAAATGCCATAAAGGGAGTTTCCATAAGATACCCAAGCTCAAAGGTCAATTTTTGTAGTATTCTTCCTTGGGAGAAGAGTACACCAAAAGGTCTTATGGGAATAGGGCATCAAGATGCTCATGTTTCCTAGACTCAAGAAACTCGTCGTCAAAGGAGATGATGATAATATTTATGTGGGTAGGATTATAAAGTGAGAATCATGAGAAAGGATAAAATAGAGTCTTTGATGTAAATACTTGCACTCATCATCATGCCAGTGGTTCATAGGACAATAAGCATGGGACAATGAGGCTTTAAATGATGGACAATGTGGGGAAAAGAGTTGAGGGATGCCTCCCAAGGATATGAGACAAAAATTCATATTTCACCATGAAGGTAGAAAGAGAATAATAGTTGGACATAAGTTGGAAAATGTAAGTAGTATACTTTGTGTTGTACCAATAATCAAAATGGATTGCAGTGTGATGAAATGATCCAAGGGGAGGTGGTGGAGGGGTTGCATAGAGAGGAAGTCAACAAAGCATGATCAACAAGTTAGATTTGGTGAGAAACAAGAAAGTCTCGAATGTGCAATGTTAAAGACCTATGGGCAACGTGTAGACACCTAAAACTGGCCATCAATAACCTCCAACTAGGGTTTTGACCAATTTTCACTTAAAATGGACAATTTGGACTAAAAACACTAAAGCACTTTAAAAGCTTTGAAACTGATATAGTCAAGTGCTGATTTTGGCTAGGGTATCCCTAAATGGGGTAGTGCAATTTATGGGCTAGCTAACTTTGATCAAATCATTTCGAGTCAAAATGCCAATTTTGCACCTGGGTGCTCTGGATTGCTCTTTTCTATCAAATCTCTTACACAAGATGCATGCCTTTATTATTTGTTGTTGGTAACATCCTAAATGGTAATATGAATCCAATGCATTTAACATTGAATTCCAATTCTAATCCAGTCAAAATTTGGACCAATAACAAGGCATTCTAATCAATTTGAGTAATTTATGTACAAAGTGCTTAATTATGCTTAAGAGCTAGCTAAACCAAATTAGGGCCTAATCAAGAATACCATCGAAACTTGTTGAATACTTTGTTTTGGAAATGAATATTGAATATTTGCATCATTAGGTGACCTCATTTCTTGGGAAGACATCCCTAGACCATAAATGCCACAAATATCAAGATTTATGCCTCTCATGCCTCATCAATGCCCTCCATGCCTATTCAATGCCCCTCTATCCTAAATATTGATGAGATTATTTATGAATTTTAATTGCAAAATTGGATTAATCCTTAGCCACACATCTCAATCCTGAGATGGATAGTTCAGATTGATTCTACCCATTTGCAAAAATCTATAAATAGGAGGCCTTGCCACATGATTTTAAGAATGGATAATGCAAAGTTATAATGCACAAATGATTCCAAAATCCATTTAAATTAGTGTTATAATTCCAAAATATTGAGATAAGATTCACACAAGCCAAGCCACAGTCAAACAAGGTGCCAAGAGGAGGTGGAGGATAGTCAAGTTCCATTGAAATAGACTTCATGAGCACAAACTGAGTAAGCCACTACTACAAAATAAACTGGAGCATCCAAGGAAGGTGAATAATTCTTGTTTTTCCTTAATTTTTAGTTGTGTTTGTCATTTTTTTTTGTTATTAATCTCACCTTAGTAACTAGGCATGAAGGTATTAGTTTAGTGTGTTTTTAATTTGATTTTATTCACTAACATAATACTAATCTCCTCTTCTTAGTCAAATTCCTAGTTCACATAATGACATGCCCAGTGGGACCTGAATAGCTTCACAAAATTGATCACAATGCTCCCTAAAAAAACTCACTAAATTTTGTTATGCATAATCTTGGAGTGGGAGGCTCAAAAAAGTGAAAAAATCAAGAACACATTTTTTGTAAGTGGAGGGTTTGACTATACATAATCACAGGATTGTCCTACAACTCATGGGTTTGTCTAACCAAGTCATGATATTGTGACTAACTATTAGCTATTAAATGACAATACCACTACTTTAAAAGTCATATTATTTATCTAAAACTCATGGGGTTGCTTAAATGAGTCACAATAATTTCTAATCATTAGCAGTTAAGTGACAATACCACAACTCACGAAGTGGCGGCATTGTCCTACTACTAGTGGGATCATCAAACCGAGTCATGGTATTATGACCAAACTACCTACAGTTGACAATACCATAACTTTTAAAATTGTGGGATTGTCTTATAAGTAGTGGGTCATTATTTAGAGTCATAGTATTATGACTAAATGATTAGAGGTTAATTACAATACCGTAACTCTTAAAGTTGTGAGATTGTCTTGTAAGTAGCGGGATTGATCTAACAAGTTGCGGTATTGCACCACTGTGTCAACCTAAGAGCTCATTTTTCTAAGTTGATTGTTTCATCTTTAAAAATGCTTCAAAGCTAAACCACTTGCTAACATTTTTCTTGTAGGACCAATTTGGAAAATTTCTAAAACATGTTTAAATCATATTTTGTATGCTTTAAAATGAACTAGGAACATTATTTTGGTGCTTAATATAACATTTAGGTGCTTAAGTAAGTTTTTATCATTAGTTTTCAAAGTTTACAATTTTAAGACCAAGTGGTCAAATGAACACCACCAAATCTTTCATTTGGGCTTAAAATTGAATACACTTGTTAATTTTTTTTAATTGTTTCAATTAGTACTTTGTTTTCAAAAAATACAAGGATGTTGTGTGTATGCTCTTCCATTTTTCCCCTTTAGGGAACCCTTGGAATCAAAAGCACTTTCCTTATTTTCAAATTGTCTAGTCCAAGGAATAGAAAGAACATCATCTAAATTACTCCCCAAAAACTCACAAAAGTATTGGGTGACCTTGACAATGACCCTAAAGTCTTTTTATTTTATGCTTTATTTATTTCATGTAAACTTGGCTTACGAGGGGGACATCATTACCTTCCATGAGTTCTTTAGGGAATCTTTGACCTGAGGTTTCACCTTCTATCACTAACTTCATTTGGATCCATATTAGAGTTACACATGGGACGTAGTGGCACTTTGGACATTGCACTACACTGAGTGAACAATAGGATATAGTGGTTGAAAAAAGGACTAGACCTTTTTACAACAAGCCAAGTGAAACGAACCCAAAACCTATGCTTTTATTTTGTATTGTTTGATGTGAAAGTCATTATGCATTTGATTTCCCTATTATTTTTAGAAACTTGTAGATCCTAGATAAATCCCCACTTGCTATGGAAGTGTTATTGGTGCAAGGTGTGCCTCAAGGTCCATGTCATGGTACTATCATTTGAGAGAAAGGAGGGTGTAAAAACCCTACTATATAATGCACATTTACTTTTGGATGAACACTTAAAATCCTCTCAAATGATGTATATTGATGGATTCCAACAATACTAAGCAACCTTGTCAGTTTAGGATATAAGAGTGATTAGTTAGTTGGTTTTGTCCTAGATTAGAGTTTTGTTTGGAGTCAAAACTTGGTGTAAATAAATGATGCAAACCAAACACATTTTCCCCACTTTTGTTTGAATAAGGAGGCATTATTTTGCCTGCATAAATCTTCATTTTTTTCCTTCTTTAAATTTATCACCATTTCTTGTGAGTCATGTCATCAATTTTGGCACAGATATGCTACCCACATGAGTCTAGACCTTCTTTCCTAAAAGTTGTTTAAAGTACTTCCTTGATAATTAACATTCAAAATTGAACCTTTTTGAGTTCTAAAATTTGGTATGCTAAATTGGGTTTGCCATTTACATGTTAAACTTATTTTAACTTGGGTTCAAATTCCCATTTGGATTGAAGGCCATTTTAGAGACTCGTAATCATGTTTATCATCATAGTTAGAATTGAGTCATTTCATGCTAAACACTTGCATTTGAGTCTATGAAAATGACATTTGGTGGTACTATTCTAATTTCATGAGTCTTAGAACCATTTGAGTGCAATAATTCTTGACTTAGAGATATTGCCAAAACTTTAAAAGTGTGTGCATAATTTGAGAAAGGTAGTGTTACGCTACCAAATTTGTGATTAATCATCTTTGCCTTAAGATTTGTTGAAACAAACACTTTGTTATATCTTTTAAGTAGTTTAGCATGGTTATGTTGCCCAAAACATTTTAGGTATTATTTCATAGGCCCTCTTACATAGAGTTCAAATTTGTTCCTACATTTGTGAACCTTTGTATAGCATAGTTATGTCGTTCACTTTTTTCTAGCTTATTTATCAAAAGTACCAAGTTTTATACCATTATTTGTGAGAAAAAAAACTATCTCTACAGTGTCTTTTGTTTCATACCTTATACCTATTAGATTGAGTCCATGTCCAAGAATAAAATGCCTAGTGTTGGTTAGAAGTGTTTCACATCCATTAGATTAAAACTTACATCTATTTCAAAGTCTAGCTTTTGATGTCATTTGGCCAAGAGTCCTAGTGCATGCCTTGTTTGAGCTTAGCTTTTGATGCTGCATTTTGGCCAAAAGACCTAGCAACTTTTAATTTCCTATATTAGAATGATTTGAAACACTTCAACCTTAGCATTTGTCAGTTTGATTTTTGGTTCATTTACTTAATCTTTTTGTATAATATGTGTATCGTTAGACATCAACGTTAGCTAGAGTTATCACAAATTTTTTCATAAACCTTTTGATCCTTTTGATGAATCTAGACCAAGTTTGAACATCAGCTTTTAGACATTGTATTTTTATATTTTGTATAACTCTTTGACCTTTTATTGCAAAAATATTTATTATGGATCCCAACATGTATTCCTACACTCGTAGTTAACTCATGTATAATCTGGGGATTAGTAATGTGGATGCATAGGAAGAAATGGTGAAAGACCCCTACGCAGATAATATCACTTATGAGATGGATTCTTATCCATATTATAATATTTAATTAGTAGCACAAATACAATATCCATTGGATAACTATTTGGTTTATACACCACCTTATTCAAAACAAGACCAAGAACAAACTAAACAATACCTAACTATAATACCCACAGCCGATGAACCAGTTCTTAAATAGTCATGCTTTGCTAATACGCATTCCAATTATGATCCATTTTTATTTGAGAATCATTTGTTGGAGAGAAAAGATGAGATTTTGGTTTGAGACATAGAGGTAGGGACCAAGTTTCCATCAGACTTCCCCCATAATAATTTACCAAGCCTAGTAAGAATGACCCACAACATAATTTATGATCAACATCCTTCTTCTAGTAATCTTTTGGCTCTAGTCCAAAGAACATATTAAGACCCTAATATTCCTAATAGAGGTTAAAAAACTCATGGAATACCACTTTAACCAAATTCAAATGACATACCAAACCTACTTGAATCTAGCACATAATTTCAATCAGATGACCATGGTGACCAAACCTCTTATTGACTTAGTTCCTTCAATAGGAATTTTGATAGAGTTAACTGGTCAAGATAATATGAGTTCAGACCCATTCATACAAAACACTTCAGTAGACAACTTGCTACATATGCCCATCATTGAAGAAGTGTCTTCTACTTCTACATAGAATAATGAGCAAAATATAGTGGATAATGTGTAAGTAACATCCAATCCAAATCAAAGTGGTAATAACACATATACAAATAGTCAACAACATGTGCCTATAGTTAATACCATGAGTGGACCATCATAACAAGGAGTAGTAGTTTCTACATCCCAACCTCAACCAATTGCTTCATCAATCATGCAACCAATAGGATTAGGTAGTCAACCAATAACCAATGTTATGCCTCAACAATAAATTGTGATGAATCCTACTCCTCAATAAGGAATGAGTAGTATTACAAAACAATAGGCACAATATAGTGTACCAACACAATAAAGGATGAATGTATGCCCACCTCAACAAGGGGCAACTAATATTCCACATCATCAGGTAGTGACAAATATACCTCTTCAATCATAGACTAGTCTACCAATACAAAACCAAATGATGACTAGTCAACAACATGTAAATATTAGTTAGTGACAAATGTCAAATATTTAACATGTGGTCACTTCCCAACAAGGATTAATTAAAGAATGAGGCTCCCATGTTTCTCAATTACCTACAAGAGAATAATTAGTTCAAAATGTGCCACAAGTTCAGAGACAGGGTCTTGGTTCACAAGTTTCCACTCAACAACAAGGTTTGATTAGTTGATAGCATGTCCCTTTTCAACCACAATAGGCATAGTATAGTTATATCCCTCCATACCAACCAAAAAAACCTCCAATTCAAACCTTTATAGCCAACCCAAACTAAAATATCACACAACCAAATGTACAATTTCAAGTACATACTAATCTGTGTATTCATATTCCTGATTCATTTCCCAACCAAACCAATGTACCTCAATAGATCTCTCCATCATAACCCAGTCCAAGTGTCCCACTTATGACCTCCTAACCATCTACCCAAACCAATATTCTCCCTCAAACTAGTTTTCCTTTTAGTTTCCTATCCCAAAAATGGCAACATATGAAGGATACAATTGTTGCCATTCAGGTTGGGAAATAGACTAAAAATTTTAAGTTGGATGATGTGTGTTATTATTCATTTAATGTGGAGTAATTTCAATTACCATTTCCTCCAAGATACAAAATACCAAAATTCAACAAATATAAAGGGAAAGGTGACCCTAAGGCCCATTTAGTTGAGTTATTTATCGCATGTCAACCAGTGGCATATAATGATATATACCTTTTGTTATTGTTTCTAAGGAGATTCATTGGACAAGCCTTGGAGTGGTTTTTAAATTTTCCCAAGAACTTAGTAACATATTTTGATTATGTTTTTGATAAGTTTGTGCAACATTTTCCCTATAATCTCAAACATGTGACTTCATTGTCTGACTTAACAAAGCAAACCAAAAGTCTAGTGAGAGTTTTACAAGTTATCTACAGCAATGGAGAGCCCTTACAAGCTGATTCACCTATAGTTTACTAGATAAATAATTAGCCACTGTGTTTACTAAAAATTTGCATAGTGAGATAGCTTATCATTTGGAACTACAATGTGCACATAATTTCAAGGAGATCATCGACAAAGGCTTGTTGACTGAATGAGCCCTTATTAATAAAGGGATCATCAAGCTTACATCAACTAATCAAAATCAAGGTACTAATTAGGGAAGTGGCCAAAACCAACATCCAATCCAAGCAAAAGCATCACAACCAGCATAGGCCAATAACCAAGATAGACCAAAGCAATTCAACTAAAATAGGAATGTTGTGGGTAATGGAGTAACCGAGTCACATCATGTCCACATAGTGCAAACATCATCTGCACCACCTTTTTAGCTTACTCCTACCCAAAAATCTCTCCAACCAACATTGCAAGCACAACAACCAAGACCTACACAACAAATGAAGTAACTTTTACCATTACAAACCCCTCCTCTAATGAAAACTATGCCTATGTATCATGTATTTAGTGATCTAGGAGAGCCTATTGAGTCTATATTTTGCAAACTTATCACTACTAATTTGATTAGTTGGCCTATACCAAAGCATTATCCACAAGGCATTTCTTATCCTAATTGGTACCATGAAAATGAATTCTATGAATATCATAGAGTCAACAGACATAATCTATGAAAATGTGTGAAAATCAATCATTTGATTGAGAATATGTTGGAGAATGGAGAGATAACATTGGATAATGGTGCTTTCACTTCTAATCAAACTCTTGGGATTTATCAAAACCCCTTTCCCTAACATAACACATAGTAGTAGCATAACAATCAATAACAACAACACTGGCTATTGCAACAATAAAATCAACAATATCAAAATCAAAGGTCGAACCAGTAAAATCAACAATAAAACCCAAAACATTAGAACAATGGACAAAACTAAGGTCAAAATGGTAACAACCAAAAAACCTACCATGCAGTTACACATGATTACAATAGGGTTGTAGGTCATATTGTAGGGGGTAGCGTTAATACCATCTCCATTAATCCTATACCAAGAAATAATCAATATAGACCATTTCTAAACAATACCACTCCACCAAATTACATGGATAATCCTTCTTTAACCTAAGACCACACATAAGGAAACCAACAAATTGGGACTTTCACTTTTGAACCTTATATCGATAATTCACCCTTGCTATGTAACCATAGACAAGTGCATCAGCAATCGAGACTTGTCCTATCTGGTCCCAAACCATTCCCAACATTTGTTATCAATCATGGTCCAATATCTAATTCTGATTATGCAATCATAACTCAGTGGTCAAAGATTACTATCTCAAGCCCACAACCATCTGCCACTTTACCTATTATCCAACTAACTATTTAGCCTTGGTATAAACCATTCACCATTGACCAAGACAAGAAGTTTGATATTGTGGAACAATTACAGAAGACACCATCACAAATTTTTATTTTAGATTTAGTATGAATGTCAACAATCCAAAAAAACATTTTGAATGAGTTTTTAACCTAATCCACTATTGCCATTGACATATCCCTTGATAAATTTCAAGCTTTGGTTGGACACCTAGCTCCAACCCAACAAGTCACATTCAACCAAAGTGATATGTCTTCCCTTGGACCACTCCATAATAATCCATTGCATATAGAAGTTTATATAAAGTGGCATAAAGTGAAATGTGTCCTTATAGACAATTGATTAGGCCTCAACATAGTGTCTCTCAAGCTCATCAAGCTTCTTGGGTATATAATAATAGATCTCTAGTTAGAAATGGTAACTATCAAAGTCTATGATAATTAGGAGAGACAATCACAAGGCACCATTCACTTATCATTTATCATTGGGCCCTTGACTCATGATAAACTTTGTTATGTGTTTGATCTTGACTTATCATATAATATGCTTCTAGGAAGGCCTTGGTTACATGAGATTCATGTAGTCCCATGAACACTGCACCAATGTATCAAGTTTTCTCACTCAGGGATGGAAGTGAATAATTTAGGAGATTTACACCCATATGAACACTGAAAACATCTTGAGGCTGAGTTTCAAAGCTAAAATTACCAATACGACATGAATCCAAGTTCCAAGTAGGATAAAGGAAAGACCATACTTATTGATCCTCCATAGGATAATTACATAGATCCTAATACCTTGAATTCCCTTTCCCACATGCCACCTCCTGAAGCTTGTAATCATTTCACCATTTCAGATAATGGCCCAGGCAAGTATATGACCCATGATACATTCCATATTGCCAATCTTCCTTAGAGTTTAAAGACCTTTGGGTGACCTAAAAATAACCCACACATGCATTGGCAACAAAAGAACAAAGATAAGGGACTTGTCATGTTTGTACCAGCATCTGGCCTAGAACCAAACCCTATTGAAGGGGATGAATTATGGTTGTATAATGACAACCAAACTGATTCTTATAAAAGTGCAAAATATCCTATTCTCAATAGAATCATGGAGCATGAATATTATGAAAGAATATGCCTCAGACCGAATCAATAAGGAATCATTGAACCAATTTCCATGATTAAGTATAAAAGACCCTATGGACTTGAATTTAAACCACCTAGGGGTGACCCCACATATCTTATTCGAGTTCCATTATCAGTGGCTAGTGATGATGATGATGACAGTGAAGTAGAGTTTGATCATAGCCTCACATTTGATGACCTACCTAAGACTAACCTATTTGATAATAATGCCATTTGTACCCTTACCCTAGTTATTCATCATAACCCATTACCATTATACTATTCCCAATTGATAGATTGAGACCAACAAGAATCTAGTTTACCAGTTGAAAAGTTTTTAAATGATGAGGCATTCTATGATTTTCTAGGCCTTAGAGAAAATGTTTCGTTGGGAGATCATAAATCAGGATTCTCAATTACATTGGATCCTGAAGCCTATTTTGGAGAGTGGGTGAACACCCTTAGCCAAAAGCAAATAAATAAAACATTGAGGTCCCAAAGTGAAAACCTCTTTGAGGTACTTTCTAACTAGGGAAAAAGTAAAGATAAAGGCTAGTCTAGTGGTGAAAACTTGTTTCAAGTGCCATTAGATGAGGGTGTTCACTCTTCTTCAAATTTAGACTAGGAGACCACCAATGATGAATTTACCTATGGATCTAAGTTTAGTTTTGTACAACAAGTATTTTATCAAATTATTTTTAAAAAAATGACTATTTTGTCACATGGCCAGATTTCCCATTAGGGGACTCAAATTCATCATGCCTAGGAGACATTGAAGATCAAGTCCTAATAGAGGACCCTAATATAGTCTAACATTTCAAGTCTTTGCCTACTATTCTAGAAGATAGTTCGACCCTTCTAGTCAAAGATACAATAGAGATAAACATCGAAACTTCATCAAACTCAAAATGTATAAAATTAGGCATGTCCCTCACTGAGGAGGAATGTGAACTATTTACATCTTTATTGAGATAATTTGTAGATATCTTTGCATGGGCTTATTCTAACTTCCAGGTTTAGACCCTACCTTGGTTCTGCACCAACTTGTGGTCGATCCTGATTTCAAACCAATGAAACAAAAGTTGTGTAAGATGCATCCTCACATTGTTATCCTAGTAAAGAAAGTTGGAAAAACTCTTAGAAGCAAGATGTATCCATCTATTGCCTACTTAGAATGGATATCTAATGTTGTACCTATTAGCAAAAATCTTGAAGGAATCAAAATCTATACTAATTTCTAAGACATAAACAAATCTTTTCCTAAAGATGAATTTCCATTGCCTAATATTGACATGATCATCAACTCCATAATAGGTTATTAAATGCTTTCACTCATGGATGGCTTTTTAGGATACAACTAGATCAAAATAACACTAGAAGACCAACATAAAACAACATTCACCACTCCATGGGGAAAATTTTATTAGTAGGTAATGTCATTTGGTCCTAATAATGCTAGAGCTACATATCAAAGAGCCATGACTATCATATTTCATGATATGATATATGATATTATTGAACACTATGTCGAAGAGATATTAGGAAAATCCAAAACTAGTGTCGACCATCCAGTAGTGCTATATAGGATATTTGAAAGATTACAAGAGTATAAAGTCAGACTCAATCCAAATAAATGTGTTTTTTAACCTAAATAAATTTATTTGGCTTCATTATGTCTCATAGGGTCATTGAAGTTGATCCAACCAAAGTCCATGCTATAATCGAGATGCTACCATTGACCAATTTGAAGCAACTCCATAGTTTGTAGGGCAAGATCCAGTCAATCTGACACTACATCTCTTAGTTAGCAGACAAGTGTCATCCATTTACATATCTTATAAAGAAGGGAATTTCATTTCACTTAGATGACCACTACCAAATAGCTTTTCAACAAGTCAAGTACTATCTAGTTAATCCACCTATTTTGTTACCTCCGATGCTAGGAAGGTCATTCTTATTGTATTTATCGGCTATTGACAATGCCTTGGGGGCGCTTTTGGATCAACATGATAGCAATGGAAAAGATCATGTATTTTACTACCTAAGACATACCTTGGTCACATATGAACATAACTATGCACCTATTGAAAAATATTACTTAGTCATGGTTTTTGTAGCTCAAAAACTCTACCATTACATGTTGAATAATAAGACCATGGTCATTTCAAAAGTAGATCCAGTCAAGTATCTACTATCTAAAACAAATTTAAAAGGTATAATGGCCAAATGGATAATGCTTCTTAGTGATTTTGACATAGAATATGTCAATCAGAAGGAAATCAAGGGACATGTTCTTGTAGATCAACTTATTGAAGGACCCCTTGCAGACACAAAGCCAATGACATTTCATTTTTTTGATGAATCCGTAATGACCATGATTGACACACCTCTTGAGGAGCAACACTAGAAGCTATATTTTGATGGTTCATTTACTACACATGGATCAAGAATAGGCCTCTTATTTATTACACCATAGGGGGATCTAATCCCTAAATCATTCAAAATCAATTTTTCTTATACAAACAACATGGCCGAGTATGGAATACTTGTTGCAGGACTTTGATATAAAGTACACTAGAACATATCTCATCTCCAAGTTTATGGTGATTCTTAGCTAATCATCAATCAGGTCATAGACCATTTTCAAACCAAAGAGGACAAGTTGGTTCCATATAAGGCTATGGTCAATACCCTAAAGCAACAAATTAAAAATATTCAATTTGAGAATATACCAAGGGCTAGTAATAGAACTATAGATGCCATGGCTACTATTGTCTCTTTAATCTGACAAATAGACAAAGCTAGAGAGTATCAGTTCCTCATTAATAATTTGGTTACACTAGCTCGTGAACCTTCAATAGTGGCAATGATTTGTGATATTATTTGTCCTAATTCTATCTGGTACATAAACCTTTGAAACTACCTTCATGACCAATTTATACCACCTAACCTATCTCAAAAAAAAACCAAAGTCTATCCATCACTCCACTCATTATACTCTACTTGGATCCACCCCTTACCACCATAGTTTTGATGGAACTTTTCTTCATTGTTTAAATTTGACATAGTCTACACTAGTGTTAAGAGAAGTTCATGAAGGGATATTTGGAATTCATTCTAGTGGGGTAGTCCTATCCAAAAAGCTCTTGTATACTATTTATTATTGGTCCATGATGGATGTAGATGTAACTGTATATGTAAAGAAGTGTGACAAGCGTCAATGACATGCTAATTTGATTCATGCCCCAACCCAAACACTAAAATTAATGTTGACACCATGGTCATTTTTTATATCAAGATTTGACCTCATTAAAAAGATCAACCCCACTTCATTTGATGGCCATAAACATATCCTTACCACCACTAAGTATTTCACTAAGTGGGTTGAAGCTATACCGCTCACTTATGTGAATTGAAAGTAAATTTTCAATTTCATTTTCAACCATCTCATTTGCCACTACGGTATCCCCTATGACATTATATCTGATATTGGAGGATCATTCAACAATAAGGATGTTGACAAGATATGTATCGAATATAACATCACACGAAAATTTTCTACAACATATTACCCTCAAGGTAATGGTTAGGTTGAAGCATCAAACAAAAATATTATCAATATTCTCAAAAAGATTGTCAATGATGTTGATCATGATTAGCACCTACAAATATTCCTTACCCTTTGGGCATAGTGTACCAATCATCATACTCCCATAAGATCCACTCCATACTCACTTGTTTATGGTACTAAAGCCATCCTTCCCATTGAGGTTGAATTACCTTCACTATGCATATCTTTCAAGCATATCCTAGATGATCATGACAATCGAGTAGCTCACCTACAAGAGTTAGACCTACTTGATGAAAAACACATAGTTGTGCTCAATAATCTTTAGGCATATTAGAACCAACTAAAAGGTCACTACAATAAGCATGACAAGTTTAGAACATTTGAACTTGGTGATCTTGTTCTTAAAGAATACCACAGCTGAGAAGAAGTATTAAGGTAAATTCAAACTAAACTGGATAGGGCCTTTCATCATTACTGTAGATTATGGCTCAAGAGCATACAAGCTTACCACACTAGATGGAGATGAAATTTTTGAGATGATGAATATTATTCACCTTAAGTGCTATTATTCTTGAGTGCTAGGGTGTATTATTTATAAGGACCATTTTAGTCATGCCATTATCTGTCTATTCTTCTTTGTATAAATATCATTTTTATCTATCCTCTTAGCCATATCCACTTTACATTTTTGATATATCAACCAAACATGTTCTAAATCCTAGCCTGTTTGACCTTAGTTTTTACCATTTGTTACACATTTTTAGCATCGAGGACTCTGATTAGTTTCATCAGTTATTTCAAGTACTTCAAACATAGATCATATTTTGGAACAATATGATAGAAATTTTGGTAGTTTCATTATTCATTTGTTATTCCTTTCTTATCACTAATCTTGCTACTAATTATAACCATCTTTGGGAAAATTAGTACCATTAATCCATGCCATTGTGTCTTAGTTATAACCACCTATGGGAAAACTAGGGGCAACATTTGTTTATTGAGCTTTGACATACCAACTTGCCACTTTATATGCCATACTATGCCTTTTTACCAACTGTACCTATTTTGTTTGAATTGAATATTAATTTTGAAAGACTATTTCTATTCTTCCATCATATCCATTCTATTTATTTTCATCAGTTATCACATTCTTCCCATTCCCTGGGAGAACTACATTTGGTCTAAAGTTTTTTATTGGATATTACATCCATAAAACTATGTAGGTAGCATCCACTTGGCTAGTGTATATCGAGACAACTCGACCACACCCTTCCTTTTCTTCTATTCCTCCATTTTGTTTGTTTGTTAAGTTGTCACCTATTTTTCTAGGGGCAATATTCATATGGTTTCTATTGTGTTGTTTGTTTGTTTGTCTCTAGTTATTTTGTTTATTGTCTGCTTGTTTGTTTGCTTTCAGCACTATTGCCTTGATTCAGTTTATGTGCATCCATTGGGTGATTTATTTCCCAAACTTATACTCAAATCCATCCATATTCATATGTTTATATTATCATCATGGTTTTTATCATTGATTCATTATTTTTTTATTAAGTATTAGATTATGGGAGTCAGTCCTTATGCATATTTTGGCCAAGTCTTCATGATGTTATACCATGATGCCTACTGACACATGCTATAACAAACCTTAGCTTCAAAAATTTTATTCAGCAATGGTGGCATCAGTATGTCTTTAGTACTGACATCTTGATTCAATCCCAATTATATCCCAAACAGAGCAATTAACCATGAAATAATTTCAACTTTTATTAGTTTGGACAAGCATCTCCCTACTAATAGGTTGTTCTAATTCAAATTTACCCTCTATGATTTAGTTAACATCATCAATTAACTGATCAATCATGTTTTCCATAATTAGGGTCCAATGATTATAATCTCCTATGGGCAAATCATTACACATCGTCACACTTATATTTCTCAATGATTATATTCGCCTTTGGGAAAATCATTATATTATCACCACTTTATATTTTCGATCCATACAGGGGCACGTTTTTATCTTGTTTATCTATCCTAATTGGGACAACTCCATCTTCTCAATGATTATAACTACCTTTGGGAAAATCATTGTGTTATCATACCATGTTACCACTATCAAAGTACAATGCTTATAACCACCTTTGGACAAACCATTGTACACTATCCCATTTGCATTCTCAATGATTTTGACTAATTTTTAAATATCATTGTGTTTTCACTCCATCATCTTTCCTTTCTTTGGTCCTCTCATTTCCCTTCTTTCTTTTCAAGGGATTGTTTGTCGACCTACTTGTGCCAACCATTCCCTCGAGGGGGCATTATATAGTTAGTTTATCATCATTATAGTTGTAAGCATGCAAGACATTTTTATTATTTGAGAAGATGTTACTATGCTTATATATTTCAATGCCTTCCCAAATAGGGGCAAACTATAGACACGTAAAATTGGCCACTGATAATCTCCAACTAGGCTTTTGACCAATTTCCACTTAAAATGTATAATCTAGCCTAAAAACACTAAAGCACATTAAAAGCTTTGAACCTAATATAGTGAAGTTCTAATTTTGGATAGGGTATCCCTAAATGGGGTAGTGCAATTTATGGGCCAACTAACTTTGATCAAATCATTCTGAGTTAAAATGCCAATTTTGCACTTGGGTGCTTTGGATTTCTCTTTTCTATCAAATCTTTTGCACAAGATACGTGCCTTTGTTATTTTCTATTAATAACATCCTAAATAGGAATATGAATCCATTGAATCTAGAATTAACTTCTAATTCAAATCCAGTCAAATTTTATACCAATAACAAGGCATTCTGATCAATTTGAGTAATTTGTGCACAAAGTGATTAATCATGATTAAGAGCTATCTAAACCAAATTAGGGCCTAATCAAGAATTCCATGGAAACTTGTTGAATACTTTATTTTGGAAATAAATATTGAATATCTATATCATCAAGTGACCTCATTTCTTGGGAAGACATCCCTAGGCCATAAATGCCACAAATATCAGGATTCATGCCTCTCATGCCTCATCAATGGCCTCCATACCTATTTAATGCCCCTCTATCCCAAATATTGATGAGTTTATTTATGAATTTTAATTGTAAAATTGGATTAATCCTTAGCCACACATCTCGATTCTGAGATGGATGGTTCAGGTTGATTCTACCCATTTGTAAAAATCTATAAATATGAGACCTTATTGATAATTTTTCCCCCACAAGGCAAATTGTCACCCCTACTATTTAAAACATTGTTATGGTGCCAAGTTTGTCTTGTGAATAAGTTTTGGGATTCTTAATATCTAGGTATAAGTCAAAGTGGCCATCTACATCTAGCTAAAGTTTAGTCATTCAGAGGTTTCCAAGGAGCTTTCTTGATTACAACCAACACAATGTACAAATACAACCATGCAAATGATGATGAAAAGGTCTCCTACGGCTATGTAAATTTTGATGGACTCCTAAAATTATCATATAGAGCATAAATTTCATTCAAAAGGAGACATGCAATAGTTTTAAGAGGGTTTTTTCTCCTCTTCTAAGCATCAGGTATAGTCAAAAGCCAAGACATACAAGATGTAAGTTCATTTATTTTGTCTAAGAAAAGATTGTTTTGGGGTTGTAAGAGGAAGAGTATTTCTTTAGAATTGTTGTCTAAAATAAAGAGCTCTCAGAGGAAAATTGCAAAAGTCCTGAAGGGTATGTACCCTTTAGGAAGGTTCATTTAGAAGATCCATGGGATATTCACTTGGTAGAAAAGGATCAAGGCAAAAATCTTGAAGGGCACCTGCCCTTTGAAAATACTTCAGAAGGTGCTCTTTAAAAATCCTAGGTTCCCTTCAAAAATCTTGAGGAAATATAAACAAGGAAAAAGGAAAAATTGAAGGAAGGATATCCTTCAGATAAAAAGTCTAAAGTAATTCCTTCAGACTTTTTGTTTGAAGGATTAATTTGGGAAAAATGCAAATAGAAAAGTCTGAGAGAAATAGAATCTAGGGGTAGACATTTTTTCCACAGGAAATAAGAAAAAATAAAAGTCTGAAAGAATTCAAAGGAACAAAACCAAGGAGATGAAAATAGAATGAGCCAATAGAAGTCCAAAGAATAAAGTTTGAGAAAATTGCATATACAAAAGTCTGCAAAAAAAAGATGAGTCAATAGGAGATAGTCCAAAGGAAAAACAAAGAGAAAAGCATAAAGTCAAAAAAAAATATAGAAATAAAGGCCAAGGATATAGCTAAGAAATCCAAAGAAATATAGACTAATATAGACAAAATAAATCCAATTATAGAATCCTTCCAAAAATAGACACGACACGAACAAGCAGTTCAAAACAAGAGATAGAGTCAATGTGAAAATTCATGAAAGCAAAGGCTTTTTTTGGTTGATTGGTCAAAACTTTAGTTGACTAGTTGTGAAGTCAAGCTCATTTCTAGGTCAAACTCATGATTTCAAATGTTCAAACAACTCAAGACAAAGTCCATATTTGGATGTGGGCATAACATTTTGTATGATAAGAGTTTGATTTGTCAAAATTAGCCTACTAGCTATAACATTCCATGTATGATGCCTAAATAAAGAATAGCATAGGCTTAGCCACCATATATTTCAATGACAAAGCACTTGTTTCTAATTTTAGACATGTTTCAGCTATACATGCACAAGAAAAGTCAAATTTATGATTCCACCATCCAATTCTAATGCCTAGGAGCTTTCATGCAAAGAGGAAGAAGACAAAATAAACTTTTGGTAAATGTTGAGTTGGACAAATTTATCTTTTATTATATTTTCAATGCCATCTTTTGGCTATTGTAATTTTTCTATATTAATGGATTTTCAACCTTATAAAAAGGATCCCTCTTTTGGCAAGCAATATTCTACCAAAGTTTGTGTTGTAAACATTTTTTTATAATTAATAAGAAGAGGATTATGCTTTTTTCAAATTTCAGTAGCTGGTATAGTGTAATTTTGTTATAGAATTTCATAAGCGATAGATTTTCTTTCTTCCTTTTCAAATCTAGATTTTTACCTAGTTACTATCTGATCATTTATGCAAGTCACATTCTATGTTGGATTGTCTTTTGTTGAGTTATAGAGTGGATATTAGTGGTTTTTAGTGCCTTCAATTAGGCCTATTTCTACGTTTTCCTCAAGCTTAGGTAATTAGACAAAACCTTTTCATGAAATACTTGTGTATTGATTAATTGGAGTTGAAGTTTGGCTTCTTCCTTGTCTAAATCAGTGTTCTCAGAAGCTCAATTTAAGTGGATCAAGAAAATTAGGTGTATCACCACTTTAGCTAGGATTTCCTTTCAAGTTATTTCTTCCCTTTTCCTTAGGTAATTTGTGTGTAGAAGATGAGATCCTCACTGATACATTTTATAGGAACCAACCTTCTCTAGAGGTTCTTCTTAGCATTGAGGCACCCACCTTCATGAGAAGATCCCATTATTTTAATAAGAGCAAGGATTACCCATTTTAGCATGTCTTCGATTAGGGTGCAACTCTAGGTTGACAACATGCCTTGCCACATGAATTTTAAGATTGGGTAATGCAAAGTTATAATGTAAAAATGATTCCAAAAGCCATTGAAATTAGTTTTATAATTCTAAAATATTGAGAGAATCTTCACACAAGCCAAGCCAAAGTCAAACAAGGTGCCAATAGTAGGTGGAGGATAGTCAAGATCCATTGCAATAGACTTCATGAGTACAAACCGAGCAAGCTACTACTACAAAAGTATTTGGAGCATCTAAGGAAGGTGAAGGATACTTGTTTTTTCTTACTTTTTTAGTTGTGTTTGTTATTAATCTCACCCTAGTAACTAGGTATGAAGGTGTTAGTTTAGTGTGTTTTTAATTTGATTTAATTTACTAACACAATACTAATCTCCTCTTCTAAGTCAAATTCATAGTTTACACAAGGATTTAATCCACCACACTAGTGTCTCCATCATGAGAAAAGAAAGTAAATCTACTAGAATGAAATGTCCCTTTATAGGTTTTTTGCCAACTCTAAAATTTCTTGTGATTCCTTTCCAATATTGGACATAAATCATACACTAAACTAGCACATACAATACTTAATATTGAAAACCCAATTGAATTATTTATTATAATAAGCTTAAGGCAGATATAAAACTAGTGAAGATATAAATTTAATAATGAGTAAATGCATCGAAACCCTTACTAGTATTAATGATTTTCAATAGCATAATAATTTATTGGAGGGATGCATTCTATATTTGGTATAATTATATCAGTGAAAGTGCCCACAAAGCAATGTTTGATGTCCCCAAAGTAGTGTTGATGTTCCAAGGTGGAAGGGTTGATTGTTGATGTCTTAAGAAAATAGTTTGATGTATTAAGACAACAACAAAGGACAAGGATCTAATTTTTGAAAATGTGATGCAACATTCAAATCAATCTACCATAGTAAACAATTCACAACTGTAACCAAATCCATCGCTATAGAATCACTGACTAGTATGACAACACTGAAAGAGAACAACAATCAACAATGATGCACAAAACATTGATCAATGGTACAAATTGAAATTTTAATGGTATGATAGGCTCAAACCTTACAATAGTAACAAATATGTATGTTAAGGATAGCCTATACACACAAGTATGATTCACTATATTATATAAATTGGACTAGGGCACTCCAACAATTCACAAAACTAGAAATAGATAACAACCTCCTAAAAAACTGGGAATAAGGGAGCAAGGCCACATCCTTAGTGAGAAGTAGAATGGAAATCAAGATGTGATGAAATATATAACCATCAAAGAGATGAGTATGACATTGAATAAAGTGTTTAATCTCATCAATGTAGATTCAAATAGACTTGGCAAGAGTGGGCATCATTATTTAACTCCAACAATCCTTTTGACAAAGTTTGAGATTTTGTGGATAGTTCAATAGTGGTTGATAATTGTGGCATAGAACCTCATGATGCCAATAATGATCTTTGAAATACATATAGAATTCAATCTATAAAAGATATGATGTCTTAGAATGGACTCAAAATCCTTCCTAAAGTCCTAAAAAAAGAAAGACTTTAGAAGACTACCAATAAGCCTCCTCAATAATGGCTCAAAGATTCAAAATACGATCAATTATCTATAAATATCTTGAAAACCATCCTCCCCTCTTATTATAAGGTTATGAATCTCCAAGTATTCAAAAATAAACATGTCTAACACTATGGCACATAGTTTGTAAAATGTACGCTTGATCATAATAGTCTTGTAGTTGTTCAATTCAAAGCTATCCCCTAGATTATGAATGGGGTGAATAATGTGTTGTGACTAAGAGGGCCTTGAATAAATAATGTCATTAAATAGGTCAGATAAATGAAGGGCAAGAGTGTACACACCATGCTAAAGAAACTCAGCTTGAACCACCTTAAAATTTTCTTATTTGTAGGTGCATAGCTTTTAAATAGATTTTTTGTTGTTACTTGAAGATAAAAGATGACGAGTAGGGGAGGAGACATAGACCATATGCTAATAAAAAATTCCATAAATGTTGTTGTCATAGGAGACCCAAGCTTGAAGATCAAGTTTTTTAGTAGTCTTTCTTGGGATAGGAGTACACCAAAAGGTCTTATGATACTAGGGCATCAAGAAGCTCATGTCACTTAGACTCGAGAAAATTGCCATAAAAAGAGATGCCAATAATCTCTATGTGGGTAGGATTATAAAGTGAGAAACATGAGAAAGGATAAAGTAGAGTCTTTGATGTAAATACTTGCAGTCATCATGATGCTAGTGGTTCATAGGATAATAAGCATAGGAACAATGAGGCTTTGAATGATGGACAATGTGTGGAAAAGAGTTGAGGGATGCCTCCCAAGGATATTAGACAAAAATTCATATTTCACCATGAAGGTAGAAAGAGAATAATAGTCAAACATAAGTTGGAAAATTTGAGTAGTATACATGGTGTTGTACCAATCATCAAAATAGATTGCAGTATGATGAAATGATCCAAGGGGAGGTGGTCGAGGGGCCATAGAGGGTAGAAGTAAATTAAGCATGATAAAAAAGTGGGATTTTGTGAGAAATAAAAAAGTCTTGAATGTGTAGTGTCAAAGACCTATGGGCAAGGATTTAATTCACACACTAGTGTCACCATCATGAGAAAAGCAAGTAAATCTACTAGAATGAAATGTCCCTTTCTAGGTTTTTTACCAACTCTAAAATTTCCTATGATTCCTTTTCAATATTGAACATAAGTCATATACTAAAACAACACATACAATACTTAATATTGAAAACCCAATTGAATTCTATATTGCAATACGCTGAATGCACATACAAAACTATTGAAGATATTACTCTAACAATAATTGAATGTAGTGAAACCCTTACTGGTATTAATGATGTTCAATAGTGAAATAATTTATTGGAGGGTTATGTTATATATTTGGTAGAATTACAGCATTGAAAGTGTCCACAGAGTAACATTTGATGTCTCTGAAGTAGCATTAATGTTCCAAAGTGGAAGGGTTGATTCCTGATGTCTTAAGATAGCAGTTGGATGTATCAAGATAGAAATAAAGTACAAGGATATAATATTTGAAGATGTGATGAAACATGCAAAGCAATCCACCACAATAAATAATGCACTGTTATAACCAAAACCCTCAATATAGAATCACTATCTAGTATAGCAACATTGAATGAGAACAACAATCAACAATGATGCACAACAGACTGCCCAATGGTATGACTTGAAATTTTAATCATAAGACATGTTCAAACATTATAATATTAGTATATATATATATATGATAGGGATAACCTACACACACAATTATGATTTTTGTACTATAACAATTGAAGTAGGGCACTCCAACTTTCATAAAACTAGAAATTGATAATAACCTCCTCCAAAACTAGGAATGAGAAAACAAGGGCACATCCTTAGCGAGAAGTCGAATGGAAATCAAGACATCATGAAATATATAACCATCATGGACATTAGTATGCCATTGAATAAAGTATTCAAGCTCATCAATGTAAATTCAAAGAGACTTCGTGAGAGTGGGAAACATTATTTAACTCCAACAATACTCTTGACAATGTTTGAGAGTCTGTGGGTAGTTTGAAAGTGGCTGACAATTATGGCATAGAGCCTCATGATGCCAATAATGAAGATATATAAAATACCTATAGCATGCAATGTATAAAAGATATGATGTCTTAGAACAGACTCAAAATCCTTCCTAAAGTCCTAAAAAAATATAGACTCTAGAAGACTGCCAACAAGCCTCTTCAGTAATGGCTCAAGGAGTCCAAATTTGGTCAATTGTTTGGAAATCTCTCAAAAAACTAGCCTTCCCCTTGTTCTAAGGTTATGAATCTCCAAGTACTCAAACAAAAACATGTCTAACATTATGGCACATAGTTTTAAAGATGTAGGCATGATCATAATAGTCTTCTAGTTGTTCAAATCAAAGTTATCATCTAACTTTTGAATGGGGTGAATAATTTGTTGTGACTAGGAGGGCCTTGAACAAAAAACATCATTAAATAGATCATCTAAATGAAGGGCAAGAGTGTACACACCATACTAAAGAAACTTAGCTTGAATCCCCTCAAAATTTTCTTATTCATAGGTGCTTAGATTTTAAATAGATTTTATATTATTACTTGAGGAGAAAAGATGACAAGGAAGAGGAGAGGAGACATAGACAAAAGGCTAATCAAAAATTCCATAAATGGAGTTGCCATAGGAGACCCAAGCTCGAATGTCAATTTTTGTTAGTAGTCTTCTTGCGGAGAAGAGTACACCAAAATGTCTTATGGGAATAGGGCATCAAGAAGCTTATGTCACCTAGAATCAAGAAACTCGACATCAAAAGATATGATGATAATCTCTATGTGGAGAGGATTATAGAGTGAGAATCATGAGAAAGGATAAATTAGGGTCTTTGATGTAAATAATTGTACTCATCATCATGTTAGTGGTTCATAGGACAATAAGCATGGGGATAATGAGGCTTTGAATGATGGACAATGTGGGGAAAAGAGTTGAGGGATGACTCTCAAGGATATGAGACAAAAATTCATATTTCACCATGAAGGTAGAAAGAGAATAATAATTAGACATGTGTTGGAAAATGTGGGTAGTATAATTTGTGATATACCAATCATCAAAATAGATTGTGATGTGATGAAATGATCCAAGGGGAGGTGGTTGAGGAGCTGCATAGAGCACAAGTGAACAAAGAATGATAAACAAGTGGGAGTTGGTGGGAAACAAGAAATTATTGAATGCGCAATGTCAAAGACCTATGGGCAAGGATTTAATCCACCTCACTAGTGTCACCATTGTGATAAAAGAAAGTAAATCTACTAGAATGAAATGTCCCTTTTTAGGTTTTTTACTAACTTTGAAATTTCTTGTGATTCCTTTCCAAAAATATTGGACATAAATCATATACTAAAACAACACATACAATACTAAAATATCCCACCCCTGATAGGATATTTAATCTTTACAAAAACTCAATTTGATAGATGTTCCATTTTGTCAAACATATAACATTCCAAGGATAAATTCGTCATAATAATGTAATGTAAAACATAAATGGATTCCAAGACTAACATTACTACTTGATTCCACCATACTTGACTGTCATACATTGATGTACATGAAAATGTGAAGCTATAGATTTATGCTATCTCACTAAATGTTAGAAAGGACTTATTTACATATGTATGATACTCAGAACAAAGCTATAACTCTATAAAAAATTAATTTGGGCACTAATATGGGTAGATATGCATATATTTAATGCTCAAAAAATTATATCAAAACTAAAAAGACTCAGAAAGTGTCTTCTATGAGCTACATATTACATTTATCTCTCATAAGTAGTAACAATAATAAATTATAAGAATTGTTTGATGAAGATATGACAATAATAACACTCAATAAGCCAAACTAGATGAAGTTCACAAGTTAAAATGCATCAGATTACAAAAATAATTAAAAATATGATCACAATAGCTAAGAACCTATGTATACGCCAAGGAGTGAGTTGTCTTCAGAGGTCTATGTGGTGTTGAGTGCTCAAATAGGGTCTCATAAATAATAGTTTCTAATAACAACAAACCCTTATAAACCCCAAAATAAAATGTGTCGATCCTTTCCAATAATGTTAACCTAACACTATAGCACAGGTATTGTAGCAATGACTATAATATGGGTATTGTAGCATATCACTGTTCACAAGTACTATAGTGTGGCACTATTCACTCCATTATAGTAGCCTAATAATAACTTCTGATATGCTCTAAATAACCTCTAAAAATTGTTAATGAATCAACTCCAATCAAGCACAATGTGACTTTTGAGATAAAGCCACTAGTAACTACAACCCTTAGGTGATCTTGCATACCTGTAGGAAGTAAAATCGAAGAGAGGGTACATTCTCCAAGGTTGAAATTATAGAGAAACCCTAGGTTTAACCTCCAAAGTCAAAGGAAAAAGCCAAGTTGAGAGAAATAGACAATAATGCCTAAAATGAATTCCAAAATGCCCTTTTATAATATTCAATATGTATTTGACTTCATCTCATTTAATTTCATTTTCTTTTCCCTCCCTTTTAAATAAAGTCCTTATGTCTCCCTTTATGATCTTTAATAATGACTTTATGACTTAAGTGAAATCATATATTATAAAGTCATTAGTAATCATTAATGGTATTCACTTTATATTTAATTATTATTAAAGTATGACTTTAATAATAATTATAATATTATAACTCCATAAATAAACCTCATAAATCAATTCTATTTACTCTAGGAGGTAGCCCACTGCATTCTCTACTCATCAAGGTGCCTTAATAAAAATAGTAAGGTTGGCCTCTATCATACGACTGACTTAATATAAATAGTAAGTATATAAAATGGAGCCAGAACACCCTATTGGCCATTTTTTGGCCCACATACCAATTTTTGCCCAAGTGTGAGAAGGTGGAATTTTAAACAAAAGTGGCAAGCTCAAACAATTTTGGGTTCTTGGAAGGAGAATTATTCAAGTTATCTCTCTCAGAAGTCTTTAGGTTCTCCAAAGTAGAAGTCTTCAGGATTTCAAAGTTTCAAGACTTTGGGTTTCTAAGGGCACAGTGCAAATCGGGTTTCCAACAGTGCTTGACTTCTAAATGTTTTATAAGTAGAAATAATTTGAGTTGACAAATCTGAATTACTCGTGGACAATGTATTTTAGGTTCTCTAAGAGCACTACTTAATTAATTCATAAGTTGTGAGCAGTCAGAAACCAAAAATAAGTAATGAGACATCAAAAGCTTGATTTGGTCTTAGAAGTTCTTCTCAGGTTCTCAAAAAGATAAATCTTCT
The DNA here is from genome assembly GCA_037957365.1 of Torreya grandis. Taxonomy (NCBI): domain Eukaryota; kingdom Viridiplantae; phylum Streptophyta; class Pinopsida; order Cupressales; family Taxaceae; genus Torreya; species Torreya grandis. The sequence continues at coordinate 102,305 of JARHVA010000807.1, read as the reverse complement.
CCAAGCATAAATCCAAAAATCACTGACAAAATTTGAAGGTCGGTCAAAAGTTATTTGAAGGGTCATTACCCCTTCTGAAGGGACATTTCCATTTTCCCTGGGAAAAATTTCATCAATAGTGGGGGCACTTACAAAAGTTTGGGTCCTTTGCAAAAAGTCTAGGTCCATTACTTAATGGCTTTTTCACTTTTTCAGAGGACCACTATAATATTTCCAAAGGTCTCAAGCAAAAAGTTTGAGGGGTATGTTACCCTTTGGGAGGTGCCATTAGCAAATCCTAAAGGGTCTCTTGCCCTTCAAGAAAGTCCTTGTCAAAATCTTGAAAGGCAATTTTGGAAAGGTTCCAAATGAATTCCTTCAGAATTTTTATCTGAAGGAAATAAGCAAAGAAAATGTTTGGGTAAAAATAGACCAAGAAAAGTAGAAAGGCCTAGGAATATTAAGGTCAATGTTTAGTGAATCCAAAGGGCCAATTAGTCAAAGGCAAGTGGTATAATTACATCCAACAAGCTCAATATATCAATGGATAGCAAGGACTTCTCCTTTCATCTATGACATGCAAAGTGGTTAAACAAAGAATAGATGCATCCAAGTGGAGTAGTGAATATGCAAACAAATGATTGGGATAGTCCAAGTTGTAGTAAAGAACATGCCAAGCCTTAAATTCAAAGGAGGAATTTCTCACACTTGGTAGTGACATATAGCTACCATCGACATGGCTCCATCAATTTTGAAGAGGAAGAATTGAATGCATGAGGAGCTCAAGGAAATGGGTGGCAATTCTGGATGGTTCATCTGGTGGTCAAAGTAGTTGTATGCTTTAAATGTAGAGAGATTAAGTGGAATAAGTATTGGGGCTAGTAATTGATGACTTCCTCTTTCCCTTCTCTCCATGAAAATCTCTTCTTATTCTCTCTCCCCCTTTTTATATATCTGATCCTTTCTATTTTGTAAGGGTTCCCAATTTTTTAGATTTTGTTTTATCTTTCTAAGAAATGGGACATTCTTTGAGATATTAAAAAATTTGCTTAGCTTGATTAGGATCAACCCTATCAAGAAATTTTAATAAATACCTTTTGATGAAATAAAAGGACTTTATTTTCCTAACTCTCACCTTTAATTCATGTCTATTGAGTTTTGCACTATGGTAATATGTGAAGGAAAATCTTCCCTGTCCATGGTCCTCCTTTCTGGCCATGTTTAGGGTGTTTTAGAAATTGTTCATAGGTCTAGTTTAGTGTTATTTATACTATTGATGTGAGATTTTAGTGAGTCATAGAACTCATTTTTTTTTTCATTCATTGCTTCCATAACCTTCTCCATGAAATACTAATGCAACCAGCTTGATCTTGAGATTGTGTAAGTTAGTATTGTCCTCTGTAGAATTAGTGTGGGTTTAAGCTGGTGATATTTCCCATTTAGCTTTGGTGTATCACCTGGTTAGCTTCCTCAAGAGCCCTTATCCCCTTTCTAACCCTTTTCCTCATGGAGCATTATTTTAGCTTTTAGTTTAGGTGAGCATTAAAGAGGAACTGGCCTACTTCAGAGGTTCAACTACACTATAGAATACCCACAGCCTAAGGTTGTTCCCTTGCTTGTAGCTAGAAGTGAGAGAGCCTAAAAAAATCTACCATAAAGGGTGAAATTATAGCATACAACACACCTTTAATAACACCACCTCTAAATACACTAAAGATCTGGAGATGAAAACACTACCAACTACCAATTGGAGAACTAGTTAACTTCAATATTGGGCCCTCTAAACACCATTATTAGCCTGCAAGGACCCGATGATAGGCTAAACCTCAAACTCTAATGCTCATTAAAAAAGGGGACATTAAAAATATTTAATATTAAAAACTCAATTGAATTATTTATTGGAATAAGTTGAATGCACATACAAAACTAGTGAAGATATAAGTTTAACAATAATTGAAAGCAACGAATCCCTTACTAGTATTAATGATGTTCAGTAGCGTAGTAATTTATTGGAGGGCTGCATTATATATTTAGAAAATTTATTGTTGTCATAAAAAATATCACCCTAGGACACTCTATTCAGCTCCTACAATTTTATGTAACATTGAATCATCTCTCAAGTTGTGGGGAACTTATAAGAGAGATAAATCTCTAGTTTATGAGGGCTCGCTCCCTAGATTATTATTTAAATGCCTATCACCTAATCTAATGTTTGTTTATGAAAATAGTTATAGGTTTTGCATAAAATGGAAACTACACTAAAGAGGTGATCCACTAAGACATATCCCATAGACTATCAAATTTCTACTAATCAATAAAACTTTTCAAGACCAATTCTAGGCATTGAAGGATTCTAACATAATTTCTTCAATGTGAAGGTAGCATACATGGAACAATAAAAAAGATAACTAGTCTAGGGGTAGATTGTACACCATAGAGACAATTAATTTATTGAATAAGAGGCTATTATAATCAATACACTTCACATGCCTTGTTAAAATCAAAACTCTTGATTGAACATGAAGTATAAAGGGAGTAAGGATGATACTATCACTTGGCTCTACTATTCATCACTTACACACTTAGAAAAAATGTTCACAACTTAGAATTAGACTTATATTCAATTTTAAAATAAAATTTTTAATGTCATTACATTAGGGCTTCACCATAATAGCTATGGTTCTATCCATAAAATGCCAAAAAGGCTCAATTTATAAATGTGACAAGAGAGAGAAGGGGAATCCAAGAGCCATAGAGACACTTGTCACAACTAAAAATATCACTTACTTATGAATTTGAGAGATATATATGGATATCCATGTAATTTTAGGAGCTAAAAGTGTCATCTCAAATCATCCAAACCCTAAAAAATGGTCAAGAAACTCCTTTCCTTGCATAGAAAACTACCCCTCATGATTTGCCTTCCAAAACTACATTATCATTGAAATTGATCAAGTCTAATGATAGATATGAGTATGAGGGGTTACTAGAAATACCTCATAGTCATTGTACTAGCCTCTAATCATACCTATCATTCTGGCCATGCATAATCATCCATGACAGTCCTAAAATGAGCTCTCTCCATGTACCTCTCACACTTGGCACCTAAAACTTTCTGAATTCTTTAGTCTGATCCATAAAAAATGGGTAATACAACTTTTCAAAGGTTTTCATATCATTAGTCTCAAGGAATTATCATTAAAAAGCTTTCCAAATTGAGTTTCACTAATTTTCTCTAAGTGTTCACTATCTGCCCACTAGACTGGCTGAAATGAAAGAGATAGCTAATAGGATTAGGAGTTTATATGGCTGATAAAATGGACATGAGGACTTATAAAAATTCCTAAAATCTCCTCCAAAAGTGATTTATCCTCTTGAAGTTTTTCATGCTTGTAAAACACATAAAAGGGTCAAAAAGAGCCTTGTTCTAACCTATTCCATATAGGTCCATACAACAAAATTGCATTGGAGAGTGCCTGAGAGAGTCCTCTACATGTTCCCAAATTTTTATGTCATTTACATTTCATCTTCATTCTTAATTTTCAATCTTTTCCCAATCAGGTCCTTATGTAGGGTTTGCAAGGGTTTCTGGTGGTTTGGACTCTTAACATTTATTCATAAAGAATAGATATTATAATCCTTTAAAAATTCCACTGAGATCTTCCTATGGACCCTACATAAATTTTAAATCACTTCAAGCTCCCATGCAAAGTATTATGGAATATCCAAGCATATGAAGTTCGCATTTGAGCTCTTTTTTTGTATCTTGTGAGGGTTTGAGCAAATCTTAGGCCAAAAATGGTTCTTTGGAAAGTTTTATAGAAAAAAAGGTTTAATCACCTCTTATAATTACATATAAACATTCTCCAATCTATATAATATCTCACCAAGGGCTTATAATGAAATTGAACCCTGTTTTGAGACTAGGTCTATACCTTGTCAATGGGTTTGCCTGCACCTTTGAGCCAAAAGACTCCTATTTACACTTTCCATGAATTTTAATATCTTAGAAACATCATTTTCACCCCCATATTAATTATTATAAACACTATAATTATTTTCAAGGGTTGGAATTTGAAATGACCTTGCATTTGGAGCTAAATTTGCATGTTGGTTCATTAGGTCTACCTGCAGACCTTCTTGTCTAGACCACTTTGTTTTAATTAAAAACTTATAGACTAATTTATTATATTTCCCCATGTTTTTTTACAGATATAAAAACCATATTTATTGATCAAATTGATCTTTGGTTCACTATTCATCACTTTTCCTCAAAACTGTCAGCCTTGTGCATGGGAAAAACACCTTACCTCTGAGATAGAACATAGGAATATTTTACTATTTTTTTATAAAATATTAATGATTTGTAAGATTTATAAGTTCCTAATTACAAAATTTACCAAATGGTTTTTTATAACTCCATGGTTATGGGGTCTAACCATCTCAATCTTCTCAAAAAAAGGGTCAAAAACCCTATTTTCTTACATTTTTTTGCCCAAACCTCCTCATAGATGATATTTAAAAAATAATTTCATGATTATAATTTGTTTACACATTATTTAAACCATAATTTCATGCTTATTTAACCTTTTAATCCATCCAAAACCTTTCTCCTAAGTAAAATCTCCATGCTTACCCCTGGAACCAAGGGTTTCCTAGCCTATCTGTACGGACTGAGTTCATTTTTCCAAGAGAGAAGTGTTTGGGAATTTTTAGAGTGTCTTATGAATAATATTATATTAATTTTATGTTATTTAATAATATTACCATGTTTTAAACCTTCCCTTCCTTCCTAGTCAATCAAAATCTCATCTTGCTCCTTTCAAGCCAAAACCCTGCCTAACTGCAACAGTGGACTGGGATGATTTTATTGTAGATATATTTATTTGAATGTAATATAAATATATTAAAATACTTAAATATCCTTATTTACAAGTTTTTCATGGTCAATTTGGGACCATTCCCTTGATTCTTAGATCATACTAGCACCTTCAAGTCTTCACACTGCTCACCGCCTTCTAAAGTCTCTATGGTTTGGTTGTAGGTCACTTTATAGGTTTGATTAGAGAAAAATGGTATATAATACTTTATTAAGATCCTATTTCAAGTTAATAACCTGATTTATCACCTTTAATACATATTATATGGTTAAAACCATCATAATCTATGCCTAGCCCTTGACTTCCTTATTTGACCTCTGTCTCAGTCTGTACAGAGGTTGTAAGTACACCTTCTGATCCTTGATACTTATTTGAGGGTTGGGTTTATTTCTCAAAATCATAAGTTTTTCAACATTTCTCTTTCATTCACCTTGAAATCTAAAATTCAATGTCAAAACATGAGTTGATGACCACTACCTAATAACCCTGTTGTAAGTTCAAACTTTGCCCTGTGTACGAACAGGGTGTGGACCTAGAAGGTCATTACATCCAAGAACATATTACCTCATGAAATTTTTCTTAGGAATTTATTTTTAACCATTAATAATTTAAATTTATTATTATGGATTTTAATTACATTTGGATTATTTTCCATGCAAAAAATCACTCTTCCCAACTCCACTTTTACATCCCATACCAAGTGTTTGAAGCTGACCCTTTTTTGCTTGCCAAACAATCAGGAAGGAAAAGAAATAAGAATTGAACATTTTTATATATTCTCAAAAAACCAAACATGGAAATGACTATTGGGAGGTGAAGATGCACATAATTGATGTTTTCACCTGAAAGTGAGATGATCCATTACGTACAAGTGCCTAAAAGGCCCTAAAAATAAGGGGAAATTTCCTTTCTTTAAGCATAACTGATTCTCGGACTGTCATATGACTATTTTTGACATTCTCTGACCTCCCCACATTGAACTATAGCTTGATGACAACTTTGTCTCCTCAGCCCATCCATACAAGTCCTTTATTTTGGCTAAAAAGGTGGCCCCAAAAGCATATTTGACATATGAAACATGGTAAAGATAAATAAATGACATAGAGATCTTAAAACATATTAGGACCGAATCAAAATAATTTAGATGTTTGACCAAGTTTGACCCTATTTGAATAGGGTTGACTTTCATTAACTTGACTAGTACAAGGGGCTAGACTTCAACAAGGACTAGGGGAAGGATAAGTGAGACATATAAGACAATAAGAGACCCCATAGGAAACATGAAACCTTCTTAAAAAGTTAAAAATAGTAGGGGTTGATCCAATTTGACTAGAAGTCAAATTTGGTCAATAGTTACAACATCGAAAGTGCCCACAAAGCAACATTTGATGTCCCCAAAATAGCATTGATGTTCCAAGATGGAATGGTTGATTGTTGATGTTTTAAGATAGTAGTTATATGTATCATGAAAAAAACAAAGGACAATAAATTTATATTTGAAGATGTGACACAACATGTAAAGCAATTTACCATTAAATAATGCACAATCGTAACCAAAACCCTTGATATAGAATCACTAACTGGTACAACAACATTGAATGGGAATAACAATCAACAATGATGCATAATAGACTACTCAATGGTATGACTTGAAATTTTAATGGTATGACAAGGTCAAACCTTACAAAAATAATAGATCTATATGGTAGGGACAACCCACACACAATTATGATTCACTATACAGTAACAATTGAACTAGGGCACTCCAACCTTTCACAAAATAGGAAACTGATAACAAACTCCTCTAAAACTAGGGATTGGAATTGAACTCAATCTATTAGCACAATTATGATCCCTGAATAGAATCAACATGAAGGATATGAGGGTTTCCATATTTAGATCTTGTACACTAGAGGGTTTTCATCCTTAGATGGATAAGTTAAACATAGAATCTCAAACTTTTGAATAGAGTTTTGTTTTCAATAATAATGAATAATAATCCTTTTGAGCCCACCTCTTCTTTTACAATTTATTTTTTCTAGTTTTCCTCACCCTAAAAGCGTTTAAAACACTTTTAGATAAATATTACTTTTTAGCCCACTTAATGAATATTACTTTTTGGCCCCCTTTATAATAATAATACATAAGTGTCCTTTTTGCATGTTATAAAATAAAGTAACTTTAAGATGAATTAAAAATACTATTATTAAATTATTTCCCTAACTTTATCCCTTAGCCTACGAGAAATGAAGAATAGACTACGAGTCTTCTGATTGGTTTAATTCTAAAAAGGGGATATGACATAGAATTTGGTAAGCAAGAAAGTCCACTAAGAATGGGAAGACCACATGACTTGTCCATCTCTAGAGTATGCCTCCCATAGGTTGTAATAGGACTATTTCCAACCATGGATAATCTCTTCAAACCAAACTCCTTGAGGTCGAACTCCTGAAGATAGATCTCTTTCTCAATAAGATCATAAATAGGTGTCTAATGGGACCCAATATGAGCATTAAATTATCCTAATATAATTACATCACTCAGGTATGATTAATGTGAGATATTAGGAAATAATTCAATGTATAGGTCACCATTGGTATGTACTACAAAAGGTGATGAAACTAGTGGGAAATAAAACTACGATAAATACTATCTCCAAGAGGTAGTGGGCCCCTCTAAACCTAAAGCCACATATACTTGGAATGAATGTCAAGCCAATAATGCCTCCTTATTTGGGCCATTATTGGTAAGTTTTTTTGCACCACCAAGGAAAATGATTTGTTTTCATATGATAGGGTTTGTATTCTACTAGATTTAACTAAACTACTCCCTAGGAAGATATTGATAAACGATACAAAATATTCTCTGTGGGAACAATAATTATATTTTGAATGCCTTCCCTTTTGATGTAGACTTTACCATGATCATGGCCATCTTTCTCGAGACTACTTCTTCCAACCTCTAGAATAAAAATATGTTAGGAATGACTTCAAATTTCAAAATAGCACCTAAGAAAATACCAATTAAAAACTCCATTTGAATCCCTCTAATAGATTAAACCCTAGAGTTCATTTAAAGGCTTTGTCCTCTATTGAGTTACAAAATATATTTGATAAATTTACCTATGAGCTAGAGCCAAAATATATTTACATGATTTGGTATCCATTTTTTACCTCCTTACTATGTTTGTTCGGAGCTAGCCCATCGCACTCAAATTGGCCCAAATACTCCTCTTATAGTATTTTAAATATAGAGCATTGGCTAAAAATTTGAAGGGGGTATTGTACTTGTTACATTTGATAATAAAAAATGTTTTGATAGATTCATATAGACTAGGGTCTCTCTTTCACAAAATGTGGGATCCTCTCCAACATGTAGTTTGTGACCTCATGGACTTCCCCCATTCACGTGCAAATCCATATGACATAGCTGCATTAAATCAACTTAAGGCTCAATTAACCAGGAAAAAATCAAAAAGCCCATTAAATACCATAAAAAATGATTGTTCTACTTTTAGTTGCCTTTTTTAGGGTTATAATGTCTCCAATATTGCCACATCTCACTAACCACTATGACACTCAAAGGAGATCTAATGTCACATAAATGCTTCACTATCACATTATGGGATGCAAATCTACTTATCCCCACCATCAAGAATTGAATATTTACATATTTGTACATGACTTGGGAATTTTTGTGGTTTATTTTGAGTTATTAAATTTCTTTGTTAGTTTCACATATTTCTTTCAACTAGTCAAGTTCATACACATTTTATTTTATTGAATATATTGATTTAATATATAAATGAGACTTAACTAATACTATATTAGTCAAGACTAACTAATGTAACTACCAACCACCTCAATTATATGTAACTTCTTTATGGGATTAATAGATTAATGATGCACACATAGTTCATTATGTGCCTTCCAGTTTCTCTTCATTTTATATATCTTTTTATTTGGTTCAGGAGTTGTTTCATGGTAGAGAAATATTCAACATACTATGGATATCTCTTCAACCTAAGAAAAATATAAGGCAACAATCGATGCCAAACTACTTGCTACATCAAATTTTAGTTGATTTGCAGTTTCCTCCATCTACACCTACTCCAAAATTAATATGATAATCAAGGTATATAAAAGCTGGTGAATAATCATGTCTTTCATACATGCACCAAACATATTGATATCCATCATCACTACATTCAATAATTGGTTGATTCCAATGATGTTTCTCTTCACTTTTGTGTTTCTATAGATCAACCTACAGATTAATGACTAAACCTCTTGGTCATACACTACTTGTAAAATTTTAGGAAAAAATTAGTGTTGTTTTAGGTTTAGTCATTAAGAGGGGTATTAAATATATTTATTTAATATATTAATGAAACTTTACTAATAATGTACTAGTTAAGACTAACTAATGTAACTACCAACCACCTCAATTATATGTAGCTTCTTTATGGCATTAATAAATTAAGGATGCAAACATAGTTCATTGTGTGCCTTCAATTTTTTATTCATTCTTTCAACATTCATACTTTCTTATAGCTTTCAAAGTAAGATTTAAACTATGAATCACACATGGGTCCAAAAATACAATTATACTTGCTATTAAAAGATACATGCTGCATTATATGCATAATAATTTTTTTTCATGACCTGCATTGACATTGAGAGGGCCCACAACCTAAATATCATCAATGAGAACATCATCAATCCACTGGGTGTTATTCTCATGGCTTGAATCATCATTTCTCTTCAAGAAAAATCAGCCCAAATGTGACATCACAATTGACTTTATCAATCACCTATTATTTGTGAGATTCCTTCCATTTGAACTAATATTTTATGATCGAATCAAGAAAAAAAAAATTTCATCTATTGTCCTCTTGTCCCAATTGAAATAAACAAGAAGAGTTCATGTTCTTACTTTAAATCCAACTCTTGTTGTGCTTCTTGCTCTAGAGTCCAAACCATGTTGCTTTGAAAGAATTTTGTGTTTTGGTTTGTTTTTGTGTGTTAATCCCTAGGGCATTAGGATTTGAGGAAATCTTGTGGAACCCACATTTGAATTTTTATTTATGTTTTTTCCATTCTTTTTTAGGATGCCATTTTTTTAATTTTTGGGTGTATTTGTTCAACATTGCAGAGAAATTCCCTGATCTATAATTTTCACATGGAAACATTTTTGCAATGTGAGAAATATTTATTGCATTTATATTTAGATTTAGAAACCTTTTCTAAAAAATATCAAAGTAATTTCTTACATCGAATTCACCCATAAATTAATTCAGTGGCTTTAGTGATTTAGAGGTAAATCTAATGCAGGAGTGAAGAGCTAGGTGGAAAATATGGTAACACTAAATTTTAAACAAATTGAAAGGGCAAAGGCTCATATTTATGTACATATATTACAAGTCAATAAGATGGATAAATAGAGGAGTTGGGCTTCCCTATAGTTTCAACAATTTTGAGAAACATCACAAACTAAATGTACTAGATGGATATTGTGTCCTGTTATACGCATCATGCAAACATTGACTGGTGCTGAGCTAATGTCAAGTGGAGTCCCATATGTTGAATTATTGGTGTTGTTGATGAACTTGAAAATATTTTGGAACTTCAATGCAATGCATGAAAATAACTATAACATATTTTTTTTAATTTTAATCCCAATTGTATACAAGTTTGACTATCATAAATGTTGAATTATTACGTATCAACATTGTTCTAGTTGTATGAGATGATTGGAATCATTAGTCAAGGTTGTTTGTGGGATTAGATTTGAGTAAGTCTCAATTGATTTTATTTATGCTTAGTTAAATTTATTCATGGGCCATTGGTTTCTCAAGATTATTAAGGTTGGTTATGGGTATTTAAAGTGCTTAAGGCTCAATTGAGGTGGTTTTCAAGATATTGATTATGTAATGATCAGTTGAGGTTGCTTATGCAGAGTTGAATAACTTAAGCCTTGATTTAGGTTGCTCATGGGACATTGGTTGTGAGCCATTGATTGATTCAATGAATTCACCAATTGGCATAGCTTGTGGGGTTATTGATGTGGACATTAAAATTAAACTTGGATTGATCGTTGCATTATAGTGATTATTAGTATTTCGATTTGTAATAAAGATGAAGTTAGTTGGAGTCCCAAGTCATTGAGCCAAGTATTTCAAGAGATTTAATGACAACTATTAAGGGACACCCATCCTTGTGGATGTGGTTTAATGAGAGTATTTCTTTGTCCCAAACCTATTGGATTTTTAATACTAACTCTATTGGCCTTGTGTTCAAGTGCTAGCCTAACCATGGTTGTTGTCTTGTATTTTATCATTGTGTGCAAGTGTCTCGGTAGAATAGTCCAAAGTAAAGATACAAGTCTATGAAATTTAATAAAGTTTAGTTTTTTGTTATACCTCTAAGATACTAGGAGATAATGAGAATTATTTTGGCCATGTTTTTTCAATGATATTAAAATATAATTATATTTCTACTTTGCATTTGGATTTGTATTGTTAAAGAACAAAACATTATTTCTGTTGCAGATATCTATTAAAGAAAATGATGATGGAGAATACTTCCCTGTGTATGCCATTTGCTTAGGCTTTGAGATTCTCAGCATGATAATTAGTAAGGTTAATTTCTATCTTATTGCCTGTAGAGTAAATATATAATTTCAGAGTTGATTGAAATTGAGAATGTTTGAGGAGACTTGGTAGGCAAAATAAACAAGGAATTGAGAATTAACGTTTGTTGAAAAGATACATTGGAGATAGATGTAAAGGAGGTTAAAAATAATTGGAACATAAGACAGTAAAAATTAGAAGGTAGATGCCTTCAGTGGTTCCATTCCCTAAGGGTTATTAGTTCAATTTTCCATACTGTATTTTTTTGAAGTGTTGCCCATCAATTTCCTTTCAATTTTATCATATGTATTTTGGAAAAAGTCTTTTTTTTGTTATGTTTTCTTGAATTGTCATGATATAGATTTGTGTATTTAGGATCTAGAAATTCTAGAAACTTTTGATGCAATGAACTCTCCATCAACCCTAGTTTTTGAAAGTGAGGCTACAAAAAATAGCAACATATTCAAATGGTAATTAGATACATCCCCATCATTTTACGGTTACCCTTGAAGATATAGGAAGTGTTAACCATTATCATGTAGCAATTCATCAACATAAATTTCATGTTTTTTCAAGATAGGGAATTTAGTATATACCGATGTCAATCATTGTCGTTTTCATATAGCATTCATCAACATAAATGGCATGTTTTTTCCATACAGGGAATTCTATGTATCTATTCAAATGCATTGATATCCTTTAAATGTCCATGAATTCAATGTTGAAAAAATGGACATTGAGGCATGGTCAAGGAGGCTTAAGTTCCTCTTAAATCCAAGAGTATCAAAATCCCTTTTTCTTTAGTTTATTTGTAATACATGGGGATCTTGATATTGGACTATCAAGTTAACAAAAAATGGCCACCATGATTTGAGGATTAGATTGTCTTAAGGCACACTATTGTTGCTTCATAGGACATCTAGTGTGCTTTCAATCATTCATGACACTTTGATGTTTTACATTTGGAGAAAGTGATTCCATCTTAACTTATTTTTAGCTTCTCTCTCTAGAAGGAAACCACTACTTATCCTTGGTAGGATGAAGTTTAGAAATCTCGATATCTATGAATCTATAGAAAATTGAGAAGTGTTATTATCCAACTTCAAATAGTAAAATAGTATCCAAACAATAGCCAAAATGAATAAGGACACTGTAGACACATAGTCCAAACTTTAAACTAAATGGGACACATGGTTTTCCCCTCTAAACAATGTATTGGAAGCTTTTAGAAAGTAGGTAGGACTTGGACAAACATTTAATTTTAGAGTATAATGAAGTGGCCAAAAATATAATAAGACTTCCCAACCTCATTGAAAAGTTCAAAAATCTCAAATAAATAAAGGAAAATATCATAAAATTAGAGAAATAGTAATCCCAAACAATCTAAAAACACTAAATCATGGTATATCACTAGTCCTTAAATTGAGAACTCAAAACAAAACTATGAACCACCTATCCAAGAGAACAATTATCATAAGAATAGTGACAATGAAATAAAATCTAGAAATGATCAATGAAGGAAAAATAGATCAACCACCCAAAAACTTGAGCAATAATGAAAAACTTGAGAAATACCCAAATTGTAATAGACATTATTTTACAAAATGGATGAAAACCATACATTAATAAAATACAACTTGAACAAGATATAAACCAAAATAATAAACATATTGCAAAGACAAGAAAATTCCAACTTTAAGCCACCACAAAGTTGGTAGAAAACAATTCAAAAGGTTCAACCCTAGTGACATCCTAATTAGAGTAAATCTTATGAGCTAGAACTAGCAGATTCAACCACAATTAAAAAAAGTGATGCCTTTACACTCAATTTAAAAATCCAATTCCAAGAATATTGTCCCCAACTATAATTTAATGTGATAAAAATAAAATGTAAAGGTAATGGTAGTCTTTTAGGTTACCACCAAGTGAGACACAAGTTTTGTGTATGAGATCCCCCTTGTAGAAGCCCACAAGGGGATTGTTTTTCCATTTACCTTTCTATTGTTCAGATTTGTACCTCTTTCTATTTCAACCCTTTGACCAAGCTTGTGATAATTTGATGTCCCCTTTTCATATAATTTTAATAATTAATAAAATTTCTTGAATAGTGATATTAATCATTTGAAAATATAAGACAATTAATTAATTATTAAAATATAACTATCTGAGATAATAATTCAAATTACTGAAAAAGTGGTTTTAACCATTTGTAAAATTAAAGTAATTTTAATGATTATTCTAATGGGCTTTATAATTAATAAATTACTTTTCAATTTTTATCACTTTAATTATTAAAGCAATTTAATTAATTATTTAAGTGAGGACCTAATTATTTAATTTGCCAAAAAGTAATTTTAATTATTAATTTGTCAAGGCAAGTTATTTAATTAATTCAAAAAGGCCTAAAGCGAAATTGAAAGGAATGTCTTCTTGGGAGCTAAAGCAAAGAAATGAAAATATATTCTAAAAAAAGCAAGTGAGACTTATGAGGTATTCTACCTCCCCAAGGTGGTTCACCCCCTTTTGGAAGGTACAAATACAATGTGAAGATCACAATCAAAAATACGTTGACTTTGATAATTTTTTCTTCAAGCTTGAAAAAGTTATTGGGATGCATGCCCAATAGTTGTTTGTTATTTTGGTGTTGATAATTCTACAAAAGGTGTCTTTTGATGCCACCTTTGCTAAAGGAGATCTTGCTACTTGCCCTAGAGTGGGGTGATTTGCATTGAGGAGCAATTGTGAGATTTTGGTGAACCAATTGAGGTTATTTTGATGCTTATTATTTACAATAATTTTGCAAGTGGAGAGAACTATTTTGGAAGCTTGATTGAGGGTTTGGAGGCCCCTTTTCAGGTATACTTTTTTTCACATTAGCATGGTGTTTTTGAGAATATTTGTGGAAGATTTGAAGCCCTAAATTGATATAAAATTCAATAATAATTTTTAGATTATTATTTAATTATTTTTGATAAGAAAATAGGGTTTTAGAATTTTGGAGAAATTCTTGGCTACCTTCCCATGGAAGGAAAAATTTAAATTATTTTTATTTTATAGTTATTATTTTTATGATCAGTTTGAGCTCTTGTTTGCATCATAATTCCAAATATTAAGGGAGTTATGATTTTTTGAAGTTTTCAGCTGTTCATTGAAAATAATATTAGTTGAGGGAAGATTTGAAAGGGTTTCATTCTGAATCAATTATTACAATAATTTTTAAGTTTTGGTGATTGGATTGGACTAAGCTTGAGTAGGGATTAGAGTTTCGAAAAAAGACTTTAATTTAGCGAGTGTGGCGTTAGGGTTTAGAGGGTTGAAACATCCATTTCAAGCTCTTTCTTCATTGTGGCAAGAGCCATTAGTGGCCAAATTCACAAGGTATTTATTTCAAGGTGAATTGGAATTAATTTTTAGTTTGGAGGTGTAATTGTAACAACTAGGGTTTGCTGATTTTTAATTTTAAAATTTTAGAATTTGTGGATTTTGGAGAAAACTCCTTTTTGGTTAAATCATCCCATTTTGACACATTATAGATAAATTAATCCTTTCCAATCCATCTAAGCTTGAAGCACCAAAGGTAAAGGTACTTTTTTAGGTCTTCAGCAAGCAAGACACCAATTTGGTGTATGAGACCTCCTTATGGAAGCCAACAAGAGAATTATGTTCCATTCATCATATATATTATTAAATAAGGTGTACAATCCTACCCCTTCCATATTCAAACTCGTGCCTCCTCTATGGAGTACACACACCTTTTCCATTAGGCCCCCTCATGTTGTACCTACTAAGCAAATGAATCTATGAAAATGACATCATAATAAATCAAAGAGGCTATATTCTAACAATGCAAAAATGTTAGGAGGTTAATCTATACATAGTAAATTATGATTTAACTAGACCCTTAGTATCACATATTCATGCAAAGAGTTTGACTACTATATAAATAAAAAATGCAATAGGTGTACCCAAAATAACCTATTCAATAATTAAAGGTCACAATAAATTCTTAATTATGTCCTTCAACCTAACAAATGCACCTACAACATTCATGAGAATGATAAATGACATTTTCACCAATGTGTAAGGAAATTTATTAGACATGTTAAATCTTTAGCAAAAATGAGGAAGAAAATAAAAAGAAACCTGGGAACAATTATAAACTCTTGAGGCAACATAAATTATATTCAGAATTATCCTAGTTTGCTTTCGTCAAATGTAGAATTGAATATCTAGGACACAGAGCACTAAGCATACATATAACAATAAACAATAATAAAATCAAAGTGATTTAAGATTGGTGTACACTTATTAGTATAAATATAAAGGAAATTAGATTTTTGCCCCATGGATTTGCCCATGGATACTCCAAGAGAGCACCATCCCTACAAAAATCTTGAAGGAAACAAAGAGATCCAAATCGACCCACAGAGCTTGAGAATGGTAAGTACACTTCAAATTGAATTATTTTCAAACTATGTTATACCATAAGGAATTGTAAGTGCTAGAGACCCTGAATTTATAGGAAATCTATGGAAAAATATATTCCAACTCATAAGAATGCAAATAATATTCATCAATGGTGATCACCCATAATCTGAGGAACAAATGGATGGATGATACGAAAGAGCTCATCATGAATAGGGATATATGAAAAATTATTCCCTATATATTATGGATCTATAAAAATATTAAGGAAATAAATGAAGTAGCATAAAAATTACAACTACTACCTCATGTCAAAATACATCAACTATTTTGTATAAGAATCCTAAAGAAAACATTCTCAAATATTACAACATTTTTCCTTCTCATGTTGACCTAGAAGAGATAGGAAAACTATCTCATGACCCATTAAGAATTTTAGAAGAAAGTTCAAAGATGTTGAGAAATAGAGAAATTAAAGAATACATAGTTGAATGGTCAGACAAATTGATAAAAGAAGCAACTTGGGAAAGATTGAAATTTATAAGAGAAGCCAAACTCATTATGGAATATGAGTCCTTTAATGGGGGACTTTTGCTATGACTAGGAATAAGCCTTCACAAAGTCATCCACTATAGCTATAAGTTGATGAAATTCAATCTATAGAGTAGAGATTAGGGAGAAAATCCATTGAAGGATATATAAGAATACAATGACATCATTTAATTATATATAACATTAATTATTAATTTATGACATCAAAATCTTACTTGTATGTATATGTAATTTTATAGGTCCTAGTCTAGCTAGCATGCCTCTTGGGCATGAGACCCACTTTATGGGAACTAGGGGATGACTTATTTTTACCTTATATATTATTCAAAATTTGTATCCCTTTGAGATTGACCTCATGACCAAGCTTGAGATTAACGTTGGCCTTACCAATCCACCTAATCCATGGGTGCATGTATATATATATATATATACACACACACACACACACAAAATGGTAAAGGTTATTTTTAAGGTCACAATTAAGCTAGACTCCAATTTGAAAGATGAGAACCCTTTGATGAAGTCACAAGGGGATTTATTTCCATTTACCTTATATATTCAAATTTTATACCCCTAGGTTTCAACCTCATGATTTGGCTTGAGAGTGGATCGAGCTTTGGCAATCCACCTAGATATAAGTATGTATACACACATATATATACATATAACATATACATACATAGTGTAATTTCAAATATCTAGATAAAGGCTCCATAAATGCTAAGATGGGTTACAAAGAGCAAGAAAAGAAACCAATCAAGAACTTCACTGATGCAATGAAGTAATACAATATGAAGGATAGGTTCTAAATCAAACTAAACTAATATAGGGTTGAAAAAATAGAAAAAAATCAAACTAGGATTTGGAATAAGTTTATAGGGTTTGGAGAGATGAAGACTCCCAATTAAATAAGGTATTTGTACCAAATCTATTTGTAATAATGAAATAAATGCTTAAAAAATCAATAGAAATAAAACCCTAATCTGACTTAGAATGCTAACTAGTTGGTCACTTTTCTTTGTCATTTTTGTAACTAGTTGGTTTCCAAAGAGTGCTCATATAATGAATGAATAATTTTAGGATTTAGTGAAACCCTAGGTGAAATTATAATTGAGACACAACCAATGAAAAAACCCCCTAGTGATGCAAAACTGAAATAAAGGATATTTTCTACATTCTACCATATAAAAACCCTCAGAAGTCACAATTGGGTTCATACCACTAACTTGAATCCTAGAGTTAGATGGATGTGTGATGGATGAAGGTAAAAAAATATTGATGAGTCATAGATGGATGACTATAAGCTCCTTGAATAAACCCTAACAAATGCAGCCATGTGGACAATCCTAGAACAACAAGGAATAATGATGTATTGGGAAGACATAGGGATGCCAAGGTAATCATAACCCAAAATGAGAAATGATGTATAGGCTTCCATAATACCTCTCATGAGTAGAATCATAACACTTGAATATCAAAATAGGAGTGATAGAGATAGGATTATGAAAGTGTGATCTAGATAGTGAGTTGATAAATATATGGTGGTGGTGGTGTGTAGAGAATAGCAAGTCATTGCAATTTTGGTTGTAGGTGATTGTGTGAAAAACTGGACATTATAGGTTATTAAAATATATGAAGACACGAAACATGGTGGCATCATGAAAGTTCAATGGTAGTCATAGTGTGATAATGTATTACACTATGTCTTATTCAAGGTCCACAAAATGGGACTGTGGATTTGTCTAGGGAGTTCATAAAGGGGTTTGAACCCCTAAACATGGCCCAAAAATACCATTATGAGTTCCTAGGGTGTTGTATATTGAGTTTATAAACTCACACATGCCTAGAAAAGGGATTGAGACTCATGACACACTAAGGGGGGATATTGCTACTAAAAATATCTGGGGGTCTTATTGGATACAAGTGGTACTTGTGACAATGTCACTATATCAATAGTGACAACATTAACTGGTGTTGATGGATCAATAAAGAGTTAATGATGTCACTATTTATTTTAGTAGAACCACCATGATGTTGTCATTTTATTTTGTCTATCTACATTCCTTCTTCATCAAATAAGAACTAACTTGATCAAATGTTAGGGTTTGGTTATTTGCCATCAAGTGTAAATCCTCCAATAAATATTCATATGAGGGCATCAAGCTGTTCAAAATAAGAGAAACCATGTTGTCATCATCCACCTTTTTATTAGTGGCAATGAGCTGGTATTCAAGATCTTACATCTGAAGATGTTTTGACAAGGACCCATCCTTAGTCATCTTTGTGGAAAATAGCAAATTATTTAGGTACATATACTATATTTTATCTAAATTTTGATATTTATTTTTCAAACTGGTCTAAATCACACTTGCCTTAGTGGAATTTTGGACATTGGAAATAATGCCATTTGACACAAATAACTTTTAAAACAAGTCTTCCTTATGATGCTTGTAATAATCAACAAAATTTATAATAAGTCCTAATTCAATGCCAAGAACGATTATCACAATCACTATATCTTACAATTTTTAAAATCTTGACTCCAAACATTGTAATTATGCTTAGTCAATTTTTGCACTTTTGACAAAACCAAGTTTTGAATATTGGCCATTAATCACACAATATTTGACATCTGAGTCAGAAATACATTGAAAGGAAATTACAAATTTGGTATACAGGTTTGATTACTAATCTCAATGCAAAGTCTATAAAGCAAAAAAATTGCAAACTCACAATTTTTGTGTGATTGTGCCCTAGAAGCACATTATTATGTTTATTCTATTCTTTATAGAATTATCACTAAATTTTCTATGCATAAATTCATCCCATAGCAACACGTTTTGACTATAAATCCTACATTCTTTATTTCATGATTTGGTTTGATTCAGGTTTTATCTAGCATGAGTATTCTACTTTACAAATTGTATGCCCTGAATACCATGAAAATCACAAAATTTGGATTGAAAATCATGGTTGGGATGGAAATCATGATTTTTTTGGTCTTGATACCATGATCAATTTTGATTTATCCATATGGTTTGACCTAGTCTTGCACGATGTTGCATTCTGGTCTTACACGATGTTGTTACTTCATAGATGAAAATGGATGGCATATTGGATGGAATTTCTCTCCTTCATGACCTATTGTAAATCATGATTTGTCTTTGTTATTCCTCTACCACGATGTCCTCTATCATGACAAATACCTAGAATTTCAACTCAAAAATAATCATAAAACTATTATTTTGTGTCATTCTCTTTCTATTGTTGGATTTAAAAACCACCTTTATTTTAATGATCTTGATCTATAAATCATGAATCCTTCCTTTGTAACTTGTCGATAGATCACAAATCCTTTTTATATGATGTAATAAAAAACTTCAAATCTATAGTTCATACCCCAATAGATTTCCTAGGACTTCCTCAAAACTTGAACCTCTTCTTCATATCTTCTAAAGTTCATACCCTACTAGGGCTTCCTTGAACATCTATGACTTTCTGTTCGTACCTTCTTTTAGGGTTTCCTTGAACAATGGCTCTGATACCAATGTTATCAAATATGAATGGTGAAATAATGAAGAGTAATGGAATGCATATGACACACACACTTGTGTGTGTCTTTCTTATATTAAGCATAAAGTAGTTTAATTCAACTGAGAAGGTTGAAAACCAATCTTTAGTTAATGTTTAACTAATAACTAATTAACAATTGTAATAGATGTGTAAGGTGTCCCTCTTAGATTTGCAAATTAGAATGAAAAAATGTTAGAATCAAGTTTCTCATTGAAGACCAAAGATATGTGTAATTAATTGGCTCAATATCCCTCATTGAGGGTTGTAGCTACATATCCCCCATGCTCAAAATTAGGGATCAATGTATTTCTATTGCTTGTGAGTGATCCTAACCCAAGTGAGAGAAAGGACTTCAACTTCTCTCCTTAGATAATCAAATGCAACTACATTAACTTCTACTTTATCCATCTCTTGGTACAAGTATGCAACAATATAAAATCCTTGAATATCACTTGAAGGATTTAAAGAGTAGGAATTGAAGTTTGTTAGTGTGCCTAAGATTTTTAAAGGACTTGATACTTGTGATTAATTCTTACTGAAATGCCTTAGGGGGTTCTATATATATAGAATTCCCAATTTTTAATTAAGGACTTATTGGTGTGCAAGCCAATCCAAGAAAATATGGAAAAGTTGACAAAACAAGACCACATAGAGAGAAAGAGAAAAGGGGTAGAGGGGCCCACAAAAGCAAAATGACCAGAATTTTGGACCCAAAATTATGGTCAAGATAGAAAAACAACATAATAAAAGGAGGGGATCCCTAGGCACAAGAAAACATAGAGGAGAAAGAAAATAAAATAAATAAAGAAGGATGGGGACACACTGAGAGGAAAGAAGAGGAAAAAACACACGAAAGAGTACCAATAAGTACCTAATTTGAACAAGTTATCTATATGCACAAAATCATGTAAAAACCACTAAAATAAAAGGCCTTATACCAAAATTTGTTGTCTATATTTTGATACTCTTGAGAAATATAAAATTGTATGTAAAACACAATGTAACCTAAAAAAATGACAAAGCTCTTCCATATCTTTCCAACAGTTCAAATGGGATTGAATATAAAGCATGACTAACAAATTTATGTCCTTCAAACGTTTGCCTCTATAATCTTGGCTAAACAAATAACATATTGATCAATGATGGGTTTGATCTTGGAGGAATGTGGAAATCTTGGCCAAATATGTCACCTATGCATCAATGATGGATTTAGTCCTAGGTGAACATGTCACTGTGACATAATTGCAATGGCACATTTGAGGGAGCATAAACTTTCCATTTAAACATCAGATATGCATTTTGTCTTGATCGAATCTGCCTAGAGACAATAGTCATACTAATAAATCATCTAGATTGGAAGATGAAACTTATTTCCCTTATGATTGTTGAGGTGTTTAATCTGTTGGGTTATTTTGTGTCATTTTACTGATCCATTGTATGCACAAATATGCTCATTGGGCTATGGCAATGATATCCAATGGAATTCAATGTTAGTAGGTGTTTGTATAGAGTAACTTCTAGAAATGTTGTAAACATTCCAGTTGAGTGTGAAGTTTTTCATAGTGAGTTTTTAGGGCAAGAAAATATTATGAGAGCATGGTAGATGGATATATCATTCCCATAGTTTTCTTTGAGACTCCATGAAAATAATTGGCTTGTAAACTTTCTAATTTTGGTTGACATAAGGGTGCATTGCCTCATGTGCATGCTAGACTTTTACTACATTAGGCTCCTCTAGGGTATATATTATACCCCTCTTATCATGTTATGTTATTTTGTGTTCACTTTCTCAATTGTTCATTTCTTGCACAATGTTTGCATTTCTAGCAATGAAGCAAGTATTCCAATTTTATGATAAAATTTTAAGCATAGTTATTTATTCACAACAAAAAGTATAAGATTAATCAGAAAAAAACCATTGAATTTGTGTATGAGGGAATCAAATAAGTATATGAGATTAATTACAACAGTGAGGGCATGAATTTGGACATGTTCACATTACAAATTTTGAATTAATGATGTCAATGGCAGCTGGAGCTATAACAAACATCATTTTTTCACCTTATATACATTGGCTTTAGTATCATGTCACATTAGATTAGTACATAAATAAATTGGAATCTATTGAATAGTTGTACATTGGAATATCCAAGTCAATTATGAATCAAACCCTAACTCAAAATGAGGGATGAATTGTAGGTTGTTTTAATATCTTCATGAGTACAATTACAACACTTACAATATCAAATTGGAGTGCTGGAGATAAGAGTATGAAAGTGCTCAATTGTTAATTTATTGCATGTTGTTTGCATTTCTAGCACTTAAGCAATTATTCCAATTCTCTAATAAGATTTTAAGCTATATTTTCTATTCAAAACATAAAATATAAGATTAATCAGGCATATACCATTGAATTTGTGTATGAGGCAATCACACGTGACACAAGTAACATATCAAATGGGGGGCATATATTCTAGTCATTATATTCATACAAACTCCATGCATTCAAAACATATTTCACTCCTATAAAAGGTGTTATTTGGATATCACTTACTCCAAGACATAATTAGAATGCACCACTTATTCCCACCATGAATGTATTTGGGATATTGTTTAGCCTTGATTTATTTAGTACTCAAAAAATTATTTTAACTTGATTTAACATATATGAAATTATTAAAATAGTGTGGGCATGACTTTGGATGTGTTCACATTGCAAATTTTAAATCAATGATGTCAATTATATCCATAGCCATAACAAACAACATTTCTTTACCTTATGCATGTTGGTTTTAGTAGCATGTCACATTGGATCAATACATAAGTAAATAAAAATATGTTGAATATTTTTACGTTGAAGTATCCAAGTCAATCTCGATGTTAAGCACGGGATATACTGAGAGGGGGGGTGAATCAATATATCATATATCTTATAAAACTTTCACTTAATCAAATTCCACTTAATCAAACATTCAAGATATGCAATAAAACTCAAACAATAAACACCACGCAAGATAGAGAGATACACCCGATATAACGTGGAAACCCAATGTGGGAAAAACCACGGAGAACAATCTCAAGTATGAGCACCAACCCAAAAAATATTCACAAGAACCAACTTGTAGGAGTACCAACCCCTTTGCTGAGCACCAACTCAGCAACTATTCATGAACACCAACCCATAGGAGCACCAACCCCTTTACCGAGCACCAACCCATAGGAGCACCAACCCCTTTACCGAGCACCAACCCAACAACAATTCGTGATTACCAACCCATAAGAGTACCAACCCCTTTGCTGATCACCAACCCAACAACAATTTGTGAGCACCAACCCACAGGAGCACCAACCCCTTTGTGTATACCACACACCTATCTTTCAATGTTGATATCTCAACAAATGATAGTTCAATACAACATCTCTTTCCTCTCTCTCACGTTTGCTCTTCTAAGCTAGATATAAAAAATACAAATCATATTCATCTCTCACAATTGCTCTTCTAAGCTAGATAATACAATATCAAATCAACCTCTATCTCTCATATTACAAATGGCTTCTCAAGCCATTATTTATAGCTTTCCAAATGACCTTTGGCCTTCCCCCTCTGTGACCCTTCAATCCTCATGGAAAATGGCTCCAAACTTGGATGACCCTTCATATTCTTTCCTTTGAAAAGTCATGTGGTGACCCTTCATGACCAAAAACATCCTTCCCACTTTTGTCCTTATCTTGGTGACTTTTCATATTCCTCAAAGTGTCCCTTCATGAGAAATTGTGCCCTTACTCTTTTGTCTTCACTTGGTGACTCTTGGAATTCCCCAAGATGACTCTTCATGGGAAAATGCATCCCATCATTCTTTTGTCTTTACCCCATGGCTCTTTGACTTCTCCATGGGCCTTCTTTTGTCTCATATGCAACCAAATATATATTCATTAATATTAAATAAATATTAACTTATATTATCCAAGATATATTTATTATAAACAACATTAAATGCAATGGGGCCTTTAACACAAATAATACTAGACCTTTGACATTAATGACAATATTTCTAACACTCGGGTCATAACTCTAATTCAAAATGAGGGATGACTTGTAGGCTGCTCTAATATCTTTTGAAAGTACAATTGCAATGCCTACAATATCAAGATGGAGTGTTGGAGATAAGAGAATGAAAGTGTGATCTTGACAATTCTTTGATAAAGTCTTTTTAGTGGCATTATGTATAGCGAGTGAGTGGAGTGTTAGCTATTGGTAATCTTGTGAAAGAATAGATTTTTGAGAGTGCTAGAGTGAAGTACAAATATCAAGAATATTATTGATCTAAGGATAGGGATATTTTATAGGTGTATCTTAAAACAAGGCATGAAGGTAATGATATCACACGTAGTCCAAACTAAGTCTAGAAATCTAGTGTGGAAAAGAGCTATTAGAGATCCTTAATGGATGCCAAGACATGGAAGTTTGGATAAAATCCTTATGGATCTATATAAGGTCATAAAAAAGGCTTGAATGATTACATGGGCTCGATTAGTTAAGACAACTTCCTAGGGTGTGATTAATTAAGCTAATAAACTTGGGCATAGCTAGTAAAGTGGTTGAGATGTAGGACAGACCTAGGGAAAATGGGGATTTTGCAACTAGGACAATCGGGGTAGACTTCAGGATACAACTGCTAATTGCAACAAAGTTGATTATGCTACTAGGACCATCAGGGTAGACTCTAGTATACAAGTGCTACTTATGACAAAATCATTGTATGTATAAAGGGTTCAACATTGGGAAACACATATATGTATGATTGTGTGTGTTTTATATCTAGAGAGGGATAATGAGAAGAAGGGGGAGATCATCAAGGTTAAATGCATAGTTTAAAGTATGTTAGTTGCCCAATTTTTCTTTCCTAGCTGGCTATTTGGAAATTTCTAATATTTTAATTTTTAAATATTTAACATTGTTATGTTGCCAACCATCATGAAATCATCATTAATTAGTTGACATTGATTACTATTTATAGGTCAATCAATTAACAGATTTGATATTAGCAAAGACTTTCCAAAAATAATGAATTTTAGTGATTTAGTTGTTTTGAATTGACCAACCTATTTTAGGAGGAAATCTATTACGCCTAGCTTAATTAAGATTTGACTAGAATTTGTTGCATTAATCGGCCTTGATTTTATTGTTGCAGCAGTTTAAGCAAAGGAAGAACATCAATTTCCATATTTGACAGAGTTTTTAAACTATTTAGTTGAATCTTTGAAATATAAGTGAGCCCTGTCTCATAAATCTTAGATAAATATTTACTTTTAAGTCAAATTACTATGTATTGTTCCTGTATAGTTGACTTTGATTGAATGTTGTTAAAATAGTTTTTCCTAAAATAAGATGTTATCTTTGGCTTATATTAGCAAAAAAATCATGTTATTTTGATGATATATGGCATGCTTTAGTGGAAACCAATGTTATTTTTCTAGAATGGCTCACATTGGAAGAAGTAGTAGAAAATCCATGTTCTTTGGATCATATGGCCCACATTAAGAGAAGATCTATGTTTTTTAAACATAATGGCCAACAATGTCCATATTGGATAGTTTAAGGACTACCCAACTTGTAAGGGAGGGTAGCTAAACTAAACAAATGATGATATATATCAAATAAATGAAACAATAAATTCATTTTTCCTATTTTCAACATTATTTTATGTTTCGATTGTGTATAAATTCAAAGTAAATAGATAAATGAATATATATAATATTTATATATACTCAAATATAAAGATAGATATGTGATGATATATAATAGGTTAAAAGACACGTAGGTATGGACACAATCCTTTAGGCAATAGATTTATGACATTATAGATACTAAAATCTAATTTATGTATTACTCTAGTCTTTTACACTTGTAAAATATCCATCGTGGCTGTACATTTTAGTTATAGAATTTCCTACTATTGAAAGGCTCATGTTCACCATATCTTTGTGTTTAATTGCTTATCTCTTAGTCCAATCACTATTATTCTGATGACTAGGCCTTCCATACTGTGAAAAAGCTCTAAACCTGATCATTATTATTCACTACCAGTTTTGGATATATACCTATATTCTATCTTCTTAGACACTTGCATTCCAAATAGACACCTACATTGACATAGTTTCCAACTTTCCTACAAAGTGTCCAATGCTTAAAATTCATCCAATTTTCAAATGAAATCAATCCTAAAGGTTAGCCTACATGCTTTAGTAAGATATTTCAAAAGGGATTGATATATATATATATATATATATATATATATATATATATATATATATATATATATATATATATATATATATATATATATATATATATATATATATATATATATATATATATATATATATATATATATATATATATATATGAGATCAACCCTCTCAGTCATTCCTCACCTAGAAATCACATACAACTCACAAGGCAATATACCAAGAAGCACTCAATCAAGCATTCAAATGGGCAAAACCTACCTTATTCATCCCTATTTCCATATCAGTCATAGGATCAATATTTCCATAGGTCTAAATTATTCAAAGAGAAGCCCATGAGCCATATTTGCCTAGTTACAAGCTAGGTCACTGCATGTTTATGCTTATCACACATTACATCTTTGTGTACACACAAGCCAACACATAGGGGAGAACTACATAATTTTGAGGCCCTATTAAAAGTATTGGTTATGTAGGTAGCATCCATTGAGAGAGGGGTCCTTAGGATAACTCGACACCATGATCCCATTAACCCATTTTCCCATAGTCACTCCAAGAGTGAAGAAGCTAGGGTTTGATCATTTGACAAAGAGTGACAACATGTTTGTACAATTTGAAGATATCAGAAGAAAGGTGATAGAAAACCTATAACGATCCAATTGGTCACATTTAGATCCAATCAATATTTTGTACAAGATACTTGTGTCAAAGCTAGAATCCTACATTGACACAACTATTCAAATCCAATACAAACATCTGAGGCCAAAAAAAAAATATTCCCAAAATTTTACGATTGTTCTAGGACCACCTTCTAGTCCATTCCAAGTCAGACCTACATGAGCATAGTAAACCAACTAAGTATCATTATTTCTTATTTATTGTAATTTTTGGCAATAGTTGTACTTTAATATTTTTAGCAATCTGAATTGTATAACTTTAGAATATTATTTATCTAAGTTCCTATTAATTGGCCTACTCATTAGGTTAGTTCATCATCCTTGTGTAAAAGCTAATATAATACCCCTTAACCCTAGATAACACCATCTATATCTAAATTTAGGGTTAAACAGACATGTTCTTCCTTTTAAAAATGCTTTGTCCTCAAAAGTATCGAATGATAGAGAGAGATGAGAGCACTCAATCAAGAAGCAAGGGAGGGAATCAATGATCAATTTTTTTTCCAAAAAGTTTCTTCATTGGCAGTTTGTTTTCCCTTTGATTGAATATTCTATAATCTACATGAAATGAAAAGATGTACTATATGTTTCCAGCATACCTTCAAATTCCAAAATAGAAAGTTGTATTTGAGATGAAGAATGTGCACCTAACTTTCCTTTAAACAAGATACATAGAAAATCATCATCAATGCATCTTTTATTTGAGAGGTTTAAAGCACAATAATGAGACTCACAAGTTTTTAAAAAAAATTTAGACATTAAATTTATAATAATGATTAATTTAACAAAAAAAAATTATATGTCATGGCATATTACATGTTAATAAAGTATTAACATCATGTTATCTAACCAAAAATGTGTGTATATGTAATTAATATTTGATTAATCATGGTCAATACTTTTGGTCAGTATATATAGGTGTCATTCTAGTTTTCAACTGACATGCCTCTTGTGGCTAACTAAATGTGCAAGATTAGACACTTTTTCATTGAGTCTTCTTGGTCATTATTGACAGTTAAATTGTTGTATATTAATGGAGAATTGCACATTGCACTATATATGAACAAATGCCAAGTTTATATTTCTTATTGTGAATATATTTCCTTTGGTTTGGTTGTGTGTGTGTGTGTGTGTGTGTGTGTGTGTGTGTGTGTGTGTGTGTGTGTGTGTGTGTGTGTGTGTGTGTGTGTGTGTGTGTGTGTGTGTGTGTGTGTGTGTGTGTGTGTGTGTGTGTGTGTGTGTGTGTGTGTGTGTGTGTGTGTGTGTGTGTGTGTATTTCCTTTTGGCATCATTTTCAAATAAAAAATTTATCTTATTAGGCATGAATCTCTTTATCAACTAAGAGTTTCTTGAACTTGATGTTTTTGGTTGAGATGAAGTCTTGAGGGTTGGTCTGAGAGATATTCATGGGTTGATAGTTTGATGCCATAGACAAATCAAGAAAGAGAGAACCAAATTGGTCAGAGACTTTAGTTTCCTATGGTGCATTACAATCCAAGATTATATTCATGAAGAATCAAACATGGGTTACACTTGACGTTGTTTAGGAAACCCTAGTGTGGGATAAGTATTTTGACTGGTTGGTGACCAACTTGCACAAAATCTTGGTTCTTCATTGTCTATTGATGCAATAATTTTTTGAAGAGAGGAAACAAGTCTAGTGTAAAAATAATTCGACAAAGACACTAGGATACACTTCGATTATGTGGAAGCCTAGTTGGTCCTAAATGCCAAGAAATGTTCTTTTATTTTCTCAAATGGAAAGCTATTCAGTTATGTTGTTTTTTAGGGTGGATTGAAGATGGATCCAAAAAATATTTGAGTAGTGATTTAGATGGAAGCAGCTAGAGATGTCAACAATTTTAGATCCTTCCTTGGTCATCCACAATACTATAAGTAGTTTATCAAGAACTTTGCCCAAGCATCACACCCTTTGAATGTGCTGACCAGCATGGGGGTTCCATTTAATGGGTGAAACAACATCATAAAGAATTTTACAAGTTGAAGGTATGGTTTGTTAGTGTACCACTTATAGCCTATCTAAACAAGAACAAATAATTTCATGTCCATGTTGATGCCTCAAATTTTTTTAGTTGGGTACATGATCATTCAACAAGGAAGTAATTGGTTTGATCACCTAATATATTGTTCTAGTTAACTCTTGTGCAGACCTAGGACCAACTATAGCAAAATAGAGATGGAGGCCCTTACAATGGTCTATTGATTCTAAAGTTTCAATATTACCTACTGGAAAATCCTTTTACCTTTTATGTGGACTACCAAGAACTCTATACAACTAATAAGCCATATATTCATGGTCGTATAAGTATATGGAAGTTATTCTTATAGGAATTCACTTTTTAGATTATGGTACGACTAGGAAAGTCATGTAATAGTAGACCAAATATCCATAATCAATTTTTTTGAGTTACCTGTTGGAGTTGAGGATGCATGTTTGTTCTAGATTGTAGTTCTACCATCATGGTACAAAAATATTTGGAACATTTTATGGACCACATGTTATCTAAGGGGTATTTAGCTAATTGAGAATCATCATATCATATTTAAGTGTATAACGATTCAAATGATCAATGAGTTGTTATAGATGGTGGGGTTAGATTAAGTACCAAGGAGATGTATTATTGTCAAGGAGATTCATGACATCCTATAAGATTCCTATGAAGGTCTAGCATGAGGGAACATGGGGCCTAATGTCTTTGAAAAATGTGTTGTAAACTGATCTATGGTGTCCTATGTTGTCTAGGGATGGAGTTTAAGCTTGTGATACCTATGAGAGGACAAGAAAATAATTGAAGTGAGACTTTATGCCCCAGACACAAGAAATTTTTGAATGTATTTGGACTTTATTGACCTATTTAAGGTGAGCCATCACCAAAAATGCAAGAATATTCTTGTTAAAACTGTGTACTTGATCACTCTTGCAATTTTCCTATCGATAATTTTGCACATCTTTGAGAAAGTGATGACTAGGATTTCAAGGTATTATTTCATGTTATTGAATAGAAAAATATTAGGTTGTGTTGTTTATTGTGGTTGATTGAAGATATATCCAAACAAGATTTAAATAGTGGTGTAAATATGGAGACATCAACATAATTAGGTCCTTCCTTGGTTATGCGCAATACTACAAGTAATTTATCAAGAGCTTTTCTCAAGCATCACCAAGGTAAAGGGGTTCCAATTAATGGATGAAGAAGCATCATAAGACATATTAAAAGTTGAAAGTATGGTTGATCAGTGCATCAATTATATCTTATCCAAATAAGAACAAATAATTCCATGTGTATGTTGATGCCTTAAATATATTGAATTGGTTGTGGGCTGGCTCCATAAGTAAGCCATGGGTTTGATCACCCAGTATAATTTTATAGTCAACTGTTGTGTAGACCAAAGACCAATTATATCACAATGGAGAGGGAGGCCCTTATGATGGTCTATTTTTTCAAAAGGTTCAACATTACCCACTAGAAAATCCTTTTACCTTTCATGTGGACCACCAAGCCTGCCTCTATAAGAAGATAAGCTAGATATTCATAGTTTCATAAGTAGATGGAAGATACTATTATAGGAATTCACTTTTTAGATTGTGTTACAAATAGGAAAGAGTCATATAATAGTAGATCAATTATTCAAAAAAAAATTGTTGAGTCCCCTATTGAGTTGAGGATAATTCACCAAATGCACATTTGTTCTAGATTGTAGTTATGTCATCATGGTACAAGAATATTGGGAATGTTTGATGAACAACATGCTTTCCAAAGGACATTTATCTAGTTGAGAGGCATAATATCATAATTCTAAAATGTTTGAAATGATCAACGAGTTGGCATAGAAGGTGGGGTGAGATCAAGTATTAAAGAGACGTGTCATGGGTGAGGAGATTCATGATGTCCTATACAAACATTGAAGACCATGAGGATTTGACTGGAGGGCACATAGGGCTTAAATTCATTGTAGAATGTGTTGTTAGCTACTCTATGGTGGCCTACCTTGTTTAGGAATGGGGTTTAAGATTTTGATACCTATCAAAAGATAAGGAAATGATTGTAGTGATATTTTATGCCCCTTTAGATGTCCCATCACAAGAATGTTTCAAACTCATCTAGAATTTATTGAACCTTTTAAAAAGGTGAGCCAACTCCACCAGTGTAGAAATATCCTTGTCATCACTATGTACATGACCAATTACATAGAATCTTGAGCCCTATTCAACAACTCAAGAAGAATTATCTATGATAGGATTTTAAATTGAATTGGAATCCATCAACAGATCATGAAATAGATGTGGTCACCTTGTGAATGAGATAGTTATCAGTGAGTTTAAAATTTTCCTTTCTCTTTCTATCCCCTACAATCTAAGAGCCAATGGTAAAGTTGAGGTGACCAACATGGTTATTATACTAGGATTTTAGAAGTTTTACAAAATTAAAGGTATTGGGAGGAGAGGTTGTTAGAAACATGGTGGATCTATAGGATGATCTATTATTTATTTTTCATTGATGCATGACTTGGAAGTAGCCACGCCTACAAAATTTATTTTAAAAAGTTTACGGATAGATGTAGAAAATGAACTAGGTGGCCATGAGATTTTTAAGGAAAGGCTTATTTAGTTGCATAATGAGGGACATGAAGAGAATAAAAACTCACTAGATGATGGAAATCATGCAAAGGTGAAGAAAACATTGACATGATAAACACCTTTAGCACATGAACTTTAAACCAGGCACCTTGGTATCGAAGTTTAATCCAACAAGATATGGAGTCTAGTAATTTAAAATATGATGTCTGAGACCTTTCCAAATTCATAAAATCTAGGACAATGTATCTTTCAAGCTAGGAATGTTAATGGGATATTGTAAAAATATTTATTAAATAGGATAAAGTTGAAATTGTTTAATCAAAGGACTCAATTAATAATTAATTATTTGGAAGTGGGGATCAATTGAGATTTTTTTAATTCATAAATGAGGGATGAAGGGTTCCCTTTCCCTTTATATTTATGTCCAAAAAATAGTAAATTTTAGTCATATTGATTTGAAAATAGAGCAAGATAAGAGCAGCCTATGCCCTAAACATTCTAAATGAAAAGAGGCTAAAAACAAATATATTATTGAATTATAATTGCCAACTAAACAAAACCAAACCCCAAGGGCACGCATTAACTATATCCAATGAAAATAAAAACTAAGAGAATCCCTTAAGGCTACTATATATTGTACTAAGTAGCCATTACAAAGATAATACAGACTATATTATAGAAAAGGAATGATCCAACATATAAATAAATTGCAAAAAAGAGATATTAAAATCACCACCTTCATTATATGAATCTAGGGGGAAATTCACCATCCTTGTCAGTGGAAAAATTTATAGAGGCTCCAACATGAAGGTCAAGAGGAACATCTGACCCATCACTAAACAAACTCGTGAAACCTACCAAAATTATAAAAAACTAGTTGCTTTCTCTATCAAAGCCATAACCTTCTTCTTCATGAGAAAGTGGGAAGGCAAAATAGGAAAACACATTACATATAAATTATGTAGAGATAATACTTCCCCCAAAGTCATCTACCTAGAGTGGAGAAAGGACTAAACCTTTATTGCCTCAAGTAGTATAATAAAATAGGTTTCTAGCTTGAAGAATAATGCCAATGATACCTAGCCTCTTGCTTCAACCCCAAACAAATAAATCTCATGGGGATCCATCAGACTGATTACCTCCAAGGCACTAGCCAGACCACCCCTATGCTCAACACACACTAATTTCTTGGAAATCACTTGAATAACATGCTTATTTGGTATCAAATGGAGTAAATTAGAGATAAATATGGATGTAACCTCAGAGTATACCTGATTACACATCTCTAACTCAATGTAATCGACTCCTAGGATATCTTTAACAACATTAGAACAAGCCCTGACTAAATGATGAAGAAAACTTTGATTCACTTGTCTAAAATTTATGAATGAAACCCCATATCCCTCTTAGCCTCGAAAAGGAAAAGGTGAGGTAGTAAATACAACCATATGGTTGAGAGGCAAACTATATGGAATGCACTAGACAAATCAATAGGAAGAAATGTATGAAAACTTGATGTAGAGCTGATGCCTACAACCTCCTTAACTATCTCCCTAGGTCTAAATTCTACCTTAATCATTTCTCTAACCTCTAATTTGCTTTGTCATGCAAGTACCTTTGCTTCTTACTTGACACCTGGGTCATTCTTAGCTTCACTAGGATCCTAAACCTCATTGCATGCATCTAGTCCTCCTCTCTCTTGACATATCATTCATCATGTTCCTCTCCACTCTCATCCTTCTTAGTTCATCACACTCATCATCTCATGTACCACTTTCCATCACTTTACTCTCTTTCTTCATTTGAACTTATTGACTCTCATGTAGCTTCATAGGCATAAAAGCCTCATTCATGATTCTAAGCTTCTTGTCTTCTTACATGGGCTTAGAGGACCTATCCCCTACATATTTTAACTCCCATACACATTTAATCAAAATCCTCAATCTCAGGGTTAGTACTTTCACACAACTCCCTCTTTCCTCTTTAAGGCGTCTTTCCTTGTAAGTTGTAACCCTCTTTTCACACAAATCTAATAGGTTTAACTAATCCATAAGGATTCTAGACAAACCAAACACATTTTTTAGATACCCTTTATCCCCTTTGAGCTTCACATAAATTTTTATGACACAACTCTCAATATAACCCTACTAACTCAACACACCTCTTGACCAATTAGGTCTCTTTAGGCCTAAAGCCATTACACAGACTTGGATCCCATATTATACAATTAGATGCCAAATTAAAAAAAACCCTTGAATCCTTTATAGAATGTCCAAACACATATGAATCTAAAGTTTTAACAATTTTGACTAGTGGAGTCAAAAGTTAATCAAGATGCAAATTTGAAACCCTATACTAGGTTTAGACAACCCTGTGTAAGGTTGAGAGCTAAAAAAAGTGATTATTTTAATTTTTGGACCACTTAAAACCTAATTAAGACCTGTTTAGGGTCTACCCCAACTTGTTCCACCTATTCTAATAGTGATTTGTCTTAGAACTATTATAACACAGAATTGCACCCTTGTGGGAGAGTTTTTAGGCTCTCCCACTTTCAACTATAAGCATGGGAACAACCTTAGGCTATGGGTATCCTATAGTGAGGTTAAACCTTTGGAGTAGGTTGGTTCATCTTTGATGCTCACCTAAACTAAAAGCTAAACTAATGATTCACAGGGAAAAAGGTTAGAAAGGAGATAAGGGCTCCTAAGGAAGCTAACTAGGTGATGCACCAATTTAACATGGGAAACTCCCATAAGT
Organism: Torreya grandis; assembly: GCA_037957365.1. Lineage (NCBI taxonomy): Eukaryota > Viridiplantae > Streptophyta > Pinopsida > Cupressales > Taxaceae > Torreya > Torreya grandis. The sequence continues at coordinate 67,982 of JARHVA010000807.1, read as the reverse complement.
TTGAACCCACATTAATTCTGTAGAGGACAATACTAGACTAAACAACCTCAAGATCAAGTTGGTTGCATAAATATTTCATGGAGGAGGTTCAGGGAAGTGATGAATGCAAATGGAGACGAGATCTAAGACTCACTAAAATTTCACATTGATGGCAGAAAGAACACTCAACCAAACCTACAAATAACATCAAAAAATACTTAAACAAGGTTAGAAATGGAAGATCATGGATGAGGAAGACTGTCCTTCACATGATGCCATAGTATGTAGCTCAAGAGACAAGTTTGAGGCAAGAGACATGTAAATAAAAATCCTTTATTGCATAAGAGGTGGTTCTTACAAATGCTTAGCAAGGTTGAGCCTAACCAGCTGAGCATATCTTGTGATATCTCTAAGAGCATCCTATCTCCCAAGAAGATAAAAAAACATCTAAAAACTGGGAACCATTACAAAGGCAAGTCACATGATATATATAGAGAATACAAAGAGAGAGAGAGAGTGCTACGTGGAAAGAGAAAAGAAGTTATTGATGACTATTGTTGTCATCCTTATTTATAGTGAAATGCATCACCCAAGATCACTGCACAACCTCTTCAAGCCACCCCTGCATTCAAGTCTCTTTTAGTGGAGCAAAGAGAAGTCACATTATAGGTAGCTAGACCTCTCTTCCTACCATGATTGCATTTATCTTTGCATTTAAATAGCATGGCATCTTTCACTTTTACATGTCTTGTCTGAAGAAGGATGTGGGCCTCCATGCCTGGGAGTTCAAATTGACCCATGTTGTTCTTATGTTTGGATGGCTATTTGTCAGGAGCAAACCATATTAAAGGATGGGAACCTTCATAAATTTCTAGCTACTAGCCGTTTTGAATCTCTCGTGCTCATTGGTCATCCTTGTGTCACTTATCCTTTGATAATAGGCCTTTCTACTCTAGCTTATGACACATGGTAGCATTTCATTAAACTGATCATGACTCTTGTGTTGCTGGACCAAACTTAAGTCAAGCACTCAAAGAATCCCGATTTACTCTATGCAAAGTAATTTGGGTTCTTTGATCTCTCCAACTTTGGACTTTCCCATATCCTTTACTTAACAATATTTTTAAGTAAAGTATTTGGAGAAACCCAATTTACTCTATGCAAAGTAAATCAGGTTTTCCAATTTTACTTACTTTAGACTTTTTGCCTTGGCTTGTCTTTTTGAGAACCCAAGAAGCACTTCTAAGACCAAATCAGGATTTTGATGTTTCAGTACTTATTTTGGGTTTCTGACTGCTCACAACTTATAAATTAATTAAGTAGTGCTCCTTGGAGAACCCAAAATACACTGCCCAGACCAAATTGGGCTTTTCAAGCCCCACTACTTACTTACTTCAGACTTATCATTATTGATTAATCATGAAGTGAAATAAGTTATGCTACCTAGGAAACTTGAAGTTGTCTCCTTTGGAAAACCTAAAGACTTATTAATGAGATAACATGAATCCTTTTGTTCAAGACCATTTTGGGTTTTTAGCACCTTGTTACTTACTACTTCAGAGCTTTGTAACTTTGTAACTTATAAAACCATTTAAGTCATGGGCTACCAAAAGTCTGAAGTCTTCTAAAGACTTTCCATTTCCTACTTGAAAGTCTATCTTCTCATACTTAGGAAAAAATTAGTATGTGAGATAAAAAATGGCCAACATTTTTGGTGACTCATAGGTAAGCATGTCCGCTATGCTTTCAAAACCCAACTCACTTGCCTTGCCTAGTTATTGGGCACGGAGTTACTACTTTCTTTGACAATGTTGACTAAAATTGCATACAAAGTTGATCCTTGCTATAAATTACTCTTGAAGCAATAAGGATAGTATAAAATAAAACAAAACAAAGTGCCCAAGTCACTTAAAGAAAAGAAACTAACCTAGAACAAACCAAAGCCAACAAACAAAAAGTGCCTGAAACAACTCTTGGAGGAATTAGAAAAAAATTAATCCTAATATATACATCCTAAAATGAAGGACCACTTTCCTCCTAGATCAAAAATAAATCTTTATACTTCCCTTGTCTTATGAGATAAAGGATTGAACAAGGCATGCAACTTCTTGACCCTTGGCCTTGATGCCTACTTTTTTATTGCAACTGTTAGCTTCTCCATCACCATGTTCAATGAGAACTAGGTAACTCTAAAAAGGTCAGCTATGTGAATCAAGAGGGTCTCAAGCTCTTCGAATGGATCCTTAACTGTAGCCTCCAATGGTGTTAAACCAAGAAAACCTCTTTGATTTCTATGGCCTCCTTAATAAGACTATATTTGTTCATTATCTCATGTTTTTTAGGCTCATCAAAGAGATGATAGCCTATTTTAAAGATCTAAAACAAGTCCATATATGTAATGAATTCTTGAGGTAGAAAATTTGGAAGACTACCCACTCCATCCCCTTTGATTTGCTTGACAAAGATGCTCTCCTTAGCTGCAACTAGACCATATTTGCCTTGGAGAAGAACCTAACCAGCTCCTAAGATCTCAAAAAAGTCCTTAAATGAGCCTCTCAAGTGATTGGGAACCTCTGGCTGCTCCATAAGTTCATTAGTTTGATTAGATAATTCATTCATTTCCTTATCCTCTTCATCACATGGTAGCTCATTCAAGGAAATGATAGCCTCAACCCCCTCATTCTCCACATAAAGTGGCAGTGTTGTATCCTTAATAGTGCAGTCCACTTCATGCACAACTATAAAAGAATCTTCAACATGTTCTCCTTCCTTAAAGAAGGCTACATTGATATTTTGTTGACCAATGGGGGACCCTATGGTGATTTATTCCTCATAGCTACTCATAACATTCTCTTCCTTAGCCTCTTTGGATGAATCTCCAATAGGTTCTTAATTTGGTTCCTGAAGCTGCTCTACTTGGATCACCTTCACCTCTTCTTTCTTCTTCTCTTGAATTCACTGAACTGATGTCTAGGATGGAAATGTGTAAGGAATAACCACATTTTATTCCTTATTCTCCACTTCATGAATGACTCTTCATGAAGGAAAGGCTCTAGAATTTTGAGGGGAAAGGAGTGGAGGCTACAAGGCTTCTTGATTGATTTCAAGCATTACCACCTCCTTCTTCTGCCCACTTCTTTGATTAAATTTTCAAGATGGAAAAGATAGAGGCTCTTAAGGAGGGAGGAATGGGGGTTGAAAGACTTTTGATCTACTTGGCTACATGACTTGGCTCCAATATGGGAAAGGTAGAGGTTTTGCCTTCATCTACTAATTCTACCTTTCTTCTTCTCTTATTTCCTTCAATTCCAACTCTCTAATTTGCTTTTTTATATTATCTTGAAATAGCTCCTCCTTAAGGTGATCAGGAACAAAAGAAGGCTCTTAAAGAGGGATGAAGTTTTGGACCCAAACAATAGGCTATTCCACAATAGGCACTTTTTTTTTTGATAGCCCCCTTGGATTGATTTCCAAGAAGGAAAATATTATGGAACATATGATGAACTTGGAATATTCTAAGGAGCACTTGAAATAGTCACTTAAGGAGGAATGGGTAACACATAAGAAGGCTATAGGGGTGCATATGTTGGCACAAAAGGTTGACAGGGCTAGCTCTATTGTTCCTAAAGTCCTTCTAGTGTTTCCTCAACACTCTAAATGTAATCACATATAACCATCATGTCACTAGTGAGGTTACTCAAATTTGCTCTCTCAATAAGTGCCCATTCTACTTTGATTTGCTACAATGAATCCCTCACATAATGGATTTGCTGAGGGGGAACATTTTGGCCATAAGACGTTTGTGAGCACAACTCTAGTGCATGCTTTTTAAGCCTCAATAAAGTTTACCTTAGTGTTGGTATAGATGGATCATGATAGGGCTGATGAGGAGTAGTATTTTGATGGGCTTGTTCATATGGATGATCAGAGCAATACTCCTGCATATATGGATCATGAGGAACTTGTCAAGGTTCATCATAGCCTTGATATAAATCTTGGTAGGGATGATTAAGCTCATATGGATCATGAGTATCATACTGAGATTGTTGATAAGGAGGTGAATAATAGGAATATTCACCATAGTTATTCATGTTAGTCTCATAAGTCAAGTAGGAGTTGATTAAAATTTAAAGAGACAAACTTGGTCTACTCATAATCAGAAGCTTTGATTTGGAGTCGCCAATGGTGCTAATACTTACTTTCAAAATCAAATAATGATGATCAAGCACTTGGACTACTTAAACTAGTTGATAGATGCTTGGAGTCACCATTGATGTTTATAGAATGCCTCCAAAGGCTGATAAGTAGAAAGACAACACCAAAAATCCTTCCACGACTTTGGACCTTAGTCCTATTGAGAGTGCCGAAAACTATGATAGCATGGAATTTCACCCTTTTGAGAGAGTTTTTAGGCTCTCCCACTTCTGTATATAAGTGTGGAAACAACCTCAGGCTGTGGGTATCCTGTAGTGAGGTTGAACCTTTGGATTAGGCTAGTTCTTCTTTGATGCTCACCTATACTAAAAGCTAAACTAATGTTTCATACGGAAAAGGGTTAGAAAGGGGATGAGGGATCCTAATTAAGCTAACCAAGAGATGCACCAATTTTAAATGGGAAACTCCCATAAGTTTGAACCCACACTAATTCTGTAGAGGACAATACTAGATTACACAACCTCAAGATCAAGCTAGTTGCATAAATATTTCACAAAGGATGTTTAGGGAAGTGATGAATGCAAATGGAGAGGATTTATAAGACTCACTATAAGTTCACATTAATGGTAGAAAGAGCACTCAACTAGACCTATAAACAACATCAAAAAATCCTTAAACAAGGTCAAAAATAGAGGACCATGGACGAGGAGCTCTCCTTCATGCGATGCCATAATACGTAGTTCAACAGACACAAGTTTGAGGCACGTGGCAGGCAAACAAAAATCCTTTATTGCATAAGAGGTAGTTCTTACAAATGCTTAGTAGGGTCAAGCCAAACCAACTAAGCATATCTTGTGATATCTCTAAGAGCATCCCATCTCCCAGGAAGATAAAAAAACATCTACAAATTAGGAACCATTACAAAGGCAAGTCACATGATATATATATATATATATATATAGAGAGAGAGAGAGAGAGAGCTACGTGTAAAAAGAGAAGTCACTGATGACTGATATTGTCATCCTTATTTGCTATGAAATGTGTCATGTAGGATTGCCACATAACCTCCTTAAGCCACCCCCCCATTCAAGTCTCTTTTGGTGGAGCTGAGATAAGTATTGTAGGTAGCTAGTCATCTCTTCTTGACATGACTGCATTTATCTTCATATTTAAATGGTATGGCATTTTTCACTTTTGTGTGTCTTATCTAAAGAAGGACATGAGCCTCCATGCCTAGGAGTTCAAATTGACCCATGTTGTTCCTATGTTTGGATGGTTTTTAGATAGGAGAAAACCATATTGAAGGATGAGAGCCTTCATAAATTTCTAGCTACCAGCCACTTGGACTCTCCTATGCTCATTGGTCATCTTTGTGCCAATTGTCCTTTGTTTATTGGCCCTTTTGTCTCTAGATTACACCATGTGGTAGCATTTCATTCACCTGATCATGACTCTCATTTTGCTAGACCAATCTAAAGTCAATCCCTCAAAGAATCTCGATTTACTTTATGCAGACTAATTTAGGTTCTTTGATCTCTCCAACTTTAGAATTTCTTATATCCTTTACTTATCAAGATTTTGAAGTAAAGTACTTGGAGAAACCTAATTTACTCTATGTAGAGTAATTTAGGTTTTCCAAGTTTACTCACTTCAAACTTTTTTCCCTGGCTTATCTTTTTTAGAATCGAAGAAGCACTTCTAAGACCAAATCAAGTTTTTGATGTCCCATTACTTATTTTGGGTTTTCGACTACTCATGACTTATGAAGTAATTAAGTAGTGCTCCTTGGAGAGTCTAAAATACACTACCTAGACCAAATTGGGCTTTCCAAGCCCCAGTACTTACTTCAAACTTATCATTACTAATTACTCATGAAGTGAAATAAGTTGTGCTACCCAGGAAACCCAAAGTTGTATCCTTTGGAAAACCCAAAGACTTCCCAATGAGATAACCTAAATCCTTCTATTCAAGACCATTTTGGCTCTTTAACACCTTTTTATATACTACTTCAGAGCTTTACAACTCTACAACTTATAAAACCATTTAATTCATGGGCTACTGAAAGTTTGAAGTCTTCTAAAGACTTGCCTTTTCCTACTTGAAAGTCTATCTTCTCATACTTAGGGGTATGTGGGCCAAAAAATGGCCAACATTTATAGTGACTCACAAGGAAACATGCCTTCCATGCTTGCAGAACCTAGTTCACTTGCCTTTCCTAGTCAATTGGGCATGGAGTTACTACTTTCAATGACAATGGTGGCTGAAACTAGATACAAAGCTAACCCTTGCTCTAACTTCATCTTGAAGCAATGAGGACTATACAAAACAAAATAAAACAAAGTGCCCAAGGCACTTAAAGAAAATTAACTAACCTAGAACAAAGCAAAGACAAAAAACAAAATGTGCTTGAAATAACACTTGGAGAAATTAGAAAAAAACTAATCCTAATATATACATCCTAAAACTGTGTACCCTTTTCCTCCTAGATCAAAAGGAAAGCTTGATACTTCCCTTGTATTATGAGATAAAGGATTGAACAAGGCATGCAACTTCTTGACCCTTGGCATTGATCCCTGCTTCTTCTTTATTGTGATTGTTAGCTTCTCCATCACCATGTTCAATGAGAACCAGGTAGCTCCAAAAAGGTCAGCTATGTGAATCTAGAGGGTCTCAAGCTCTTCAAATGGATCCTTAACTATAGACTCTAATGGTGGTTTAACCAGGCAAAACTCTTTGATTTCTATGGCCTCCTCAATAAGACTATATTTTTTCATTATCTCATGTTTTTTAGGCTCATCAAGGAGCTAATAGCCTATTTCAAAGATCTAAAACAAGTCCATATTTGTAATGAATTCTTGAGGTGGTAGAGTTAGAAGACTACCCACTTTATCCCCTTTGATCTGCTTGACAAAGATGCTCTCTTTGGCTACAACCAGACCATAGTTACCTTGGAGAAGAACATAACCAACTCCCAAGATCTCAAACAAGTCCTTAAATGAGCCTCTCAAGTGATTGGGAACCTCTGGATACTCTATAAGTTTATTAGTTTGATTAGCTACTTCATTCATTTATTCATCATCTTCATCATGCAGCAGCTCATTCAAGGAAATGATAGCCTTGACCTCCTCATTATCCACATAAAGTGGTAGATTTGTATCCTCAATAGTGAAATCCACTTCATACATAATTGCAAAAGAATCTTCAACATGTTATCCTTCATTCAAGAAAGTTGCATTGATATTCTGCTAACCAAGGGGAGACCCTATGGTGATTTCTTTCTCATAGCTACTCATGGCATTCTCTTCCTCAACCTCTTTAGATGCATCTCCAATAGGTTCCTGATTTGGTTCCTAAAGTTACTCTACTTGGATTACCTTCACCTCCTCTTCCTTCTTCTCTTGAATTGGTTGAACCGATTTCTATGATGGAAATGTGTAGGGAACAACCACCTTTTCTTCCTTATTCTCCACTTCATGAATGACTCTCCATGAAGGAAAGGATATAAGCTTTTGAGGGGAAAGGAGTGGAGGCTTCAAGGCTTCTTGACTAACTTCAGGAATCACCACTTCCTTCTACCCACTACTTTGAATAGATTTCCAAGATGGAAAAGATTAAAAAGACAGAGGCTCTTGAGGAGGAAGAGATGTGAGTTGAAGGACCTTTGATCTACTTGGATGCATGACTTGGATCCAAGATGGGAAAGGTAGAGGTTATGACTTCATCTATTAATTCTGCCTTTCTTCTTCTCTCCTTACCTTTAATTCTAACTCTCTGATTTTCTTTGTTATATTCTATTGAAATAGCTCCTCCTTAAGGTGATCAGGAACAAAAGAAGGTTCTTAAAGAGGGACGAAGTTTTGGACCCAAACAATAGGCTATTCCACAACATGCACTTCATTTTTTTGATAGCCCTCTTGGATGGATTTCCAAGAAGAAAAATACTACGAAACATATGATGAACTTGGAATATTCAAAGGAGCACTTGAAATGATCACTTGAGGAGGAATGGGTGACACATAAGAAGGCTGCAAGGATGCATATGTAGGCACAAAAGCTTGGCAAGACTGGCCCTGCTATTCCTCAAGTCCTTCCATCTTGTCCTTAATGCTCTAAATGTAACTGTATATATCCATCATGTCACCAGTGAGGTTTCTCAAATTTGATCTCTCAACAAGTGCCCATTCTACTTTGATTTGCTACAATAAATCCCTCACATAATGGATTTATTGAGGGGGAACATTTTGGCCATAAAATTTTTGTGAGCACAACTCTAGTGCATGTTTGTCAAGGCTCACTAAAATTTGCCTTAGTGTTGGTATATATGGCTCATGATAGGGATTATGATGAGTAGTATTTTTATGGGCTTGTTCATATGGATGATCAGTGTAATACTCCTACATATATGGATCATGAGGAACTTGCCAAGGTTCATTATAGCCTTGATAGAAATATTGGTAGGGCTGATTAAGCTCATATGGATTATGAGAATCATATTAGGGCTACTGATAAAGAGGTGGAAAATAGGAATATTCACCATAGTTATTCATGTTAGCCTCATAAGTCAAGTAGGATCTAATTAAAACTTCAAAGAGACAAACTTGGTCTACTCATAACCAGGATATTTGATTTAGAGTCACCAATAGTGATAATACTTTCTTTCAAAATGAAATAATGATGATTAGGCACTTGGACTACTTAAACCAACTGATAGATTCTCAGAGTCACCATTGATGTGTGTTGAATTCCTCCAAAGGCTAATAAGTAGAAAGACAACACCAAAAATCCTTCCACTTCTTTGGACCTTAGTCCCATCGAGCATGCTAGAAACTATTATAGTACATAATTTCACCCTTGTGGGAGAGTTTTTAGGCTCTCCCACTTTTGGCTATAAGTGTGGGAACAACCTCAAGCTTTGAGTATCCTATAGCGAGGTTGAACCTCTGGAGTAGACTGGTTCCTCTTTGATGCTCACCTAAACTAGAAGCTAAACTAATGATTCATAGGGAAAAGGGTTAGAAAGGGGATAAGAGCTCCTAAGGAAGCTAACCAAGTGATGCACCAATTTAAAATGGGAAACTCCCATAAGCTTGAACCCACACTAATTTTGTAGAGGACAATACTAGATTACACAACCTTAAGATCATGTTGGTTGCGTAGATATTTCATGGAAGAGGTTTAGGGAAGTGATGAATGTAAATAGACAGGAATTCTAAGACTCAATAGAAGTTCACATTAATGGTGGAAAGAACACTCAACCAAAATTTCAAATTGCCTCAAAATTTCCTTAAACAAGGTAAAAAATGGAGGACCATGGATGAGGAAGACTCTCCTTCATGTGATGTCATAGTATGCAGCTCAATAGACACAATTTCAAGGCAAGAGACAGGCAAAAAAAATCCTTTATTGCATAAGAGGTGGTTTTTACAAATACTTGGTAGGGTCGAGCCTAACTAGCTGAACATATCTTGCGATATCTCTAAGAGCATCCCATCTCTCAGGAGGATAAAAAATGTTTAAAAATTAGGAACCATTACAAAGGCAAGTCACATGATATTTATAGAGAATGGGAAGAGATAGAGAGAGCTGCATGGAAAGAGAGAAGAAGTCACTGATAATCATTGATGTCATCCTTCTTTGCCATGAAATGTGTTTCCTAGTATTGTCACACAACCTCCTTGAGCCACCTTCACATTCAAGTCTCTTTTGGTGGAGTTGAGAGAAGTCACATTATGAGCAGCTAGACATCTCTTCCTAGCATGTCTGCATTTATTTTTGCATTTAAATGGCATGGCATCTTTCACTTTTTCATGTCTTATCTAAAGAAGGATGTAGGCCTCCATGCCTGGGAGTTTAAACTGACTTATGTTGTTACTACATTTGGATGGCTATTTGTTGGGAGTAAACCATATTGAAGGATGAGAGCCTTCATAAATTTCTAGCTATCAGCCACTTGAACTCTCCTATGCTCATTGGTCATCCTTGTGACACTTGTCCTTTGTTGATTGGCCCTTTCTACTCTAGCTTATGTCACGTGGTGGCCTTTCATTCACTTGATCATGACTCTCATGTTGTTGGACCAAGCTTAAGTCAAGCACTCAAAGAATCTTGATTTACTCTATGTAGAGTAATTCAGGTGCTTTGATCTCTCCAACTTCAGACTTTCCTATATCATTTACTTATCAAGCTTTTTAAGTAAATTACTTGGAGAAACCTGATTTACTCTATGCAGAGTAATTTGGGTTTTCCAAGTTTACTTACTTCAGAATTTTTACCTTGGCTTATCTTTTTGAGAACCCGAGAAGCCCTTCTAAGACCAAATCAGGATTTTGATGTATAATTACTTATTTCAAGTTTTTGACTATGCAAAACTTATGAATTAATTAATTAGTGCTCCTTGGAGAACCTGAAATACACTACCCAGACCAAATTGGGCTTTCTAAGCCCCACTACTTACTTCAGACATATCATTACTGATTACTCATGAAGTGAAATAAGTAGTGACTCCCAAAAAACTTGAAGTTGTCTCCTTTGGAAAACTCAAAGACTTCCCAATGAGATAACCTGAAGCCTTCTGTTTAAGACCATTTCAAGTCTTTAACACTTTGTTACTTACTACTTTAGAGCTTTATAACTCTGTAACTTATAAAACCATTTAAGTCATGGGCTGCTAAAAGTTTGAAGACTTCTAAAGACTTGCCATTTCCTTCTTGAAAGTCTATCTTCTCATACTTAGGCAAAAATTGGTATGTGGGCCAAAAAATGGCTAGTAGGAACAACCACCAAACATTTTTAACATACAATTTTGTAGAATTATGAGTCTCTTTATAGGACTGTGTGATAGTTTGAGTTGTCTTTTAAACCTTTAAATGGATTTTTGGGCCTCCAAAGGAGTTATTCTCACCAATAATAAAATCTCTAATAAGGTCATACACATAGACATTAATCTAACATACCTTACTTACCTGACCTTTTGACTGTGTAACACAAAATTCTTGCATGACTGAACTATACTATACTATGCATTACTTTATACCATGGGGATCAATTGAAAAGGCACCAAATAGAGACAATAAATTATGTTAAGAACTTTTTCACTCCATAAGATTCATTGGAAACTTGACAAGGTATAGTTTTCATTCATTTCATAACAAAACATTATACAAAACCTCCACTTACAACATATTAGAGCTTTGAGGCTTTGTTCATTATCTTTTCTTAACCCTCTTGAGGTTTTCCATATCTATCTCCTTCAAACCTATTCAATCCTCCTCTATCCTACTACCACTTTCTACCCTTCTACATGCATTTCTCACCTTTTCATAAAACAAAACATGCAAAATAACTCCCTTACAAGGCCATCTCCACATAGGTGGTTGTTACAAATCAATATTCTTGGCTCATATTGATTATTTTCCATGTTATGCACGTTGAACACCTTTATACACACTTATAGGACCTATTAGATCCATTACCAACATTCACCAACATTTTAAATTCACACAAGACCCAAATTACCACTCAAAACCTAGTTAAAATTTTCAAATTTTCAAGTCTTGCATTTTGGCGAGAAAACTCTAAAGAGAAAACAACACACAAGCAAAGAATCCTAATGACTAAAAAATAACCTAGGGGACCCTACAAGACCTATAACACCCACATAAGACCAAAGATGGTCATTATGACACTTTTACACATACTAACTTCTTTGTTACTTGGTGATGCTCTGCATCAAGAATGCCTCGAGCCAAAGGAATGTATGTGTATTGGCACTTGCCAAACCTCTTGGTCCCTCTTGCCCATCAATACCTCTAACACATTGTTGCCAATAGTTACTCCCATATCACATCATCATTCAGATAGCTTCTTGTTTTAGCATAATGAGGGAAGCCATTATGATTTTGAATGGCCAAAGATTATGCCAAGGTTAAAAATTAATTACCTATACAAATATACCAATATTTATAAATAGGTAAGAAGACAAATCTAGATGTGGATAGATTCACTTAGAGGATAATAAAAACATTTTATGTTTAGGAAATAGGTGTTAAAGTGGTGTCCCTAACCCAAAGTGCATCAAGACCTGGAGCACAACATTGTCCACAATCAATGGAGCAGGTTGATCAATTCCTAAATTAGCCAATAGATCAGCCATCCAATTTCCTTTGTAGAAGCAATGTTGAGCACACCATGAAGATAACTCATCCAAGAGTGGCCAAATATAATGGATAATATTGTCGAGCTTCCAACACTGTGACCTCCTTTTCTCTAAGTCTCTAATTATGACCATAAAATCTCCTTAAATGATGACTTTTTCAATACCACAAGCTCTGATCAAATGAATCCCCATGAAAAAAGCTTGGGGTTTAACTTTATTATTAGTGTCATTTGAATGAATTTGAGATTTTACTCCTATGAGAGTTCTGGAGCAATCCTAGATAACACAACCAACTCCTGATGCCCCCAAATTTCCCCTAGCAGCACCATCAAAGTTCAATTTGAAAAATCTATGTTACAGAGGTAACTATCGAGAGTGTAAATGATTATACTCATTTTGATCTGAAATAAAAGCCCTTGATCCATTAATGGAGTTGATTGAGACAATTTTAGTGAAGGGAAACTATTAAATTTTTAATAACCTCCATTGTGCAAAAATAAAAAAACAATGTGTATTAAGTAGTTGTGAGGCCCAAAATGTGAAAACATAGGCAAAAATAGATCAAAATTTAAAAGGGGAGTTGGATTACTCAGGGAAAATAAAAATCCCTTATTACTCATCAAACACTATAAAAATAGGTAGTGTCTTGTTTTTCCATCTATATTTCAAGTTAGTTACCTAGTGCAAATGATGATCCTAGGAGATATTTCATGGACAACAATCTAATTTAATGAAATTTGAATGTTCTTGTAAAGTGAAAGAAAAACTAAAATATAAATATATGAAAGAGAATTAACATTCACCAATAAATCAAAAGAAAGATATTGAATTGAAACATCATTTTATTAATCTAAACATTATGTGGATGATATTCTCTTGAAGGAGATGAATGCTTATTTTCTCTATTTAACTCAATATGCACATGTACTTATAATAAAGCTATAGAAGGCAAAGGAATTGTTATGGAATATAAAATGGTGGGTCTTCCATGTGTGACCCTTTGTCTTCTAGTGGTTATTAATGATTGACATTGAGTAGGAAAGAGTACAAGGTTGATGCTTATGAGATCCAACATTAACTTTATTGAGCATTCATATAATGTTGATGCAGAAGTTGGTACTAGAATTAATAGACCACAACCAAGGAGGAGGTTGTGTATAGTGTTTGACACAAACCATAGATTTTGAGTTGGCTCTTATATCAGTGAAGATCGACCATGTAGGTGTAGTTGCAGAAAATGATAAGGGTTCAAATAAAGATAAAGTATTTGACATGAAGACCAAAGATGAAAGCATATTTTTTTTTAATGAAAAAGTTGCTAGAAGGTGAAATATTTTCATTTTTTTTTGTCTCATTAAATACCCTTAGTCTTTTCCTAGCACACATTTTGAGACTAATCTAGTAGATAACTCTTCCATAATTCATGGGAAATTCAAGTCATTTGTGGTAGACCTTGTGTCAGACAACTCAAGCACAATTCCTAAGAGGCTAATGTCAATGAACGAAAGCTTGAAGGTATTACCATAAAAGTATAATGTCATTCATATGAGCTCTCGCATGCAGAAATTGACATCATTGTAAGATGTCAAGGTAAACAGGTTTGACTTTTGATGGCATCAAGAGAGTGACTTTAGAGGGTTTCTTCAAGCATGGTGCTAGAAAGGGTATATGTAACATCATGGGTGCTTTCAACAAGGTGATGTAAGGAAGATGCATGTATTTAGGAACACCTTAATGTTAATAAGTGGAATTACTCAAATATAGATACATGGCATCAACATTAGGTTTCATAGAGATGATATCAATAATAGTTTTTCCCTTCAATTGTATAGATTGTTAGTTTTGTGCCTTTTGGGGATCTATCTTAGATTGGATCAATTTCACGTAATTCACTAGTTGATCAAGATGTCCATATTTTAGTGTTATTAGGAGTTAGGAGGTTTATCCAAATTTTAGGAGACTTTAGATTCATGGTCTACCGTTGTTATGAGGAAGTGTATATAGAAACCAAGGCCTAAGATTTAGAAAGTTTTTTGGACAAGCACTTGCAGTTTTGGTTGGTCAAGTTCATGTAGTCCATTATTATACTAGAGTAATTTATTCATTCATACCAAGGAGTACATATACATATACATTTCATTGGATTGTTTTGATCCTATTTTTTAGGATACACATTCTTACCTCGTACCACCTATTCCTCAACCACAAACCTATTTATGTGAGTGTTACAACATCCACTTAATAACCTAATTATTTGACCAAGTATATTAAATATAGACTATGGTGTCATAAATCCTAACATTACCCTCTCATTACATCATAGTCCCAAGAGTATGAGGGATTAGTCTTTGTATGAGGACATGGATATACACACAATTGAATAAACATACAATTAATCCATGATCGAGGACATACTCATTAGTTAATCATGACAGCATAAAAAAAATAGACTAGTACACACCTTATTGACTACACTCATTTATGTGAATAGGGACACACATAAGTATCTACAATAGATCAATAGACATTTATATAAATAGGGACACACTCAACTGTCTACAATAGAACACTATGTGTGAATAGGGACACACTCAACTATTTACTAATAGTAATGGGAGTAGGCCTCATTGAGAACAATATGTGTAAAGAGGGACACACTCAACTATTCATCAATAAAAATAGCGGGGTTGGGCCTCACTATGCTTTCTTAGTGGGAATCAGCCTCATTGAATAATAATAAAAATAATAGTGGGACTAGGCCTCCTTATGATTCATCCATGTGAGTTGAGCCTCATTGAACAACAAGAATGATCTCATCTTTAGTGGGAGTTGGGCCTCAATGAATAATAACACCTTTTGGATTCTATTCATTAGGTCAAGTTTACTATTTGAATTGGTAAAACATAATCCTCCTCACTATCCTTATGGGGAGGGTCTTCATCTTATGTAGCGAGAGCATGGTTTTCTTCATTACATCATTGGTGATCACCATCTTCAAAGTTTTTATAAATAAATTTTTATTTATAATATTTTCTATGTTGGTGGACTGCTAGATGTGGAAATATGTCATCATTTTTCCTAACAATAGTTGTCTTCTCCATGGGAAAGGGATTCTCCTCAATCAAAAAATGTCTACTAGGGTGTCGGGTATCATCGATAATACACACATTTACAAAACTTGCATTCTAGGTTTTGAAAGACAAATTAGAGATTAATCTTATATGGGTTTACTTTATCCTAAGTCATTTATGTTAATTTAGGTTAATCCTAAGCCTATTTTAATTATGTATTTCTTATTATAATAAATTCCCTTTATCTTGGATTTATGAGGTGTACACTTCTTTTATCTTTTTATAGAGAATCTTGAAGTTACTTGCATATGTAACTCCCCCCACACTTGTCACACACATCCTCATCACCTTATGGGGATTAGGGACATTTGACATATATTAAGAAGGTTGTGCAAGTCATGATGGGATTTTTTGTAACTCCCTCTTTGTTCTAACTCAATTTATTGAGCTCTTCTCTCTCATCCTACTCACTTGCTCTAGTCTATCTTAAGATGCTTGTTTATGGCTTGAGGCCATTCTTCTTTCTCTTTCTCTTGTCTTACATTAAAGATTGTACTTAGAGAATTTCACTTTCCAAATCTTCTAATAGATGTGGGGTTTTTCTTCGTCTAATGGTTTCTCCAATCAACAAATCTTGTCTTTTGCTTTCTATTGTGGCTTGCTATTGAGGTAATTTTGTTTATTTATGTTAAGGTGTGGAGCCTAAAAGCTTCACCAAGGAGCGCTTTGCAAGGTTGCAGTAGTTACATAGTCACCGATGTCGGTCAGGAGTGACCGACGTCGGTCAGGAGCAGTTCAGGAGATGCTGGCGTCGGCAGGGATCAGCCGACGTCGGTCACAAGCAAGCAGGCAGGAACCAACGTCGGTTACCTGTGCATCCAGAGAGTTATTTTCGAGGATAGAACCGAGTGTTTACATGATGAGATTAAGTCATAGTCTTAAGTCCATGTCTCTATTATTAGTAAGACTATTTTTAGAGCCCTTGTTTAAGAGGCATAACTGTTGGTTGTAAATGCATGCTCAAGTTTCCTAAATTCTATATTAGGATAGATCTTCTTAGCTTATTGTAGTGTGTGTGAATGTTGAGAAATAACAGTACAAAATTGTATAGGTGAATCATTCCAGGTTGTTGGAGTTGATTGTACTTGAGAGAGAGAGCTCTTGAGGGAAAGAGATCTAGAGAGAGATATGTACATCTGAGAGAGGTGTGGAAGAAAGAAGTTTCTTCAATTGTATTCCTTTTGTAAAGAGTTTAATACAAATTTTTAGGGTGGTTTCTTGTATCTCTTGTTCTTGCTATATTTATGATTTTAGTTACTTATCATTCTGATTTAATTCGGCATTTATTGCTTTCATAAGTGTAATCAAATTGTTGGTTGATCTGTAACAAGTGGTATCAGAGCTCAGGTTCACTAACAGGTGGTTCAGAACTGTGTAGTGTGTATTGATTATAGGTTACTCACAGGAGTTTCTGCAGGGATTTCTATTTGAGTGGGAGAAGCAATGGCAAAAGAAAGTAAACTGAGAATGGAGAAGTTCAATGGCAAAAATTATCAACATTGGAGAATGCAGATAGAGGATTATCTGTATCAGAAAGATCTATACTTACCGTTAGGTGGGATTGCAAAGAAGCCCACGGACATAGATGATGAAGAATGGGAAGTTCTTGATAGAAAGGCTCTGGGGTCTATAAGACTGAGTCTAGCATCTACTGTGATATCTAATTTATCACAGACAAAGTCTATGGTAGAGTTAATGACTACTTTAGCAAATTTGTATGAAAAACCCTCAGCTTCTAATAAGGTATATCTTATGAAGTAGTTATTTAATTTGCATATGCAAGAAGGTGGATCTGTGTCTAATCATCTGAATGATTTCCATGGAATTGTAAATCAATTAAGTTCAGTCAATATAGTGTTTGATGATGAAATTAAAGCTCTTTTAATATTATGTTCTTTGCCTAAAAGCTGGCATAGCTTAGTAATGGCAGTTAGTAATACTGCATCTGCTTCAAATATTTTAAAAGTAGAGGATGTTGTTAGTGTTATCTTAAATGAGGAAATTCACAAGAAAAGCACAGAGGAAACATCAGGGAACGCTTTAAGTTTTGAGAGCAGGGGAAGGTAAAAAGAGAAGAGCAAGAAAGGGAGATCAAGATCTAAGTCTAAGGTGAGAGGTAGATCCAAATCCAGAAATGGCAGGAAGCCACAATAATGGAATTGTGGAAAGATGGGGCACATAAGCAGAGATTTCTGGTCAAAGCCTAAGGAGGACAATCAACACGAAGGAAAAGAAGAAGCAAAGGTTGCAGGTATTGCACAAGATGCTTTAATATTCTATTTGCGTAATAATATAGAATCTTAGGTGTTAGATTCTGGGGCATCTTTTCATACTACCCCTAATAGAGAATATTTTAGTGACTATATCCATGGAGATTTTGGAATAGTGTATTTAGGGGATGATGAGCCTTGTAAAATTATTGGCAAAAAAGTGCAGCTGAAAATACAAAATGGACAACATGGGTGTTGAGAGATGTTATGCATGTTCCTAGCTTGAAGAGGAATTTGATTTCTGCAGGAAAGTTAGGGGATGAGGGTTGTATAGTAACTCTCACAGCTGAATCTTGGAAGGTGACCAAGGGTGCACTTGTAATGGCCAGAGGTAAGAGAGTAGGTAATCTCTATTTATGTAATTTTGTTACTAACAATTCTCCTTCTCTATTATCTACTTTAGATGTGGATGCAAAATTGCGGCACTCAAGGCTTGGCCACATGAGTGAGAAGGGAATGTCCATTCTTAAGTCTAAAAGTAAGCTTTCAGATTTGAAAAGCATAGATCTAGATTTTTTTGAGCACTGTGTTTTTGGAAAATAGAAGAGAGTGAGTTTTCTCAAGACTGGGTCAACAAAGAAGAAGCATAAGTTGCAGCTTGTTCACACAGATGTGTGGGGACCGACTCAAGTTGCTTCTATTGGAGGATCACAGTACTATGTTTCGTTCATAGATGATGCTACAAGAAAGGTATGGATCTATTGTATTAAGAAGAAATCTGATGTATTTGAGACTTTTAAGATTTGGAAAGCTATGGTTGAGAATGAAACAGGCAGAAGATTGAAGTGCCTGAAATCTGACAATGGTGGTGAGTTCTGCAGCTATAAGTTTAACTGGTATTGTTATATGCATGGAATCCATAGGCAAAAGACGGTTCCAAGGACACCTCAATAGAATGGAATTGCTGAAAGGATGAACAGAACAATTATGGAGCGTGCAAGGTGCATGAGATTGCATGTTGGTTTGCCCTTAGAGTTTTGGGTAGAAGCTGTTGATACTGTAGTGTACCTGATTAACAGAGGACCCTCTACAGCTCTAGAAGGTGGAATTTTAGAAGAGGCATGGACAGGTAAAAAGGTAGATCTCTCATTTCTCAAAGTTTTTGGTTGTGAAGCCTTTGTGCATGTTGATAAGGAAAATAGAAAGAAATTGGATGCTAAGTCTATGAGGTGCACATTTATTGGCTATGGCTTTGATGATTTTGGTTTCAAATTTTGGAATCTAGGAACTAACAAGATAATTAGGAGCCGTGATGTTGTTTTCAATGAAAGAGTGATGTATAGTGATCAGTTGAAGAAGCTGAATCAATCTGGGCAGAGCAATGGTGAATTGGATGAGGTGACGGTCCAAAATGAGCTTGCGAGAAAAATTAATCACAAATAGGAAAACACAAAGACCGACGTCGGCCAAGAAGGAACTGGCATCGGTAGAACAGAAACCAATGTTGATCATACAGAGACCGACATCGGCAGGACAGGAACCCGACATTGGTTAGGAAGAACCAACATCGGCCAGTTACAGGCCTGGAAGTGACTGAGGTCGGTCACTGTCAGAGAATTTAGGCGGACAACGTGTTGTGGATGAGTCTCAGACACCCATCAGGAGGTCAGAAAAGGTAAGTAAGCCTCCAATTAGATATTCTCCTTCATTATTCTATTTATTGCTAACTGATGGTGGAGAACTAGAGAGTTTTCAAGAAGCAATACAGGTGGAGTCCAAGAATCAGTGGGAGCATGGCATGGTTGAGGAAATGGAGTCCTTGAAAGAGGACCAAACATGGGACTTGGTTGAGTTGCCAGCAGGTAAGAGGACATTGAAGAATAGATGGACTTATAGGTTGAAAGAAGGTGAGAACAGACAGATGAGATATAAGGCCAGGTTGGTAGTGAAAAGATTTGCACAAAAGCTAGGTATTGATTTTGGTGAGATTTTTTCTCCTGTTATTAAAATGACTTCTATACGGACTGTACTGTCTTTAGTTGCTATTGAGGATTTTCATCTTGAGCAGCTTGATGTTAAGACAACATTTCTTCATGGAGATTTGGATGAGGAAATATATATGGAACAGTCGAAAGGATTTGAGGTCAAAGGTAAGGAGAAGTTAGTGTGTAGATTGAAGAAAAGCTTGTATGGCCTCAAACAAGCTCCTAGACAGTGGTATTTGAGATTTGACAGGTTTATGACTGAGCATGGCTACGGTAGGTGTCAATCTGACCATTGTGTGTATTTTAAGAGATTGGATAATGGTAGATATATTATTCTATTTTTGTATGTAGATGATATGCTGGTTGCAGGATCACACATGCAAGATATCTCTGAGCTTAAGGTGAAATTAGCTCACACATTTTCCATGAAGGATTTGGGAGTAGCAAAGAAAATCCTTGGCATGAGCATTAAGAGAGACAGGAAAAATCACAGGTTGATTTTGTCTCAAGAGGATTATGTGAACAAGGTGTTGAAATGGTTCAATATGCAGGATGCAAAACCGGTAAGCACACCTTTGGCTGGACATTTTAAATTGAGTAAAGAACAATGTCCTAATTCACATGATGAGGTAGAGTACATGAAGAAAGTTCCATAGTCTTCCGCAGTAGAGATTTTAATGTATGCAATGGTGTGTACTAGACCGGATATTGCCCAAGTAGTGGGAGTTGTAAGTAAGTATATGGCCAATCTAGGGAAGGAACACTGGAAAGCAGTTCAGTGTATCCTTAGATATCTGAGAGGAACCAGTAGTAGGCATTTGTGCTATGGAGGTTTAGATACTTCTCTACATGGTTATGTAGATTCAGATATGGCTGGTGATTTGGATGGCAGGAGGAGCACCACAGGATATGTTTTCACTATTGGTGGAACGGTGGTTAGCTGGATATCAAAGTTGCAAAAGGTTGTTGCCTTGTCAACTATAGAAGCAGAGTATATTGCAGTCACAGAGGCTAGCAAAGAGATGATATGGATGACATGGTTCATGAAAGAGCTTGGAAAGGAGCAAGAGAGTTGCAGATTATATAGTGATAGTCAGAGTGCAATTCATTTGGCTAAGAATTCAGCCTTTCATTCAAGAACAAAGCACATACAGCTTAGGTACCCCTTCATAGGACAGGTATTGGAGGATGGTGAGTTGAAGCTGGAGAAGATCCATACAGATAAGAATCCTGCTGATATGTTAACCAAGCCAGTTACAAAGGAGAAGTTGAATCTTCATTCAACTTCTGTTGGTCTTCATGATTGAGTTGAAGATGGAGGAGCTAGAAGATGTTGTTGTACAGGTACTGGTGCAGCTGTTTATCTCCAAGTGGGAGATTGTTAAGGTGTGGAGCCTAAAATCTTCACCAAGGAGCGCTTTGCAAGGTTGTAGTAGTTACACAGTCACCGGCATCGGTCAGGAGCGACCGATGTCGGTCAGGAGCAGTTCAGGAGACGTCGGCATCGACAGGGATCGACCGACGTTGGTCACAGGCAAGTAGGCAGGAACCAGCATCGGTTACCTGTGCATTCAGATAGCTATTTTCGAGGACAAAATTGAGTGTTTGCATGATGAGATTAAGTCATAGTCTTAAGTCTACGTCTCTATTATTAGTAAGACTATTTTTAGAGCCCTTGTTTAAGAGGCATAACTATTGGTTGTAAATGCATGCTCAAGTTTCCTAAACTCTATATTAGGATAGATCTTCTTAGCTTATTGTAGTGTGTGTGAATGTTGAGAAAGAACAGTACAGAATTGTATAGGTGAATCATTCCAGGTTGTTGGAGTTGATTGTACTAGAGAGAGAGAGAGAGCTCTTGAGGGAAAGAGATCTAGAGAGAGATCTGTACATCTGAGAGAGGTGTGGAAGAAAGAAGTTTCTTCAATTGTATTCCTTCTGTAAAGAGTTTAATACAAGTTTTTAGGGTGGTTTCTTGTATCTCTTGTTCTTGCTATATTTCTGATTTTAGTTACTTATCATTCTAATTTAATTCTGCGTTTATTGCTTTCATAAGTGTAATCAAATTGTTGGTCGATCCCCAACAATTTATGCATTCATTATTTCATTATTTTAATTATCTTGGCATAATTCCTAACATGATATTTGAGAAATATTTTTTTGTTGTTGATCTTTGAGTATGTGTAGGTGCTTGGGTGGAGAAACAAATTTTTTTTGACACTTTTTTTGCAAAGGCTCACACCATTGCAAATGTTTTTTGTGTCTTCCATTATTTCTCTTAACCCTTTACTTGTTTTGACATGTTTTTCTTGCATTAAAATCAGCTATAAATCTATATGAAATCTGAGTTTTGCTCTTTCAATCATGTGCTTTCTCTTAAGCATGACATTTTAAATCTAGTTTTTCTTCTAAAAACCCAATTGTTAAAATAAATATATATTTTTATTTATATTCATATTTTTCTTGAAATTTAATGGGGCTTTTTATTTTGAACTTGAGAACAATCTGTCAAAATTTGTGTAAATCCAAATTGTAGTTTAAAAGATATCATAAAAAATGTAATTGCTACTTAAAAAAATATTTATTTATTTTGTTACCTAAAATAAAAAATAATAGTTTGCCTTTATTTACACTTATGCATGGTAAAATATTGAATTTTTAAATTATTTAAGTTTTGAAATTCTTGAAATTTGACATTTAAATTCTTAAAATAAGATTTTTATATACTTTGTTATAAAAAATTTCAATCCATAATCAATGCCTTTCTCGAAGTTTTTTTCTTAAAAGAAACTTTCTCATATAAATGAGTTATTGTGCGGTATTTTTTTATTCCTTGCTATAACATTTAATGTTAAAATCAGTTTTTAATGCTTTGATAAATTCAGTTATACATTAAATCTTTTCAAATCCAATCATTTTTTTAGCAAATGACTTAAATTGACATATTTTTAGCATTTAAGAATTTTATGACAAAAATTGCTTTTCAAAATAATGAAATTATTACTATTGAATGTCAAATTGCATTTCAAAACTTAAATATCAATGCGTTACAATATTCATTTAATGAGAAATTGACAAATATGTAAACCTCTTTTAATGCAAACATGAAAAATATGAATAATGTAATTGACACGCTTAATGCGGAAATTGCGTCTTTGGGTCAGGATCATGTCTCTATTGATGAGAGTAAATGTACTTCTAAACAAATTCCTTTGCACATTCATTTTTCTATCTTTGATTTAAAAATCATGCAATCAATGGGTTATTCTAGTGCTGGTCTTGGTAAACATGAAAATGACATTGTTGAGCCTATTTTGTTTAAAATTAATGTAAATTTTGCAAGGATTGGTTTCAATGCTTCTAATCTTCTCAAGGTAAATTGAAGTCCTATTGTCCCTCTCATTGAAAGAATATGTACAATAAAGCTCCTCAATATCAAAGGAGTTATTTTGATTATAATGCCTTTTGTGCTCATTTGGTTTAAAATCGTAAAATTTATGTGTATTGTGTTAAAATTGAGTATTATATTTCAAAATATTAGAAATTGTATCTATACACATCTTGTGTTAAATCCACTCATGACATTTCACATGGTTGAAAAACTATTAAAACACTTTATTTAAATGTTAAAACAATTTGGATTTTTAAAGATAATGTATCTTCTCGAGATTTTGATATGCATTTTTTTTTTATAATTTCTTAATTACTTCAACTAGAATATCATTTGCAAGTGACACATCTTTTTTGTCTCTTTTTTAATAATATTAAAACTTCAAATTTTTATGCATTCTTTGCTTTTGTGCTTATTTTTCTTATAAGGTGTCAAGAAAATATGTTTTATTTGAAGCTAATTATATTTTGACTAACTTCTTTTTCATATAGGATCTCGTAATTTGTGATGGAAGTTGTCTTTTGCTCCATTTGCCTTTATTAGATTTGCTTTTATTACATTTATTGTATGTAGATCTCTTTATTACATATTATTTTCTTAACATAAAAATTGGTGTATGTTTTTATTTTGTAAGTTTTAATGGATCATTTCTCTTTCTTGTTGGTCCTTGTTTCATTCCGGATTGATATTCTCGTCCAAAAATGATTCTGGGTGATTGATGATGATCGCACCTTCATCTTACTTCTTAGTGACACCTATTTTATATATATATATATATATATATATATATATATATATATATATATATATATATATATATATATATATATATATATATATATATATATATTATTGTAATTCCTCTAGAAGGAAGTTTTCATTAAGGGGGAGTATTATGTAATGTCAACTCCCTTATTTATTTGTAACTTTCTCTTCACTTTTGTAACCCTAAATTAAGCTTAAGGGGGAGTATTGGAGATTAATATTATTTCATTTCACTTTATCCTAAGTTATTTAGGTTAGTTTAGGCTAATCCTAAGTCTATTCTAATTGTACGCTTTTTATTACAAGAAATTCACTTTATCCCATATTTATGAGGTGTCACACTACATTTGTCTTTTTGAAGAAAATCTTGAAGTTACTTGCATATGTAACTCCCCTCACACTTGTCACACCCCGCATCTTATGGGGATTAGGGATATTGGGCACACACTAAGAAGGTTGTGTAAGTCTTGAGATTATTTGTAATTCCCTCTTCCTTCCTCTAGCTCGATTTATTGAGCTCTCCTTTCACATTCTACTGGCTTGTTGTAGTCTAGCTTGAGATGCTTGTTTATGGCTTAATGCCATTCTTCTTTCTCTTTCTCGTCTTACATGAAAAATTATATTGGAGAATTTTAATTTGTAAGCCTTCTAATAAATGTGGGGTTTTCTTCGTTTAGCGATTTATCCACTTAACAAATCTTGTCTCTTGCATTCTCTTGTGGCTTGTTGTTGAAGTAATATTGTTTCATTTACACATTCATTATTTCATCCTTCAATGTTATTTTAATGATCTTGGAATAATTCCTAACACTGTCATCATTTTTCTTAACAATAGTTGTCTTCTCCATGGGAAAGGGATTGTCCTCCTCAATCAAATAATGTCTACTAGGGTGTTGAGTACCACCAATAATACATCCATTTACAAAGCTTGCATTTTGGGTTCTGAAAGACATTTTTAATTAATCTTTTACATAAAAGACAATTAAATCTCACTTTTCATGAGAGCTGAAGCAAAACCCAAATGATGTATATTTTACATAGGCTGGAAAAGTTTTATCAAAAAATTCAATCCCTAGAATGATATATCAAATTAAGCCGATCCTGCTATTAAGTTCAAATATTTACTTAATTTTAAAATTCAAACTAATTAAATTTTCTAAAATTTAAAACTTCATAAAATCTTAGATATTTCTAATCCTAATTTTTTACAATGTCAAGTTATATATATATATATATATATATATATATATATATTTGTTGGTGCATTAATACGCTTTGAAGTGCCACCATTACTTTTGCACCAAAAAAACCAGCGCCCCCACACACAAATGCTCCTTGCGAGCACCACTTTCCTTTGCACCTAAAAACAACTTGCTGTACCTATTCTAGAAGCTAATTTATGTTTATCTTTTTATTTTTATGATTATTTTTGTTCCACAGGCATCTTTGCAACAAAACACCTTTATCAAAGCACTTCTCACCAGGCTTAAAGCCCTTCTAATGCTGCTCCATGCTCACGTTTCCTCTTGTGGTTGGACGCCTTAGATTCTGATGACTTTACCAACTTCTGGCAGGATACTGTAGCAATCTTATTCTTTCCCTAACTGGCTCCCAAGATTAACAACATAAATTATGAAGACTAAAAATATCCAGCATTGGTCAGTCTACTAGGCTGAATACGGAGGATCAAAGAACTGGCCACAAATGAGACTCTTGATTATTGGAATAAAGACAATCAAAGCTATTTGAAGCATCTCGTGTGAATGCTTATTTGACCAGAATGCCTGCTGTTTAAAATTGCATGTGACAGTTTTTCCATTTTCTTCCTACAACAAATTATGACTGAAGATTGCCATAGATAGATTGATCCCCATGCCTTTACTTCTCTTTCTTATGCCTTATTCCTCTTTGTGCTCAATGCTAGTAGCAAAAATTGTATGTTGGAAGAATACAGTCACATCCCACATTGCAAATATATATATTTTTATTGATTAGTTCTGTCTCCTCCCTCCTTTGCAGGCGCTTCTTTTATATATATATATAATCTTTAAAAAAAACTCTAATAAAAAATATACTTATTTCTCACAAAAAAACAAAAAAACTTTCATAGAAAATAAACTAATGGCAGCTCACTACAACTTCATACAAATTTGACTATTGGGGTTATTATCAACCGGGGCAACTAAATGGTTGGAATTGTCCCTTGGCAATCACCAAAGCATCAATTTTCATTCCATCACAGGCCTGGTTTCATATGAAAGCTCTTCTTCGTAAGCATTAGATCACAAAAATGCTCTAATACCAAATTTTATTGCTCACTAAGTATGCTAATTATACTATGGTATAATACAATTTCTAATAATCCTAGCAGAACAAACTAAGAATCAGGGCAACAAGATTGCAGACAAGTAGAAGACCATTGAGAAAGCAGAGAAGGAAATCCCTATGGTCAAAACCTTAACATGGTATGTGCTGAAAGAGACAAATTCAGGTGGGGTTGGGATGAGAATCGGAACAATTACCCACTGAAGAAATCCTTGAGGAAGGCCATGGTGGACTTGATTCTGCAGGGGCTTGCATATGGATGGCACACTTTCCAGGGTTGTCTCGAGAAAATGGTCAAGAACTACAACCAAGGCATGACGCCGTCATCACATAAGAGAGAGAATCATTTAGGGCTAACTATCATATTTCTTGGTCTGCGAACTAATTTTTCAAGGGTTCAAAAAGCTACAAGATCTCCCTTTCAAAAATTTGAAATGTTCAAGTTCTGTAAGTGGAATACCTTTGATCCTGAAAAGAGATACAAATTGATATGCATTTGATGATTAAATGTACAACTTTATTTCCCACTTCTCCCTTTTATGTCAACTCAGTTGGATTTTATGTCATGTCCTAAGCACACGAATCCATTTTCTGTTGGAAGTCTCTAATTAAAATTTGTGTTGCTCTTGTTGTTTCTTATTAAAAATATTAGTCAGTAGCGTAGCAGAAAAAATTGATGTGGATTGTAGTATGATAAAACCAGGATCATCTTCTCTCCTTACTTGACCATTGCCCGTGTTAAAATCTTACGCAATCTCAATTGAGAGTTTTTCGTGTCTGACATGCAATATTTTATGTAATATGATAAGCACTTTCATGTTTTTCTAGACTTTGTAAATCAAAATTCTTTTAGACTAATTACTGCTGCTTTCTCACCTATTTTTCACTTCTGCAATCTTGAGATAAAGTTTTTGTAATGAATTATGCAAGTTTGATGATTCCTTTGGCATATTTCAGATGAAAAGGTGATGGAAAATTGAAAAGTATTCATAACTTTGCTGCCTTTGCAGGTTTCCCTCCAAGATACTCAGCAAGATGAGCCCAGAGCCTATCTTTATGCAGAATCACAAGGTGCGCTGGGGTGCTATCTAGATTTGTTGGATTATATAACTTTCACTTTCATCTGGGAGATAAACTATGTGTCTAAAATAGGGTTCAGATGTTGTGATCTTAGATTTTGATATAGCTTATCTTGCACCTATGATCAAGTCAAGCGTAATGCCTTTTTTTTGAAGATCTTCTACCTGGGTGAAATATTTCGTTAGACGTATGCTGCTGTATCTGCGATATAAATGTAGAAAATAGAGTAAAAGCATAAAGTGCAAAATGTATTAGATGTTGTAAAACTTAACAATGCATCATGTCAACTGCATCTAGACTATTATTTAGCATTGTTGTTTTGAGAGAGCTGACTTCTAAGGTTTTCAAATGTAAAGAATTTGTATTTTTTAAAATTTCAAATTCTCACTTGGCAGAGTATAACACCCTTAGGAAAGACTACAGCCTGGAGGGTAGAACCCTCTCATGAAAGAATACCACTTTGTGGAGTAGAGATTGCTTCGACAAGAATACTGCTTAATGAAGTCAGTATAATGGCTCAGCTTATTTCCGGTTGGCTCCAAAAGGAGAAGTTGAGCATCTAATCTTATCCAATTTAGGGATTCTACCTTTCATGAGCTCTTGTATTATACTGTCTATCATAAGGGAAAAGGGAAAATTACATTAATGAGGGTGAAATGTATACAAAACTATTACACAGCTAACTGTATTGAGCAACCCAAACAGATGTCTATATTAGGTCTCTGTTGATTTTGTAAGAACCACTCCACATCATAGAACTAACATTAGTCAGAGGGGGCAATTTTAAGGGATTATGAAAGCGCCTGCCCCTTGACTCAAAAACCATAAAACAGAGAAACAAAATTAGGATTGCAAGATTGCCCCACCTGTCTTTCATACATTCACAAAGTCTACGCTATAGGCCTATGCAAGTGCCCTATAACAACCAAAATTGTATCCCAACCAATAATAGTGTAATGAAGCCTATGAAGGTGGCCTACTAGTAAGCAGACATGTACCAGCCCCCCACTCAAGACCAATAAGAAGTATAAAAACAGTAGGAACATATATCAGTGAAATGGAAGGGATTATAGATTTGCCTTTCATGAACTTGTCACAATTCCTGAAGGAGGCACCCTTGTTGAAAGCATCAAATATCTACATACTTGTGCAAAAATAGTAAGTTATGCAAAAATAAATACCTGTGCAGGAATAAATCAGCTACGCGGGAATATGTCTATGAAGAAAGAATAAATCAGTTATGCAGGAAATTGGCAATTATTGCTGGAAATATATAATACCCGTATACTTAGTTTATTCAAACATTTAGGGATATTGACACAATTCATAAATTTTTATGATCCTTTTTTCTAGGATACATTTTCTCAACAATCTCTTATCACTTGCACTTATCCCTCAACCAAAGCTATCTATGTAGGTGTTACAACAACCACTAATTTAACCAAGTATATTATAAATAATATACTATGGTGTAATATAAATCCTAACATTCCTCATTTATTACATCATAGTGCCAAGAATGGGAGAATAAACTCTGCATGTGCACTGGGACACACACAATCCAACACACTAACAATCAATCGATGAATGGGAACATACTCATCAGTTCACCGAGAAACGTTAAAATGCATGGACTCTGACACTTATAGGACATCCCCACACGTGTCAACAAAGAAACACAACTACCCACAACGGATCACTGCACACACCTTTGTAACTAAGCACACACTCAACTGTCTACAATAGAGCACCATGTGTGAATAGGGACATGCTCAACTATTAACCAAAAATAACAGTGGAAATGAACCTCACGCTTATATGAAAGGGACACACTCAACTATCCCTAAAAAAACACTATATGTAATAGAGACATAACAATATTCCCATAAAATAGTAGTGGAATTGGGCCTTACTATGCTTCTTTAGTGGGACTTGGGCCTCACTGAATAACAATACTTATCTCCTCCGCTGCATTATCAAGTGCAAACAGAGTATTCCCCAACACATCATCCTTGCAGAGTTTGGGGCCCGTCCCTTCAGACTGGAGACTATGTTCGATATGATCTCTTCCTTAGATTGCATCTGGAGCTTCACTGACTTAACGAAGGGGCGTGATAGATACCCATACTTAGCTTATTGTTCTTCAGAGGCTATTGCCCATTCTGGCCCCACTGGTCGGGCTTGTTGTTGGTATGTTAGGGTCTCAAATCTCTTAGGGTCTATGGGGATTATGATGGAGCATCTCCCTCTGTTTCAGTACTTCTTGGATGTTTACACCACCTTTTACCTACCAGACAAGGGATGAACAAGATTATTAGGGAGGATATTTACAGACAATATATTCATACCACTTGGGTTAACTCCTACAAGGAGTTACACCCAAAGATGACCTTTTATGCAAAACACTATCTGGAACTGAGGGATGGGCTTATTGTCTGCCCCCATTACACTTTTTGCCATTGGATGCATGCTCTCCGTATTCCCCTTGGATAGTTCAGAGTGGGTTCTTATAGGCTTCATATTGAGACAGATCACCAGATGGATTAGACATATATGATATGTTAGTTATGCAGCGTTCAAGAGGTCGAGTCAGAAGAGCACATCATCTTCCATTGCTCCATCTACTACAAGATCAGAGGAAAGTTCCACTACCTCTTTAGGGAGACCCAGGCTCTATCCATCCTCTTCAAATATGAGGACCAGAGATGTCTATCTCTATACATACAGGAGGCCCTCAGGGTTTGTGACCACATGATTTGGGGTCACACTATGCCACAGTGTATCCAATGGATTACTTCCTTCTTCATTGTGGTACCTTTGGGGAGAGGCACTAAGCGCTAGATCGCCACCAATACGACCTCACACTCTAGATCAGTACATATTTGAGGGACCATTCGCAACCCCTTGGGATCTTATCGGCATAGCCATTCTAGGTCCATCCCCACGAGTCAGACTAGGTCCACCAGATCGTCGCAATGACCTACTCCCTCTAGACGATAGCACACGGGATAGACCAGACACTCTACCTCCTCCTCCACTGGTTATCTATCTATTTTGAGCTTTTTCTCGATGGCCTCAAAATTTAGGAGAGTTGGGTCCACTCCTTGATGGGCCTCCTTCAATGCTTTTCTTAGTTCTCTCATTTTGTATTTTCCCAGCTCTTTGTTTGGTTGGGGTTTTTGGTTGCAGGTTGTTCTTTGCCTCTTTCCTTTCTAGATACTCCTACTATTTGTTGTAATATTCATCTTTTAACTTTGTTTTCTCCTTGGGAAACTATTTGGCCTTCCCACTTTGGTCTAACACTTTTGTACTCTACAGTCCCTTTGACCTACTTTTGTGGTTATTTATCAGACATTAATATATTTATCTTATCTCATCTTCAGTGAAAGTAAAGTTTCATTGAACATCTTTTATTTCATCTTTAGTGGGACTTGGGCATTATTGAACAACAACACCTTTTGAACTCTATTCACAAGGACAAGTTTAATGTTCAATTCAATAAACATATATCTCCTCTATCCTTTTGGGGAGGGTATTCAATGTGTGTGGCAAAAACACAATGTTTATCATCACTTTCACTAGTGAGTAGTGCCTTACCTTTATTTAGCTTACATCCAAGTAAATTCTGCTTTAGAGTCATCTTTGCATTGGTGTCTTGTGAGGGACAAAAATCTTTTCCATCAATTTTTCCCACAATAATTTTTGCTATGGACAAGATCTCCCCCAATAAAACAAAAGGTTTATAAGGATGGTGGATACCACCGATAATACATCCCTTTACAATATCAAACCTTATGTCTCTATTAACATTAAAGTTTTCTCAAAACACATAAAGAAACTCCAAAATGAAAAACTAATGATTTTGATAAATCTGGATGTAATGTCCCCAATTCAGGACCAAAGACTACAATAGTGGTTTTTCACGTAACCCAAACAAATTTGAAAATAATACTAAATTCTAAAATTAAAATGAGCAACCACTTAATTCACATATGTAGTAAATAAAACACCTCTTTCACTGTCCCTTCCAATATAGTTAATTTGAACTTGCAGCCAACTATATATGCTTCAAACACCCATAAACACCCTATAAACACTTCCAAATAAAGTCACCGCACTTGGAGAAATATAAGAAATAAAATCAGAATGTTGAAAACCTCAACCTACCCTTCAACAAGCTTCCACGTCTCCCAAAACAAGTCGCCAATGTTGAAAAATTAATGCAATAAATTCTAAAGTATCAATCAAATAATATATGATTGTTCCTTTCAAGGTTAGAGACCAAAAACACTCCAAAAACCTTCCTTAGATGAAATGCTCCACTTAGGAAATATAATAAGAATAATTTAGAATTATTCACCTTGCAATCAGCCCTCAAATCACCCAAATTCAGCATACAAAATTGATAAAAAAAAAATTAGAATAATATAATAATTATTTTTTGAATTATTATCATAACCTAGGGCATCAAATTGACCAATCAATGGCCTCAAAATGTTACCAAGATAATTTGCCCACCCATATAAAATTCATATAAAATACCTCAAACCCTAGAAGAGGGTTTCCTCAATGCAAGACAGTCTAAAAGAGTCCCCAAGACCTCCAAGTAATTTGTCCAAGATAGGAACCTGCAAATCAGTCTCTCAAGGTAATTCACCAACATTCCCAAGCAATTTTCCCACCTTCCAAAGACCTACAATTTCATTTTTCTTTCCAAACAATTCACTGCCCACAATAATTATTATTTCCTATAAACAAGCTAAAACTTCAAAAATTCATAACTCTCCCAATACTTATAATTATGATGCAAATAAGAGCTCAAACTGACCAAAAAATTAGTGACTATCAAATAAAAATAATTTCAGAATTTTCCTTTCATGGGAAGGCTACCAAAACTTGCTCTAAAATCTTAAAAACCCTAGTTTCCAAAATATTCATCCTCAAACCTTAGGTTCACTCATTTCTAAAAGTAGATGGTGTTTCAAAACACTGTTTAGAGAATCAACACATCATAGTCCTTGAAGGGTAACATTCCTCAATAAACTTTGCCCAAATTAACCAAGCTTGACATACTTGATCAATCCACATCAATATCATCCATTCCATCTAAATCAAATGATAGCTTACCTTCTTTTTATATCATCTTTTCATTTAGATAACCCTCCCTTCTAAAACTTTAAAAGGACATCCCTTATTATTTCACTTTAGGCCTTTTTGAATTAATTAAATAACTTGTCTCAATAAATTAGTAATTAAAATTACTTTTTGGTAAATTAAATAATTATTTTATATTAAGTCCTTACTTCAATAATTTATTAAATTTATCTAATAATTGAAGTGATAAAAACCACTTTTTAAACAATTTATTAATTATAAAACCCCTTAGAATAATTATTAAAATTACCTTAATTTTTTAGATGGTTAAAACCACTTTTCCAGTAGTTCGAATAATTATCCAAGATAGTTCTATTTTAATAATTAATTAAATTACCTTATATTTTCAAATGACTAAAATCACTATTTGAATTTTTTTAATAATTACTAAAATTATATGGAAAGGAGACATTACAGTCCTCCCTTCCAAAATTTGCTTGCCCTCAAGCAAATGCAAGCTCATATGTCCAATTACCATGTCCAAGTGGTAAAACCTGATATAGCACTAAAAAAGCTTTGCTTCTGTATCTATTAAGTGGAATAACATTTGACAAAAAGCATAGCATGGCATACCCCAAATGGATAAAGAATGCCATAGCACCTTACCAAATGCAACCAATATCTGTCCTTGCTTCCCAAGGGGGAAAAGTATTAAAATGAACCCTGTAGCTTGAGGGCTGCCCCCAAGTGCAAAAGGTGACATAGCAATGTTCCATAGGCTTCCCATGCCTCCATGTCAACAATTCTTTCATTACCAAGTTGTACATAGTGGAGTTATTCCAATCAAATAAACAAATGCATTCAGTAAATGCTACTTCTTTGTCCCAAATGAAGTAGCCTACTTGATCCTTCCTTAGAGAGTGTATGCAAATGAAGTTAATGCCCAATGACCTCTCATGAATTCCTTCATACCATGATGTTAATTTCTAAGCTTGAAAATATTTGACAAGATTAAATGCTTTGAACAACATACCTTGAAAGGAACCCTTTACCATGTGCGATCCTTCTTGAATGGTTTCGTACATGTGTATCATATGCCCAAAATATCATGACAAACATTGTTGTAGCATACTCACATGTTTCCCTCTTCCGATGTGCCCTTTGTGATGCTTCAAGAAGTTGGGTTCAGACCCAAGGAGCTGTTGTAAGTGTGCATGAGAATTAGATATTTTCTCCCAATAGTAGGGCTGGAAGAGAAGCCAAAATTCTGATTTTTGTAGAGAAGAGAAATCAGATTTGTATAACTACTGTAAATGAGCATCAATGTTGATCCTTAGCCACAAGTTCCATTCTATTCTTATCTCATAGTCACAAGTATATAACAGCTATGATAGAGGACATAAATCAGTCACTTCTTTCTAGCAAAGGGGCTGAGATAGAGGCAAAATTTCTGATTTCTTTGATTGCTTACAATCAGAAATATTATTCACCACATCTTTCCTTGTCATGGGTGACAAAGTACCCCTGAAATCAATTTTATTGTGCATACGAGGTGGCTGTAAAAGAGGGAATAATTCAAAATTATTTGAAGCAACATCTTCATACCTTCTAAAAAGAATTTCATCTGTCCTAGTTGACCGCCATGTGCTAGTCATGCTTTCTCCATTGGGGTCCAATGGCCCAACATGTTGCCAATGAATTTCTGATTTTTTTGGAAAGGTAGGAAACAAATGTTCTTTCACCAAATTATTTTTCCATGGATACTCTTGATTTGGGGCTATGCCCACTCTATGGTAGTCCTCAAGCCTTAATCCATGTCTACATTTTCAACTTTCCCAAATAAACCTACACATGGAACAACATGTTAGGAATTTTTTTAGTGTCTAGCAACATTTTTGCAATTACTTCATCATGCCTCATGAGCATGACATGGGCTCCTTTGTGGTGTCTTAGCTTTTTCATATCATGGTTATCGCATGCCTTTTTCTCCTTCAACCTTCCCTTTATAGTGGCTATAAAACCATTCATATGTGTGCAAATCACTTCCATGGTGTTGGGGTGTGAGAGGCACAGCTTCCTATGACCAACACTCTTCATGGAAACAAAAAGCTTAGTGAGAAGCAAACTGAAAATGTGAAAAGAAACAATGAATGTATTACTTACAACCCTTCCCTTGATTCTTGGATCATGGTGCTTCTTTCTTATGCCCTTTTCCATGGGGATCCAAACCTTGTCCTTTGTTTCACAACATAACAAAACAACAAAATAATGTTTATAGTGATCACCTAGATCCCACAACCATAATAGAATCTTGTCATGTCCAACCCATGAATTGATAAGAAAGAGTTCCTCTCTTCCCTTAGTTCCCCTCATCTCTTATTCATGGTTGTCAATATCAATATCAACCCTTGCAGCTCTTGATTTTATTACTTTTATTGCATATTTTATTGGGGTTGAATAAAAATCATCAATCATTACCTTCAAGCATTCCTTCTTTTCATGGTGCATTAATTCATCAAGAAGCCTTGTAATGTCATCCAACCTAGTCAAGGCTTGCACTTCCTTCTCATTTGTGACTGAAATTTGTTCTTTACAAACTCTCAGCCACTCTAGAGTCATGCAACAAATTTGAACAATTATTAGGGACCAAACAAAATTTATTATTCACAAGATATCTTTCTATGCATGTTTTGGTTTCCTTGTCTTCTTCAAAACCATCTTTTTGAATCTCAAGGTTTACGGTACGTGGCTGCCCAAGGCATTTATCTCTTCCCCATTTTCATCCATATTTTGTAGCCTTCTTTGTTGCTCCAAAAAATCTGATTTTTGGTACTCTAGAGTTCCCACTCTAGGTTGCCCCAAAGTGTTACTTTTTTCTTGCTTACCTTCTTCCCTCAAAACTGATTTTTTTGTTTCATTGACTCCTTCATAGGAGCCCTCATGAAGGGCTGTCCCTTCATAATTTTCCTCCAACTCTCCATGTAATTTGGTCCTTTCTTCCTTTATGACTCTTTCTTACCTTCCCCTTTGATTCAAGTGTCTACAAGGCTGCATGCTTGGTACTCTTGGTTTTGATCCATCCTTCATCTCACAATAATCATGAAATGACAAGAGTGCTTGTGTTTCAAAGCTTAGGGCTGCATACTCTTGTTGACATGTATCAAGTGGATCACACATCGATGTCACAATCTCAACTATTGGTTTTCTGTAAAAAAATGTAGCCTTGAAGAACTTATGAGGTGGGTTGATAGAAACCCTTTCATTGCCATTAGGACTTCCTTTTCCATTGAGGTGATGGATCTTGCTTGGATCTAGTGTAGTCTTCAACATGGCTGCAAATTGCATACTCAAGGTATGCTAAAGATCACTTTGGCTCTCCTTGATCAAATATTGAAAAAAATTTACATGCTCGAAAGTAAACCCTTGATCACCCATGGCTTTTCCTCTTCTTTGATAACACAAGAAAAAAATATTTGCTTGCATCCAAATTTGCAACACCAAACCTCACAAGTGGACAAAATTGGTAATCTGATACTACTATAATGTCCCCAATTTGGGACCAAAGACCATAGTAGGGGTTTTCCGTGAAGCCCAAATAAATATGAAAATAATACCAAATTCTGAAATTAAAATCAACAACCACTTAATTCACAAATGTAGTAAATAATATACCTCTTTTGTTGTCCCTTACAATAGAGTTAATTTGAACTTGAATCCAACTGATATATGCTTCAAACACCTTGAAACGCCTTGAAAACACTTCCAAATAAAGTCACCACACTTGGATAAATATAGGAAATAAAATTAGAATGCTGAAAACCTCAACTTGCCCTTCAACAAGCTACCAAGTCTCCCAAAACAAGTCACTAATGTTTGAAAATTAATGCAATAAATTCCAAAGTATCAATCAAAAAATATATGATTGTTCCTTTCAAGGTTAGAGCCCAAAAACACTCCAAAACCCCTTCTTAGGTGAAATGATCCACTTACGAAAAATAATAGGAATAATTCAAAATTATTCACCTTGCAATCAACTCTCAAATCACCCAAATTCATCATGCAAAGTTGATTAAAAAAAATAGAATAATATAATAATAATTTTCTTATTTTTTATCATAACCTAGGGCATCAAATTGACCACTCAATGGCCTCAAAATTATACCAATATGATTCACCCACCCATAAAAAAATTGTATAAAATACCTCAAACCCTAAAAGAGGGTTTCTTCACTGCAAGACCTTCCAAAAGAGTCCCCAAGTCCTCCGAGTAATTTGCTCAAGATAGAAACCTGAAAATCAGCCTCTTGAGGTAATTTGCCAACCTTCCCAAGAAATTTTCCCACCTTCCAAATACCTGAAATTTCATTGTCTTTTCCAAACAATTCGCTGCCCACAACAGTTATTTTTTCCTACAAACAGGTTGAAACTTCAAAAATTCATAACTCCCTCAATATTTGAAATTATGATGCAAATAAGAGCTCAAATTGACCATAAAATTAGTTACTATCAAATAAAAATAACTTTATAATTTTCCTTCCATGGGAAAGCCACCAAAACTTGCTCTAAAATTTTGAAAATCCTAGTTTTTAGAATTTTTCTCCTCAAACTCTGGGTTCACTCGAATTTCCAAAAGTAGGTGGTGTTCTAAAACACCATTTAGAGAATCAACACATCATAGTCCTTGAAGGTTAACATTCCTCAAGAAACCATAGCTAATTTAACCAAGCTTGATACACTTGATCAATCCACATCAATATCATCCATTCCATCCAAATCAAATGATAACTTACCTTCTTTTTATATCCTCTTTTCTTTCAGATAACCCTCCCTTCCAAAACTTTAAAAGGACATCCCTTATTATTTAAATTTAGGCCTACTTAAATACTTAAAGTTTAAGTTTAAAGCTTGGAATTATAATGAATTTGGTGATATTAAGGAGCAAAGAAAGAAAATTCTATCACAATTGAAAGATATTAATGTCCTTCATAGACAATCTGGTCTATCTCAGGATCTCTTTAAGAAAGAATGTCTTCTAAAGGTTGATCTTTAGGAATGGGATATTAGAGAGGAAATAATGTGGAAACAGAAGTCTTAGATTCAGTTGCTAAAATAAGGGGATAATTTTTTTGCTTTTTTCCACAAATTAGCATTGGCTAGAAGAGCTCATAATTATATACATTACCTTTCTAAAGGAAATGAATCAAAGGTTTATTCAATGCTTGGGATGAAATATGTAGATAAGCAATATTTTAAGGAGTTGTTTTCTTCTCAACATCTACATTTGGATGCTCAACAACAACTTCTAAATGTTATTCCTAATTGTATTATGTAATAGGATAATGAATACTTGATATAGCTAATTACAGAAGACGAACTCCATAAAATTGTTTTTAAAATGAAAAAAGGCAAAACCCCAGGTCCAGATGGTTTCCCTATTGAGTTCTTTCAAAATTTTTGGGACATTATTAAAAGAGATCTGTTATAGGTGGTTTAAGAATTTAAAATGACTAATAATTTTATGGATGAGATAAACAAGACTTACATTGCCCTGATTCCTAAAACTAATGAAGTGGAAGATGTCTTTGCTTTCCATCCTATAGCTTTATGTAATGTGCTGTATAAAATTATCACAAAGCTTATGGCAGAAAGACTTAAGCACTTTCTCCATAAGATTATCTCCCTTAAGTAGGGTGGATTTGTTCCTGATCGCCATATCCATGATGAGATTGTTTTAGCCTAGCAAATTTTACATTTAATGCAAGGTCAGAAAACTTCACCTATGTTCATTAGACCGTATCTTTCCAAAGCCTATGATAGAGTGGATTGGGGCTTCCTATGTAAAATTTTAAGTCATTTTGGGTTTTCTATGAGATGGATTCAATGGGTGAAGGCTTGTATCTCTTTATTTTCTTATGCTATGATAGTTAATGGGTCTCCCTCTAGTTTTTTCACAGCTTCTAGAGGCATCAGGAAAGGTGATCTCTTATCTCCATTCTTATTTATAAATATGGTTGAATGTCTGGGGAGACTCACTAATAGATCTTTTCAGGAAAAAAAATCATGGTATTCAGCTGGCCAAAAATAGTAAGCCACTTTCTCATCTTCAATTTGTTGGTGATTCTTCTATGGTGGGAAGGGCTGCCCAACATGAAGATAAGCAGTTTCAAATAGTTCTCAACATATTTTAAGCAACTATAGGTTAGACTATTAATAAGGGTAAGTCTAATATTTTATTTTTTCATTGTTCTAAAAGACAAAAAGAACAAATTCTAAAAAAAAATTAGTTTCAAAAAGGAAGTCTTCCATGCAAATATCTTGGGGTTCTTTAAATTCAAAAAAAATTAAGGGATTGGCAATGATTAATAAGTAAGTTTTAGCTGAAATTAAGTGGACTAATAAATGGATTTGATCTAGGGGAAGGATGAATTTTATTCAATCAGTTCTTTAATCTATGCCAATCTATGTTGCCTCAGTCCTCAACATACATGGGAAAATTTTGAAATAGGTGGATAATATCTACCAGAAATTCTTGTGGAGTGGAACTCAAGAAAAGAAAAAGTGGTCCTTGGTTAGATGGAAGTTCTTTGTCGACCAAAAATGTTAGGAGGATTGGGATTTAGATCTTAACCTAAGAAGAATAAGGCTTTGGTATCTAAGATATACTAGAGATTTCTTAATTATCCTCATGATTTATGAATTGTGGTGTTCAGAGTTAAGTATGTTGAGAATAATGTTCCTAAGAAAATTATTAGATCTACATTACCTACTAAGGGATATCCTACCCCAAGATTTATCAAGATGGGAGAAGAAATGATTAAGAATCAGATTTTTTATATTGTTAATGATGGTCAAAGTGCTAACTTCTAGACTAATTTTTTGGATGGACAACCCCCTCTTATCCATCAATTCCCCCAACTTAAACCTATCATGGAAAAAATGCGAGATAAGGGTTGGATCAAGATTTCCCATTATGGTAGACCAAAAAATCAGCCATGGGAGATAGGTAAATCTTGGATTTTGATGGATGAATGGCCAATTGTTATAGATACACAAGCACAGTTGTTGATTTTTCATATTATGAAAACTTATCCTTTTTCAGCATCACTAGATCCAGATAAGTTGGGATGGGGAAGGAAAGGCACTAGAAATTAATTAGTTGCTGATGGATATGCTTCTTTGGTGATTAAAAATCCCCATCCTTTGCAATCTCTTTTCAAGAACATTTGGCATCTAGGTATGTGGCCTAAAGTTAGTGTTTTCCTTTGGCTTCTCATTCATGGTAGAGTTTTAACTGGATATCATCTTATGAAGAAGGTTTGAATGGCCCTTTTCCATGTGTCTTGTGCCTACATGGTAAGGTGACTTCTTCTCATCTTTTTTTCTCATGTTCTTGGGTCATCCTATTATGGTAGCATCTTGATGCAATGTTCAAGGTGTAATGTCCCCATTTTCAAGTTCTCTTACAACATAGTCAGGGCTGACTTTCTGGATTGGTGACAGTGTAATCAAAGGAGTATTTCAATGTCACCAAGGTGTTCAGGTGATCTAGTGGAGCTGTATGATACTTTCCAGATAGATTTCAAATAACTTGTCCATACTTACTATTTATAGTAAGTGCTTGCATGGCAATAATCTTTTTGGGTTTTTTGGGTTGGTTTTCTAGGTTTGTTTTCTTTGGTCCTCAAAGAACACTAATATTTATAGTGAGTGCCAGTCTAGCACTATTATGGTGACTTATTAGTTAGTCTTTGGCTATCCCAAAGGTTGCATTGAGCTCAGTGATATCATATGGTTTGCGGTGATGTCTTTCTAGGTGATTTCAGACCTTGGGGCTAGACTTGCTATGTTTTGTAAACTAGGGTTTCTATCTATTTTGGGATTTTTAGTATTGGAGATGGAGTGTCTCATCAAGACCTTTCTGGAGAGCTATAGACCACTGAATTCCATGTTCATTTGGGCCTTCATTTTAAAGTCCATAAATTATTATTATTATTTAAATATTGGACTTTGGGATTTAATGGTTAAATGATGAAAAATAAAATATTTAAAGGTCACTTAAGTCATTTTATGGAGCACTCACCTTGGGAAATATTAAAAGTGAAATTAAAAGAAATATTTCCCTCTAAAGTGGATCGATCCCTCTTGGATAAGTATAAAAGAGAAAAAGTGCCTCATTTGTGGGGAGGCTTGGAATTATTAATTTCTTCTCTTGTTACTTGGAGCTTGAAGAGACTTGAGGGTTTGGACTAAACTTGTTGAGATGAAAACCTCCATTAGCAAATGATATTGAGATGGATGCATCCATTATTCACATTGGTGCTTCATTGAGATTTATTTGTTGAGGGTTTGAAGAACTGTATGTTATTTTCTATAGTTCCCATGGAGATCTTTTTATGCAGATTATGGGACTACTTTTTTAATGCAGATTTGAGGAAGGAAAATAAGGTGATTTTGTGAGGATTGCATTACTATCATTTTCAATTCATTTGCTACCTTATTTTAGTCATTCATGGAGGTTGACCAGCCTTGGTGTGAAGCATATATTTGTTGATTACTCATTATTAAGACATCATCTCTTTGTGGGTACTTAGGGATCCATTGTTAGTGACTCGGTAATCATTCCAAGGGTAGTTTGAGGAAGATAAAGTGCTGTAATCATTTATTATTGAATTTTCAGTCCTAGATCAAGGGTGACACTCTTGGAGGTGGTTGATTTCATGTAAGGAAGGCTTAATAAATGTTGATAAAATTCCTTGGTCACTGCCATCCAATCTAAAAATTATTCCAGTGTTCTATTCCAGGTTTTCATCACTATATCTTCATATATTTACATTGTAAAGTCTGAGTAAAAGTCTAAAAATATGTTGCAACCTATAAGGTAATTGTATGGACACATTTGTATTGCCAAATCAATCATTGTCTTAAGCTTTGGAATCAGATTTGTAAACGGCTCTATTCTTTTCATAGTGATAGACTTGAATAAGAAGTTCGGTTGAAGATTGCATGCTAAGTGTTTGTAAAAATATCTTGCAGTTGTAGGTGTAGATTTACATAATTTTTAGTCACTCATATGCATTGGAAAGCACAAAAATATCTTGCTTTTCATTTCTATTTCATTGTTAGTAAATTTTCATCATTGGGAAGCATTCAAACATTAGTGACATCAAACAAAAACCAAAATAAAACAATAAAAAATTCATGTCAGCAAGTTTAGACTTTGCAAGACAAGTGTTTGACAAAATTCCTTGAGGATCAAATTAGGAAATTATAGTCATATTTAGTAAGGAATTCTACACAAGGTGCAGTGGATAAGTTTGGAGTCTCTTGAGAATATTTTTAGATATTGGAAAGAATTCCTTCCTAAAGGCCAAAATTTTACTCCTTTTTTATGGAGTGCTCTCTCTCTCTCTCTCTCTCTCTCTCTCTCTCTCTCTCTCTCTCTCTCTCTCTCTCTCTCTCTCTCTCTCTCTCTCTCTCTCTCTCTCTCTCTCTCTCTCTCTCTCTCTCTCTCTCTCTCTCTCTCTCTCTCTCTCTCTCTCTCTTCTCTGTGGAACATATGGAAGGAAAGAAATAGTATAATTTTCTTAAAAATATGGAAAGATAACTCTTTTGTGTGGGAGAAAACCAAAATCAACATAACATAAATTTTGAAACATAAGATATCATTTCCTTAAGATATTTTTTTGAAATGGAGAAACATATGTGAATAGATGAACATTGATCTTAAAGATCTCACTTGTCCAAGGTTTCAGAATAAGAGGAAGGTTTTAAGGGATGGACATTGGAAAAACCCTTCTCCTAGATATGGTAAAATAAATATGGATGGGGCTTCAAGAGGGAATCTAGGGAGAGCTACTATGGGAGGCATTGGTAGGGATGTCGATGGTGCGATGTAGTTCCTTTTTTCTCTGAATCTTGGCTATACTACCAACAAACTTGCTAAGGTGAAAGCCATATATAAAGGCATGCAGTAAACCTTGAAGATTGAATGGCATAAGATCCAAGTTGAGTTTGACTCTCAAATTATTAATCACTTGCTTTCTGATAGTAGCCTGATTTCTTCTCCCAATTGTCATATTGCTAAAGAGATATGGAAGATAAAACAACTAAGGGGAAAAATTCAAGAAGTTCAATTCAATCACATTACTCATACAAGAAATAAGGTTGCTGATGGATTGGCTAATTGGGCTCTGGATAATAAGGACCTATTGTGTTATGGCATACTTCCTCCATGGTGGTCCAACAAGCTTCAGGATGATATCAAATATATTATAAATCTTGATTCTCTATCATGATTACTTATTCTATTCTTTTTTTATATAATGCTCAAGATTGGGCTAATAGTTTTCAAGCTTGGCACAATCGAATATGTAATTTTGATTTTAACATAATATAATGCTCGGTTGTTTTTTAAAAAAAAACTTTTTGGCAAATTAGATAATTTTTTTATATTAGGTCCTTGCTTCAATAATTAATTAAATTGCTTTAATTATTGAAGTAATAAGAATCACTTTTTTTAAAAAATATTAATTATAAAACCCCTTAGAATAATTATTAAAATTACCTTAATTTTCCAAATGGTTAAAACCACTTTTCCAGTATTTCAAATAATTATCCAAGATAATTTTATTGTAATAATTAATTAAATTGCCTTATATTTTCAAATGATTAAAATCACTATTTGGGCAATTTTATTAAATACTAAAATTATATGGAAAGAGGAAATTACACCAGAATGTGCAAAAAACTCTAAAACAAGTGGTCACAAGACTACTATGAGACTCAACCTATTGACCTTTTTTGTTCACAAGGGCTTAAATTTGTAGCAAGAGCCAAATTGTCTATGTTTAACACATGGTGAAACCATTGACTCTTGTGCATGTAAGCCCTATATGTAATTTGAATCACTTAAAAAAAATCAATTACCACACCAAGAAAATAAAAATCATTGTTTATACAGATTCAAACTAGAGGCTCGTAAGATTGAACATGCCTATTTACCAACTTAGATGTGCATTCGAGTTGGATGGTAAATGACTCCTCTTATATTAAATATGACAATTCAAAGTAGGTGAACTAAAAAATATATATTACTATGCACCTTTTCCATATCAAATTATATGGTTTTAAATGTCAAAAAAATTACAATGCCACAAGGAAATGCCAACGCCAAACTGCTATTCCATGAGCTACAGTTTTTATCAATATGCTCTTACTAATCAGATTTTAGTGCTTAGATGTTACAGGCCAACACAAATTTACAACATCAAATTCTAAATAATATTCCCATGCACCATATGAATGAAATATGTGTAGAAAAAAATGAAAAATTACACTATGCTTCCTATTTGCTATGTTTGGTATGGTTTACATGCCCATGCCAAGTAAAATATATGTGTTGAACTCATATTGTAAATTCCAATCAGCAATAATGCCAAATCAAACATAGAAAAAATAAACTTGTCTTTCTTTGACATACTTCAAACTTTAAGCTCTTTTGATAGGCTACCAATACTTGTTTAGGCCACACCTAAGCAGTATAAAAACTTTGACACTAAAACAAAACTTTAAAAAG
Source organism: Torreya grandis (assembly GCA_037957365.1). Classification (NCBI taxonomy): domain Eukaryota; kingdom Viridiplantae; phylum Streptophyta; class Pinopsida; order Cupressales; family Taxaceae; genus Torreya; species Torreya grandis. The sequence goes on along the minus strand of JARHVA010000807.1, from coordinate 24,137 downwards.
TAAGATGTTCACACACACCAAATGCTTCACTTTGGTTTGCTCATATTTTCAATCCTTTAGTAAATTTTAGCAAGCAAAGTAAGTCACTAAAACAAATATCCAAGCCTCAAGTAATGTCTTTTGTCTTGCATAGGTTTAGAAATCACTTGATTCAATTCACAACACAAAATGAAATAGGTGTAATGTAATTTAATGGCTCTGATACCAAATGCTAGAAAAAAATAGTACACATATCATTATTTTATTCAAACATTAAGGGATATTTATATAAATCATAATTTTTTATGATCCTATTTTCTAAGATACATTTTCTCAACAGAATCTTATCAACCAAACCTATCTATATAGGTGTTAGAAGTTAGAACCACCACCTAAAACCCACTAATTATAACTAAGTATTATAAATTATATACTATGGTATAATATAAATCCTAAAAATTAGATCCTTCACTAGTCATCAGTTACTCATCAATTTTTACTTCAACTAGGTATCAATATGCAATCAGTTCAGTAATGTGTCAACATCAGTTGTGTAGTCAGTTATGTAGTTAACATCAAGAATATTTTAGTTTTAATAAATTGAATTTAAAAATGGTGAAGGGAATACAAAATCAATTCAAATAAGGCCCTAATATTACATGAGTTATAAAAAGGCTTTCAACCCCAATGAAAAAGTTTCTTTGGAGTCAGGAAATATTGGGTAGGATCTTAGAGGCTTGTTTGTGGCCAAGTGCAACACCTATTTTCCTTCTAGAATGGGCCTAAGTTGGCACCCATACCTTTTCAAGAAAGTTTTTATTATTTGGTTTGCTATTTGAAAATGTTAGTTTTAGTACATTAGTGTCTATTTATATATTTCCATCCTAGATTTGGTGTTGATGTCCTTTCTGTTTAATCATTCTAGATTTCATTTTCTAGACATTTTTAATTACAATTATTTTTTTCCCCCAGATCTTTCAAACATTTACAATCTACCATGCAACTATTTCACATTGTTTTTATTAGTTCAAGATATGGTTTATAATAGTGGTATCAAATCCACTTTCATGTCCTTGTGGGACTACCAAAATGGGGAAAATTGGAAACCGCGTGTGGCATTATCTATAGAGAAAGCCATCACTGGTTCAATGGGAAAATTAAAAGATGCCATGAACTGGATGAATAATGGTATCCATGACTTGTGCTTCCAATGTGCTGGTTTGATCCATGGAAAATAGAGAAGGAAGAGACTGACGTGGAGGTGAAGAAGAAGACCTTCACATTCCCAAAAACCAAAGAAGAGAGGTTGGAAGGCACAACCAATGGGAAAACTCTTTTGTGCAAGAAATAGAATAGGAGGCCTATCAAATACCTACATAAAGATCAATAGGGAAATCACATAAATCCCATTTCCTTATTTGATGGGGTAAATGACAACATTAATCCTAAGGATTGGATTGGGAAGTTTGATCCTTTCTTTAGGCTAAACCCTATGGGATATTTTCAAAAACCATAGTTTTCCACACTACACTTATAGACTAGCACTTGATTATTGGCAAATGGTTGAATTTGAATTGGAAGCAGTTGGTGATGGTGGTCACCATGACATAACCACTTAGGAAGAGCTTGTAACTGTGTTCTTCCATACTTTTGAGGCCTATACACAAAATTATATCTTGGACATCCAAAACATGAACAAGCCACCATGGCACTCAAGAGTTCTATCAAGTAAGTTTATTGGTTGAAAGGAACTCCCCTCATTGGGTGGTTGATATGTATATCGATAGGTTGAAAAAGTAAATCAAGGGTTATGTCAAGGCTTTTTATCTTAGTAACTTAATGAGGACATTCAACAATGGGATGCCTATTTAGAAGTTGTTAGGCGTTGATTTGCAATGAATTAAGCCACCAAGCTCATCATGGCAGCAAAGGTAGACTCTAAAGGTAATAAAATTTCCAAATCCTATTTAGTGTTGATTAGTAGCCTATCAAAAGTTAGAGTCTTCAACCCTAGTGTTCTTGTTGTTGTATGTTCAAAAGAGCTTTGCTACACTTGTAAACAACCCTGGTCCAAAAGACACAAATGTGAGGGTTCTACAGACAAAGATTCTAGATGAAGAACCTAAAGTTTTGATAATGTTCAAGAAGTATCAACACCCTTGGAGGAGCACATTATGGATGATGAAGACCAAAAATAGCCAAAAATACCATATCCCTTGTTGTCATGTTATTAACTATCCAATATCATTTGAGGGTAAAAAGCAAAGTGAAAAATAGAATAATGGTGACCCTTATTGATTATGGCAGAACTCATAACTTCTTAGAAGAAAAATTGGTGAGTTTTGTGGGCCTAAAAGTTGTCCAATGAAAAACATGTTAGGTGTTTATGGAAACTGATAGTAAATTAGATTAAAGGGATGGTTAAAGCATTGAAATTGGAGCTAGAAATATATGAGGTAAGCTTTGATATTTATGTTGTGGTTCTGGTGGGGGTTGACATGGTCATAGGAGCACATTCATTGAAGAAATTGAGGGAATTATGCATGGACTTGGATGAGTTACACCTAGAATTTGAGGAAGGACAACAACTGATTACAGTCATAGGTCTATAACCTAGTACAAATAAAATGTCCAAAAAGCTTGCTAAGCCTAAGCCATGTTTCATTTTTCAATGTAATTTCATTTTTATAGCAAGTTCAAGGCATAGAACACAACATAAAAAGAAGGTATGCTAGCTGAATTCTAAATTGATAAATGTCTTTCATGATCTATCTTTTGGGCCACCACATAATAGGGAATAAAAACATATTTTTGAGTTGGAATTGAAGGTCGAACATGTCATTATTACTCCCTACAAGAATCCAAAGTTATTCAAGGGTGAAATAAAATTAACAATACAATAACTATTAGACATGGGTCATAATGCCTAGTAAAAGTCCTTCTTCCTTTAGTAGTTTTGACAAGGATGGTTCCATTTTTACATGCACTAAGTATATGGAGTCAAACAAGAGGACCATAAAAATAGATTCTCTATTCCAAGTATAGATCATTGTTGGATTAGTTACATTGGGACAACCATGTTTACAAATATTAATTTGAGATTGGGATATCACCAAATAAGAGTGAAAAATGTGACCAATTTAAGACAACCTTTAGGACTCATTGTGGCCACTATAAGTTCTAGATGATGTCTTTTGGGATAACCAGTGCTCCAACCATATTTATGTTACAATGAAAAGAATCTTTGAGGAATTTTTTTCATACTATTTATGTTGATATCTTTGTTTATAACAACACCATGGAGGATCACTTGAATCGCTTGAAAATTATCTTGGAATCCATAAGGTTAAACTCCTTATTTACAAAGAAATTAAAATTTGAATTTGTAATGCAAAGAGTGAGGAACATATAATTAATCAATGAGGGAGCCAAGGTTAATCAAACTAAGATTCAAGCCATCCTTGATTGGCCCACTCCCATTAATGTGACTTGGTTGAGTGTAATGTCCCTTTCTAGTATTTTTATTAATCCTGAATTTTGTTTTGTGATTCTTTTTCAATATTGGAATATTAATAAAATTACCAAATAAAAACATACAATATTGAAGTAACAAACCCAAATAAAACCTTTATTATAATGTACTGAATGCCCACAAAACATTTATGATGATACTATTGAATAACAAAGATAAACTACAAGAAACCCTTACATGTTTTATCCATCATAAAAACCTTATTTTATTGATAATGTACAACACTAGAAAAATTTATTAGGGCTGCATTTGATATGGGAACAAGATACGATTGGAAATAAGTCGTACAACAACTTGAGGATGTTACAGTAGCATAAAAAGTAAGCCACCACCACTAACAAATACATAAATTATCCCAAATAAATTACTGTAGAAACAGTACAAAAGTACTGTAGTGGCACTGTAGCAAACTTAAACTAGAATAAACTTCAATTTTTTGGCACAAATATGATCCCTGGATAGAACCACCACAAAACCAGCTCCTTTTATAATCACCCTTTTCATTCTAATTTCCTTTTCCCACCTAAATTCCATCTAAAAGTGTCTAAAAACACTTTTTAATAAAATATTATATTAGGCCCATTTTAAATAAATTAATAATACATAAGTCACTCTTTTACAATGTTATAAAATAAATTTACTTATGACAACTTAAAATGTTATTATTGAATTATTTACCTAACTGTATCCCTTAGCCTATGCGAAATAAAGAATAGGCTATGAGTCCCCAAATTAAATTAACTCTCAAAATGGGACATGACATTGATGATGCAAATTTTTTTGTCAATGGTTGTTGGAATCATCATGGCCCCTCTCACTAATCTTGCAAAGAAAGATGAGTAAGGTTAGAGGAAGCATAAGCTACATTTTGACAAATGAAAAGTGCAATGAATTTTATTCTCATAATTGCACTTTTAGATTTTTCACATCCTTTTGTAGTGGAATGTTAGTCTTCATGTAGGACCATGGCAGTTGTGCTCATGCAAAGTAAGTAGCTTGTTGAGTTTGTGTCATGTCTCCCCTTTGGACATAAGAGTGAAAAGGACCCTTAGCCTTATTCTTTGGTGTTTCCCTTAGGCTAAGGGAAAGGGGACTTAAAAAGGAAGTACTAACTCCTCTTCAAATTATAAAATGGTACCTATTGGTTAAGTTGTTCTAATTTTAAGTTGAGGAGGGGGATTTTTGAGCTAATGGGGCTCACATAGCCCTTAAGTGATTTTAAAATAAATTCAACTTTATAATATTTTAAACTTTCCCTCCAAATGGAGTGCCCAACTTGAGAAGTAAGGTATATAAGGAGGATTGTGATTCATTTGAAAACATTATGCATGATTTTGATAGTAAAAATTTTAAGCTTAAGCACAAAAATGCTTAACTTATCCATTAAGGATGAAACCTTTTAGTGGAAGTTGGAGTAAGGATGGAAACCCTTACATTCAACTAGGGAATCCTCATTCAGGGGTTACATTGAGCTTCATTATATTTGATTTGGTAGTGTTTCTATCTATTTAGTGCCCTCTTTACCTATGCAGTGATCAGTTGCAGAGGTTAGTCCATCACTGGGTCCCCATGGGATAATAGAGTGTTCAGGGGATCCCTTTGAGGGAGATCTTTGGTTCTTCAACAGGTATTTTTGGTGCTTATTGTAGTATTCTTTAGCTCAGTCTTCTAATTTTGTTGTAGGGTGCCTTTCGAAAGCTATTTAGGACATTTTGATGCATACTTAATATTTATAGTAAGTCACTTGGTCATATCGCCTATACTTACTATTTATAGTAAGTCATATCTAGATGAGTTGTCATCATGCCTACATCAAAAAATATGACCAGATCATTATTTGAGCTGGTGTGGGGTGATTTATTGAGGATTAATGATTTATTATATTATTAAAGTTATTTGACTTTAATAATATTAATATTTAATGATGACTTTTTAAAAGGTGATATAAGGGTTAAATGGATATTAATAAAGTGATCTATTTAATGATGCTTTATTAATTTATTATGTTAAAAGGGAGACATAAGGACTTTATTAAAAGGGGGCTTAAATGATTTAAAGTACATTTTATATTATTAATTTGTGCATCATAATTAAAATTAAATTAAATGAAATGGAATTTAAAGTGACTTCGAGGTGAAATATAAAAGGGGAATTTTGGATTTTATTTCGTTAATTTATTGTTGAAGAAGAATTTGGCTAAGGGTTTTGCTGAAGACTAGAGAGTCTAAAAATCTCAAGCTTTTTGAGGATGTAACCCCTCAGGAAGAACAACTTTTAGATAATTCCACTGTAGGGATTGTGCTTGTGCTTCAAGGAGTTATAAGAGAGTTTCATATTCAAGGGTTTGAATGAAATATCAAAATAATGCAAATATATTGATCATTATTTTAAGAGCAAAGAGAACTGTAGGGTAGCTTCAATAAATAGGTGGTTTCTAGGCAAGGTTTTTGGAAATTTAATTATATGCAACTTTGTACTAGGCATGGGTATTGGTGATAGTGATCGTTGTTGGAGTTTATTATCATTGTAGCTGTTGTTATACTACTACAAACTTTATAATTCATTTTGGAATTCATTTCAGAGGGTTTCAAGGCATATCTTACCATAAGTTCATGCTTTGTAATCCCCAATTTTTTGGGCATTATTGTTTTAGATAATAGGGGATATTTTATGAACTGTGTTGTCAATATTTTATAAAAATGCTGAGTATCTAAGCTGATATACAAATCTAGAATTTTCAATTGTGTATTCCCTATGTAATGTTTAGTTTTTGAGTTGAAAATTATTATGGAAATATCTTCTATTTTTTTGCATTATATTGTTGAATCAAACATTGTAAATAAATCATAAAAACTATAAAACATCAAGCAATCACAGGCAAATTTTTAGAGTAGTAAATATCTCAAAAAGGGGTGGGATATTTCATTAGGGTAGAATATTCACCATTGTTAGCATGTGGAAACAATGGAATTATTATCCAAGGTTGGTGATTTGGTTTAGGGTTATAAGAAGGGCAACAAACCTTAGTTAAGGGTGCAATGCATGTTTTGAAGGTTGCATATTATGATTTCTAGGGCTACCTTTGTGTGTGAGAACAATGATATGCTCTTAGAGGAAGGGCAACCCCCTTTTGGGTCTATATTGACCTACTTGAGGGTTGTTTATGAAAAAATATAGTTGTAACTATTTGATAATTTTCTATTGATTTTAGTAGTATTTTTCTAGCTAAATATGCATCCAAAAAATTCATAAACAAGGTATTTACTATGATATTATTATGTATAATTTATGAGTGAATATTTGAGGTTAAAATATCCCATTTGTGCCCTATTTGTTCAATTCCAACATTCATCCTTTTGGCTAGGGTTTAGAGTATTAATAGTTAGAAATTTATATTTTTTTGGCTAGGGTTTTATATATTTAAATCTAAATTTGCACATGTGGTGTTAGGGTTTGTTGTTTTGTTGTTAGGGTTTGTTGGGAAACCCCTTTGATCTAATTTCAGCCCTAAAAGGGACGTTTTAGTGGTATTAGAGCCAATTTATTGGCCAATTGTGGGGTTTTAGGGTTTATAAGGTCAAATAGTGATAGAAGGGAAGATAAATGGTTTTCAATTTTTTGGATGGTGCTAGATTAGAGAAGCTTACCCAAGTGCAAGATAGATTGAATGATATGGTGGAAGAAATATTCCACACCATGAAAAATCTAAATGGTGAAGGGAGCCTTCTAAGGGCAAACATTAGTTTTCAAACATCAGAGATCACAATTGATTCTTTACCTAGGTCATTCTGGCCTACCTTCCTTCCAAGGGAATTGAAGGAATAATGAGTTGGGATTGAGACAAGGTTAACCCCAAGAGCTACACAAGGAGATTCAAGGCATGATTGGCATGTAGAAGAGGAAAATAAATATACCCTTGTGATAAAGGAAGATCCACTAGATAATTTCCCTAAGGATTCATCACCAAAGGAGGGCACAAAGTTAGAATTGAAAGGGGTTAGTGATCAACATAAAATTGGTATCTTGAAGCCCTTTGAGCAGAAAAAAAGCAAAACTTTGAGGTAGTCAAGTGTTGATTTTTTTGAGTTTTAAAAATCATAAATTTTGGGGTAGCAAAAGGGGATGTTTTAGCTAGATAAAGGGCTACCAAATAATGAAAATTATGAGTTACAGGATTCATAAATTTTGGGGCAATAAGGAGTTGTCCAACAAGTTCATAATCAATAAAAAGAGAAAAAGGGGAAGACAAAAATGGAAGAGATTCAGAAAAATCAAAACTCTCCAAGGAAAAGAAAGAACAAGATTTACATGAGGAATGTCAAACATCCAAGATTGAAGTTGTTCCAGCCCTAGAATTAATGAACCCTCATGCAAACATTGCAAATTTTGAACCAACACATGTCAAGAGTAGTGTTATGAGTCCCTCCATAGTAGTGAAAGAAGAAGGGGAAATTGTGGGGCTGCCAAGGATGGATTGAGTTGAATAAAAATTATATTTTCCCAAGCTTGATGAAGAGGAATCCCATGAAGGTCTTTTTGAGAAGTATGCACATGAGGGAGGGACCTCACTAGCTTCATATGATGATCTTCAACTTGTTGGAAGTTTTAGACCAGCATATAAAGGTACGCAATTTAATTATTTTCATGGCAAGAATTTTTTGTACCACCCCCCTATTATGCTCCTACAATATTTTGATCATCATGAGGGCCATTCTAACCATGAAGATATGATGAAAGGGATCAAATGGAGAGAGGGTCTTGGTAAGCATCATGATTTACTTACTAAATTTCAAATACTCTATAGGGTAGTTTTGACTAAGGGAAGCATACATGGCAAGGATGTACAACCCTTGGCCAAGGTTGTGTAATGTCCCCATTTTTTGGCGATTTAAATAATATTATTACTAAAATAAAAAGTGTTTTTAAATACTTAAAAATAAAATAAATTAATAGAAAAAAATCACTTTATGTTATAAATTCCACTTAATTTGAGGCCTTTTAAGGGTCATAGGAACTTAAGACCTAAAGTGAAATTATAATTTCCTTTCAATATTTTTAAATTAACTCTTCCCTCAAATTTGGGTGCCACACTTGGGAGAGAGTTATAAGAGGAAAGAATGATTCATTTGAATATATATTTTTGGATGATATTTGGAAAATAGGTCAAGTATGTCAAGCTTGATTGTCTTCGACATAGTTTCTTGGAGAATAGTACTCTCCAAGAGCTATGATGCTCTATAAATGGTGTCTATTAACACCACCTATCTATCATAAATTATGCTACACCTTTGAGGATCTGTTTGAGGATTTTATCTAATGAATTTTAGGTTTTGGGATTGGTGAATTGCTTTGGATGGTCTATTTGCTAGTTTGAAGGGATCTAGGGCTGTAACTAGGGTTTTCAAAACTTTAGGACTATTGTTGAGGGGCTTCCTATGAAGAGAAAATTTCTATTCTATTTTTTTTAATAGCTATTAATTTTGTGGTTATTTTGGATTATCATTTGCATTAAAATTATTAGTATTTTAGAAGTTATAATTTTTCTAAATTTTAGCTATTTTGGGAAAAAATAATAATTTATTAAGGGTAGATTTGAAAAGAGTAAAGTTCATAAAAATATTCCTTAATTTTCCTTGGCTTGGTGAATTTATTTGTGAGATTGCGAGCCTTGTTTATGCTTGGAAAACTATTCAAATTTATTTCTATAATTTTCCCAAGGAGATCAAATTAATTTGCAAGTTTGGAAGGCTTTGTTGATAGCTATTTTCAAGGGGTTTTGACTTTCAGAAATTGTTCCTAATTTTCCTTGAAGTTGGACAATTTGTGTGAAGATTTGAAGTGATCCTATTAAGCTGAATTTATTCTTTGGAAGCTTGGAGTTTTATTAGGGTTTTTGGCCTAATTTTTGAGAGGAGTATTCAAGGGTTTTGAAATTTTTTTGCAAAGGAAAATGACTAATTTACCATCACTATATTAATAGAATTTTACATTTATTTCCAGCAGTTACATCATTAATTTTACGCTACAAAAAGTTACATAAGCATAGCTTTTCATTTGTTATTTATTGAAGATTTTGTGGAGTATTATTGTGAGGGTTTGGTAAGATCGTTATGGTTAGGGTTAGCTGAGTTTGTGGGCATCATTCAGTTATTTTTTAGATTGGCTTGGGGTTTTAAAAATAAATTATATATTTGCTTAAGATCCTATTTGGGGTCACTATAGGTTGAGATATGTATAACTGATATTGACTCATTTTTAGGCCTTGCAAATTAGACTTTATGGGGAAAAACATCCTTCAATAGCCATGGTATGAATAAGAACACCTTGATTAATGTTATGTATGTAAGGGTTGGCCATGTGGTGTCACAAAGTCTAATTTGTGAAATGTACATATCATTATTTGGAAGGAAAAAATGAGCAATTAATGACTGTTATAGTCAATATACAGCCCACTTCCACTCTATTTTATGTTTTTGGACAAGGAATAGAGTTTGGATAATCATGAAGATGGTGGTAAGCAATATATATCATGATCTTAGGATCAAAGGGAGGGTTGTTTGTAACTTGATGACTGTTATTTTTCACATTTCCAGGTTGTTAATTCTAAAGTTTACTATCACTATGTTAAATATTGGCCCTAGGAATATGTGCTTCACACCCCTCAACACTATGGAGGTGGTCCAAACATATGCAAGTAGATTTTTAGCCACTATAAGGATGAGTTTGAAGAGGAAAATGACATGTTACAACCATGATAAGGATGACATAAGAAAATATTTTTTAATCTAGGTGAGGATCTATAAGGGAAAAATGAAACATTGAAGAGGAGTTCATATCATGATCATAAGAATTAATGAGGTGATCATAAAAGTGTTGCTAAACACTCTTATTTAACATGTTTACTCTGTGTAAGATCACAACTGGAGTCAGTTGTAACAGCAACAAGAAGTGCAAAGAAAGCTATGAATTTTGAGTGGGGACAGCCACTAAGGTGCCCTAAGAATCATCAAATTCCATGCTTGAAAAACATGGAAAACTTGGAAGATGGCAAGTGAAGACAAGTCTTGGTTTGGGAAAAGTAAAAAATTGTGGACAACCTTAAGAAATCTTATTTTTTTGTTAAAAATAGGACCCCAACACATTCAAAAAATTCTAAGTTTTTCATGACAACTTGGCTAGTTGTATGTGTATATTTTTAAAAAAAAGTGTGCCAACTCAGCTGGGTACATGCACTATAAATTATGAAAATGATAGGGTCATAAATGTTGTAAACAATGAAGGGACAAATAGGCAAACTCAGCTGATAATATGCACAAGAAGTTTTGAAAAATGGGGCAAGTTATAGCCCTCAATAAGTTTGGAGTTTTCAAAAGAGATTAGGCCTTCAACTTATGAGGAAAGGTTGAAATTGATGGAAGAGAAATAATATGTCCAAGGGCAGCAAGGAGGTCAATTGAACATTTTATTGGGTTGGTTAAAACATGAAACAAGTGAGAAACTATAGAGATGTAAAGGTCAATAAGGTGTCTACCCAATGACTTTAACCCATGAGGAAAGGGAGAAATAAAAAGGGTAGAACTATTAGGGAAGAACACCATCAATATCTATGCACCCATGTTGAAGGAAGAAAGCTTATTTGTAAAGGGATGCAAAAGGAGAGGCAAGAGACATTCATGAGGGCACCATGGCAAAGTTACTCAATTCTTCATGGTATGTACACACAAGGTATGTCTTCAAGATTATCCAAAGTTATGGTCTTTACGCAAGTCATTGATCCATACTTTTTGCATAATGAAGAAACTTTAAGGCACACTGAGAGCCCTAAGGGGCAATGTGATACTTGTCAAGGAAGCACACACTACAAGGTGCACATGCAAGGCAAAATGATCATAATGGGCAGCCATAATATAATTTTTTGGTAATGTTGTTCATAAATATTCTAGACCCTCTAAGGTAAGTTGCAAGCTCGTGGCACTTTTTTTGAGGGTGAAGTGTATGAAGTAACTCCCAAGGAGTGGATGGGGAGTAATTATCTTCAAATTTTCTTGCAAATCTTGGGTTGTAAACTCCAATTATAGCCCCACATATACCTTGTATAGAATTGTTGTTGTGGCATTTTTCTCCAAGATGGTAGAACACATGAATATAAGGATGAAGGAAAAGGTAATAGCCATGTTGAGGAAGCTTCCAACCCATAAAATAGGTAAATTGATTATCTTAAAGGGTAGTTTTAAAGGTACTAGTAGTTGTTTCAAGTTTAACTATGAAAGGTATAGCTATGTCAGCCACTTGTTGGGAAAAAGAATGGTACAATACTATTGTTCCAACACTTTAGCACATGTGGATAGTGATATTCTCAGAAGTATAGCAGAAAAAAGCTTCAGAATAGGCCTTCCTTTCCTTGGGAAGAGACTACAAGAGGGTTTTACATGAAGTGAATTATTAGGACAACTCCATGGATGTTGTTATTTCTTGAGGACAAGCAATTTTGAGCAGGGAGGATTCATATGTCTCCCTTTTAGACATAAGAGTGAAAAAGGACCCTTAGCCTTACTCTTTGGTGTTTACCTTAGGCTAAGGGAAAGGGGACTTAAAAAAGAAGCACTAACTCCTCTTCAATTTATAAAAAGGTACCTTTTGGTTAAGAAGTTCTAATTTTAAGTTGAGGAGGGGGATTTTTGATTTAATGGGGCTCACATATCCCTTAGGTGATTTTAAAATAAACTTAACCTTATAACATTTTACACTTTCCCTCCAAATGGAGCACCCAAATTGAGGAGTAAGGTATATAAGGAGGATTGTGATTCATTTAAAAAGGTTATGCATGATTTTGATAATTGAAATTGTAAGATTGAGTATGAAAATGCTTAACTTATCCATTGAGGTCGAAAGACTTCAATGAAAGTTGGAGTAAGGATGAAAACCCTTACATTAAACTAGAGCATCCTCATTCAGGGGTCATATTGAGCTTCATTAGATTTGATTTGGTACCATTTTTATCTACTTAGGATATAAAATTCACCATTCTTGGCATGTGGTGGCAAGGGACTTAGTCTCCAAGGTTGGTGATTTGGTTTAGGGCTGCAATAAGGGTAGAAAACCTTAGTTAAAGGTGAAAAGTAGGTCTTGAAGGTTAAATATTGTGATTTATAGGGTTACAACTATGTGGGAGGACAACAATATACTCTTAGAGGAAGGGAAACCCCCTTTGGGGTCTATATTAACCCACTAGAGGGTTTTTTATGCCCAGATTATAGATGTAACTATTTGATAATTTTCTACTAAATTTAGCAGTAATTTTCCATCCAAATATGCATCAGAAAAATCCATAAACAAGGTATTTATTGTAGCAATATTATGCATAATTTATGAGTGAAGATTTGAGGTTAGAATAATCTATTTGTTCCCTAGTTGTTCAATTCTAATATTCATCCTTTTGGATAGGTTTTGGAGGTTTGATAATCATAAATTCATATTTTTTTGGATAGGGTTTTATATATTTAAATTATAATTTGCAAATGTGATGTTAGGGTTTGTTGAGAAACCCCTTAGATCTAATTTCAACCCTAAAAGGGACATTTCAGTTTAAAAGTAGAAATTGACTATCAAGGAAAAGTTGTTATGCATCTATGAGAAGGAAATGTTGGTCCTAATGCATGATGTATAAAAAATCAAGCCATTTTTAATGGGGCCAACACTCCATCATTCAAAAAAACTAGCAAAGGTTGAAGTATTTATTATTCCACCAAAATTTTAGTGACCAAGAAGAAAAATGGGTCGGTTTGACTTTGAAATTAGATAAAAGAAGGGCATAAATAATCTTTTTACAGGTTTCATATCTAGGCTACCTAAGTTTCATGAAATATATGTGGTAGATTTGGGATGAAGAGTGTGAATATTGGCTAAATATGCTAAATGTGAGATAACTACAGCCATGCTAAAGGACCCAAGAGAAGGACAACAGGTATACCTTTTTAGGTGTTCTTGTTTCTATTACGAATCGCATATGCCTTGTACCCAATTCTAAATTTAGGTGGAATTTACTATAAGAGTTTCATTCCTTTTATTGCTGGTCATATTGGCTTCTTTAAAAACTATTTTAGCATATGAAGTAAATTTTTTTCGAGGAGGTTGATAGAAGATGTGATATACTTTGTTGTTGCTTGTGAAAATTGTCAAAGAAATAAAATTAAGATTGTTAGAAGTTTATGTTTGCTTTATCCCACACCTTTTTAGAACCATAAATGGGAATCCATTAGTAAGAATTTCATAACATGCCTACCATAGGTGGGAGGAAAGAACTGTATCATAGAGTATTTGATCAATTAAGTAGGTAATGTCCATCTATATGGCTCTAGATTTTAATTAATGGGGGTTCTAGGGCCCTTTATATAGATATAGGTCTTATGCCCCCAACCAAAGGCTTGAGTGATAATTTTTTGGATAAGCTCTTTAATCCCCATCTAGATGGCCTGATGGTCTAACATCTGGCTATATAGACACCTGATCAAGATTTGTCATTTCCATGGATGCCACATGTGTTGAAAAGTATTCACAATTTACTAAAATATCTACGTGGCATATTTGTGGATTTCATGGACTTGTAAAGAACATTATTACTAATTGAAAACCAATATGTACAAGTTATTTTTCAAAGGTGTTGTGTAAACATGTTGGAACAAATTTAACCCTAGGTATGAGCTATCATCCTTAAAAAAATCAAAATGTTGAGATTTTTAACAAATGTTTAGAAGGGTACTTGAGGAATTATGTTTTAGATTAGAAACTTCATGGTCAAAATGCTTTATTTGGCTGAGAATTGGTATGTTATGACATATCACACAATTATCCATTTTTTACCATTTAAGATCTTGTTCGGTTATAATCCTCCCTTGATGATTGATTGGTTAATTTAAGACATTAAAGTGTCAATTATTCATGATTTTATTGAAGAGAGCTATCACAACTATAGGAGAACCTTAAAATGTTCAAATATAGGATAAAATCCCAACAAGACCAACATCAAACTAAGAGAAAATTTTAGGTAGGTGATTTGGTTTTCTTGAAGTTACATTCTTATAAGCAAAAGTGTTTTGAAGGAAAAAGAGTAGAGAAACTTGGGCCTCAATACTATGGTCTTTGTAAGATTTTGGCATGTGTAAATAAAGTGTTCAATACCTTCCATGTATCACACTTGAAGAACATAGCTGGGGAAAATGTCATAAATTCAAATTCCTTGCCACCCATAGATGATGGACGTGATATTCTGATTCTAGAGTGGATTCAATCTACTAGGGAGAAGAAGTCAAGGATGAAATAATTACCATAATAACTCATTTAATGAAAGGATCTACCTTTAGAGGATTCTACATGGGAGGACTTTGAGATACTTCAACATCCAACATTGTAATTTCTTTTTGGGTAAAGCAATTCAAACTTGGGGATTATCATGATGTATGGAGGATGCATCTTTGTGTCAAACATTAGTATATATAATAGTGCAAGAATAGTCAGTTATGCAAAAATAAATCACTTATGTAGGAGCAAATAAGTTATGAAAAATAAATTAGATAAGAAAAAGTAATTGGTTATGCATTACTATGTCAATGAAGTAGGATTGATTAGTTATGTAAGAATATGTCAATTATGTACTGTATCAATTATCAATTACTCATCAATTATTACTTTAGTTAATCATTTTTTATAAATCCATCAATTATGTAGTCAATTACTTATTAGTTATGTTGTCAACATCAATAACATGTTAGTTACAATAACTGACTCTACAGGTGGTAAAGGGAATCTAAAGTTAGTTATGCTAAGACCTTAAACCGACAAGAAATATTTGAAGGATCCTAGAGGATAGTTCATATCTAAGTACAAAACCCATGCTATTCTTGGAATGGGTTTGAGTTGGAAACCATACTTTCTCAAGAAATTTTCTATTACATGGTGTGCTATTTGAAAATGTTAGTTATAGTATAGAAGAGTCTATTTAGGTCTTTCTTTTCTAGATTTGGTGTTTTTGTTATTTATATTCATGTAATGTAGGTTTTATTTTCCCTAAAATTTTCAAATTATAGTAAAAATAAAAACACTAGTCAATTTCCTTTCCAAACTTTTCCACTTTTGTGTTCTTTTTATTAGTTCAATATCTAATTCCTAATTAACTTCTTTATATTGGCTAGTACTATTGATGAAGTTGCATGTTTTGGGGGTATATTATCCTCATAAATGAGACAAGCCCCATTCCTCATGAATTTTAACTCAGTCACTTGGTTAAAGAAACTTGCCATAACCTCCTTAGTGAACTCCACCAAGCATTGTGATAACCTTGTTGGGATGTGTGCAAGCCAACAAGCATTACCTTGGACTTGTTAACTTTCCTAATTCTATTGGTTTTGTCTAGGTCAATAATAGTCTTGGGTGCCATCATTTGCCATGTGAAAATTGATAAGATGGTCAAACTTGTCATCCATATTCTTAACTACCACCACCTTCATGAAGTTAGACTTTACATTGGTGGAGATTTATTTCCTTTTAGAGAAAAAAATATTGCAATCAAGAACAATTTTTATCATGTCAAACTGGAAAGAATTGACTAATTTGTAATCATGCCATTTGTTTGTATATTTAACAAGGTTTGGGTGAAGCTTGTGGTTGTGTGGACATTCAAGTCCATGAATACCTTGTTAGATGTATGCAAGTTATTGCTCAAAATCTCATGTAGTTTAATATTACAATCTAATAGAGGATATTTCCTCTCATTTTTCTTTGCCATGTCCTCTTTGGGTACATTAATCACAAACTAAGGTCTCTTGTGGCCCTTTGAGATGATATCCTAGTCTTATTAATGGAACTACGATGGTTGTTGGCTTAGAGATTGGGTTCAAAAAATTTACCACTATTAATAATTTTCCCTCATTATATTCAAGGTGGCCTGATTGTTATATTCAAGGTGGACTCATTTTTATAATCAAGGCAGGGTTGGATAAAATTGAGAGACCTAAATTCATGGAGAAAATAATTGATTAGGTGGCATCTATTGATGAAATAAATAGTAGTATCTCATCATGGCATATAATGATCTAGGAGGATCTGAGCCTTTGATCAACTTGTAGCACCATGAAGTTACTCTGCGACATGTTCTATCTTTACCAGTAGCTTCAACATCATCCAAAGAACACATGTGAATAATGTGAAGTCCTAACTCCTCTTCTTTGATGTGCATAACTCCTACAATGTCATTACAATATTTCTCAACATTATAGTGGCATTACCAAAAGATGACAAACTAATATTTGGTTATGAAGTGATTTTTGTCAACTCTTGCAATAATTTAGTCGATGCTTCATCTTCCTATATTTTATATTAATAAAATATTATATTCTTTGTTATAAATTAGTGAAAAACAAATAGACTAGGATGTATGTAGACGTCACACATCCAACCTCTCAAATCTTACTTATCATATTTGTCTTATTGTAATTTGATATTTTCTTTGGTCACTATCATTCAATACACACTTCTAAATAAATTATTTAATATGTTAAGTGTTTTTGTCCACTGGGTTCCTCCTAAGCCCCATATTAGTGGTATCAAAACATACATAGTTTAGATAATCTCATAGTCGTATTGAGGTTGTATCTGAAATCCTTCATTGTTTGTATGCCCACTCATATGAGGTTTGATTATAGGAAGTTAGGGCTTGAAAATATTGACCCTTCATCATACCTTCCTTCACATCCTCAGATTGTATAAAAATTAACTACAAAGTCTCCAACTTCAAAAATGTTCCAAAAAATCACTGAGGATGCTTTGCAAAGACACCATGAATAATTGGAAGAATGTTATGCACGTGAATGAGTGGGTATTGTCCATGACTTTTCTCAATGTCTCAAGTATGTTCATACTCCTTCTAACACATTTCATTCACATCAACCTTTTGGTGGTCACACACCATACAAGGTACAAGTCATTCTAGACATCCTTATGTTTGAAGGCAAAATAGATGCAGATGTCATAGATAAATGAATTAATATAATTTTTTATACTACATGCTAGATCATTTATTTTACCAAGAAAAATTGCATTCACTCTTTTAAAATTCTTTTTATTAGTAAATAAATGATGTGATAAGTACTGCATTGCATGTGAAGATGTTGACTTAGACACATATGTAGATACCTGGAATGGTTTCATAGAAGCACTTAAATCAACCTATCATCTTTTTGGAAATAATGATGACCAATACATTTTTTTTTTTTAGTTACACCAAGGTTGTGATCAATCTATGCAGGAATACACACTTTTCATACTTTGGTGTCCAAACCAAATGTTCAGGTAATCATAGAAAAATATTGTTCAAAAGTATAGATTAGGCTTGAAACAAAATTTCCAACCTGATATAGGTTTCCTTTAAATATGCTCTAGTGGAGAAGCCTATAAATAACAAAGAACTTCTATCCTATTCCAAGGATTGAGGACCTCTTGAACTAGCTCCATGGTGCCAAATTCTTCACCAAAATTGATCTTAAGTCTAGGTAACATCAGATTCCTATTGAACCTAAAGACATTTTTAAAACAACCTTCAAGCCAAGGAAGGTTTGGTTGAGTGGTTGTTTATTCTCTTCGGCTTAACTAATGCACTTGAAACATTCATGCGCACTTACAACATTCATGCGAAGGATGAATGACATCCTTTGGGTTTTCAGTGCTTCAATTATTGTGGTCTACCTTGATGATAGCCTAATCTTCATCAAAACATGGGATTGACATCCATTCCATATTCAACAAATTTTACAGACTTAGCAGTAGTAAATGTTGTATGCTAACATGGAGAAATGTTCATATTCTATGTAAAAGATACAATATCTAGGATACATTTTAGATGCACAAGGAGTTGATGTGGAGGAATGGCCAACACCAAAAAATCTCATAGAGATTTATAGCTTCTTGGGATTAACAAATTTATATAGAAGATTTTTACTTGGTGACTCTCATGTGACCTGGCCTTTAAACCAAGTTGCCAAAGGTGGAACCAAATAAAGTTTCATCTAGTTAATAACACAACAAAAAATATTTGAACAACTAGAATGAAAAATCTATTCCACACCCATAATTTCATTATCTGATCTTTAAAAACCATATGAAATAGAGACTGATGCATCAAATAATGCACTTAGAGTAATGGTTATTTAACATGGTTACCCAAATACTTACCATAATGAAACATTCATTGCACTGGTAAGAATCTATCTTGCATATAAGCATAAGATTTATATCATTGTCTAGGCATGTAAGCAGTGGAAGCATTACATATTGGGAAATGAGACTGTGATCCACACAGATCACAAGCTACTTCAATTCTTGCAGGCTCAAAATAAGTTTCAATAAGAGCAACATTAAAAATGGTATTCTTATCTTAAACAATTCCATTTGAACATCAAGCATAAAAATGGAAGTGCCAACCCAAAAGTAGAATGTTTGAGTTGGCCTTCGGTTCAAGCTCTCCTAAGTGTGATTGATGCATGTGGACATGAAATAAACACTTGGTCAAAATTGTATCGATTTGACACAAGATTTGAAAAAACCTATTAGAAGTTCCTTTATGGCAAGTAAATTCC